>CM061351.1:100207514-100807514 GCA_030867105.1 Liasis olivaceus
TTGTCTGGGGGCAGGGATATTTGTGTGTCAAAAAAAGTCAAGATAGCATCCACGACCACCTCATGGAAGTTCTGCCTCTTTTTTAGGTGCATTGCACAGGCAATGCACCTAAAATGGGTGGGGCTTTGACTGCAAGGTCATGTTTGCCATCTTGACTTTTCTGACCTCCTGCTGTGGACACCCCTGCTCAGAACTCATTTCCCTGGCATAGTCAAAGGCTTGCTTTTAGTCTACCTGACAAGGTTGCTGGGCAGTTAAAAATGGATTTTTTTCTCTGTGCTTCCCAACTTCCTACAAAGGAGAAGAAGGTTCTCTTAAAATAAAATTTAAAAATAGTCCTAAGGAAACTTGTTCCCTTTAGAGGTTTTGGGCTCTAAATGCCCAGAATCCTTCACCACTGACCATGCTGCTTCCAGCTGAGGTGAGGTGGACCCATATTTCTGGAGGGCAGTGGACATCACTTGGCAACATCATACATTTGGCAATTGATGTTCGAAAACCACCCGCCATTCTTAAGATCCCAGAATGCATGGCATGGAACCACTCGAGGGCTTGGGGGGATGTCAAAATGGCAGATCCTCAGTTGCCTACTGGATAAACCTTAGCCTAAAAAAATAAATATATGAGAGGACTGGATACATTTGCCTGGCAACAAGTAGTGACACGGGCACTTGGCAGGGTTGTTCTTCTCTCTGTTGGCTGATCCCAGATCACGCCTTGGTTTTCCGAAAGCCTTAGGGAAATGAAGTGACTGAGAAGATGCCTTGAACACCAGTGGAGAGGACAGAAAGGCTTCTGACCAAGCGTGGAGACCAGGTCACGTTTGAACCTACTCCATGGTAAGGGAAGCAAAGTGTTACCACTTCTCCTCTGTTACTGTGTTGGTGGCTGTTGTCTGCCAGCCTTGTTTAGGGTGCCAATTCTTTTTTAGGAAAAGGATAGCACGTAGATCTCCCATCTGGTTGCTGTGACCATCCAGCACAAGATTTTGCTAACAAAGCCACTCATATTCACCAAAAGATGCACTAGTGCACAATTTGGGGGTTCTCCTGAACTTACAGTTCCTGCAAGTGGCAACTGTGGCTTGGGGGCCCTTTGCACGGATCCAACTAATGTGCCAGCTGCACCCATTCCTGAACCGAAAGGCCTTGCTCATGGTCACCCATGCCCTGGTCGCTCCCTGGCTGATTACTTTGCCTGTTACATCACTGCTGTGGGAACTGCACTGGCTTCCAGTTTCTTTCTGGGTGCGATTCAAGGTGTTGGTTATCACCTTTACCGCCCTGAATGGTACAGGGCCAGGTTATCTCTGGATCCACCTCTTCCCAAGGGTATCTGCCTTTGCACTTGGTCAGATAGGATTGGTGCATTCCAGGTCCCTTCCCTTAAATGTTGTCATTTAGTGGGACCTAGGCAGTGAACCTTTTCCATAGCTGCCCCTGGCCTGTGGAACACCTTCCCCACTGAGATCTGGCTGGCCCCTACCCTCCTAGCCTTCCAAAAATCCTTGAAGGTCTAGCTTTTCCCACAGCATTGGGGTAATGTGAGGCTGGAGCCCAGAAAGGGTCTTCTGTGGATGTGGGGCAGTTGAGGGCGCTGAAAATGTTCTGTATTTGCTCTTATGTTTTCATTGTTGGTTGTCAGTTGCCCAGGAGTATGTTGCCTAAGATGGGCAGCTATATAAGTCTTTTAAATAAACAACCAAATAAATAAATAAAATCTTGACTCTGCATGGGCACAGGCCATTGTGACGACTGGGCAACATCAAGTTTTGTTATCTGGGATCAGTTCTGGCTTATGGAATGGATAGGGTGCCCTCATGATTGGCCGTTTCTGACCTTGACTGCTGCCCCATCCCTGGCTCCTTAGGTGGTCAGGAGTGGTGACAAATTGGATCTAAGAGGTAATCAATGCCTCACTGCATGAGGAGTTGATGTCACCAGCCTTCAAGAAGGCCAGGGTGCACTTCCTCTTCAGGACGTCCTCTCTGGGTCCATCCATATTTAGTAAGTACCATCCTGTTCCTTTTGGGGAGAAAGTTATTGAGACTCTGATCAGAGTTCATCTACAGAGCCCCCTAGAAGAAGGGAATTAACTGGACCTTTTCTAGCTGGGATTCAGGCCTGGGCATGGGACTGAGACAGCATTAATTGATGACTTTTATCATGAACTGGATGGAGAGATGCACCCCTTCCAGGCCTACTTCAGCAGCCTACAATACCATCAACCATGATATCCTTCTAGACGGTCTGCAGGAGTTGAGAGATAAAGGCACTGAGTTGAAGTAGTTCTGCTCCTTCCTTAATGGACAAGTCCAATCAGTGTTTGAGGAGAGGATGAGAGGTTGGCTGAGCGGTCTCTTGCTTGTGATGCACTGCAAGGCTTGGTCCTCTATCTCCTACTCTTTAACATCTACATGAAACCACTAGGAGAGGTCATCTAAAGGTTCAGGCTTCAGGTCTCATCAAGATGCTGATGACACCCAGTCATACATTGCTAGTGTGGGCTATACAGATGACACTAGCTTGCCTCAGTGTTTTGAGGCTATGAGGATCTAGGTGGGGCAGAACAGGCTGAGGTTGAACCCTGACAAGATGGAGTTACTACTTGTTCACTGTGGATTCTCCATGTCTCCCGTGGTATCTCTTGATGGGGTGGCAGTGCCACATAAGGTTTGGGGGCTGAGAGTCCTCCTGGACTCATAACTATTGCTAGACAGTTGCAGCCTTACTTAGGAGAGGATGATCTTGCAACACTGACTTGTGCCCTCATCACCATTGGGTTGCGGTACTGTAATATGCTGTATGTTGAAGACTACATAGAAGCCTCAATTAGTCCAGAATGCAGTGACCCAGTTGTCGGTGATTACGTGCCAACGTGAACATATTTATACCTATAGTCTAGTCTTGCACTGGCTTCTTATTAGCTTCCGTGTTCAATTTGAAGTGCTGGTTTTGAACTTCAAAGCCCTACATGGCTTGATTTCAGAATATCTCCAGGACCATCTCCTCCACTCATGATCAGCTTGCCCAATGTGGAGCTCCCAAGAGTATCTATTAGAAGTCCTAAATTTCAGTGAGATTAGGGAGAAGGAAGTGTGCAAAAGTTTTTCTTTGGCAGCACCAAAGTTATGGAACTCCCTGCCTCCTGACACCTGATCAACACCTGCCTTGATAGGCTTCAGGAAACTGTAAAAAATAGAATTCTTTAAGAGGGCCTTTTGTTATAGGTGACAGTATTTTATCTGTGGTTTAATTATTGTTTATTATTATATAAAACTGTTCAATGTATGTTTTATTGTTGAGACTGTAATCCAGTGTTTCTTAACCTTGGGAGCTTTAAGAAGTGTGGACTTCAACTCCCAGAATTCCCCAGACAGCCATGCTGTCTGGGGAATTCTGGGAGTTGAAGTCCACACTTCTTAAAGCTCCCAAGGTTGAGAAACATTGCTGTAACCTAAGTCTCTTAATTGTGGCAGAATAAAAAAGGAGCAAACAAATAAATATGTGCGCCACAGCGTCCATGCTGGAATACCAAATGGTGTTGCCTACCATGAACCTCATCTTTCCTGTATCTTTGCCAGAGAGCATCTTTCACTTTGCATATTATGGCTTGATCAGTTTTCCTCCAAATATATTACATCTGCTACATAACCTGCAAGCATGAGGTACTTTTGATAAAATGCACTTTCCTGCTCTCTGACCCATTTGGCTTGAGATGTCATCACGTCTGAAGAAGAAACAATTATTCTCTTGTCTTTGCCAAGAGCCTGGACAAACTCCAGGAGTTGTAGGCAGCAAAGTGAGAACATGCTTCTTCCAACCTGCCTCACTGCATCCATCCGATTCTGGGATTTATCAAGTGTTACTTGGAGAGATAATATCAAGAGGGAGTTGGCATGTACAAAATCCAGTGTTATGTAGGACTAATAATTCATTGTTGTTCCAGATGTTGGGAATGAATGCAAGTTTTGGACCTATGCACATCTGTAAGTTGAATTCAAAGATGGTGGCTAATTCAAGTATGGGATGAAGCAGGTGGCTTTGGTAGGAGGGGTGAACATGAACATGTCCTTCAAGTTACATTCCCTCTGTGCTTGTTTCAACAGGGCACAATGGCGGAGGAAGTTTGAAAGATAGAAAAACAGTGCCCCTAAGTTCCATTCTTCTTTAATGTTTAGCCAACGCTTGTTTTGATTGTCCAGTTGATAAAGATGACCTGAAGGAAATGTGGGCTTGTTGTCTCTTGGGGACGCTCTTCCCCCTGCTCCCGCCCCCCCCCCCCCCAATAATCTGATCTGCCCAAACAGTAGTGGCTGCAGGTACTGTGAGTTTACACTGTCATCAGCCCTCTGTTTACCAGTGTGAATGTCCTCCACATCCCTTCCACGGAGAAAGCAAAGATGCCTCTACACTTCCAGATGAGGCCAGTTCTCTAGGAAAGAAGCTGGGTGTACTCAAGCTGATCCCAACAAGGGATGGGCCTCCACCAAGGAGACTCACTCTGACTCAGAAATCTCTTGAAACAGGATGTGAGCAGAGCTACAGAAGTTCAGAGAGGTCAAACCACTGGAGCTCCCTAGAGAAGAATCTTTGTCTTGCTGACGTGCTGGGTTAGTCTCCTCAAAGTAAAGGAGGTGGGAACACACATGATCATTGGCAATTATGTGCCGGATGGCACCACGGAAGTCTTCCTTCTTCTCTCCTCTCTCTCTGCTCCCCTCTGCCCTGCCCTGCTCTAAGATATTGAGCTGTTTGAGGAAATGAAGCAAACCCCACCTCCCTCTTCAATCAAGGGTCATAATACCCAAAGCAAATCTTGGAGTGGAGAGAGAAAATGCCTTCAACCTCTCCCATTCCCTGGCAAAAATTCAGCGATACTAACAAAGCGCTTTGTTGCTTTTTGATTATTTTCTGAGGCAGCCTCCTCACTCTGTCTGATGGTCGGACCTGCTCGTGTAATCCCTTAATTTTGTTCATTTTTTTCCCCCAACCTCATGCTGTCCAAAATTGTTGGTTCCACCACCAATCGGTCCCCTAGTCGTCCAGTAGTCTGGGGTGGAAGATGGGAAGAAAGGTTGGCTGATTTGAGCTTTAAAATTTTTTGGAGGGAGGGCAGTCTTTTTTTCTTAGAACTTTCTTTTAAAATTTTGCTTACAATGTTCTATACATCACTGCGTATACCGCATAATTTAATTGCAATTTAAACACAAAACCTAGTATCAAAATCTACTATGCTTCAAAACAGCATTGAAATATGCTTCACTTTGTTTCTTTTGAAGCGTACAACAGTTTCCCCAAAACTTATATGCTCTTTTATATTTTTCTTCAGAACACTAAAAATCATTGCAAAACGCCACACGTGTATCGTTATTCATTCCCACCAAGCCTGACAGTGAAACTACTAATCCCGACATGCACTTCTCCACTCCACCCCTCCCATATTTGACAAGCTCGAGGTCTCAATGGGAGTTGTAGGATACGGTTTAGTTCCCGTCATCCTTTGCTGCACACGCTCACGCCTGCCATTTGCTGGCGCGTAGCTCTATGGAAGTTGCGGTCCTTCCTCTTGACGCTATTTATCATAAAGGACGAGGAAGGAACTACAGCTACCGTCATGCATCGCTCCTTCCCCAGCCGAGCTTGGAACCGTGTGATCTATCCCGGGACTTGTAGCCTCTCCCCCTTTGTCTTCGGGGAGGACTACAATTCCCAGTGTGCCCCTGACCCCCGTTCTTTGATGTCTACCCCCCTCGGTCCTTAGGAAGGGGATTCTCCCCAAGATGGCGGCTCCTGCTTCAAGGGGTTCGGGGGGTGGAGCCTGCACCCCCACCGGCTCCCTAGGTTATTGCCTGGCCCAGCTGCGGAGGGGGACCGAGCCAGGGCTGGGCAAGGCCTTGTTGGCGCTCAGGACCCAGCACATCAAGGAGACGGGGGGCATTGCCCGTTTCAGGACCTGTGGAGGGTTGGCGCCTCTCTTGGGGATCCTGTCTGGCCCCCCGCGACCGCGCCGCACTTTGGACCTGGCCCTCAGCATCCTGGGGAACTGCTGCACCGAAGGGGGCAGCCGCACCCAGGTGCGCGAACTTGGGGGGATCCCGCCGCTAGGTGAGTGCGGAAGGGGGGGCAGAGCGAGGGCACAGATGGGGAAGAGTCCCTCTGCGCCCCCCAGACGGGCTGCAGGGGTCCCTGGGTGTGGGGTGGGGCTGTTTCAGCCTCTGACTCGGGCTCTCCCGTCATCGGCAGAGCCGCCCGCCAGAACCTGATGCCTGTACACTTCTTGGACTTCAACTCCCATGATTCCCAGCCGCCCGGCCCGATGGGGAAGCTGCATCGGGATTGTGGGAGTTGAAGTCCGTCGTATCGGTAGGGGTTGGGGAAGGGCATCTTGGCTTGCCAAGGATTAAAGATGCATCCTTGGCGGGAAGGGGGAGTGTCTGGTTCCCATCAAGCCGAGCTGAGCCTCGTGAGGCCTCCCCTGTTGGGAGGGGGCTTCCTTCTTCTCGAATCAGGGCATCCACATGGGGAGGGGGCGTCAGTTTTACGTCCCCATAAATGGGATGGTGCATAACCTTTGAATTCAAAAGGATGACAACCCTGTAACCTTAAAAAGGGCTTTAGGGTGTTGGAGGTGGGCAAGCTGAAACCTCTGACTTTCCCCCTTAGTCTTAGAGAGGATTTTAGCTAGAAGTAAATCTCATTTCTTAAATGTCGTATTTTACAATCTTAAGGATTTTAAACCATGCCATTCTGAACCTTGTGCGTTGGCCTGGACTTTAGAACATCCCTAGATGTGCTGCATCTCAAGTTGGATTTGTGACGGTTTGATGGGCTAAAATGCATGCCTAGATCCTTAAGAATCACAGCTAAGTTATGCCTAGGCTTGTAACTTGCTGTCTGCAGTTGCTATAGTTGGCACGCCACCTGCCTATTAATATTGTGAGTACCACAGCTTCATCCTCTAAATGGAGAGACCGGGAAAATTGAAAGCTATTCATGGTTTCAAGCCAGCAGAAGCAGGTTTAGGTTCTATTAATATTTACCTTTTGATTTTCTCATACCCTCTGTGATGCCAAGCTGTGAGCCATGCTAAGTACTTTGTATTTAGATGAGTAAATGCATGCAAGAATTGGCTGGCTTTTCCTCTGAAGAGAAGTTAGAACAAGTTTTGGGAACTGGAGGTCGTACTGGTGCATGCCCTAGTGGTGAAAAGATTTCATGAGTACATGTATACTCACCATGCAAGAGACCTGCAGCTTTTTCAGAAATATCTAGCATCATATAGCTCATGGCAGACAGTGTAATATATAACATTTAAGAATCTGGTATTTATTAATTGTTAATTAGACGTATATCCTTTTATTTTTTACAGCTTAAGGCAGCATACAGAATGCTATTTCCTCCTATTTCCCCCACAAATGACAGTCTTGTGAAGTGGGTTGGGCTGAGAGAGAGGGAGGGACTGGCCCAAAGTCACCCAGTTGGCTTCCATGCCTAAGGAAAGACCAGAACTCACAGTCTCCCAGTTTCTAGACTGGCACTTTAACCACTACACCAAACTGGTTCTTGAAGCTGGTGTTTCTTATCTAAAAGCTGATATTCTATAATATTCTGTAAGGTTGGGTTGGATTGGGATCAGATAGCAATTGTTGCCCATCCTTTCTCCATCCAGGAGGTAACTGCCTCTTAGCAGAAAGTGATTTAAAAAAAGACTAAATGTCTTTGAAGTGCCACAAGACTCTTCCCCCCCGCCCCCTTAATGTAACTGGCTAAGATGCTACTTCTTTGAAAGCTGTTGTGGTTTTACAGCAAGATTATCAAACTGCTCCCTTTCCCCATTTTCTCTTTTTGTAGTTACTATCTTGAAGTCACTTGCTGTGGAAAGTATCCAGAATCGGACGGCACGGGCACTCGGCAACTTGGCTGTAGACTCAGAAAATTGCCAGGCCATCCATGAAGCAGGTTGAACAGGGGCTTGGTGGGAAAGGGGGGTAGGATCTGTGTGAATGTAGAACAGAGATTTGCAATGTGTGTGCGTGTATTTATACACACACACACACAAACACACACATACATACACAAGGACTCAGGTAATCTGATAATTTACCACAGGTAGTCCTCGCTTACTGACCACTTATTCAGCGACCTTTTGAAGTTACAGTGGTGCTGAAAAAGGAGACTTGTGACCTGTCCTCAAGTTGTGGCTGTCACAGCATCCCCATGTTCACATGATCACAATTTGGGTGCTTGGCAATGGCGCACATTTACCATAGTTGCAGCATCCCGCAGTTATGTGATCACCCTTTGCAACCTTCACAGCCGGATTCTGACAAGCAAAGTCAGTGGGGAAGCCGGCAGGAAGTCACAAGTCACAGTCACCTGATGTCGCGCTTAACAACTGGTGATTTGCTTAATGACTGCAACCGGAACTGATATTGTAAGTTGGCATGGTCATGTGACGTTGTGCTTAATGACTATGCCGCTTAGTGGTGGAATTGCTGGTCCCAATTGCAGTTGGTAAGTGAGGACTCCCTGTACTGTGGAGACAGGAGGAATAGCTATCTTTCTCACCCATCTCCCCTTTAACCATTAAAGAGAACCTCAAGTTTATCTTCCAACATTGTTAGTTGGACTTTCCCCTTCTTCCTCCCTCTCTCTGTCATGCACATGCACACGCGCACACATACACAGATTAAGAGCTGCAAACTGCTTAGAGTCAATATGGCACGGGGGATAAAGATTCTGTGCTCAGCAGTATCAGGTGCCCTCAGGCAAATTTCTGTTCGCCAAGTCTCAGCTCCCCTTTACCAATATTCAGATAATTGTCAGCTCTGTTGTGTATCTGTACCACCTATCACCTATTCTTGGCTATGCTGAATTTATTTATTTATTTATTTTATTTATATTTCAAACTTGTCACCACCCATCTCACTGTGTGGTGACTCTGGGCGGTTTACAGTAAAAAATAGAATATTGATTAAAATAGATAAATAGTAATTAAATAATTACAATATGTTCAAAACATACTTCCTTTATAATACATCCAAGAGGCAGATGTTAATTAGATGTTAATAAACTCAGGGCGCATTGTCAAGGTGCCAGCCATCCCCAGGGTCGATTGTATCTTTCCTTGCCCCAGGCAAGTTGGCAGAGCCAAGTCTTCAATTCCCTCTGAAAAATTGGGAGGGTCGGGGCCCGCCTCACCTCTAGGGGGAGAGTATTACGTAGGGTGGGGGCAATGACAGAGAAGGCTCTCCTCCTAGGACCCGCCAGTTGACATTGTCTCACTGACGGGATCCACAACATGCCTTCTCTGCTGGACCGAGTGGGACAGGTTGATGTAATGGGGGTGAGACGGTCCCTCAGGTAGCCTGTAGGGCTTTAAAGGTGATAGCCAACACCTTGAATTGGACCCGGAAACAAACCGGGACCCAGTGCAGCTCCTGCAGCAAAGATGTTACATGTGCCTTCCTTAGGGCACCCATGATTACCCGTGTGGCCACATTTTGAACCAGCTGTAGCTTCCGGATACTCTTCAAGGGTAGCCCCATGTACAGCGCATTGCAATAGTCTAAACGAGAGATGATTAGTCTAAAAGAGAATGCTTGAAATAGTAAATAAAAACTTTCACTTTTTATATATTCTATTAATAATATTTGGTGTAAACTCTGAAGGAAGTTGTACATATTTAAAAATTCCATAGTGGAATTCATATGGCATAGCAGAACCTTTGCAATAACAGTTTTGTCAAATGTGATGCTCTACAAACAGACTGCAAATTAAAAGCAGTGATATGTTAAGCATCTCTGCATTGTGATAGAGCCAGAGCATTCTTTCTGCTAATCTAAAAATTTGCAGGATGGAGAGATGGTGGTGGTGTCACTTTCTTTGTTGGTAACTTGGAAGGAATTTGAGTGGCTTTCCATGTTTGGGGATCAAGTTCCAAATTACTCTGCTGAAGTTCCAGTGCAGACTTTTATAGTATTCTCCATATCCTGGGGAGAAATGGTGTCACTGGAAACCAGAGCAATTAATTAATTAATTAATTAGATTTCTGTATTTGCCCATCTTGTATACCAGTGTTACTCAACCTTGTCAACTTTAAGACATGTGGACTTCAACTCCCAGAGTTCCCCAGCCAGCCTGCAGGTAGAGGAATTCTGGGAGTTGAAGTCCACATGTCTTACAGTTGCCAAGGTTGAGAAATACTGTTGTATACAGTAACCCTAGGCTGCTCAGAACAGCAACAATAAAGCATAAAAAGAAAACAAGAATACTAAAATCAAAACTATACCTCATGGCACCCCAAAGACAACACTCCCCCATACATTTTTTGGGCTCCACTCTCACCCAAGCCCAGTCAGCTCTTCATGGCCTCCCAGAAGGCCAAAAGGGTGGAGGCCTACCGGATCTCAGGTAGATCTAATGGAAGCCTTTTATTTTTGCTGCTTTCTTTAAGCGGAGAGTAAAGTGAGTAGCCACAGTTAGTGCAATTGGCCTGACAGGTAGACGGTAGCAAGGTTACTTGATGCAATTGTCAGGCAAGTTGTCATGGTTGATATGGTACCTTTGAGCGCTGCTCGGTCATAGCAGTCAGTGAAAAGTTGAGTACCTAAGAATGAGCAGAGATGCAGGATAATTGAAATGCCTGGAAAGGTGTCTGGTGGACTCCTGTTTAGAATACCTGGGATCTTATAACAGGACTTCCCTTTCTCTTTTATGCCATTCCCCCCCCCCCCAAATGTTTCCATTACAGGAGCTGTGCCCCAACTAGTCCAGGTCCTCACCACCTCCCAGGAGAGCGAATGTTTGCAGAGCGTGATCAGGGCCATTCGCTATCTGGCCAATACTCCTGCTCATCGTCTTGTGCTGGCCCAGCAGGGGGCAGTCCGCCCCATAGCTGAGCGCTTGGCTTCCTCCCTGGACGATGGGCCCCTGGTTGCAGCGGCTGTGCGTGCCCTCGTGGAGCTGACGAAGGGTTGCAGTCGTGACTGTGCGGAACAGCTCAGCCTGGGAGGTGGGGTGGGGCCGCTCGTGGCCTTGGCTGGTCATGAAAAACGGGTCGTGCAGGAGTCCGCACTTGCAGTCCTCGCCAACCTCTGTCTGCAGGGCATGCTGAGGCCAGCTATAGGCAACGCTGGGGGGGTGGAATTGCTAGTGGGGGAGATCCGACGACGGAGGGGAGCTGGGGCACCTGGGGCCTCCCTCCATCCGCTGGTGAAGGCCTTGTGTCTGCTGTGCCGGGAGGCTGTTAATCGAAGCCGGGTGCGTGAGACTGGAGGGTTAGAGTTGCTGCTCTCCCTGTTGCGGGACCGATGTCACAGCTTTTCACATGCTCGTGTGGTGGTGGCCTTTGTGGCCTTTTTCTATGATGAGGAAGCCCTGGAGCTGCTGCAGGCTGGAGGGCTGGTGCCCTTGCTGGTTGGCAGGCTGGCAGCCCAGGGCCAGTGGGCAGGCCAGGAACAAGTGGAGGAGGAGGAAGAACATGAAGATGAAAAAGAGGCAGCATCGTTTGACTTCCCCACCGAGGGCCGGCGAGGAGAGCAGGCCTTACCAGGAGCAGAGTCTTCCAGCTTTCAGAGTCTCAGGTAAATTTGGTTTCCGACTGGATGCCCTCTTGGTGCAGGGGCTGTTCTGAATGGCTTCAGATGTGTTGGACCACAACTCCAGTTGTCTGCAGCCCCGGGGTCAGTGGCCATGTTGGGCTTGGGTTCCAGTAAGAAGGATCATATTCCAATGTTCTTAAAAGGTATCAACATGGAAAAGATAGGTCTACAAATCAGAGAGGGGTGAAGTGAGTTTGAAAGGCTGCTGAATAAAGCTTCTTACATCCTGAAGCCCATTTGGGAAATGAAAATTCCATGACAGTAAACCTGGGTAGACAATAAAAAATAAAAACTCTGCATCGATTCTTTAGGTTTTTAACACTTATGCAAATTAAGGACGTCTATCTTGCATACCTGATTCTGGTATTCCAAATTTGGGGAATTCTAAGAAAGCCCTGGCAAACTGAAAAAGAAGTATCAAAATGAGCTGGTGGGCAGTAAATGTTGGAGGTAAACAGAGCTGAGCAGGTATGTTACTCCTTTCTCTAATCATTGCCAGCTCTGCTTTCCTCCTCCAAAGTTTTAAATTCATATGGCTTACAGATTCAGCTGTTTGTTTTAGTTTCAATGGGAAGTTGGATTTCTCTGAATTGGTGCCTCCTATTTGATTTACTCCCTAAAACTTTATTTCTATGCTTCAGCAGGTGATAGTGCCTGGCCGACCATGTCAAGCTAAGCAGAATCAGGCCTGGTTGGTACTTGGATGGGAGACCCGCAGGGTACTTGGATGGGAGACCCGCAGGCCTATAGGTGATTGGAAATTTAAAAAAAAAAAATCCCAGAAGGCCTAGACATGTCTATGAAGTCACCAGGAGTCGAGTTTGACTCGAAGGAGACTCATATATTCCTATAGAATGCAGGTATAGTTGGTAATACCCGATTTCCTCTCTGTTTTACTTGTTGAGAAAATCTTCTGATGTGTGTTCACTTCTAGCCCTGCACAGCATTCCCAGCCATCTGCAGGAGAAGGCAAGGGATGAGATGTGTGTCATGCTGTTATACTAACACGAAAATTCAGGGTAGGCACGCAACTATGAAAAGGTGGGGTTTGTGCCCTGAATGGCTTGGCGCACCTTTCATTACTTTTCCACCAGGTACGGATGCCCGTGTCAGCATCACTCTGCAGACAGAGAGTCTTCTGTCATGCTAATACAGATAATTGAAACATTTGCAGCTGAGAGGCTGCCAGCTGAGCTGTACAATCTGTACAGAATCTCTTTTCCAATATTTCTAACCAAAGGTGCTCCTTTTCTGTTCTTGAGATCCCTCCTCTCCCCACTCCAGATCTTCCACTGCTTATATATTTCAAGGCTTATTCTTCTGTGTCTCTCTTCCTTGTACCCAATGCAGATCCTGGCTTCTCTCGGAAGGTTATATTTCCAGTCCAGGAGATCTTTCTCCACAGTGGTCTCCTGATACCACCCTTTCTGAGCTGGAGGCCCAAGGTGGTGTTAGTCCCAGCCAAGAACTACAAGATGAATCTCTGGGACCTTGCCACAGCACGTCTGGGATGAAACCCCATTCTAGAGCAGAATCTCCTGATTTCCTACATTCTCCTTTTTTGGATTTGCCTCTTGTGGGGCAGCCCAGTATTTCAGAGGCTTTAAACTCGGCAGTGAGAGATGGAATTCTTCCAGATCAGAACGTCTGTCCTGCAGCATTACCTTTGTTGGTTGAATCTGAAAATTTCCATCCAGAACCTGTCTTAGAGGTTCCACCTTCAGATGGGAATAAGGAGCAAAAAACAGTTGGAGCCAGTACGCAGCAGAAGGAGCTGGTGATGTCAGAACTGGCAAATTTAGAGGAGGAGCTCTCTGGGGATGATGTTTTAAAGCTGCCTTGTCCATCCACGTCAGGGGAAATGCCAAATTCAGGGATGATAAATTCAGGAAAAGTCGATGGAAGGGTTGAACAATCCACTTGGGTTGCATTGGTAACCAACCAGAATATCCCTGGGCCCAGTAATTCCATTCCAGTGATGTTGATTCCAAGCAAGAATGACCAAAGCCAGCTGTCACCCAGGCCTGTTGCCAAATCCCCGGTCACAGAGGAAGTGTGTTCGGTCCCTCCAAAGCTGAGCGTTCAGACTCTCTCAAGTTCTCCTGAAGAGTACAAGATGCCGACCTCTTGCTGGAAACGGCGTGCCAAGCTGCGCTCCACCTTTGAGCAAAGCACACCACTGCAGGGGTTGCGCCCTGCCGGTGAGGCTTCGTCTCCCTGGCTCTCCTTGGCCTTGCCTCTCTCTTTCTCTCCCCATGAGGGTGACCCAGACCTCCATGCTCCCGAAGCCCCAGCTCTGCTCCTCCTTTCCCGTTTTTCTCAAGCTGAGGATCCTAGTCGCAGCTTAGTGACGCCGGCCACCCTGCAAGGGCTGTTGCGTTACATCACCGGGAGCCCTTCCCCTTCCTCTCGTTGCCTTCGGCTGTTGCATCGTCTCACCTGCAACCCAGCCTGTCTGGAAGCCTTCGTGCGCTCCTACGGGCCCTCGCTCATCAGGGCTTGGTTGATCCTGGGCGTATCCCCTGAACAAGCCGCTACCGCTGTCACTGGTGAACCAGAAGAAGAGGAGGCGAGCAGTTTAGACACTGAAAAGTGTGACCCCAGAAGATTCAAGGAACTTGGTGTGTGTGTATGTTACGCCATCCCTGTAGTTTAGGACAGTCTTCTCCCACCTGGGACAGCTGTGTAACTCCCCTCATCCTAGCCAACATGCATCCTTGGGATTATAGGAGTTGGATGTGTTAGACTATGTCCATAGGTACCTGGTTGGGAAGGCTGTCTAGAATATTGGGGTTCTATCTCTGCCTACCCCTAACACCAAGGGTCTCACGTTGGGGATCTTCTCATCTCTGCTTTATGCCTTATGTCCCACCTCACTGGGTCTTTGGTATCAGGGCAGCTGTTGACCTGGACCAAAGTGCTGGGAATCCTGATCTCCCTCTGCTGTTACAGGTGGTATTGTTAACCAAGAGTCAGTAGATCTTGGTGACAGGATGGGCAACAGGCAGCCATTCCAGATGTTGAGCAGCAGTTCTCATGATCTTGTTGGTTACTATAGTGGCTATAGCTGAGAAGAGTTGGGGTTCAGGAGTGTGGGGTGGGGGGCATTATTCGTACCTGCCTGCTTTTCAGTCAAGAGAGAGCCTCTTGTTTCCTGTGTAATCAGTAAAATAGGCCTCTTGAGCTTAACATGGAGCGGGAAGAGAAATGAAAAAAGCCTGTGAAGGTAGTATGACCTATTGATTCCCCCAAATTGTTTGCTGCTGTTCTTCCCAGTCGATAGATTGCCGTTTTAGATGGTGACGCTGCGTCTAACCTGCTGCCTGTTCCCCCCTCCACAGGAGAGACGCTACTGATGAACCTGTGCGTGCAAGCAGAGTCCCCCTTCGGGGTGGGCGTTCTCACTCACATGCTGCTCTCAGGCTGCGAATCGGACCAAGCAGCCTCCGCACTGGCCCTGCCCCTTATCTGCCGGTGAGTCGGGCATCCCTTTCTGCACCAGAAGAGGCTTCAAACCGGGCTGAGGAGGGAAAACGTTTTCTTCCTCGGGCAGCTGTCAAAATGGCAGCAACCTTTTGGAGTGAGTCATTCACATGACTCACTTAAGCAGGTCAGATGAAGACCTAGCAGACACTTATGAGGGGTTAATATTAGCCTTGGTGGTCTTTTTTGCGATTGTACGTTGTGTGAATGCAGCCCATTTTCTTAGGATATATTTCCATGTAATGGGTGAACACCTGTGATATGCGAATGCAGCTGCTGCATGTGGTTGTATCAGGTTTCTGTTTATCCCCAGAGGTTTAGACATTGGGGCTTAGTGGCTCTGGAACCACAAATGCTCTGCATCCCCAGATGGGCTGCAGATGGGAGAATGGTTCTTTAACCTGTGGGAGATCTTTGAAAGAGACGGCGGCGTGGGAGGAAACCGGTCAGTGGGGTGGTGTGACCTCACAGTTCTGGAAAATGTGGGGAGAAGGGTGCATACCATCAGAGGTTGCCCCAGATTTGGGGAGAGGAATCGCTGGGAGATGGGGGAGAGAAACGCGATTGAGTTGCAGCAGGTGGTGATGCTCCTCATTGTGTCTCCTCTCGGCTGCAGGAAGGATTCTCTTTGTCGGAAGCTTCTGCTGGACCTCTCTGGCCTGCGGCTCTTGCTAGGGGTCCTGGTGCGGGATCCCGACCCCTATTTTGTCTTCTACACCTCAGACACTCTTTCCCTCCTCCTGAGCTCCCAAGCTCCGACTCCTGCTTCCGTCTCGTCTCCTACCTTGAAGCGGCCTCGCCTGGATTCCCAACTGCCTTGTCCTTATTCTCGCATCGTGGATGAAGGTGGGGCCGACTTGTTCTTTCAGCTGGACTCCGGCTGCAGAGTGCCAGCCTTGCGCCAGGCGGTCAGCGGCGCCTCTGAGGTCTTCCGGGCCATGCTGAGTGGAGGGTTTGCGGAGTCATCCCACACCACCGTGACTCTTCGCAATGTGCTGCCAGAACCCTTCCTGGCTCTGACCCACTTCCTCCATGGCTGTCGCGGCAAGTGCTGCCAGGTCTTGGGAAGGCCATTCCCCCTCACTTTGGCAGAAGAGATCCTGGTGGTTGCTGAACAGTATCTCCTCCCAGAGCTCCAGGCCTTGGTGGACGAGGCCTTGTGCCAAGACTCTCTCTGCCCCGGGACTCTCGGGGAGGTCTACCGCCTGGCCGAGCAGCAGAACCGGCCCCGCCTCCTTCGGAATTGTGTGGCTTCTGTCTTCCTCCGTGAGGGGTCAACCCCCACCCGCCGAGCCACTGCACTGGCACAGCTGCTCCGATCCGTTGCAAATCCCAGCAGTTTAGCCGCAGAGCTGCTCGGAGTGGTGTTGGAATCTCCATGGGGCTGTGGCTCGGAGGGCCAGCTAAGCTGACCGATGGGTCCTCGCGTCTCCTCTCCCAGTTCTTACACACAACTGAAGCAGTGATGCTGGTGTGGATCGGGCGAGGGGGAGGGAGGCTGGAGTGTTAAGTGAATAAACGGCAAGGTGCTCAGAAAAGGGGAGTCTGGGTCAGTGGATGGTCCCGTGGTGGTCAGAGCTTCAGCCTAATGGGGAGGAGAATGTGGGAGCAAGCACTTCTTGATCAGTTGGGGGTGAGACTGGGAGGGAAGAGGGAGGTCTGGTATCAGAAACATGGAGCTGCCCTGCCAGCTGCTAGACAAACCAACACGGGTAGAAGCCATAGAAGTCCTATTTGGGAGTATAGGGAATCCTTCCTGTCAAAACAGGAGCCCTGCTTTTTGATTGGTTGAAACTCAAAGCAGGTCATTTTGGTCGGAGCAAGCTGTGAAAAGGGCTCAGCTTTGAATATGTAGCCTGTGGGGCAGCCCTGTTCTGGTGCTAGTTACTTCAGAATGAAGCCCGGTCTCAGAAGTGGAGACGTTCCTTCTCTGTGCACGGAAAGGCTTTCAAGAGACGTCAGAAGGGTG
Source organism: Liasis olivaceus (assembly GCA_030867105.1). Lineage (NCBI taxonomy): Eukaryota > Metazoa > Chordata > Lepidosauria > Squamata > Pythonidae > Liasis > Liasis olivaceus. Next base: position 100,224,572 of record CM061351.1, read on the forward strand.
TGACTGTAACAGAAGGAAATTGAGTCAGCAGGAGGCCCACCATGCAGCTGAGGGCACTTGCAGAGGGTTGAGATGCTGTCTCCTTCCAGAGGAGGCAAGGAGGCATCTATGCCAAGCACCTGGGTTCAAGGGGGCATGGCCCAATTGTGCAGTTGGAACGATGATGTGTATAAACTGTTGTACATAGAGAAATACAGAGAGCTGTGAAACGCTCAGAATGTCTGTAGCTTGCCCTTATTTCCTGAACAGAACATAGGGAAGACGGGGCAGCTTTTCACCACTCACACTGAACACTTATGCACATGGGTAGTCTCTGCAAAATCGAAATTGAAAACCGGTTGAGAGACCTTGTTGTGCAGATCTGCTGCTGAACAGAGGCCTGGCAAGGTTTATTCCCCTCCCCTCCCCACTCCCTCTGAAGGCGCGGGCTGGGTGCTGTGCTGTGGCCTGCTTTGGGACTTTCAGCGTGAAGGCCTCTGGGGCACCCGTTTCTCTGATCCTCTGAGTAAGCTGAGAGATGATGGAATTTGCCTGCCCTCTTATGCCAGTTCCGTCCCTTTGAATTGAATTGTGAGGCCTCCTGGCCCTGTTCCTGCCCTCCCCATTGCCTTTCCATGCTGAGAACAGGAAACGCCTGTTTCTAACTGCATCCAGATGGTCTGGAGAACTGGTGAAGGGAGGGAGAAACCACTTCCTAAGACCCTGGTTTCTATAGGCCACAATCGTCCGGGATGGGGTGGGAGAGGGATCCAGTTGGGTCCCCATGTTGGCTCCCCTTTTTTAGGGTGGGCTGTCTTCTGGCTTTTCCACTGGTGTTTTGCCCGACAGTCCCCACTCGTGGGCACATCCAGCAACAGCCGAGATACACAGCTCTTTCCCACCCAGATAATGAAAGAAGATATTCTTATGTTAGCTACCTTTTTTCCTTGCTCCTGGTCCAGCTTCAAAGTAAGTGAGAAACTTTTCCTGTTGGATATCTCTGCCAGGCAAAGGACTGGCTGTTTAATATCGGTGGGGCTGTATGTTATGGAAAGCCACAGGAGTCAGCCCCAGTGTTGGCGGCTGATTTATCACAGAGCTGTCAGCTTGGCACTGAAGCAAGCCAGGTCTAATGTTCCAGCATATAACCTCTTTGTTTCTGAACCCACCTCCTTTGCCCAAAATTGGGATAGGTGCACGTCTTGGCTTGTATAACTGCCTGTCCACACTGAGAGCGCATTTGGCTCTTAAGTGATGCATAAGCCCTTGGTGTATCCAAGATGTTACGTTTTAAGTGATCTCACCAAAGACTATAAAATGTTCCCTCTGGAATAGGTTCTTACTCCCTAGAACAGTTTCTCAACTTCAGCGACGTTTAAGATGAGTGGACTTCAACTCCCAGAATTCCCCAGCCAGCATGGCTGGCTGGGGAATTCTGGGAGTTGAGGTCCACTCATCTTAAACGTCGCTGAAGTTGAGAAACACTGCCCTAAAACATTCAGGAAGTTGTAAACAGGATAGTTGTAATCACAGGGTCATTCTGAAATGAGTCTCTGGTTCCACGTCATACCCATTTGAGTGTCAAAGTACTTCATCGCACATGTTTCCTAGAACGGGATTTTGTCCTGTTGCAGATGGGTGAGAATGGAGCTCATTCAGGAAGAACAGCTGTTTCAGAATAAGGTGACTTGGGAAATCTGCTCAGATGAAAGCCCCGTGGCTTTAAATAAAATAATAGTACACCCCTCAGTCAATACTATGATTTCATGAAGAGCTGTACCCACACGGGGGAAGGTACCTTAATTTTTCCATCTAGCCTGGTGTCCTCCAGATGTCACTGGATTGAGTCCCGTTCCATCTGGCATATGCCAGAGCTGCAACCGACAGATTTGTGCAAAAGGAGCTCCTTGGACCTCATAACTGGAGGTTAGTCTCTACCTGTGAACTCTGAGCACACAAGCACACTCGGACACACTCGGACACACACGTGTCCTTCGGAAGAACAGGCTGCGTGACTCAAGTGACCTGGAATAGGCCCTTCCTGCTGCGAGGCTCCGGCAGCTAACTCTGGTACTAGATCTCCCTGACAACATTTTGCAAACTTGCCTTTTCTCGGTTTTCCTCTCACTTTCCTTTCTCATGGTGGGGAGAGTCAAAATAATGGTAAAATCCCACTCTCTTTTTTTTTTCAAACTTCAGAGATGCCTTCCTGTTGCTATGCCCAAATCATTCTTCCTCTGGGCTGGAGCTAACATTCGTATCTGAAGAACCTTTCTCTCCTCTCTCATTCTCCAACTTTTGTTCAGATCCCCCCTCCCTTTGTATCTTGCCTTTCTTCTCCAAAAACGTCCTCTTGAGTCAAAGAATTTCAATTGTCCAGTGACTAAATTCTCCCAGTGATTCTCCGCTGCCTCTCAGCCAAAGGTATCCCTATCCACAAAGTCTTTGTGGCCGCCCCTTAACTCCGAAACTACAGATGTTTCCTCATTTTTGGCATCTGGAATACATGGCCAGCAAACAGATGCGATATCGTAGAACTGACAAAAGTGAGCTACCTTGTGGGCGCCCTCTTTCTCTCTGGGGATCTGGGATATAAACGTCAACATGCGTGGGAAGAAAGACGACTGCACGAAGGTTGAACGCGTTTAGCCCTTACGTGCTTTTTTCACGGAGCTCAGAATCCTCTATTTTTATTTTATTTTAAATTGTGCGGGTTCAGTTAGAATAACACCCAGGAAAGGTACGCAAAGGTTTAATAGTTCCTCCTCCTCCTCCTCAATTCTGCATTCGCTCTGGTCGTTGCTACCGTTCCGTGTGAATACTGTATATATCCACACTGTGCTAGGCTCCCTAACCCACCCGACATCGAGGATCACTTTCTTCATTCGCACAAGGCGGCTAGACTTTTGGAAAAGGAAGCCGAAAAAGTCGCCTCTTTTCCTGGAATTCCCAGCAGTTCTCGCTTCTTAACCCCACAGCACGTGGGAATCCGCCTCTCACTAGGCACGGGTTTCTTTTCACAGAACTGACTGCTCTCCCACACGCCTTCGCTGTTCTTCAAGACAGTCCCAATATCCTGATACCCAGAACTCTAATCTACTCACGATCCACTCCTGTCCCCCTCACGCCCAAAACCTCAATAGGACCGGGCGTCCTGGCTGGATACGCGGGAGGAGGGGGCATTTCGATGGGCTGATGCTTCCGTGCCCCTATTTATCTCCCCCCGCCCCCAGCCGCCGCGGGTAAACGGAGTGGACGTGAGGCCACGATGCGCGATGTGTGCATGGGTGTTTATGTCCGTGTCGGGGTGGGGGGGGGCGCGTCCATCCTGCCTGCCCAAGCGCGAATCCCCTTTGCCATAAATGGTCACCGCAACTGCAGCGGCGGCGGCGGCGCAGCACACAGCGGGCGGGCGGGCGGACGGGCGCGGCAACAGAGCGGAGCCGCGCTCCGGGAAGGCGCGTCACTGGGGCGGGGGCCGCCCAGCAGGCAACTGCCGGCCCGAGTCCGGACTCAGCCGCGCCGGCCCGTGATGGACGATCTGGGTAAGAAGAGCCACCGCGGCGAGCTCAGGGGAGCCCCTGTCGCGCGCCGCCGCCGCCGCCGCCGCGTCCTCTGGGTCTGCAGCTCTTTCCCTCGCCCCTTTCGCGCCCCCTTCCCTGCCTTCCCTCTTCGCCTCTCGCTCGCCCGCTTTTCTGCCCCGATTCCTGGTCGATCTTCCCTTCTTCCCATGACTGGCCGTCATTTTTTTCTTCCCGGACGGCGCTCTCGTTCTTCTAGCTGGTTTTTTCCTTCCTTCTTACCATTCCCGCCTTTGAGTATTGCTCTTTTCCCTTTTAGCACTCCTCCGGCCGCACTTTCTTTCCGCTCTTTTCCTCCTTCTTTTAATTTACGGGGGCGGGGGGGGGACTGGTGCCGGCGCTGCACAGCATTTTTTCCAATTCCATTTCTTTTTCTTTCTCTTTTAATCGCGTTCTTGCGCAGCAACAGCAGTGTTTTTATTTTGGCACCAACTTTTTTTCAGAACTTTATCCCACGCCCTGCTCCAACCCCCTTGCAAAATTCCCCCTTCCCTCCTTCCTCTGGGACTTTTTCACGTGTTGCACGAGGGCAGCCTCCCTTTCTCACCGGAATCGCCCTTGGGAGGGAACGTGGGGGGGGGGGCTGTCTGGTTTCCGACGAGAACGTGGGACTGTGTCTGCTGCCGGAATCCGTCTGCTGCGCTGGACACACGTTTGCAAACCTAGGTTTGCCTCCACTTGGGTCCAGGTTTTATATGTTGAGGGATTAGCTTAACACCCCTGGCGGAACCATAATGTGTGAATTGGCTGTCCTGCTTTGCAAACGTCCCTGATTGCAGATTTCATGCATTGCCTCTTCTGGTCCCTTGCCTTTCTCCAGGGCCTCTCCCAGTCTCTCCCCCATCCTTGTAGCTGGTGGGGTGGGGAGAGGGTGCATTTCCTCAGCCCTTCCCATCTGGAGAAGGAAGGAATGCTATTTCTCAGCGTATTCCTGTGGCTTTGCGGAATTGCTGAACCAGCCTGCTAGACAAGCTTGCTTTGCAGCCCTCACTCTGTCCTCCTGCCTTGTGCATCCTACAACTGCTTCAGAGAAATCAGGGCCTCCCTCCACCCCCTTTGCGTTTTGGTGTGCAAAGGAGAAGAAAGGAAAAGGAATTAAGAACAAGGAGTCCTGATTCATCACTGCAACAGACTCTCCAAGGTGCCTGCTGTAGATACTGTATCATCTTCCCATTTCCTTGGAACACAGGAAGCTCAAGGCTAGACTTAGGCAATGTGCCCCTGTGCAGAAACTACAAAGCCCATCAGCTCCAGTAGCTGGGTGGAGGTTGTGCAATACCCGGTTGGGGAGGGCTACCCAAGGCCGAAGCTGCCAGACCTGCAAAGAGGACACCTAATGTGTATCCCCATCGTTTTCCCTCTGTCCCTCTCTTCCTGTGATAAAGCTCATCTGTAAAAGAGCTTTCTAGTGGTTTTGCTCATTTCTGGCATCCTCAAATGGTCTTTATCTGGAATGAGATGCAGACTTCCTGGCTGTTGGTCTGGGTGATCCAAAGGCCCCAGGGAACCCTCTTGCGTGTAGGAGTTCAAGCCATCGTTTAATGGGGACGGAGGGGGGACTTCAGCAGTCCAGTTGTTGGGGCCTCACGGAGGCCGCTTGCCCTATTCCGCAAGGCATGCTTGTGAGAAAGGGCAGATATTTCATATCTAACCTTCCCTCCAGCCTGAGTGAAAAAAAATCTGCATTAGTATCTGCATTCTCTTGGTTGGGTTCCATTAGGATTTGCAAAATACCTCTTCTATGGAGCAGGAAGCAGATTCGGGATCCTGAGCTGGGCCGTAATCTTTTGCAAAATTCTTCCAGAGCGGCCTCAGAAATCCATACGGTGATCTTGATCTTCGCTGGCTGTTAGCTCCCAGCCCAGCCTACTGCGCAGGACTGTTGTGGAGGTGCAGTGGTGGGGTGGTGGGTAGAGGAAGGTCCTCAGCCTTCAGCTATCCGAAAGGTGGGTGGGATAGCAGTAGGAGGAAATGAAATTAGAACGCAGTAGCTGATCTGGTGAGGGTCTCCCAATTAGGTCATCTGGCTGGGACCTCAGGGTGAAGGATCTGTGCTCTGGAGGAGGTCATGGTGCCCTGTTCACTTCTCTTTCCCTCCTGTCCCGCCCCTTTCCAGGGCTTACCCACCCTTCTAGCGCATTACATTCCTGCCTCTCCCTCTGTGGTTTCTTCCTAGACACATTTCTGCCCCGTGACATCAGACAAAAAGGAGCAGGAATGAGAGAGACCTTTCTTCATCCTCTTTCCTACCCCCCCCCCCTTTTTATGTTTCTCCATTCCAGAAAGTGGCTGGAGGAACAGTTCAACTTTCCCTTTTTCTAGTTAGGGTTTCAGAAGCTTTCTCCTTCGGACACCCTCTTCCATTTCTGTCTGGGGATAATCTGGAGACAAGAACCTATGTTGCCTGGAGAAGAGTTGGGTATGGTAGGGAGGTCTCTTGGCTGTGGTGTGGGGAGCAGGAGGGCTGTGGTCCAATGGGAAGGCGAAGGGGAGTGGGAGATGTGCCCACAAAAAATGTGAGAGGCCTGGGATATCTGGGTAAGGAAAGATGCACAAGACACACATCTTTGGATACCAGGATCGGTGACCAGATCTTGTCTGGGGAGATCTACTCAGTTGGAGATTAGAAGAGATCAGTTTTTTACTGGACTGTTTATTATAGAAGAGACTCTTTTCCGCTGTGGTCCCCACCCTTTGGAACACCATTCCCCCCCCCCCGCCTCCCTGAGATCCGACTTGCCCTGACCCCGCTGGCTTTTCGCAAGGCATTAAAAACTTGGTTTTGCCATCAAGCCTGATAGCGCGGGCAAGCTGGCTTCTTGTTTATATCGATTGTGGGATGCTGTGAGTGCTCTTGGCTGCTCTTTTATGTCATTTATGTTTCTTATTTTGGTAGTGTTTTTATTCTGTTTCAGTTGTCAGCCGCCCAGAGTCATGTTTATGAGATGGGTGGCCATGTAAATGTATTAAATAAATAAATAAATAAATAAATGCATTTCACTCGAGGATCAAGAACAATTAGAAATAATCCGATCTTCTGCGTAGGAGTCAGTTGCTCAAAGAAGTGAGGTAAAAAGTCTGGTGGGAAAGTGTATGTATTTGCAGATGTGAAACACATCAGGAACCATGCATGTGAATTACAGTACAAAATGGGAAATCTAAATAAAATTGGAACGTAGTATTTGAAAAGACCATTCAGCCCAGATGCTTCAAAGTAGCTTGTCTCTGTGTTGTTCTGGTGTGGTTAGCTGTTGCTAACTTTTCTTCGGTAGCATCCACAGAGTGTGCTACAGTCTGCATGGAGTCAAAAGTGGCATAGTCCTTCCTTTAGGGCTTTTAAGGTAGTTCAGCCAGATTGCAGAAGTACAATGGAGGGAATACTCAAATTGCCCTGGATTTTGGGGAGATATTAACACGAACCAGATATTACCAGATGCATCCGCTCATATGTTTTTTTTCCCACTGACCAAAGTCTCTGGAGAATCCATAACAAATATAAAATACGCACATTTTTGTTAAACATAAGATATTTTGGTTATGATTTGGACTGATAACTGTAACTTAGCAAGGGGACTTGTCCTTCAGAAAGGGTTGAATTTCTACCTCCCCTTGTCCTAGCTAGCATGGACATTTGTCAGGGGGATGGGATCTGTAGTCCCACAAACGACCTGTCTGTGTGGTAAGGCCTTTTGCCAAGACTCTGCATTCCATTGGTTGCCCTCAAAACCCAAGACTGAACGCAGTCCTGCTGGAGATGGCTGTAGACCCAGACTGAAGAGGGAACCAGGGTGTGGAGAAACTTGGAGGAAATGTTTTAGTTGGCAGCGTTTAAGAATAGGGCCCTCTAAAATTCTCAAAATTGCTGGCTGGAATTATGAAAGCTCTAGTTCAATACTTTCAGGCATAGGGCTGCTAGATTTGCAAAGCTTTAGAGCAGTGTTTCTCAACCTTGGCAACTTTAGGATACGTGGACTTCAACTCCCAGAATTCCCCAGCCAGCATTTCTGGAAGATTGATGAAAAACAGTGCCTCTGTGTGCAACTTCAAGGGTAGCTTAGGTCTTGCCCCGATTCAGCCATGGGGCAGCTGGATGACCTCAAGGAAGCAACTAGACTTCCTCTCTTTGCTTCTTCAGATACTGTGAAGATAACCACACTGACATCTGGCCTAGGGTCGGAATTATGGTTATGGAGATACAGAAGAATTGTGTTTGTGCATTCAAGACGAATGGCTAAGCTAAGAACAATCAAAGAAATGTCACCCTAATGTAAAAGGTCACTGCTTTAATCAGGGAGGGACCTTGGTAGAGCTTTGCACTGTCAAAGGCAGAATAGAAATCTATTTCAAATATCTAGAGCAGTGTTTCTCAGCCTTTATGATGTGTGGACTTCAACTCCCAGCAAGGCTGGCTGGGGAATTCTGGGTATTGAAATCTACTCATCTCAAAGGTGCCAGGGTTGAGAAACACTGAACTAGAGAATTATAGGAGGTCAGGTGGAAATACAGTGAACAGATTATAACATAAATGGCTACCTTCTTACAGGGCAGGGGTTTTTTTAGATTTTTTTTACCCACCTTCCTTATTTTTATAAATAACTCAAGGTGGCGATTGTGCCTAGTACACCCTCCTCCTCCTATTTTCCCCACAACAACAACCCTGTGAGGTGGGTTGGGCTGAGAGAGAGGGACTGGCCCAAAGTCACCCAGCCGGCTTTCGTGCCTAAGGCGGGTCTAGAACTCACTGTCTCCTGCTGTCCAGCCTTGGGGCCTTCACCACTAGACCGGATGTTTGCATCCTTTTAAGGTTCTCAAACACTGGAGCAGGGGCTGGTGCAAAGAGGATAGAGGTGAAGAAGATGAAGATTTCTGGATGGGTCCAACTGATGAGTTTTAGAAACCTGTTTTTTGCAACAGGCCTTTGGTGGGGGGCGGGGGGGGCGGAGTTGTGAGCTGCTCTTCCTGTAATTTGGAGATTAATGAGAACAGAATCTCTGGCCCTGTGTCTTGCCTTGGGTGGTTATTCGTGTTTTAGGCTGTGTATTTTTTAATGTTACTGATGTAAGTAGGGCATGGAAGCTACCCTACAGCTTCGATGGGAGTGGCATATCAGCCCTGCAAATAAATAAATAACTATTTGTTAGATTTATATCCTGCCTTTTCTCTAAGGCTGGAGCATCTGTAGGGGGAGTCAAAAATGTCAGTGTGGCTGACCCGAATGTGCAATTGAACCTCCTGCCCCTTTTTTTACATCTGTGTGGCACACTTTAAAAAAGAGTCAGGGCTTTGATCACACCGTTGCACCCCCGTCTTGATTTTTTTGACATCCCTCCCCCCAAGCAGATGCCTTTGCTTCAAGAGCTCCATGTGGCTTAAAGGGAGACCTTGCTGTATTTTATCCCCGTGACAGCAAGATTAATGGGCAGACAGAGTGAGCTTCCGCGGTTGAGTGTGGATTCGAACATGGGTCCCCCCACTCCTTGTCCAACACCTTCACCCCAACACCACCCTGTGGGCCATTTGGGGGTTGTTTAAACCAGCTGCGGTTCTCCCAGATAGTTCTTATGATCTATCATTGAATTTGGGAGGGTCAAAAGGGCTCTGGGTGGAAAAAGGGTCTTGCACAAAAGCTTATTTGTGTGGAAAGCAGAGAGAGCTTTGGAGGGTTGAAGTTGACGCAGGAAAAGACAAAAATGGAACAGCGGATCGGTACGGGGAAATTATGTCGGAGTCACAGATCCCGGGCTTTTTTTAGTCCAAGGGCATGTTTCGAATATGAAGCAGTGAGAGAGTTTCTGAGCATGGGCAGAGGACCAATCCCAAGTGAGCCTGGAGCTCAGGAGCCATGCTGTCAATGCATGGGCACAAACAGAAGTTTGAAAATGTTGTTACCCACAACTGCTCTCTTCTTCCTGTCTTGTTGCCCTTTTATTTCTAGAGGGTTTTTTTATGCCTTCCAGTCAACACTGACTGCCTTCTGAGCAACTGCCTGGACTAGTCCCTGCAAGTTTTCTTGGCAATATTTCAGAAATGGTTTGCCCTTGCCTCCTCCTTCCTAGGGCTGAGAGAGAGGGACTGGCCCAAGGTCACCCAGCAGGCTTTGTGCCTAAGGTGGGACTAGAACTCATGGTCTCCCAGTTTCTAGCCTGGTGCCTCAACCACTACACCACACTGACTCTCTTTCCAGCCCTGCCTCTTTGTTTTTCTTATTTGGTCCCCCCCCCCCCCCCATGGATCAATACTATAAACCAGTATTTCTCAACCTTAGCAACTTTAAGATGAGTGGACTTCAACTCCCAGAATTCCCCAGCCAGCATGAACTCCACTCATCTTAAAGTTGCTAAGGTTGATAAACACTGCTATAAACAATATAACTGGCTAAAGTTGACTCAAAACAGGATTTCATGGCAAAGTGAACCCAACTCCTGATTCTGAGCGAGGACTCATTGGAAAGGGCTTGGCACCACAATGGTGGAATTTCCTATTCTGTGAGGACTAGTGACTTGGGCAAGCCTCTGCTTTAATTAACTGCTTCAGGTTCAGGGGCCTGGGGCCAGGGAGTTGGCAAAGCCCAAACTCTGCAAATTTCCACCCACTTTCTTGCATCAGAAAGTGGGTTTTGATGCAGAAGAAATTAGTTTTATGCTTTCGTTAGCCATTACTGATTGATTTCCGTGGGACTGAAGAATGATGTAGCGTTTCTAAATTCCACCAAGATCTGGAGAACCATGATGTAGCCAAGTAGGTCAAGCATTTGTCTTTCTTGTTGGAAGCCCCACCTATCTCCTAAACCTCAGGAGATTAGAAGAAGAAAGAACTATTTCACAAACATCTGTTGGTTTTAGCTTTGTCTCTCCCTCGATCTTGCCTTTATATTGCTCAGGATGTTTTGAGATCCATTTGTGCAGGGGGAATTATTTATTTATTTATTTATTTACTGGATTCGTTTTTCTGGCTGTCCAATCCACAGCGACCCCTAAGACCATTAGCGAAACAACTAAGAAGAAGAATTAAAAAAGAGGAAGGGACTCTGTATTAAATGCAATTGTAATCACGGTGTGGAAGTCCAGACCTGGAGTTTTGGTGTTTCTGGAGGAGCTGAATTATTTTTTTTAGAAATCGCCAGTTTCCCAATGGGAGAACTTTGCTGTCACCTGGATGAGGACACCTGCATTTCTGCTTTAGGATGGGAACAGCAAACAGGCAGGGGCTATGCTTCTCTGCAACTTTCCTCCCCCTTGTTTTCCCTCTCCTGTTCACAAGACCTTGGGGTCCAGCTGCTTTCTCCCCTTATTATTTGGGTCTGCCTTCCCTTCCTGCTGCCTGTTTCTTCCTGTGTCCCATTCTCAGCTGTCTGGTCTCTTTCCCTACAGATGCTCTCCTGGCTGATCTGGAGACGACCACTTCCCATATCTCCAAACGCCCAGTTCTACTCACCGATTCCGGGGGAGCCGTAAACCAAGACAGGGCTCCAGTTTCCAAGTCGGCAACGTCATCGTACAACTCTCAGCAGCAGGTGGGCTGGAAGAAGTGGAAGACAACTGCATAAGCTTGCTTGTTCAGTCTAGCCCAGTGTTTTTCAAACTTGGCAACTTGAAGATGCTTGGACTTCAGCTCCCAGAATTCCCCAGCCAGCATGGTCCTCCCAGCTTGCTGGCTGGGAATTCTGGGAGTTGAAGTCCACACATCTTAAAGTTGCCAAGTTTGAAAAAAACACTGGGCTAGCCGCTTAAAGTGCTGGAACAGGGGTGAAACGAATTCTGGGAGCAATGGCTGAAATTAATAGCATCGTCATGGCTACTTGCTCCTAGTTTGGCAATGCGATGAGCTAGCCTGTCTTCCTAGGGTGAAAGCCTTTATCCCCCTAAAATAACTTCATAAAAGGCAGAAATCAACTGGTGAAGCTTTCCGAGGCTTTAAGATGAAGTGGCAAAACGTTTCACTTTTTCATTTCCACCCGCCAGCGTCTTTTCAGGACATCGAGCCCTTGTTCTATTAAAAGAAAAGATGGTCACTATGATTTCATTGCGGTATCACTAATCCTTTTCTAGCTAAAAGCTCCATCAGCACTGATATCATGCTATCAGGAGAAATAAATAGCTGCTCCTGCTTACATAAGGATTGTTCTGGGTGTAAAACCATCCTGTGAGGTTGGAGAGAGAATAGGTTTGTGGTTTTGCAAATATGTATCTGAAATGGGAACCTTGGGGTTTTTTATCCTCCCTCAGTTCGGATGGGCTTGCCTTACTCTTTGCAACTCATTTGATAGACTTTGTGGTCAGTGACTTCAATGCTATTTCAGTAACCTTTGAACTTACTCCTTCTTGTTTCTCTCAAGTGCCTTTTTTTTAAAAAAAACTGTTTATTCAGTGCAATGTCCTTTTGTCGCTCTGTAAAGGACAGCATCCCAAGTCGTTTCCAAAAAATATAAAACTTCGTTTGGGAGGAGATGCATTTATTCTTTAGTTTCCAGCCTTTTGGCTCCGTGCTAGAATCAGTTTCTGTACAAATTCACCAGACTTGTTTTCCCTCAGTGGGAGAGAAAGTAATTTCTCTAACAAAATGCAGAGAACACAATTCCATTTGTGGGTGTTTGTCTGCATCTCAACAGATCCAAATGGGATTTGAGCCCAATTTTCCTTTCTGTAATGTGTGTACACACATTTTTGGTCCAGTTGCCCATTTATGGTCATACAGGTTTTTACATAAGCCAACAAAAACTTTTAGGAACCAACTTCAGATGTTTTCTGCCTCCAGGCACAAAGAACATAATGTTCTGTCTCTGGAGCCCAAATTTTACTGCAACTCTCACTGGTGTCTGGTAGAAGCCCCAGTGACATCATAGCGTCATGCTGTCATCACATAAGTGATGTCATGATACAGATGACATCACCCCCCCCCCACACACACACACACCTGTAGGCACTTGTGGCAATTCTGCTGATGGAATTGGTCTTGTAGGCCTACCCTGTGGATGTGTGACCCACCCAGCTTTAGATTTCAGGGGAAGAAAACATCTAGAGAGTTTAGAGCAATGTTTTTCACCCTGGGCAACTTTAAGATGCGTGGACTTCAATTTTCCAAGTCTTCTGCTGCTCTTTGCCTTGAAGTCGCATTATTCAGGCCCATAACACTGAAATTCATATTTGCCTGGTGGGTCCATTTATTCATTCATTCATTCATTCATTCATTCATTCATTTCTCTCTGTCTCAGGCCGGAAAAGCAGCCATGCCAGTAGATCCAATCCCAACATCAACCCTGCAAGGTGGGAGTGACAAGGAGCATCTGTATAGGTAAACCGTAGGGCATTGTATGAATGGGGGAAGGCGTAGGTGTGCTGGTGGGTATCTTTAATGCATGTGGGTATCGTTCTTTTGGTTTCATTTTGTTTAGAATGGCAGAAAAAGATCCTGAAATATAAAAGCACAGAAATAACCGCATCTGACAGCTCTTGACTAATCCCTGGAATTCTAAGCATACTTGTTAGTAGTCGGATGGGAGACCACTAGGGAATCCCAAAGCTCAGAGTAGATTTAGAGGTTGAAAAGCACCTCTAAAAGAAAAAGACACTGACAGACCACTTCATGCTGTTGCCAAGATCACTGTGAGGTCCCCGGGGATCAAGCTTGTTAAAAGGGATCCTTTATTTTTCCTATACAGAGGAAAACCATCTGGTGGAGGTTAGGGGGTGAAAAGGATAGAGAGGAACAGAAATGATGATGATGGAGGTGGTGGTGATGATGATGATGGTGGTGGTGGCGTGGATGATGTGCTGGGGGGAAGAGGCAGAAGTGTGAAGTCCCTCCAGTGCTCTGCAGGGCTGGTGTGTTCTTATAAGGAAAGGCAGACCGTGTTTTTAAGGTTTGTGCTCCCACTGATGGAAGCAGTGTAAGCAGCTGCTGTTTCTGCTACAAGGGCAGCTGTTAGGTGGCAGAACCACAGCTGGCAACATTCCTCTGCCCTCTTAGCAACACAGAAGCTTCGTATCCGACATCCTGGAGGAGAACATGCCGTCCCCCGGACTGGCCTTTAAATCGGCTGGATTTGGGGGTAGCGAGCACCGGGGACGGAGGAAGAGTGGGGGGAAGAGGGAGAATTCTGGAGGCGTTTGGCCTCCCTGGGAGCTCTGCCCAGATCCACTGGCCTCAGTCCAGAGCTTCCATTAAGCGGAGGGATCCTATAAATAGCTGCCACCCTGGCCTCTCCATCTTTCCTGAAGGGGCAGGCGCTGCATCGGTCTCTTCAGGGTGTGGCATGAATTCGGCGTCCCCTCCCTCCTCCCCACAAATGCTCCCTGCTCAGAGGGGCTGCCCCAAAGCCTTCTTCAGGCACTCAGCCTCTCCTCTTTTGCCTCCCACCTCAGTACGGTCTGCAAACCTCTCTTGCCCAAGCCGAAGGAAGGCGCCCCTCCACCGTTCTCCTCCTCCAGCGGGGTGCTCGGAGCTGGACTTTGCGAACTGGATCGGCTTCTCCAAGAACTGAACGCAACCCAGTTCAACATCACTGGTACGGGGTTGGGGGGGACGGGGTTGGGGGGGGCAGGGTGAGGGGGTGGGAGGGCATGGTGCTTTGGACAGTCTTTCACATGCAGAAATGCTGGGCCTCGGAGTAGGTACATATACATAAATTTCTGCTGGTACATAGAATTCACTAGCGTAGATGGCTTTAAAGAAATTGCTCTGGTTATGGAGGAGTTATGGGCCACTAACTTTGAAGTAGAACCTCCATGGACAGAGGCACTTTACCTCTGAGAATTAGATGCTGCAGACTAACAACAGGGGCACTTTTTGGTCCTGCCAACCTCCCTGGAAGCCTCTTTTCTGTGTCTTCCCTTGCATTATCAGAAGTGGGCCTCAAGCTGATTCTGCATCATCCCAAGCCAGAATGTTTGTTGTTTTTGGCTTGGTGTGATGCGTGAACCCAGCCATTGTCATTTGTAAACAGTGATTTATGGCTTGGCGTGTTGTGTGAACCCAGCCCGTTGTGGTTTTTCAATAAACCATAGCTAACCAAATCATGACTTTGAGTGCCAATGTTTGCTGATGTCCAGAAAAATGATTTTAAAAGGATGAAATCATACATTACAGGTCTGTCTTGCCTAGATGGGTGTCCTCCAGATGTGCTCATAATTTCTGTCCAGCCTAGGGAAGAAATGGGCCATGAGTTGTAGGAGATGTAGTCCAATACAGCTGGAGAACATCAGGTCTGCGGGAGGGAGCGTCCCCTTCCCCAAGGCTGATTCAGGTCTGGACTAGCTGTGACTCAAGAGAACCTCAGGATAATGTGCCCTCCTTGGTATTTATGTCACCTCTTCCTGGATTTTCCTTCTCTCCCCATTATTATTTTTTATTTAACTATTATATGTATGTTCCGCCTTTCCTTTGATGCTCAAGTTGGTGCAGGTGGGATATCCCCTTCTTTTATCATGATCACAACAACCCTGTGGGGTAGGATGGGCTGAGAGAGCCGCGTCCAAAGGTATTCAGTAAGCTGTATGGTCAAGTGGGGACTTGAATGGGGTCTTTTCTGCCCCTGTCCAGTCTGAACCTAGAGGTTCTCAAACGTTCAGTACAACATAAATGAATCTGGGGGTCCTCAAAGTGCCATGAATAGAAATGTTGGCTTGGGTGGAAGTGCTGTCAAAGATGGGTCTGGTCCTGGCTCTTTGCTTTGGGGTCTGGGGTGTTGGGTGCTGGCTGGGGAATTCTGGGAGTTGGTCCACCCATCGTAAAGTGGCCAAGGTTGAAAAACACTGTTGGAAATAGTTGCCCTAAAGCACAGCACCCAAGACCGCTCCATTTCCCAGTCAAAGCCTGTTACTTCCAAAGCTGGTCTAATGGTAGAGCTGGCGCTCCCAGAGGCAAGTGCCCTGTCTATTGAACAGAGTCCCCTCTAGATCAGCGTTTCTCAACCTTGGCAACTTTAAGATGGGTGGACTCCCATCTTAAGTCTACCCATCTTAATGTTGCCAAGGTTGAGAAACACTGCCTAGGTCTTTGGGGCTCTCTAGGTACATCTTCCATTTGCAAGCAGATTTGCCCCACATGCTGTGTATATCCCCTGGGGCTTGGCCTTTCCTTGCAATAGAGCATTTATTCCTTCCTCCGTTGGCTTCCTGTGGTGCTTGCATTCCAAAATGAGGCAGGTTTGAGTTAAGAATGAAGTTCCTTTTCTGCCCTGGGTGAAGCTGCCGGATCTCAACACAGCAGGAGGAAGTTGCTTCTCCTTTGAGTGGACCTTGCCCAATTCCCCATACGTCTTTTTGACCATGCACTCTGTGTGTGTGTGTGTGTGTGTGTGTGTGTGTGTGTGTGTGTGTGTGTGTCCAGATGTTCTGTCCTTCCTAGAAGTGTGGTGGTGCTGCCCTCTGGTGGCAGGGGTGTGGAATAGCACTCTCATTCTTAGACCTTTTCCCTATCTTGGACTTCTTTTCATCCCCAGATGAAATAATGTCCCAGTTCCCATCCAGCAAAAGTCCTGCTGCAGACAAGGACAAAGTGAGACCGGACGATTCAACAGATGGTACTTCTCTATCCCAGTAAGTGGGTGCTTGTTGGGTTAGGAAAGGAGGTTAATTGCAAATCAAGGCTCTCTTTCCAGAAATAGCTGCATGTCGGTTGTCTGGAGAAGAAAGATTCGTAACAGGCGTCTCTTTTGTCCCAACAATCAAAGAGGTGACATTCTTTAGGAATCTGGCTGGCTGGGGATGATGCGTGTTATCATCCAACATACTTGAAAAGATACACTGGAGAAGCTGAGATAGAATTTGCCACTATGCCTAAAAAGGTCTGAAAAATATTGTTTTTGATGCACCAAATCTAAATACTATCAGGATAGGTAATTAGTATTCCCATTTACAGCCTAGAGCAGTGTTTCTCAACCTTGACCACTTTAAGATGGGTGGACTCATCTTGCTGGCTGGGGAATTCTGGGAATTGGAGTCCACCCATCTGAAAGTGGCCAAGGTTGAGAAACACTGGCCTAGAGAATTGAGAGAGTAAAATACCCACTGCTGAAGTGGAATGTATTGCTGTACGCAGCACTTTAGAGGTATTCTCTCTTTGAGAGTTATAAAAAAGGGGTAATTTTTCAAGGGCGGATTTTCTGCCATAGGAAATAGGTGGAAAAGCTGCAAAGATGGAGCTTCTCCATCAGAGAGATTCTCAAGGTTCAGAAACCATCTGGGGTTTGTAGCTGGTTATCAGAGTGAGGATGTGAATATGAAACCCCCATCTCCAGCCCCTGAACTGGAGCAGCTATTACTCCAAGAAAAACAGGCGTGGGGTCTCTCGGTATCCCACTACAATTGGGAGAACCGTACTCCATGTTCCCTTCCCACCTTTTCACGCCTGATCTTATCCCAGGTCAACAACTTCTCCATCTGCCAAGCCGTCTGCCACCTCAGCGACTCTGGAGCTGGACAAGCTCATGGCTTCCCTGTCGGATTTCCGCGTCCAGAGCAATGTAAGCAGGCTGATCAGGTAGTCCTGGGGCTGAAGATGAAGGGGACCTGGTTGTTTTCAGGACTGTTTGGGGTTTGACAACAGTATCGTGCATGTAAGTGTAGACATTTGAGTGCAAAATGTAGCGTTCTGCAGACCACGGGCTTTCTTTTTGAAAAGTAGGTCCCTAGTCTTTGTGGTTACAGGGGAAGGTAGAAGAGTCTGATAAACTACAGAAGCTGTGTGTGCACGATTTTGTGAGTGTGTGTATGTATATGTCTCCATACAAATATAATTTCTGAGAGAGGAGATTCAATATCCTGTATTGTTCCCACCCATCCTTCACTGATTTCTACAGATAGGGTGGAAAGATAAGGTTTGCTTAAATTAAAATAAATAGCATAGATTGGATTATACAAAAAACAACCTCTCTCTCTCTCTCTCTCTCTCTCTCTGTACATATATGTCTACATACATGCACAAACACACCCACATCAAGTCTGTTTCCAGCTGCCTCCTCAGAACGGAATGGCTCTTGATGCACTCAGAATCTTTTTCTCTGTAGTGAAACTATGCAAAAGTTCTTTTTAAAAATGCCTGACGTTCCTCTGGCTGATTAGTGAGCCATGCATTTACTCAGACAAATGAGACACTCTTACCTATTTGTTCTTCCCCCCTCCCCCAGCTATGCTGACCACCGTTCTAACTTTATTTGATTGGAGCATATTGCAAATTCACACCACATCCTTTTCGCCTAGCACAGAAGAAAGCAATTCAGTTAATAAAAGTCTTCTGCAGATTGGCTCTGAAGCCTTGTCCAAAATAAAAGAAACAGCAGTTGAGTTTCCACAGACTGGCTTGCTGTCTTCATAGTGCAAAATACTACCCAGAAAGCAGAAACAGCACTCTTCATACGTGACTCTTAACTACCTTATGTTTCCTGATGCTTTAGCTTCCGGGAGTTTCTGCTACCACCACTGCCGCCACCACCACCACTGTTTCACCAGCACCTGCTCCTGCTCGAGTGTCCCCAGCGCAGCAGCCTGTGGTGTCGTCTGTCTGCCCAGGTCCCACTGCTGTGCCCCCCCAGACGTCCCCAGGCCAGCCGAGTGGGAATCTGGATAGCATGCTCGTGATGCTGGAATCAGATCTCAGCCGCCAGGGCATTTCCACCACAGCTAAGGGGCTGTGTGCTTCCTGTCAGAAACCCATCGCTGGGCAGGTCAGCGCCGTCTTGTACGTGGGTCAAACATCTGGGTAGATCTGGTGGGTGCAAGCAGGGAAGTCAGGATGAATAAACATCCCATTTGGAATTTGGAAGGTGCTTCTCTGCCAAGCTTTTCCCCTTTTTGGGAATTTTGAACTCCTACGAGATCCTTCTCCATCTTCCCTGTCATTCTGAGTTATCATGGAAGGTATCCTTTCTATTGCTGTAATTTGGGTTTAGGCTTAATCTTGGGTTTAGGCTTAAGTTTAGATTTAGGTTTAAGCCTAGGCTTAGGTTTATATCTGCCAAGTGCCCTGGTTTGAGCCCTTCAAGACGCCTCCAGGCATTTCAGAGCTCTAGCCCACTGGCCCAGGAGCTGAGTGCCCATTAGCAGATCTTGGCTCCTCCATCCTTGGGCCCATTAACAGCTGGATTTGCACAAAAGGCCAAGCTTGGTTAGTGTTCATTTTAGTTAGGGTTTTTTCCCCTCCATCCTTGGTGTTGTGCAAACCCATCTCGTTTGGCTACTTTACGGTTCGTGTGTTGTATGAATTCAGGAAATGGGTTGATTCGGGAACTGGGTTAAGCATTGTTCAGCTGCAGCCCATGGAGGAATAGAGGAGCAAGAGACATTTGGGAGTGGAGGCTCTTTTGCTGTCTGGTGGCCAGTGTGCCGGGAGCTAACGTGGCCTTCTTTTTTCCATTTTCCTGGCCCAGGTGGTAACCGCTTTGGGGAGTACTTGGCACCCAGAACACTTTGTCTGCACCTACTGCCAGAAGGAGATGGGGGGCAGCAATTTTTTTGAGAAGGACGGCTCCCCTTACTGTGAGAGAGATTACTTCCAGCTCTTCTCTCCCCGTTGCGGATTCTGCAACGAACCCATCCTGGATGTGAGTCTTTTTCTTCTGCCTGGAGACGTGGTCCCTTACCCCAGTGCAGTCTTGAGCAAGCCCTGTGTGATCTGTGTGGTTTTTGCGAGAGTCCAGTTTTGAATGCGAGTTCTGGGATTTGTTCATTTATTTCACCATTTTCCTCATCAATAGCCTGAGTGCTGGATAGCAGCAGAGGGGGCAATGGTACAGTTTCCCTTTTTATTTCAGACCACAGAGCCTCTAAAATGGCCTTTCCTGTCTTTCGTGTTATGACAGTACTCAAACTATGGTCACTGAGCGTTGTGTTATTTGCA
Organism: Liasis olivaceus; assembly: GCA_030867105.1. Lineage (NCBI taxonomy): Eukaryota > Metazoa > Chordata > Lepidosauria > Squamata > Pythonidae > Liasis > Liasis olivaceus. The sequence continues at coordinate 100,243,966 of CM061351.1, forward strand.
GGACGAACCCCTGCAGTGCATGACAGCAACTTACAGTGTCTGAATCGTAGCATGAAACGGACGGCGCAAAAATGTCCTGATGGTGTTATCCAGGGTTTAATGACTGAGACTCCCTCCAATCTAGCTTGGGTCTTAGTGACTACGTGGATATTCTTGTACAGGTAGTCCTCGCTTAATGAGTATTCATTTAATGACCATTCAAATTTTCGATGGCGCTAAAAGCTTACAACTGGTCCTCGCACTTATGACTGTCACAGTGCCCCCACAGTCGTGTGATTGCGATCCGGGCGCTTGGCAACCAGCTCACACTTATGATGGTTACAGTGTCCCAGGGTCACATGATCATCATTTGTGACTTTCCCAGCTGCTTCTAGGAAGCAAAACCAGTGGGGAACTATGTGATTCACTTAACTGCTGTGTAATTTGCTTAACGACCACATGATTTGCTTAACAACTGCCGCAAAAAATGTCATAAAATCGAGTGCAATCACATGATGCCTTGCTTAACAACCGCCCCACTTAACAATGAATTTTCTGGTCCCTATTGTGGCCATTAAGCGAGGACTAACTGTAGTTTCTTTGGCAGCGATATAGAAGTGGTTTGTCAGTGTCTTTCCTGGGTGGTTTTTAACTTCCCAGTCTAGTCTACATCTGTGGGATTTCCTGATTGTGCTCCATCCACGTGCTAACCAGAATGCAGCAATTTAGATTGCATTGCAGCACAGTGAATTACAGCTGTGCAGCTCCTGAAGCCCCAGCAAACATGCCCCTTGCCATAATTTTGCTCAGATTTTTGTGAATCACAGTGCCAACACATTTGCAAGGAACGTTTACAAAGGCTAGTGCAGGACAGTAAATATGACATTTTATAATAGAGCTATTTGGCTGAATTGCTAAAGAATTTGATTATATTTTTATGTGCTTTATTTCTTCATTTCACTTAGCAGTCAGTAATAGAAGCTGAAGCAGGAAACCTTTCCCATGCCCTGTTACAATTCTTAAAAACTTAGTCATCTTAGATCTACATTCACCAATGTGTGTTTTCGTTTTTACTATAGTACAGTGGAGATTATGTAGGCAGTGAAACAATAACTGCTGAAGGTAGTATTTGAGCAATAGGATTACAATTAACATTTTGCTGGAAAATTCACAGTGGGGTCCGTGCCCAACAACCCAAAGTTGCAACATGTCGGAAACCCGGGTAACGTTCACAGCATCTAAGACTGAATTTGATGCAATGCAAGCCTTCAGTGGGACAGAATAGCGTGCAATTTTGGCATATCACTCTGCCCTGGGTTATATAGCAGGAATGGGCTGAAACGTGGGAGGCTGGAAAGAGGGCTGGGAAACCCAAGACAGGCTGAGAAATGCAGAGTACCAATGCCACGTTTAGTGCATTTTCGACAAGGTGTTTTTTTCTCCCTTCTTCGGCATCCGTTCAGAAAATGGTGACTGCGCTGGATAAGAATTGGCACCCGGAACACTTTTGCTGCGTCAAGTGTGGGCGGCCCTTTGGAGAGGAAGGTCAGTACAGCAGCTGGCAGGGAGGGGGTTTTACCTTCACCAGTTTCATCCTGTTTGGGACTCTTCAGATGTACATAGCCGGATCTTTCAATGGTCTTCAAACATTCTGCTGGAGATTGAACTTGCATGAGTTCCATACATCGGATGAGTCCCAAGAGAGGATGAAACTGGTCACGTGGTGCCTCTTGCTGGTCAATGTAAGTAAAAACACCACACAGGTTATTACAACCTGTTGCCTGTTATGAGGTAGCAGTCTGCTATCTCTCTGCTCCGAGTCCTAAAGAGAAGGGGGACTTTCTTAAGAGGAGGTGAGTGAGTCTACTAAATCATGGGCAAGTGTCTGTTTTCTGCCAGAGGTCACAGCTAGTTGATTTATGCCTCCAGAGGCCATAGGGAGAATGGCAGAGATGGGGTGATGTCGTGGAGAAGGTCTGGGTACAAAGTATGACTGGGTGGCAATCTTTTTTACACACACAAAAATGTGCAATTGAACACCCTTCCGTTGCATGGTCTTAAATGGCTCAGGGAACTAGGAAAATGGTGCTTGTTGGCCTCTATGGACTGCCCATGGCCCACTAAACCCCTCTTCCCAATCAGTGGCTCCCCAAAGGTTTTGAACTTAGCTTCCTGTTGCCCCCACCCAACAGGCTGCTTCATGTTACATGGTTGAGGTCCAGCTCATCTGGAGGGCCCCAGGTTGGAGAAGGTTGTAGTGCCCTTAACTAAAGATCTGCTGTTTCCTAATCCTGATGTCAGCATTGGAAAAGAAATATAGATCAGGCCTTGTGCAGGAGTCGGTTCTCCTGGACTACTATGTACTTCACACGTACGTGGCCACCGAGCTGCATGATTTTTGGTCCCTTCTCTGCTGACTCTCTGTTGCCCCCGCAGGCTTTCACGAGAAAGATGGGAAGCAGTATTGCCGCCAGGACTTCTACGAGCTCTTTTCCACGCGCTGTCAAGGGTGCAGCCAGGCCATCTTGGAGAACTACATCTCGGCTCTCAATGCCCTGTGGCACCCAGAATGTTTTGTTTGCAGGGTAAGTGTGAGCTCTGGGCTGGGGATGGGCCATGGGTGGTCTTGTCAGGAGGGCCAGAAAGCCAATGAAGAGAAATGCCTTTTCTGAAGGAGAAGACATGATCACCTTGAGTTCTCAAGCTGAAAATAGAATTGCTAGGCTGCAGTTCCCCTCTTAGACTTATTGCTTTAGTTTTAATTTTGCCTTGGCTACAACTGATAAGGAAACTCTCTGTGGGGAAGAAGTGGTTTCTATTTCTACCCAGGGCTGTTCCTTGCAAAGATGATGGGTGTGGGTGGAGAGAAGAATAGTTGCCCCCGTTCGCATTTGCAAGACAAATCACTGCTCTTCTTCAAGTTGGCTCCTGAAAGCAACCTAGGATTTTACTTATTTCTCTTAACTAAGCAAAATAACTCGACCTGTTTGTGCCAACCGAAGTCGGCTATGAAATTAGGGGGAATGTGGTAGGTTTGAGTCCCTTTAAGAACCCTCATATGCATGTTAAAGGTGGGACAGAGACGTAGCACATCTGGACCTACTAAATGACTGAGCTTGAAACAGCTGTGATCCCAGATTCTGATATGTAATGCCAAGTATGTGGGGTTGGCCTGATGCAGAACAGTGCTAACAGTTCAATATCCATGTTGCTGGAAAGGAACTGAGCAAAGGCAATAGAAGATGTCCTCAAAATGAGCCATTAGGTCAGCTGGAGAGTTACAGTAGCCATATTCATCCTGTGGCATTCAACAGAGAGAGAGAGACTAGCAAAGCTGTTTTTGGAGAGTGGGCCCAATGCCTTACTTGGACGCACTGGGTCATGCTGGTAGGGATGGCGAACTCGGGCTGCAGGGCAAGGCAGTTGCCACATATCTGAGTCTGTGCCAGGGTGGGGGAGAGAGGAGAGAGACAGTGATCCACACCCCCTCCTGATCTGCCACGTGAGGTGGGGGTCTCACCTTGCCTTATAGAAGACCTGACCCTCTTGCTGAAATGACCCAGCATGGCCGTGTTTAATTTTACGAAGAAACACAATGCCCCTTGCCTTTTTTTGGCCCCTTCCTACAGCTGCCACAGTTTAAAGCCAACATAATGGAAGCTAAACCAGAATGTATGGCACAAATTGGGGGGGAAAATGCCATCAGGCAGAAGTGGAATCTTAGTTGGGGTTTCTAGGCTGAATTCAGGAAGTATAATGGGCAAGGAAGTTTTCTTTTTAAAAAATGAAAGATCTGCCCAAGTCTGGAAAACCAGTTAAGATGTCAACTGAACAAAATTAAGTTGAGTAAAAACAAATGAGGAACATCGTGAGTCTACTTGGGAGGATCCATAGATTCTTAACAAACTCCAGCATTGCTCATCTTCTAAATATTCCGCCTAAAACCAGCTTCTGCTCTAACATGGCTTGGAGACAAGTCCCACAGATTTGTGAACTTTTTTTTTTTAATTTGTTAGATTGAACAGCTTTCCCATCTGCTGTCTCCCAGATGGGCCAGACATCAAACCCTAGTAGCTTTCCAGGGTGGGAGATGGTAGGAATTGTTTACCAACAAATATGAAGCCCCCAGATGGGGAGGAGCATGTGCAAGATAAGCCTGTGCACCGGGCCAGGATTGTGTGCGATTTTGCCCGGAGGGTGGGAAAACCTTTGGAGAGCAATGCAGCCTTGTAGACCCCCACGGAATCGTGAGTGGCCCTCCTTGATCTCCCTTGGCTTGTTCTCCATTCTAGGAATGCTACACCCCCTTTGTGAACGGCAGCTTCTTCGAGCACGGCGGGCGCCCGTTCTGCGAAATCCATTATCACAAGCAACGCGGCTCACTCTGTTCCGGCTGTGAAAAACCTATCACCGGCCGCTGCATCACAGCCATGGCACGGAAGTTCCACCCGGAGCACTTTGTCTGTGCCTTCTGCCTCAAGCAGCTCAACAAGGGCACCTTCAAGGAGCAGAACGAGAAGCCCTACTGCCATCCCTGCTTTATCAAGCTCTTTGGGTGACTGGGAGGGGCCCTGACCCCGCTGAGGTCAAGCCACGCCTTCTGCTGGCATGGGAAAGGGGGAGGGCCCATCGTCGGCTTTTGAGCGAGCCACGCCCACTGCCACGGATGGAAAAACCTGTGCCTTAGGGCCTCCATCCCGGGAGCCCATACACCGTTGCCAAAAGCCACACCTGTAGATCAGAGCCACACGCAAACAAGCAAGGAGGGAAGCAGGATGGATCTGCTCCTCTCTCTTCTCAGGAGCTAGGCCTCTGTTCCCACACAAGCAGCCAAGCGTTATCTCCCACCCCATCACAGGCCACTTTAAACCACCATGCCAGCCAGCACCAGCACTTCTGACAGGAGGCACTGCCTTAAGCCACATCCACAAGACTTTGAGGCCCTCAAAGCAGGAGACCCAGGTGTGATGGAACCACACCTCTGGTGTCTCTACCATTATGCCCAGTTGTACGGGATGGGAGTGTGGGGGTTGAGCTGCTCTGCCCTACAGCTCTTCTGAACCATAAAGCCACCCTTCTGGGAGGTGGCCAAATCACACCCAAGGTTCTTTGGAACATCTTGCTGTTCTTGTCCTGGTATTTAATTAGTGGAGAGCAATGACTACATTGTTCCAGGTCTACCTGAAAGCCCTCATGATCTCAACCCCCAAATTTATTCTGTTGTAACCAAGGAGGATTAATATTAACTCCTTAGCCCATTTTTTTTTTTTAATCATGTAGGAATGCAGAACTTGTAACCATCCAAACTTTGCTAAAAACTGTAACTCCCAGAAGCTCCAACTGGCATACCCAACAGAGAGAGATGCTATGAAAAAGCTTAGGAACACCTGGAGCCTTCCACACTGGTTTAGGGTTGAGTTCTGATGCGCTGAGTGATTCATTTGTGGGGCTGGGATACGTTGTTCTCCTGTAAGGGGGTGAGGGTTATCAACATTTCTAAAGACGTTAGTGGCCCAAGCATCTTTGTCAACGGTGGGGGGAATGACAGAGCACACATCGTTGTGCAATACTGCAGCTTATCCATTTGCATCAGATATGAGGATGCAAGTATTTAAGGGTAGTGGTTGCATCGTGATGTCACCTTGCGCATGTTAAATTTCCCTCCTTGTGGCCTGCTGTGGAGGTCTCTGGTTTACAGGATGCTGGAGTTCCTTGAAGGAGCTTTTGATAAGGGACCAGCTGATGTGGAAGAAAAGGATGTGGCGTGTTGTACTCCCCCCTTCCCTTGCATGTTGAAAAAAGTGCCACAAATGACACCACTTCTTTTATTTAATAAAAAAAAAAAAACTGGAGAAAGTAGGGAGGGGAAATAGGTCAAAGCTTGTTGTTTGGCTGTATCAGGGCCATTTTTATCTTATTGTATAAACCCCCACGGTGGCTTTTATTATGATGCAACTTGGCTGGGAATAAGGAGCATGCGCTCTTCCTTCTGCCACTCATTTTTATACCAACTTTTTACCTGCTCACTGCTGTATTATATAATAAAATTCACTTAATTACAAAAAGCAAACAATTAGGTTGGTTGCCATGTGTGGGGACCAGCGTTTAGATTTTTTTTTCCCCCAAACACCTCAGCAAGCTGAGGTAAGGTTTGCTGTCTTTTGAGCTGACAATCTCATTATAAACTTGGGGAGGCTGAAGTGCCTTATTTTCACTTCTAGTTCCTTCTTTGATGTATAGTGATTTGACTAATGCTGCCACCTAAAAGAATAATATTAGGCTGTTGTGTGGGCAACGTTTTGGCCATTGGATCATTTGGGGAAGTGCAGTGCATGTATTTATGACACAAGTGTGTGGGGTGGAGTTAAAGTGAGGGCAAATTGTATATTCCTCAAATATTACACAGAGAGAGGCTAGAGAAGAACATTCATTTCTGCAGAAATTTCCTTACATTCATGTCCTGTGTTGTGCAACCTTCTCTGCCTTCCCCACCTGAATTGTTTCACTAGCCTCAAACATCCCTAATAATTAAGAGTGAGGGGGAAACCTCCTTCCCCATGAAAATGCCAAATGTGGGCATTACTCTGAATTCCCAGCTTCAACAAGACACCTCTGTATTAGCTATCATTCCAGCAGCCATGTTCATTTCAGGGCCATCCCCGCCCAATTCAGCTCATTATAATGCAAGGGATGAAGGCAGCATTGGAAGCCCAGGATCAAGAGTGAAGGTGGACATACAGAGGTGATCAGTAGGTGTGGTCCAATTATTTCATGGACAATTCAAGTTAATACTATATCTAAGGTAAGGTTCCAGGCTAGGCCCAGAGCAGTGTTTCTCAACCTTGGCCACTTGAAGATGTGTGGACTTGAATTCCCAGAAGGCTGGAGAATTCTGTGAGTTGAAGTCCACACAACTTCAAGTGGCCAAAGTTGAGAAACACTGCTCTAGGGGATGGCCATAATTGACACCTCTTCCCCATGGAACGCCTGATGTTTCAGAAGCTGAGCTCTTGAGCCAAAGCTGAGCCCCCAATCTGTGCACATATTCAATTTCTCTCCATTGTGGCTTCTCTTGTGTTTTGTCAGGGTAGAGCTATCACAGAAACCCTTATCACAATAAGGACATTTGTAGGGTTGCTCCCCTGTACGGAGTCTCCAGTGGATGACCAGTTGGGACCACTGGTGGAAAGACCGTCCACAACTGGAACACCCAAAAGATTTCTCTCCAGTATGAGTCTCGTGGTAGTTCAGATAAACAGAACTTAGGACAAACCCCTTTCCACACATGTCACACTTGTAGGATCTCTCCCCTGTTGGCTTCGCGGGTAAATAATAAGGGATGATGTATCAGTGAATCCTTTGCCACAGTCTTTGCATTTATACAGTTGTTCTCCTGTGTGACTTCTCTGATGGGTCACCAGGTGGGAGCTGAGGCTAAAGCTTTTCCCACATTCCAGGCACTGGTGGGGTTCTTCTCCAGTGTGGACTCACTGGTACTTTTCCAAAGTTGAGTTCTAAGTGAAGCTCTTCCCACAATCAGGACATCTATGAGGCCGTTCTCCAGTGTGGATTCTCTGGTGCTGAATGAGATGGGAACTCTAGCCAAAACCTTTCTGGCACGTGGAGCACTTGTAACATTTTTCCCGTGCGTGGTACCTCTGGTGCTGGATCAGGTTAGAAGCCTCACTGAAATTGATCCCATATTGGGCACACCTGTAGGGCTTCTCTCCTGTATGGATTCTTTGGTGTTTAATCAGATTAGAGTACAAACTAAACATCTTGCTGCAGTTAGGGCAGCTATGAGACATTCTGTTGGTCTCGATAGCTGTGGCTTCCCCGTTAATCTCAGTGAGGTAGGCCATCTCTGTCACATGAGTCCTCTGGTGTACCTGGAGCCTTGCACTCTCATCAAAGCTCTTCCCACATTTCAGGCAGTTGTAGGGCTTCTCACTTGTATGGATTCTTCGGTGCCTAAGCAGGATGGAGCTACAGTTGAAGGTCTTCCCACATTCCAGGCATTTGTAAGGTTTTTCCTCTGTGTGGATCCTCTCATGCTCAGCAAAATTGTTGCTTCGGGTGAAACTTTTGCCACACTGAGAACATTTGTAGGGCTTTTCACCAGTGTGGATCTTCTCATGTTGGACAAGATTAGAAGTCTTTGTGAAGCTCTTTTGGCAGATGGAACACTTATAGGGGGCTAGCTTGTCCGTGAGTTCCTCCATATCAATTTCACCATCTGCTATGTGTCCTCCTGGAGTCTTAGATACATCTACTGAAATTTGAGAAAGTAAATCCTCTTCTTGCTCTATTCTAAGTGTGGACAATGAAACAACCTGGAATAGAGACTGGAAGGAAGAAAAAAAAATGAGATATGGGTTCCAAGTAAGTCATTACATTTCCATTTACTCACACATTTCTTATGTATATATTTATATCCCAACCCACCTACCTTCCAAGAAGCTTAGATTGATGTAGTGGTTAAACAGCACATCTACTCACATGAAGCCAGTGAGGTTTTTTAGTGATTCAGAGCATGCAGAGTTCATTGGAGTTGGGCGGCTTATAAATTCAAAATAAATAGATAAATAAATGATTATACATTATTTTGTATATGAAAATATTCTAGCAACATTTTTTTCCACTAAACCAGGTAAGAAGATGAAAGTATAAATCAGTGTTTTGCTTAATAATGGACTGAAAGTGGCCATAATGCTCTGGACAGGATTATACTTTCTCTAAAGAACCAAACCTTATAGTTTGGAGCTAATTTCTGAATTTGGTAGTGGCAGAAATACCCTTGTTGAAGTCCTTGTATAGAGATAAGCTTTGTTTCAGTGATCCCTGCCCTTGAAACTTCCCAGCTGGATTAGTCCAAGATGTATATGGGGCTAATTTTAAATATTGGCATAGGTAGAATAAGGCAATGAAATTATTAAATAAGACTTGAGTGTAACCAACAGCTGCCATCTTCATTAAAGTGAATATATATCTTATTAATGACTGAGATATAGTATGCATAGAAGTTAGGGGTCTGTGCCAAACACTTCATGAGAAGGTAGGTTTTGGGGACAGCTCTGAATTTAGTAAACATTGGGTGGCCCGAGAACCTCAAACACTTCCGGTGTTAAAAGTATAGTGGACAAAATGCAGTATCTGAAACAGGTAATTTCGGGCACCGATTGTTACCCTCCTTAGGTCCTGCTCTCACTGCTGAGTGATGCTGCGTCTGGCTTCTGCCTAAAATTTTGCCAGCCAACACAACTGAACACACGCACCCAATTCATCTGATTCACCGTCTTAGCATACCTTTGAGTAAAATAGAATATACTTAACTTTCACTGCTGTTAGGCCAGTGGATTTATTAAAGTACTTGATATGTTCAACATTTACCTGCTATTCTTCAAATCCTCCAATTCATCCTAGCTGCAATAAGAGGATAATAAAACTATCCCATGTTATGGTATTGATGTCAAAGTTGCTGATGTATATATGAAGGCTTGAGAATATTCCTCAAAACAATATAAAGCTAGTTACATGGACCTGAAGTCAAGCTCTACTACAGGGAATCTCACTTGTAAAACAAATAAACATGCCACAAACTAAAAAAATAACGTCTGAGTTATTGGATGGTGGAATGAAATCAGAGTGGAGAGCAGCTTTGGACGCTGTTGGAAAATAGGCCTTTTTTCTGGGGAAGATACAGCTATGTGCAAGTTAAGCGGAAGACATCCTGCTTATACACGTTTAATTGTCTGACTTCCCTAATAACAGAAAAAATATTAAAACATCCCCAGATGTTTATTCCCAACAACTCCAGCCAGGGCATGCTTTGGCTAGGCTGGTAGGGACTTTATAGGACCCAAGTCCAATCCATCTGGAGAGCCTCAAACTGGGTTCTTCCTCTGCAGTGGGTAGATGGAGAGGCGAATGTACACGTGTTGATGCCGAAGCTTTAAACGTTTGCAGGACGAAATTGCTTATCGCTCCGGAGCTCCCTCGCCGCCTCTTTCTTGGTCCCTCCAGGCGCTCGGCCCCGTCGCTGAAGACTTTGCCTTCCGCCCAGTTTCTGCCGCCAAGACGGACCAATGGCCCCCGCTCCCCTCACCCTGGCGCGACCCCAACCAACTTACCACGCTCCGGAGCGACTGCGTCCCCGCTGTCCCGCATTAGCGGCGGGCAGCTCCTTACAAGAGTCGCCTCACTTGGCGGCGCAGAGCATCTCCTCGCAGGGCGCGAGACACAAAGCAAAGCCTCCGGAGGGGATGAAGGGAAAGGCAGACGAAAGGAAGGTGCAACTACCCCCCTCCCCCGCCATTCTCTCGAGGGTCAGCCTCAGAAAGCTAGGAAAAACTCCTTCACTCGGTGGTTTTAACTCCTCGCTCGCCCTCTCGGGCGCTTTGGAGTTTCGCACCAAGTGGAGGCTATGGTGGTTCCCTCATGGCAAGTGTGGTTTCCTCCCTCCCTTTTCACCGGGAATAAGGGAGGTTAGGGGAAACCATGGGGAGAGGTGCGTCTCCACTTGGAGGAGGAGAGCTGTGCTGGCCGATAGTGGCCAAAAATCAGTCTGGTCGCACCTTTTCCCACTAGCATAGAGTTTTTCAAAATTGGCAACTTTAAGATGGGTGGACTTCAACTCCCAGAATTCCCCAGTCAGCATGCTGGCTGGGGAATTGTGGGAGTTGAAGTCCACACGTCTTAAAGTTGCCAACTTTGAGAAACATGTGCTAGCACATTTTATTCAAAGGTTTCATGAATGGCGCCACCAGTAACACTGCACTTAAAGTAACAGCAGGCCAAACCCAGGTTAACAAAATGCCATGACTTGTCCACACAGCATGTCACAATAAACCTTATTAGAGATTAGTGTGATAGCTGGGTTCCTACAATGGGTGGAGACAACATGTTCCCAAAACATGTTGGATTCTGAATTATCTAACCACCATTGAGCCTCCTCTAATGTTCTGTGTGAATCCAGCCTTTGCGTGGTGAAAATGTGAGAATAAGCACTTATGATTATCTACTTTCCAAAGCAGTCCTCTTCCCCATCTTAGGCAGGAGACCAGAGACAAAGAAGGGACCCACTGTTGATTCCCTGGTTGGCTCTCACTCCAGTCCTTGGTGGCTTGTATCTGTTTCTCTCCCTGTTGGATGTCAACACTTGCTTCAGTATTGTGGGGAAGGTGCAAAATGGTTCAGGCTTCTCTGCTCTTCATAGTTGGCATCTCTACAAACTCTGTTCAATTGACCTCTTTCATCTCTGCCTACATGTGGACATGTAAAAATAGAGGCCCATGTTTTCTCCATAAATCTTGGGATTTCCTCCTTATACACCCTGGATATTGATTGATTGATTGATTGATTGATTGATTGACTGATTGATTGAAGTGTTTAAAACCTCCCAATCATAGAAGCTCTCTGGGTGGTTTACAACAAACACCCCCAAAAGCAAAAAAACAAAAACAAAAACAAATTGAGTTAAAATATATCCAATAAAATCAAATAAAAAAGAAAATAGACACCACACAAACTAGGCATCAGCAAGGCAATTGTCAAAATCTAAGACAATATGAATTCATATGCAATTAGAATATGACTAAAATATGATTAAAAAGCCTGGGAGAATAAAAAGGTCTTTGCTTTTGCATGATGTTAATATGGGTGCCAGTTGAGCCTCTCTGGGGAGGGAATTCCATCAATGGGGTGCCACCACAGAAAAGGCTCTCTCCCTTATAGATACCCCTCTCCTCTCCTTTGGTGAAGGGACGTGGGGGACGATCTCATGAGAAGATCTTAAGGTCCAGGTTGGGGCTGTACATACAGGAGAAGATGCTCTTTCTGGTAACCTGGTTCTAAGCCTGAAAACCAACACTTGAGTTTGGTCCAGAAATGGACTGATGGCCAGTGTAGATGGCAAAGTATTGCTATATGTTCCATAAATCCAATCCTCCTTTTCTCCCCTTTTCTCCCAGATACCCGTTACTCTCAAATACCTGTTTCTCCTAAAGATTTTACTAATATGTAAAATTATTGTGCAATTTCAGCTTAGGTTTCTCCGTTAATTAGCTTCAATTTATTTCTAAACTTCTGAACATGTTCTCTTATGATGAAGATTTGTATTGATCTTATAATAAAAAGAAAAAAAACTACAGAATGTAAGAGAGGGCTCACAGGATGGGAAGATAATAAATGAAGGGAAATTCTTCTTCTCAGGGCAGAAATAGAGTGAGAATGTGGCTTTTTTGGCTAAGAGAATTAACTTTCTGTCCACTTAGCCCTACTTCTCAATTTTCTGTCCTATAAGCAATTGCCCAAATTCCTTCCCATCAGAGGTATCTGCAGGGAATGTGGTCGAGAGTGGTTGCAGCAATACAATAGATGACACATGAATAGGTGACCCAGAGTAAAAAGGGCTGGGTCTTTAATCATGCTGTTAATCATTCCTTAGAGAAAAATCCCTTTCAGAAAATCAGAGAAAGCCAACATCAGCTTCCCAAAATTATCATGTCAATAAGAAATAGTTTTGAAATGTTATACGAAATTCAGTTTTCCAGCTCAGTTGGGAGCTGGGACCCTTGTTCTTTATGTTTATTTGTTGGTTATATCTCACCTTTCTGCCAGAAGTTTGAGTTAGTGTGTATCGTATTTCTTTTATCAGATTTTAATGCCACAATAACTACTCTATCACCTATGCTGATCTGAGAGAAAACAAATAGACCAAAGCTATGTTTTTGCACCTTTCTCGACAGCTAAAATACAGGAAAGGCAAAGTTCTATTTTAAAATGTGTTAACATTAAGGGGGAAAGGGCAGCATTCTTGAGCTCACCACATCAGTGGCTATGAGCAAGCTGTAAAATTACAGGTTGCTTTTTTCTCAGCATAAGTGGTTCCTTTCAGATCACTTCAATGCCATTTCGTTTTGCAAAAAGGAAAAGTTCCTCTCAAGTGTCACTGAGGATAATTTCACCACAGTTGTAACAGATGTATTTCCTGATAGAAGTGAACTCAAACATTTCTTTCTACATATTTAATGAATTGGAGGAATACAGTAAATGCCCCAATTAGAATTTCTTCTACTATATACTTCAGTGTGTGGTCAACAGTTATTCAGTCAATACATATATTGAACTTTGGTGTTGGAGAAATTACCATGGACAGTCCAGAAAACAAACAAATGGATCATCAAACAGATCAACCCAGAACTTGCACTCGAAGCACAGATGACCAGGTTCAAATTATCATACTTTGGGCACATTATGCAAAGACCTAGTTCTCTGGGGAAGGCTCTGACACTGGAAAAGGTGGAAGTAGAGAGAAGAAGACAGCCAGCAGCAAGATACAATAGTGATGGGTACACTGTTGGAAGACTGAAGGGCCAGATTAGGGAGAGATTCTAATAGAAGAGAATATTGGTAGCTCAGGGTTGAACTGTGGAATTTTTGGTGTGCTGATGATGTTACCTAGTTGGCTAATGAAATGTCTGCAAGTAAACAGTCAAACTCAGAGAGCACCAAGAACTCCATAGGGAGAGAATGTCATGAAGAAAATTGATCTATGTGATCATTAAGAGTTGACACCTACTTGATGACACATAAGCAAAAAATCCATGCTTTGTTACTTGCTTGGAGTGTAAATTGCTACATGGTTCTCCAGGAGACATCTCCTCTCCAAGCTAAAGGTTTAAAAATGCTAGGAATGGGATAATCACATCTTGATCCAATGCAAATACTATGGTATGAAATGCATGCCTCTAGGCCAAGAAATCATATAAAAAACTTACCTTTTCACATGATAGTTAGACATGGTTTCCTACTTTCCAAATGGCCATTCTGTTTGAAGGGTTTGATAGTTCTGTTGGAATGGATCTATAGCTTATGCCTGGCTTAAAAGAAAATGAGCCATAGGAAACCAGTTGAAGGGCCTTTAGGGTACACACAGGTCATTGGATCAGTTTTATCTAGATATTCTATATCTGACTGCAAAAATCCAGGTGGCCATTAAATGGGAGCAAAGAGAGTGTTTGGTACCTGTTTGCAGCCATCTAGTGATCATCTGGAGAGTTGCAGCCCAGGAATGATATGTAAATATGATTTGTGTATATCTGTGGGCAGATACACATACAATACAAATCAGTGAATTTCTTTTTTTTTGGTCCTCTATTGTGGGGACTGGGAGATGCATATTTTCCTTTATAGTGTACAAGTGGACATAGTGATGCAATTTGTGTCACCCAAAACCTCAATCTTCCTTTCGTGTACAATTTTGGGTTTTAGTTAGCATACATGTTGGTTCATGGGCATGACATCACAGTGAACATATTTTTAGCAATTTTCCAAAATTCGACACCCTCAACCTTGATTTTTCTGAAACTGATTAATGTTCTTCTAAACATTTTCCTTCATGGGTGTGAACTTCATTTTTCTGATGTTGATTTTGTTGTTCAGTCATTAAGTCATGTCTGACTCTTCATGACCCCATGAACCATATCACACCAGGCCTTCCTGTCCTTCACTGCCTCCCTGAGTTTGCTCAGTTTCATGCTCATTGCTTCAGTGATGCTATCTAACCATCTCATCCTCTGCCGTCCTCTTCTCCTTTTGCCTCTGATGTTGATATTGTTCCTTTATATTTACAATATGAACACATTTTGGGGCGCAAAGAGTTGATAAGAACTCTTCAGAAGCTTGGGGTGCTAAAATGTAGAGTTATATAGAGACCATCCAATCTACTTCAAGACTGGATCCAAGGTTCTAAAAATAGCTTGCCCCACTTAGGTTAGTCCAAGGGAGACCCTTTTTGACCTGTTCCCCAGATCAGAAATTATTTAGAAAAAAACAATGTCCATTCTAACTGGGAATGTATGTATATTCTCCCTATAAAGCCATTTGTTCTGTCTACATGACTAATCATTCAGAGTGACTTTGAACTGCTTTGGGTTAGTCCAGATCCAGGGCCCTCAAATTTATAATTATTTTATTGTTCTCTCTTTGTTGTTGTTTTAAACTGTATTCATCACATTGCTGTATATTGCCTAAAGCTGCTGGCAACTGAAGAGGCTTATACATTGATTAAATAAATATATATGATGCAATTATATTGATCTAGATAAACAAGTAGGTCCAAAAGTAGGTCACTTCTACTGGCTGACTAGCTGAGCTCTCTGCAGATAATAGCCACTGAGAGCTCAGCTAGGAGCAGAGCAGACCTCTTAGAAACCTAAGGCAAGGCAAGGACCAATGGATTGAAATTAAAAGAAAGAAGACCCAGATTGATTGTTAAGGGGAATTTACTCTGATGGTTAGGCTTAGGATTAAGCAGTGGAACAGCCTGCTTGGAACAGTGATGGATTCTTCTTTTCAAATGGGGGTGGGATGCCCGTCTGTTGGGGATGGCTTAGTGGATTTGCACCACTGAGCAGTGAATTGGGCTAGACACATTATAAAGTCCCTTCCAACTCATTCATTCTACGCTTCTATGGTAGAAAATTCTGAATTGAGTGGCATCCTTGATGCAATAGGAGCTACATTCTTCCTTTGGATGACAGACCTTTTGGACTTCTGCAAGGCTCAGGAGATAAGGTTTTGCACCTCAGCTGCTGAGAAGGACAGGGGCAAGGGAATACAAAATCCCTCTATTTTCTATTTGTTCTGTTAATACTTTTGTAGATGGAGTAGAATAGAAGTTATAACAGGAGGCCATAAAGTCATAGAATCCTAGAACTAGGTGGACTGGAAGGGATCAGAAAGATGACCTAATCCAACCTTCTGCAATGTGTAGGAAAATCAACTGAACCATCCATGAGAGGCTGATGTCCAGCCTCTTCTTTAAACGCCCTCTAGAGATGGAAAACCCACAATCTCCATAGTTGGACTGTTTTAATGTTGGTGTTTTAATGTTGTACAGATCTTGCTGTCAGGAAGTTTTCCTTATATTTAAATGAAATCTAGGTAACTGCAACTTATAATAATTACTTCTGGTTCTAGTTTCTGTGGCCATGAGAAATCATTCTGGGCCACCTTCCCTGTAAATTCCCTTTACCTGAACACAGCTATCATGTCTCCCTTCAGTCTTCTTTCCTCCAGACTGAACATACCTCGTTCCTTCAGCCTATCCTGACAGGACATGTCTTCAAGTCCCTGTACAGTATCATATTTGCTGTTGTCTGAAGTGTCTCTAATCTTTCAATATTTTTCTGGAAAGGTGATGCCCAGAATTTACCAGTACAAAATGAGGAAGGTCTTCCTATGTCAATTCTGCACTGCTGAGATCACCCCTAGAGTCTATTGCCCTTTGCCTGTAGACCAACTTGAGTCATTTTAGAAAACAGCGCAAATAACACGTCTGTGGCTTACCATAACAAGAAATAATATCCAAGTATGTAGCATGTCAGCACCTTGCAGTAAAAAAAAAGGTTAATACTTGTTGCTTAATTAAAAAAAAGCCTAATAATTGTTGCTTTAAAAGCCTAATAAAAGCCTAATAATTGTTGCTTTTTGCTACAGCTGAAATCTGCTTTCTGAGGCAATGGTATTATTCTTCCTAAAAGCAGAGGTGCCCCTGGGGTACCTGGTGCAAAATTACAAAGAATCTCGTGCCCCATAAAAACTAACATTGACTACATCAGAAGTTATGGATAAAATGTATGCAGCTCTTTTCCTCTAAGGTATATCAAATTGTGCACCTTCATTCAAATATTCTGCTTATAATTAGCAAATGGAACATAAGAGGCAGCGCAACTATGTGAAGAAGCCAAAAGAGAAAGCAAAATGCAAACTAGCATTAAGAAATAGACATTTATTCTGATGCTCAGTATTTCCAGCATTTTGAAATGTTGTCTTTGTTTTTAAATGTTGTCTTTGGTGGCAAACAAATCAAGAGCCATCTCATTAAATTATTCCCACATCGTTTGTCAGCTGGGATTCTTTCAGATTCTGGTTTAGGAATGATAAAACATTCTCACACAAACTGTTAATTGGTTTTTCTTGATGTATTCTTCTAGAAAGACTAGCTAAAAATCAGGAAACTGTTATTTATGGTTTGTATAATGCTACATTCATATCAGGAACTATGCTTGCTCCTACCTAGAAATGCAAAATGAGAAGTCAAGAATAAACCCTGGTTTATGATTCTGCTGGTTAGAAGAGCAACATGGGAGTGATCTGTGTTCTGCTCTGTATTTTGAGACAGTTTTGTGAGGTTTTCACTCACTTTTAAATTTTGTATTCCCTTGTTACTTGTATTCGTGTTTAGCTGCCCTGAGTTACTTGGTTAAGATGAGCGGTCATAAAAATCAGCTAAAAAATTAAAAATAAGCAGTTTGTAAGAGCATGACGTGCACTGCAAACCTCAGAGTGCCCACTAGATGGCAGTAAGGATTTAGTTTTATCTATCACTTTGTTGCCATCTAGTGAACAAGCAGAGTTTTGCAGCTCCAATCTGGTAGCCTTATTGTTACCTATCCCTGACATTTTCACTGCCTGCCTGGATGCTGTGCAGGAAATCTTACGTCATGAAACCTGTTAATCTTTAAGATGTTCCTGGACTTTTCATTGTTTTTACTTCAACTGAAACAACCCAAACAAAGCACCTCTATGCCTTTGTAAATCAAAAACCGATTTTTGATGCGAGATAGGTCTTTGGGGGCAGGAAACAGAGGGGGAACAGAAAGTAGGGGACAGAGGAAGAAGAAAAACTTTGGTCCTGTTTTAATTTAGTCACATTAATTCTATACCTAGTTTTGGCAGTGATCTTTTGTCTCTTTTACTCCACCTCCTCTAGCACTTCTCGCTTCTCAGCCTGTTTAGTACCTGCTCCCACCCCTTCTCCATCCCTTGAGGGCTGGATTTTCTACTCAGCATGAAAATAAAACCCCTTTCTGATTAGCCCCGACTGCAGATTCCCCACAAGGCAGCCTCAGTGTTTTTCTTATCTTTCTTTCCTTGGGAACCAACCTGACTGCAAGACTAAATTCTTACCTTTCCTGGCATGGATCTTCCATCAATGCTTTTCTACCTGGGCACAGGTGAGTGACCTGAGCGAGGGAATTTAGTTTGGGGACCCCCATCCCTATCTAACAAGCTGACTTCTTTGCCCTAATCAAGATCCTAAAAGTAAAGTGTGTTATTGACTTGTAAAGTTCAGCTGCACAACACAGCAACTTTCAACCACAAAGTGAGCATTTCCCCTTTGCTAAAATTGCCATTTAAAAGATGATCTGCTCCTATTCCTTTAAAATTGGCTAGCTGCTTTGTCGGGGACAAATGGACTTGGCTTGCAACTCCACCACCAGCTTCACTAACACACCTTACTGTGCTAACAATGCCACAGGGCAAAGCAATTTATAATAACCTTCTTTGCTTCTCCTTATCAAAGGGGGAAATCATGATGCCACATCCAGCCAAGGGAGCAGAAACGTGAAATGGGTAACATTAAGACAAGAACAGGGTACACTTTGTAATTTTTTAAAATTGTAGCCGTACTTTCTAGCTAAAGCTTCCCCAAGTCATTTATTAGCATTCAAAAACATTGCTCCTTAAGGTACCTGATTTCCTAACTCTTTGTTGTGAAAACTATCAGTTTTTACTTGCTTTGAAAGAAGCTGATTAGAAAAGGGAGTAGGCATCAAAATGGTCACTATTCATGGTTCTGATTATTTAAAACAAATCTAAGTAAGAGAGGATGGGATAGGAGTGTGTAAAATTCTTCATGACTGAAGAAAATGAATAGACATTGTTTCCCCTCAGAATTCTTCCAGTGAAAATGAATGGCTGGAGATTCATGCTAGGCAGGGAGGGAGGGAGGGGATATATATATATATATTTAAAAGTTTTAAAAAGTAAGAAGAAAAAAGAAAAGGAAGAAAGAAAGAAAACTAAAAGTACAAAAAAGTAAAAAAGTAAAAGAAATAGAAAAAATAAAGAAAAAAAATACAGAGAAGTGGCTTCTAATCTTCTTTACAGCAGTTATAAGTACAATTATAAGTTTATCTCTTAGTCTGTGATTACAACATGACTCTCTTCTTTCTATAATCTGTTCTGTCTAATCATCAAACCATAAGTCATACGTTCATTTTTTTCTGTTTCACGCAAAAAGTCCATAAGGGGTTTCCAGTCAGCAATAAACGCAGATATTGGTTTTTC
The DNA here is from genome assembly GCA_030867105.1 of Liasis olivaceus. NCBI lineage: Eukaryota > Metazoa > Chordata > Lepidosauria > Squamata > Pythonidae > Liasis > Liasis olivaceus. The sequence continues at coordinate 100,263,082 of CM061351.1, forward strand.
TGCAACTTCTGAAAACGGGGCGTGTTATGGGCTCCCTTCCATTGTGTGGAATAAGGGCCTGGGAGGTTGACTTCTTTGAAAGGAGATCAGGTAAATTCATGGAGAACAAAGTTATTGAAGGCTACTAACTGTGATAACTGCTCTTGCCTGAATTAGTGGCGGCTGGTTTCTGAATGCTCATCTCTGGAGAACACTCGCGGGAAGGTCCTCTTGTCCTTGTGTCTTGCTTTTGGACTTCCAAGAACAGTCAACCATACACATATTGGAAGTCCACACACAAGTCGTCAACTCCCTGTATGTGTATGGTTTGTTCTGAAAAGGGGGATGCTAGACTTGCTCGATCTTTAACTGATCCTTCAGAGCTCTTCTTATTTCTCGGAGGTATTTTTAAGGACGTGCATTGATTTTTAGCAAACCAATCTGAATAGGGATATTTTCCTTGGAATTTGCCTCCTGTTCAACTATTTTTAGCTGCATGTGAGAAAGGCAGTTTGCACATGCCCTGAGATGCCCTTATCTTGGCTACTGTGATGATGGGGGGTGGGGTGGGGTGGGATGGGGGATGGAGCTGCCAATCAAAGGATGGCAATGCAGGGCATTTCTTCCCAGGCTATATTCCAGCAGGAAGAGGGAACTGGAGGAGAGGGATATGATGGGCTGGAAAGTTGGGTTTGAGGAGGCTCAGAGTCCTGGCCTGGGATTATCTCCCCCCTGTCAAGGAGGCAGAATTAGGAATATTTTTGCTGCTGGGGTAGACTAGTGGTGACAGAATAAAGATGCCTTGTAGATGTAAGCAAACCTGTTTTAAGAACAATTTAAAGTTAGTTAATAAAAGTCAATTTGGCCACTCTGTTAACCAAGTGTTGGTGCTATTCTATAGGTTTCCCCCAGTTGTTATTTCAGAAGAATGTTTTTCAACCTTGGCAACTTTAAGATGCGTGGACTTCAACTCCTAGAATTCCCCAGCCAGCGTGCTCGCTGAGGAATTCTGGGAGTTGAACTCCACGCATCTTAAAGTTGCCAAGGTTGAAAAACACTGCTTTAGAGACTTCTTGGTTTTCTAAAACAGAAAAGAGCTTTAATGGTGACAGCAAAAGACAAAGGCGATAAAGGAGATTTCTGGCACGATGCCTCTAACTGAACCTTGAGGAACAGCAACTTGTGTTTGTGTCCTCATCATCTTGGGAAGGACAAATGTGGGACTTAAGAGCTACAGTGACAGTCTCTTTGTCTCCAACAGTGTTGGTGCCGTGGTGCTATGGATACAGTGTGGATGTGGAGACACCAACGATCTTCCAAGGGCAAAGTCAGAGTTTTGGGATAAGTGTTGCCCAGAACAGGAATAAGTAAGAGGAAACTGATTTTTGATTTGGTTTTTACACCCACTTCAAAGCTCAGGATGTCTTGATCTAACTCTCATTTTCTACACTTACTTTTTCCCTGCCTGTAATGTTTATTTCTGCTTCTGGAGGCTGAAAACCCTACATTATTTTGCTATTTCTCCAGTGCTGTTCCCTGATGCCAGCAGTGTTCCAGTGGCTATACAGAAATTCAGCCCAGGATGGCGAAAAATCAGGGGTCTGGTAGCACCTATTCCAACTAACACATTTTATTAAAAGTCCTAAGCTTTTGTGAGCTGCAGCCAACTTCATCAGATGGCTAGACTGATGTAGAATTAATTTTAAATTAAAGTACACAAAAGGAGCATTAGGTTAAAAAACCACAGCCTTAGTTTTGCACCAACCCCAAAGGCCAATTCATAAAATGAACCTGGAGAATATCAGCATTTTGGTGCAATATTACAGAGGAGGAAATTATTAGAGAGGCAGTGGAATTCATAAAATTCCAAATAATTTAAGTAAGGAAGAGGCTACCAAATATTGTCTCAGTGATGGTCAGGGATTGGTTGTGGACATTCCTCTTTGTAGAACAGAAGCCGTATATTAAGACATGACATTCATGCTGAGTTAAGTTTCAGATCTGCTTTGAAGAATCTGATCATAGAGTTAGTGAAACACTAGTGCATGTTCATTGACTCACTTGGCAATTCCCAGAAGTCGTTTCATCAATAAAATAGTGGCTGTGAAAATCTTTGTATTTCTATTTATGTTACAGCATTATTTCTAAATCTGCATCTCTCTCTCTCCATTATCTATCATCTATCTCTATCTATCAACTGTCTATCATCTCTATCTATCTATGACCTATCTAGCATAGTTTTACCCCAGATCAACATAATATTTTCTGCATATTTTTGACAATACATCAATATCATCCTATTGCAGTGTTTTTCAACCTTGACCACTTGAAGACCTGTGGACTTGAACTCCCAGAAATTCCCTTGCTGGCTGGGGAATTCTGGGAGTTGAAGTCCACACATCTTCAAGTGGCCAAGGTTGAGAAACACTGCCCTATTGGCTTCTCTCTTTCCTGTTCTCTCTTTGGGATCCATTTGCTAAAGACCACTAATCTTGTATATCTTGCATTGTCAAGAACCAACTATGTTGAAGGAGTTGTGCAAATATTAATCATCCTTCTGTTCTCTCCCCCCAGGGTGTTCATTGGGGCCCCATTCGAGACAGGACAGGTGAACGAAATGGGCAAATTCTACCAGTGCACCTACCCTTTTGGTGACTGTAAAGAGATTAGCATCCAAAGTAGGTTTGAAAACCCCCTCGGTTTCCTATCTGGATGGAACCTTGTGCTCAAAGGAAAGAGTTAGGTTGGGAATTGGAGTTCTTCCCCTTTGCAAGGACTGGAGAAGGAACTGGCCACAGAGGAACATTCCTGGGTGTCTTTCAAAGGAAAGAAATTCCATCTGATTGAAAATTCAGAAGAATAGAGGGTGAGACCAGTTCCACAAAGGGTGGCACATTATGGTCAGGAGCTGAGCCTAGTTACAGCAAAGACATTGAGCTTTGGCTGAGCTACACAAGGTTCAGGATTGTAGAAATGAATTATTTGCAGTCCTTCCTGGATATTTTTTAAATTGTAAGCTTCTAGCAGATAGGGATTTGTGCTGAAAGATGCACCAAATATACTGGCGAACTGTATCATCTTCATCACTACAGTGTATATTTCTTGCAGGACCAAGAGACGCGTTCAATATGTCCCTTGGTTTGTCTTTGGTTGCTCAGAATGATCAAGTCCTGGTAGGTATATCAATACACACTGCTCCCAAACTGTGAAATGAACTTGTATACATCATTCTTTCCACTCGGTTGTGTCTTTAATGGTGCAGAATACCAAGGGAAACTCTTGGTGTCTTCCTTTCCATCACTGCTAGTTATACACATTAAAGGGTTAAAGCTGGAATAACCAGAGGCCATTCCCTTTGGGTTTGTACATGCTAATTACCCATAGTATTGTTTCCAAAGGCTCTGAAGAAGTCTGTGCCTTTTGCTATATACAGTAGATACAGAGATATATAGATGATGTAAATTACTGCCTGTTTTCTTCTCTGTTTCTTTCCCTATCTACCTGCCTTTGACCTGTTTTGCCAATTAACTATTTTTTACCTTTGCTGGTGTTTAATAAATAAATAAGTGAAGACATTTTCAGCTAGGCTGTTTAAGTTGGATGAATATGAAGATTTTAGCTACTGTTTTTATATTATTTGGAGGGGAGCAGAAGTGTTAAATGCCTTAAGTGCCTTATAGGAAGGAAGGGAGGGAGGAAGGAAGGGAGGAAGGGAGGAAGGGAGGAAGGGAGGAAGGAAGGAAGGAGGATAATATTGACACTGGGACCTTAAAGGTAAATACTATCAAGACAGCTAACAAAAGATACATTTCACAATAGAGTGATGGCTTTTAAATTTTACCTAAAAGCAAAGCACCAGCTAAAATTTCTTTTGCCCAACATCCAAACATTTCAAGATTCACAGCTATGAAAGCTTATTGTCCCTTGCAGAAAGTATTTCCGCCAATAGGCCTCCACAATGAAAATGTCCCTTTCTCTATTTACAGAAGTGTTGTGTTTTAAACCCAGGATAACAATAATAAAATTCTAGCTCAGGAATTATTACAGTATTGTTTTTAAGTTGCCCTTTGGCAAGGAAAGAGATGTTAAAATGACATACCGTTAAAGAAAGCCTTAAAAAAAAACCCCTAAAACTTTATTCGTAATGTCAAAATAAGAGAGAAAGCAATAGTTTAGAAACAGAAAGCAGAGCTAAAAGTAGAATTAATGTAGTTTCTCAGATAATGAATCACAGGCTGACGTGGTGTTTTGTTGACTTTGGCCATGCCTGTAACATGCCATCAGACACAAAGGCATTGCCCCACTGAAGGTTTGGCTGTAGGCTCGATTGCAAAGACCAAATACCCTGGAAGAAGACACTTCTGCTGTTGCCAAGAAAATGAATTTGCCAGGAATCAAGCTTGACTTGGGAACATATTTCTCCCTCTCTCCAATTTTTATCTGTAAAATATATTTGTTAACACTGGAATTTTGGGCCCATGAGTGTCCCTGGTCTAACATATCCACGTATCCCCCACATTTCGGCTCAAACTATTCTTTATGGAAATTTCCGTACAATACGCTCTTCCTTCATCCCTTGCCCATAGCCAGGGAGTGGCTGGTGGATGCTTCCCCCACTGGCAGGAAATCTTCCCACTTAACTTCGTACCTGAACTAGCTTTACCATAAACTGTTAGGGCCCCACCTGCCCTCTTTGCCAAGGCCAAGTCGAGACCAGCTACACGGACAGAACAAATGCATATTACCATACATGGTATCACCTTGTGGACTGGCCAGATGTGCCTTGGTTTGGAATATTAGAACAGGACAGAAAATAACTGTTTAACTTATAGTTGTTGAATATCTATTGCCAAGGAGAAGCTCTGATTGTCTGCATCAGGTGTCAAAATAACCAAACTAGCGTTAGGAGGACAAAAGGGTTGCCACTTCCTATTTTGCCTCAAGCAGCAAAATACCTCCGCTTGCCCCTGACCTGCCCTTGAGAGTCCAAGTATGGAGAATTTGGTTTCCACTTTGTCTTCATAATTTCTATCTCTGTTTGTTTAAGGTGTGTGGCCCCACTGTGCACCGGGCCTGTGGGGAAAATATGTACATAAATGGATATTGTTTTCTGTTGGACCAAAATCTGCAGGAAAAGGAACACTTTCCAGAATCATTGCCAGGTAAGATCTGGAGGGGAGGGGAGGGGAGGGGAGGGGAGGGAGGGAGGGAGGGAGGAAGGAAGGAAGGAAGGAAGGAAGGAAGGAAGGAAGGAAGGAAGGATATTGTACATCATTCCCGACCATTTCATATGAAGTCTGTGGATGATGGAGGATGTGATATTCCTCTTCCCAGATGTGGAAACAGAGATGGACAACAGCTTATTTTAATCATGTTTATTCTCTCCAATTTGAAAGAGGCAATGCTACAAATGCTCTGCACGCTTGTATACCTTTGATTTCATGTTTTGGAGAAACCAAAGAAACATTGGCAATAGGAAACAGGAATAAAGCTCCATTATTTAAGCAAAACAGAACTGAATATATGCATTGTAAATGTAGATTCTTTTTTTAAATTCCCTTTCTCCTTGAGAAACTCGTTGTTCCCTAGTGATGTCTCTCCCTCTGTTCAAATTCTATTTTATGTAAGTTCTATTAGCCCTCACAAACAGGTAGAAAGAAGGAAAACAAAAAAGCCCGTGAAAACATACATCTCCTGCGTATTTTTTCAACAGATAATTTGTGTCATATTATGCCATTTAATTATTCTCATGTAAACCACTGCACTTAATAATAAATAATGGGAAACTAAGCATATAAAATAGCATAAGGAGTTCACCTTTCTAAATAGCCTCCAAATGTGATTCCTGAAGAAACTGTGACACAGCATGGACTTCCTCACTGGTGGCATGTGAATATGGTGGCTTCCAAAATAATCTCTAGATTAGAGATTCTATCTTGCATGGAATGGTGTGAGCATGCATGGATAAATCTGGACTTAGATTGTACCTGGGGCATATCAGCCAAAATGTGCCAAAGTAGATCAGTTTTGGTTTTACAATGAGTAGGGACTGCCGCATCGGGCATGGATATGATTAAGGTTGGTAACTAAGTCTGTTCTTTCCTTCTCTTAATAAAAGGTGTTACGTGAAAGCCTTAACTGACGAACACCATGTTGGGTAATGGAGGCTGATATTGATGGGCCTAGAAAGGGAGTAGCATGATGGGTCATATAAATGTATTTGTGCTTCTCTCTATATATATCTTCCATCAGAATGCACCCCTCATACAACTGACATTGTCTTCCTGATTGATGGCTCTAGCAGCATCCAGAAAAAAGATTTTGAAACGATGAAGAAATTTGTTTCTGAGGTCATTGAGAATCTCTCTGGCAGAGATACACAGGTAATGGACACGGAGGAGGGCCACGCTGCAGGTCCGCCTTGCCCAATTCTCCAGTGATCTGGGCCAAGTCATGTCCCAATCCACTGCTATCAAAGTATCTCTTGTTCCATTTGTGCTCCTGTCATTTGCAGTGGCTGCTAACAACATTTTTTGTTGTTAATACTATTAAATTAAAGGGTTAAGGTAAAATGGTGGATGGAATACACAATGCAAGCCCTGCCCCTTTTGGAATGTTTGTGTCAGGATTAGCCCAGGAAACTCCAGGAGACAGTACAGATTCAATTCAGCATGGTTTATTGGCTTCAGTCCCGTTACAGAATCTTCTCAGAGTGAAAGCAATTCCCAGAGTCACCCGACAAACATCCTGCATTCCTCAGGGAGGTGCAAGTCTCATTCTCTTATCTCTACCTCTCTGTTCTGGGGATAAGAGAATGCGCTTAACTCTTTCCGCTCTAGCTCTCACAGTTTGCATCGCAACATTCCAGCCATCCTCTTGCCAGTTTTGATAGCCTCCTCCAGATGTTCTGCCTCTGCAGGATATTAGTCTTCTGTTAATGATTGCTCAATTGTTAAATCCACATAGAAACCGAACATCTGCTCTGTGGCCAAGTGTATATTTTGCATGAAGAATATTGCAGGTTCGTTCTCCAGGATATAAAAAGTCAAACAGCACATGGTGGAAAAGATCCATGAGGGAAGGTTGAAAAAATCAAGATGGGGGTCATGACGACCCCATTGAAATCCTGCCCCTTTTGTAAGTGTGGTGCATATGCAATGCATGTACACAAAGGGTAGGACTTTGCATGTGCTGTGGCTGCCATTCTAGCTTTTTTGAACCTCCCCTCCCCCCTTCCCCAATAGACATCCTGTGTGGTTGTGAGATCCTGCAGAGTGGCTTGGAAGTCTAAATAGAAATGCTCAATGGGCCAATATACTTTCCCAGCCACGCTACATCCTTTCTTCTTATTTGTGATTATTCTGCATATCCTTAAGACCTGCATAATGCATATACATCCATTAAGAAGCTAAAATTGTCTACTTAAGCTTCTGGAACAGAAAGAAGGATGGATGGATGATCAATGGCAGAGTTCAGATTAGAATGCTGGGAAAGTCACTCATAGAAAACTGTTAAGTGTGGAGATCAGATAGAAGATAGATTGTATAGTAAGGGGACGCGGTGGCGCAGCGGCTTAATGACGCTGAAAGTGCCGGCCAGAAATGGCTGAAAGCTTCAGCGGTTCGAGTCCAGCCTCGCGTTAACAAGGTGAGCTCTTGTTTCTATACCCGCAGCTTCTGCCAACTCAGCAGATCGAAAACGTACGTGAGTAGATAAATGAGCACTCTCACTCCGGTGGGAGGAAAGTGCTGGCAGCGGCTCCACAGAGAGACGGGACAGTTGCTCGTCCGAAAAAGGGGCGCGAAGCAATGGAAATCCCGCCTCCTGTGCTGCCAGCTGGGCTGACGCTCTAGGAATTAGGCTCTGGCAAAGTCTAATTCCGAAACTAGAAAGATGCAATTGCCTTGAAAACTGCTAGGGGCGGTCACTGCAGGGTCAGTAATTACTGTTAAGCAGATTAAAAAAAAAAAAAGATTGTATAGTAGTAGATTACTATTTTTATTCATGATCAGTTGTTGACATCTTCCTTAAATAAGAGTTTGGGGGAGTTGTCCTTCACCAATGATGTTCTGGCCTGGGTGCATTCAAGATAAGGATATCCCAGGTGCTGGTTTGAGTAACAGTGACTCAAGCAAAGGTCTGCTAGGCCCCTCTGAGTCTTTACTGCTTAGGCAATCATCTCTGGCTATTCTGGGAAGCACTGGGAAAAACCCAATATATTTATACCATTTATAGTACAAACACTGGGGCTTCAGTCAGGTTTAAAGTGACATTTACTCACAATAATCATGAAGTTAATTTTTTAAAACCTCAGATGACAGGTTTTAGCAAGCAGCAGCAAACAGCAAGCAGAGAGGACATACTAAGTTCAACCAGTCAATATAACTTCCTTTATGAAAAAGCATCAAGAAGGCATGTTCTTTTCAAAAGGATCCTCTTAACCTTCCGTTTACGTCTAAATCTGGCATTTCAAGTTTGGATTTTGGAAAAGTTGACTAAGTTTGCCTGTGGCCTGAATAGACCTGCCACAGTTGAGAACTTCAAAAGAAAAATGTTCCAAAACAGTATGTTTCCATTCCCCCATTATCCTCTCGAGTGGCCCCCATGCAGAACACAACATACTAACCATATGCTTCTTTTCTTGCACCAGTTTGCTCTCATGCAGTTTTCAGGGAACTTCAAGGAACATTTTAATTTCAACAGTCAAGACCCCGCACGCCTTGTAATGGAAGTGAAGCAGTTGCACGGATGGACCAAAACAGCCACAGCCATCCGCAAAGTTGTGTACGTCTGTCCCTCGGAGCCTTCCCTCCCACTGAAAATCCTTGCTTTCTCCTTCCAGTTTCTTCTCATAGTCTTCCCTCTCCTTCTCTCTCTCCTTTCTTTTCCTCTCCCTCCTTTCCACTGGTCAGTATTCTTGGAAAATATTACAGTAACTGAATCACAGTTCTCTCTTCCTTCCCTTTTCTTCTCAAGGAGGGAACTGTTTATCCCAGAAAAAGGATCCCGGAACGGGGCTGCAAAGATCCTTATCGTGATAACCGATGGAAGCAAGAAGAATGATCTTGCTGAGTATTGGCAGGTGATACCAGAGGCTGAGCAAGCTGGGATCATCCGTTATGCTATTGGGGTGAGATCTTCTAAGGAGCCCCAGTGACAAAATATGATCGTTTTGTAGTTCAGTTACATTGACCACCAAGAGGTATCACATTACCAGCTTCATCCTTACTGGAAATGGTCACATGCAGGTAGCCAGATGTTATTCTATAGGGTTCTGGCCCAATACGGATGAAACCAGTAGCACTGTGTAAAAATAGAGAAATCCTACCCTTCCAGGGGTGGGCATGCTTTTGTATTCCAGGCAACTCATTCAGAAACAGCTTACTTGTCTACACATTTTGTGAATGATTGTGCGCATATGTATCTGTCTGTACTGTCTATCAGTCAGTTCTAGGAACTCCTGGATTCCCTCCACTCCCTGCTCCCAGGAAGACAAAACTCCACATTTACCTCTCCATGTTTTTAGAGTTTGATGAAGCCAGTTTGTGGTGGTGGTGGAGGGAATTCAACTTCCCAGTCTAGCTACAGCACTGGGATTCCTAATGCTCTCCCATCTTAAGAACTAACCAGGCCTGACCCTGCTTAGCTTCTGAATGATGGCCAGATGCTGCCAAAAGCCTGATTTTTTTGTTTTTGTATGAAAAATAACATGTGGTTTGGTTCTGAGTCGCCTTCAATGCTTAAAATATCTGACATGGTAAGAGAACAGGCCAGAAATGAGTAGAATTTAATTCACTTTCTTTTTCCCATGCAATGTTCTGCTTGTCTGGCAATCAGCAGAAATTCCTTGTCTAAAGTAAATTGGTACCTCTTTTTACAGAGGTATTAATTTTAAATTTTTATATTCTAAATTCTGAAATTTGGAAGTTCTGAATTTGGGAGATTTAAAAACAAAAATATTTGTTTGATTCCTCTTTTTATTTTTCTGGCTGTAGGACTTGTCCTTCTCACACTCACACCAACAACTAACCACAGTTCTTCTGAACTGTGAACATTGAGATTCTTTTACTGGAAAAGACCTAGGGGTCCTCTGAGACCTTTGAAGAACCAGCAGCTGATTTCAGTTGCGTTTAATTTAGGGTTGGGGTGGGGTCCTCAGGTCCTTTTATCTTCTCCATCCCAGCCTCAAGTTAGGAAATTCAGAAAGTAGAAAAAAATTCAGACTTGTTTGTATGTGTGTCTTTCAGCACGATGAATTCTTCTTTTATTAAAAGCATATTACTTTCTACCTATATCAGTGTTGTCTGTCCGAACTTGGCCACTTTAAGATGAGTGGACTTCAACTCCCAGAATTCCCCAGCCAGCCATGCTGGCTGGGGAATTCTGGGAGTTGAAGTCCACTCATCTTAAAGTGGCCAAGTTTGGACAACACTGACCTATATTATTCATTTATACTGATTTTGTTTTAGATTTCAGTGTTGGGACTTCATGCAACTAACATGGGAATCATAATGCATATAGTTTTGGTATATATAACCTCCAAGGTTTCTTGGAGAGATAAAGTGACTGTTAAATCACTTTCAGTTGCCATCATTTTTCTGCCATGCTGAATATTTGTTGAATGCAATGACTGCATGGCATAAATGCATATCAGTGCCATAGGGCCTGGAGAGCGCACTTTGAGATGCCCTTCTCTCTTTTCCCACATTAAGGTTGGCAGTGCTTTTTCAACCACCAAAGTCCAACAGGAACTGAAAGACATTGCTTCTGAGCCAGATGATGAACATGTTTTCAAAGTAAATAATTTTAACGCTTTGAAAAGCATCCAGGACCAGTTACAGAACAAAATCTTTGCCATTGAAGGTAATCTTGGGGCTATAAGGAAAAAAAACAAAACAGGAACATCTCTTTTGCTATTTCCTCTCTTTCCTCTTGAGGCAGGTTCACGTACAAAGTTTTTGCTGAAATGAGGTTGAAGGAAGATGTGTAATTTTGAGAAGGGGAGAATCATTCGCTTGCAGCCAACCTTATCCATTTCTTATGCTTTTGTGTATTACTGATCTGAACAAGCTTCTGATTTGGGGACTGTCCTAAAACAGGTACTCAGGTAGAGATATAACAAGCATCTTTTTTTTCTTCTTCTGTTCAGTCGTGTCTGATTCTCAGAGACTACCTGGACAAGTCCCTGCAGTTTTCTTGGCAAGGTTTTTCAGAAGTGGTTTGCCATTGCCTTCTTCCTAGGGCTGAGACAAAGTGACTGGTCCAAGGTCACCCAGCTGGCTTTGTGCCTAAGGCAGGATTAGAACTCACAGCTTCCTGGTTTCTAGCCTGATGCCTCAACCACTACATCTACCGTTTAATTATCCCTGCCCTAATATTTTCTGGCGGAGTGGCATATTCCCTCTGAACATGAATTCTCCCCTGGCACTTATTTTGGATAATAGTAGAGAATACTGGGAATGAATCAAAATGAGACACAAAAGAGATTAAACTTCAGCCAATTGATTCCTGATGGAAAAAGTTGTGAATTTTGTGAAAAACTGGAACTTGGAAGGAATCAGCTGCTGGCATAGCGAGAATTTGTATCTTATTTAAAATGATTTATGGTTCAAAACAATTGGTTTAGTTATTTTGGGGAGGGTTTTAAAAGATGGTGGTTCAGCATTTTAGTTTCATGTCAATTCTTAGCAACCACATAGATAGATTTGCTGTAGGAGGATCTGTCCCCATCATGTCCTCCAAGTCTTCCAACAATGTACCTATTGCTACTGTAACTGAGATAACCTTGTGGTTGGCCATCCTCTTCTTCTCTTTCCTTCTACCTTTCCCAGCATTATAAAATTCTGCAGAGAGCTCAACCTTTGCATAATGAGTCCAAAGTAGGATAGTTTGAGCCTAGCCATTTGTGCCTAGAGTGAGGACTCTGGGTTGATTTGTTCAATGACCCATTTGTTCGTTTTCTTGACTAAAGCAAGAATTACAAGATGCAATTTTACCGTAACCTTACTGATGGTATTCTCTCCTGTTTGCCTGCTGTCACTGTGTCTTTCCATAGGCACCCAGTTCCAAAGTAGCAGTTCCTTCCAGATGGAAATGTCCCAGGAAGGGTTAAGTGCCCTGCTGATCCCGGTGAGTCATTTCAGTCCCAGCACAAAGTAGTAGATTCTGTATTGGGACAGTGCTCAAAATGACCTGTACCCAGATTGAACTATGCTGCTGAAATGGCCAGATATAGCTTAGCTGATGTTTGCAGAACTGTCTTTTGAAAATGCATATTTTTCCAAAGTTTTCAATGTTTATCCTGGGAGAAAGGTACGTAAGAGAGTAATGCAGGGAAATGAAGGCCAGGAAAAGTATTCCTAAATCCCCCTGTGTTAGTATATGAAACAGCAACCTTGCTGAATTTAAGCAAGGATATTAATGTAACAGATGAACAATCATGAAAACCAGAAACAGGCTTTAAGAACAACTCAGAAAGCAGATTCCTAAGATGCTGAATTCAATGCCAATCGCCAGCACTACCCACAGACTTAAGGACAACTGTTGGCATGGATAGAGCCAGCCCATCAAAGGGAGCCTGAATAATAATAGGGTTGCCTACAGCAGTGTTTCTCAACCTTGGTGACTTTAAGATGTGTGGACTTCAACTCCCATAATTCCCCAGCCAGCATGGCTGGCTGGGGAATTCTGGAAGTTGAAGTCCACACATCTTAAAGTCGCCAAGGTTGAGAAATGTTGGTCTACAGGGTGATAACAGAAGTAAGATGGTTGTGGCACACACAAATAAAGCCCTGCAATGCACATAATAAAGGGGGAGGATTTCTATCATATGGTTGTGGCTGCCATCTTGACTTTTTACCTCCCCCCTATGGCTACACTTGACAACAGACCCAACAAGGGAGCACTTCTTCCCTCATACTGGAAGCAGTATGGATGTAATACCGACCTGCAACAGTAGGGTGTGGTATGCAATAAGTTAACAGCTGAAGTTCCAGTTTCTAATCTTTTATTAAAGCTAAGGTTTGTTTTTATGTTTTCCAGTTGATCTTAATATTGAGTCTATATTCCTACTCTAACTTTTTGCTGTGATTTAGAAAGGCCCTGTCCTTGGAGCTGTGGGAGCCTACGACTGGTCTGGAGGGGTGATTCTGTATCAAACCAGCAACCGAGACCCACAATTTATTAATATCTCCAGCAGCTTCAAAGATATGAATAATTCATATCTTGGTAAGAAATAAAACTCCAAATTCCCACCCTCCATCATGTTCTATCAATATGCATTGCCCTCAGAGACAGCTGCACCTGTTGGCAAACCTCTCTCTTTCCAATAAGGGATTCTACTGAAATTATTATAATTAGACTCTTTAAATTATCTCTGCTATTCTGGAATATACAAAATAACAGAGATCATTTAGGTTAGACTACATTTTTCCATTTAATTCAATGGTAGGAAGCAAGTTCTCTAGTTTGCCTTCAAATATGGTGCATGTTTTACAATTGATCGTGCCCATCACGGCAACTCTTTTGAGAACATGCCTGTAACATGCTGTCAAAATTCTGAATGCATTCCCCAGTCCCAAAAGATGCGGGATCCTGCTAGATGATGCTCTAATTCTCTCTAATTTTAGCGCCATTCTGAAATGTTACTTGATGGGTTTTGCAACCTCTGCTCTTTGAAGTTATAACAAGCTTTCTTGCCTTTTTTATTGTCTACAACCTCAAGCATCTGGAAAGTAGAAGCTGCAGTTTTAATGAAGGAACAGTCAGTAACTGGGTTTTGACAAACTTTATTTTTTATGGGTAAGATGGGATACCTTAAAAAGACTCAATTTGTCTTTGAATTGAGACATTGTCCTCCAGATGAATGCATCCCAAGCTTGACTGAGCTTCTGAAAGTTTACCAGGTTCCTGTATTATCATATGACTTATTTTAGCTGTTTCCTCTCCCCCTTAGGCTATTCTTCTCAGTCTGTCCAGTTCAATGGGAGGAATGGTCTGGTAGTGGGAGCCCCTCGCTATGATCACATTGGCAAAGTTGTTTACTTTGAGAATGAAGCCCTGAGTAGGGAATGGCAGCTGAAGATGGAGGCAGTAGGAGAACAGGTATGAGTTGAGATAAAAGAGCTCCAAGAGAATTAAGAGCATGGATAAAGTCTCTAAAGGAGACTCTGCATCAGGTTTCACCCAGACCACTACTCAGACTGAAAGGTTATTGAGCAGAGATTCAAGGGCACAGGTTGAATACATATATCTTCAGGTTCAAATCTTACATCTCTTCCTCCTGTCTGTGTGCCCCAATGGATGGAGAGTGGATCGCTTCTCTGAGGAAGGTGCAGCTGATAATGTTCAGATGTTATTATGTAATGCACCTGTCTGGCCTCAGTCTCTCTCTACATTTGCCCTTGGTTCTTCTAGCTTTCACACTCTGAAGGCTACAGTGATTACACAGAAGTAAGATGCACTTTACAAGTTTTGTCTGAGAGATGAATACTCCATAGATAATAAGTCTCCCTGGCATGTTTAAGTCTCCCTTAGATTACTCCTTTATACCTTCAAGATGTGTTGATATAAAAGTTCCACAATTCCAGCAAGGATGGACATGCTGCAAGGAGACGATGGGACTAGCATCCCAAAATACCTGGACCCACCAGGTTGGGCAAGGCCACTAGATATTTTCCATAGCTTGCTTTTTGGCCTCAGATTGAGATTTTGATCATTCTGCTGGTTGGCCTCTTTCGAAAGAGGCAAGAATTCCTGCTAATGGGAAAAAGAATTTCTCCCAAGCTTTGCAGAGAGCTTCATCGTTAAAAGATAAAGATTATTATACTTTGCTTCGGGTTATACTGCCCTGAGCCAGAAACAAATCAGCTCAGCTGCCAAACACTAACAGTTGATTTTAAAGGGCTGCAAAGAACCATCTGGAACTGTCCTAAGTTTCTGAAACTGTACCCAATAGAGTCTATATGCTTCACAACATATTGTTGCAGTTCTAAAAATTAGATTCTTCAACAACAAAAACATAATACTTCTTGCATCAAGCAGTAACATCTCTGCTTCTGCAATTTGAACATAAAACATGCAAATGATTGTTTTGCTCTATTTTTTTTTTTTTTTTGGAAATAGAATGAAATTAAGAGGTGGTTATTTGATGCAACAGGTTGGTTCTTATTTTGGAGCAACTCTATGCTCGGTGGACCTCAATCAAGACTCAGTCACAGATTTGGTTCTGGTTGGAGCCCCCATGTACTATGATGCCATTGCAGGAGGAAGGGTTTACATCTGTCTTTTTAAGGTAAGAGGGGAGGGGGCTTCTGGATCTATGTAACAGACAATAAATGGTGGTTGAAGATGGACATCTGTATAGTTTCAATGACCTGCAACATCCTCTCAGTAATTCTCAGTTTATGGATCAGGTTGAGGAGAAACCTTTGCTTTTACTATTTCTTAATATTTTTTGAAGGCTGAACTCCAATACTACAATGTTATATTTGAGATGAGTGTGACACTTCATATAAACATTTAATTTGGCAATGGAATCTTCCACTTGTTGCATTTGAGGAAGACTGTTTTAAACACAGGCTCTGTCAGGGCTTTGAAAGAGAGAGCGAAACTGTACATGTGTCAGGAGATGTGAAACCCTGAAGATCCATTTATACAGTAAACCCCAAATGGGTTGAGAACCATATTTCCTTCTCTCTGGGGAACCCTAGAAATGATGGTTTTTGCAATGAGAGGAAAGGCTAGATGTTCAGAATCTTCACTAAGCTACAAATTCCAGAATTCCTCGGGGATTCCTTGGGGAATTATGGCAGTCTACGATGGAATAAAATGGTATCATAATGTAGATATGTCCAGAGATGTTTAATAAGATATATTGAAGTAGAATCTAGAACATTTAGGAAATTTGTGGAGACCCTACCATGGGGGCTGCCATCTGGGAAACTATTTCTTTTGGATTGCAGCATTCCAGTGTATCTTTCTTACATTTTACAGAATGAAGCATTTTCTTGTACAGATGGCAAGACAGCTTTGAAAGGACAGCCAGGACATATGTTTGGTCGCTTTGGGGCCAGCATTGCAGAAGTGGGTGACATCACTGGGGATAAATGGACGGATGTAGCTATTGGCGCTCCCTTGGAGAATGAGAATACGGGAGCTGTGTATATATTTTCAGGGAAAAGGGCATCGATCAAGCCCTCTTATGTTCAGGTGAGCTGAGCCTCAGGCCTTGCTTGATCAAGTGGCCCCCTTTCTCCTCTGGATCAAGACTTCAAGAGGTAGAGGTGCCTTTGCACAACTCTTCTCAACAATTGCCATCCTTTGCTCGCTTCCTCTTTGCAGAACCTCAAAACCATGTCCTTACCCATTGCAGTGTTTTCTGTGTTGTCATTAAAACAAAGGAACCACAGGGATGGGCTGATGGACACCCAGGTGCTAAGAATGCTCCGGGGTCTTTCCTCCTGATTTACTGGGACGACTCTACCCTGTACCACGTACCCATATGTGCAAGGAGACCGCTGAGTACATATGACTTCAAAGAGTTGTCTTCCCTCACCTCCCACCCCCACATGACCTGCCTTTCAGCCACTACCCACAGCAGACAACTGGAAGGGAGGAGTTAGGAGGCATGTAGATATGCCCATTGTGTCTTCTAGCATCACTGCAACGTTGCTGTGTGGAGTGAATAGTAACATGTCCAGGCTATGTATTGGTACAACCATGGCTGGATGAGGCCATAATTACAATGAATCTCTAAAGAAGAAATGACCTTTGTCATTGATGATGATGAAGATGATGATTATCTATCTATCTATCTATCTATCTATCTATCTATCTATCTATCTACTTACCTACCCATCTACCCATCTACCTATCTATCATCTATTGAAACTCAAGATGGCGAACATGTTTAATACTCCTGCCTCCTATTTTCCCCACAACAACAACTCTGTGAGGTGGCTTGGGCTGAGTTTCCCCCACTGGATTCAATCCATCCCATTTCTTTCTGATTCTGTAGGAGTTCTTTTTCCTTTGCTTCTTAAATAGTTGCTTGCATTTCAGCTGTATTTTAGCTTATGTCAGGCATCAATTGCTAGTTCCCCCACCTTATTTTTCTTCATTTTTTGCCTAGTAAAATAGTGCTGCACTTTTTGTTTTAATGGAATGAAATCAGTCTCCTTTTGAAACAAACAAGAACATATATTTGGACAATGAGGCTATTTGGGGGATTAAAAAAATAATTTATTACTATTGTCCCGTCTACTTTCCCCAACCTCTGCTTCTGCTCAGGTAAAAGTGGGAAAAGTTTAGCAGTGGAAAAAGGCCCTAACATGACCCAGGAGAGAAACCTAACAGTGCATACTAGTAGAGAAAATTGCCCATGACTTTGGTAGGAAATGTTTGGATTTTGTTTTACACTATTAGTTTCCCAAATAATTCCCTAGTTGAGTTTCTCCCAATAATTGGGACTACAGCTCCCACAAGCTCCAGACATTATGACCAGTAGTTAATGATCCTGGGACTTGTCATCCAAAATAACTGGAGTATCCATATGTCTCTTAGAAAACAAGGTCAATGTCCTGTTCTTCTCATTTATTATTAATTTCATCTTTGATTAATCACAGGAGCCCTCAGGCACCAAAGACTCACCCCCATTTTTCCTTGCTTACCTTCCTTGCTCTTTCCACAGCGCATTGAGGGACAAAAGTTTTCTGGAGGGTTCTTTTATTTTGGCCAAGCTATCAGTGGAGGAACAGATCTTACGGGGGATGGACTGAAGGACATCATTGTGGGACAACAAGGAAGAGTTTTTCTGATGAGGTGAGGAGAGAAGACAGCTCTCAGTTCTTCTGAGTACTTGAATGTGCATTATCAGGCCTATATACTAAGTAAAAAGATATGTTTTCTGTAAGGCATATTATAGTTATGTATTTGTTGAGTGTTTACATTCCTTGTCTACCCTAACAGAGAGACTCAGTTCCTCTTCGTCCTGTTGTGGATCTGACTCTGCAGTTGAGTTGATGAACTTAATGCAGAACTGCCACATTGAGGAAATGCTGTCCTAATAATGGGGGGCTTGAGGGAGTGTAAAAATTGTTAAGATGGCAGCCAAACCACACCAACAAAGCCCTGCCTGTTTTTTTTATGTGAAACACATGTTTAAAAAAAGGGGGCAAGGCTTTGATCATGTGGCTATTACTACCATCTTGACTTTTTCTACTTCCCGTAGATGCCCTGGATAATGGTCCTGCAGCATGGATGCTTGAGCTGTGACGAATCAGGCAGTTTCCCACTGGCAGAACCTCTCACTTAGCCTGTCTCCTGGCCCCCTGGGTTCGGTCTCTCCTGCAGAAGTCGAGACCTCAGGGCCCTCTGCTTTTGAAACGAGCAAATCTATTGTGGTGGCTTTCTCAGTGCAAAAACAAACCCAGCAAGACAACAATGAAGCTGGAGGAGGGGGGTATTGGCTGAAAGCCAGTGTTTGAACACTCTCGTTGCTGCTGGAGGAAGCATTGTTTGATTCACTGGAAGAAGTGAGCATAGTAAGGTTGGCACTGGTGAGGTCCCTTGCCACGTAGTATGAAAATGCTTCTGAGGGATTGGGGGGTGAAGCCAGTGGCTGTGTGATGTGTCCTCGGCTCAGATTGTTGCCTGCCAGACTTTCTGCTGGCTCATGTTGAATGCTGTTTCATGACCACAGGGAATCTAAATGAGAATGATCTTCCCCTTTTCTCCTTGCTTCCAGGTCTCGTCCTGTTCTGCAAGTGAAGGTCTCCATCATGTTCCACCCACCTTCCATCCCCACCTCAGTCTTTCAGTGGCACAGGCCAACATCTCAGGAGAACGTGACTAGCGTGGCTGAAGTGTGCTTCACTGTTTCGAAAACCACTCAGGATGACCTAGGTGATGGGAAATTCTGTAGTCCGAGCAGGACCCCTCAAACTCATGCAGTGCAGACTTTTGGCTGATTTAAATATGCAAAGAGGCATGTGGTATAGCCCTCTTATTGGCCTCCTGCTTCCAACACTGTGCCCTTGATGTACCTTTTCTAGCATTTCTCCATACACACTGAGAGGATCTCCCACATACCACCTCCTGCACTGAAGAGTCTAACAGTTATCTGCTACCACTATTTCTTATTTTATCTCTTCATTTAATTGATTTATTCCAATATTTTCCTCACTCACAGCATGGCTCACCTCTCTCTTGTAGGTATTGGATGAAAGAAAGGAAATAATCTGTCACCCATTGTATTTAGCTTAATGTCTGCAAGTTGGCCACATTTTGTGTCCTCAGATTATTTATTATTATTATTAAATTAAGATGAAATGTCGACACCATTCTTTATCAAGCAATTCTACAGAAACATGGGGCTGGGGCAGGTGGGGGGTGCACCCTGACAGAGTGAAACCTTCACACTCTGCTGAGAATAAACATTCTTCTGTTTGAAGGGCAGCATTCCATAAGTGAAGATTTGAAGCTCTTCTTTCTTTTCCACCTAGATGAAATCTATAGTGAGCTTTGGTACAGCCTGACCCTGGATTCTCACAGAACAAATGCTCGAGCCTCTTTCAGTTCCAAGTCCCCCATCCTGCAAGCAAGAGTTTCAACTGGACTTGAGAGGAAGTGCCAGAACCACTTAATTGAACTCTCCGTGAGTTGGCATTATGTCCTGATGGCCTTTTCATAGACCCCTTTGGGATAACAGAAGGTCTGTGGTCAGAGAATGAAATTCCTCTGCCTTTTGACTTTTTAAATCAAAAGCTTGGGATCTGGTTGGTCTTTATCTCCCAGGACAGGGGGTCAAAGGGCGTCATCCTCTTGGTGCCTCAAACTACCTGTATCCCAGATAGCAAGCTCTTCTCTCCTTTCTTTACAAGTCATAAGACTTGTCTTCATCCATGACTGGCTGCACACATCTCGGTGCTAAATTTTAACTATCCTCTCAGTTCCTGGCTGCAGATTGCCTGAAAGGCAGAAAATCAACTGATGCAGTCTTTTCACAACAGGCATGGAAACCCTGATAAGAAACATATAACATTGTTAGATCTGGATATCTGTGTTTAATGATGTTGCAGCTTTCATTTGGCCTGCCCAGTTTTATTACTTTTTTGGGGTAGGGGTGGGCAGAGAGAGGCTTTGGATGCATCAAAAAAACAACAACATTTGTAGCATTTGCTTGGGTATTGATTGCACTCTTGGCTCTGTTGTTCAGCTCAAGAAGAGATGTTCCCTGATATGATAAAAAAGTAGTTCATTCTTTCTGCAGAAGGAGCTCATTATGCATTTTTAGATACTTTTTTTTCTGTGTTGCCTCTCTCAGGTTGGCACTGGGGATACTGTGACACCCATCACCCTAGGGCTGAATTACAACCTCACAGGGAAATCCATCACTAAAGTCCCAGATCTCCTGCCCATTCTGAGCAAACAGTCAAAGCGAAACTACACAGCCGAGGTGATTGTCCCTAAGGTTTATCATGGTACGGCAAAAGCCAGCAACTGTTGGAGCCATTGTGGTATAGTGTGAAGATGTTGGACAAGGATGAGGAGGAGATCCAGGTTCTAGTCCCCTCACAGCCATGGAAGTTCACTAAGTGATTTGGGGCCAGTCCCTTTCTCTCACCCCAAAAGCCAGAGCAGGGTTGTGGTTGTGATGTTGGACTAGGAGCAGGGAGACCCAGGTGTTATTCTACCCTCAGTCACAGAAGGTCCCTGAAGCGCTTTGGGTCAGTCGCTCTCAACCCAAGCCAATGTTGTACAGTGGTGAGAAGGTGCTGGAGTAGGAGTGGGGAGACCCGGGTCCTACTTCCCCCTCAGCCACAGAAGGTCCCTGGGGGTCTTTGGGCATGCTGGCTGGGGAATTCTGGGAGTTGAAGTCAAAGTCAAAGTCAAAGTTGTCAGGTTTGAAAAACACTGCTCTATGACATAACATGTCTGCTTTCATCTGTCAAGCTTAACACAAACCTCCTCTCAGGAGCATCTGTAGGGGAGGTGGTCAAAGCAGGCAAGATGGTGGCCACAGCATCATGATTAAAGCCTCATTTGTGTATGTGTGTGTTGTAAATGCATATACATTGATGCCACAACTGCCATCTTACCTGTTTTAGACCTGTTTTCAACCCTGCAATATGTTGAGATACTATTGCGTCCTTTCTGGTAAGGAAAGAAGTCCATTTCTGTCTTCTTCAGAATCTCATGGTGACTCTTGATTTGCCTTTAAGTCACTGTACAAGCCCAGTGGAAAATAAATGTGTATCATAGGTAAGGAAACCAATGTCATAGCAGAAGTGAATGTTGTTGCAATGTTCAAGGAATAGAGCCAAGTCATCAAGGCTGAGGTGTACTTTGTCTTTAATCCCCCCCTTTTTTTTGTAGCTCCCCTTTGAGAAGAACTGTGGCAGTGATGGGAAATGTGAAGACATTTTGCAAACCTCGTTTAATTTCTCAGGGTAGGAGAAAGATGATCTCCCACACTTTCTGCCTTACGTCTCTATTATCTATGGCTCAGATCTCAGATCCTGAATACTCTACCCAATTTCCCTTTCTAACAACTTTGGGAAGTTTTCTATGACAAGGATATTTTCCAGTCCTTTCTGTCGTGCAGAGTTGTTACAGTTTCATCCAGCCACTGGACAGATACTTTGCCTTACCAATCCATGGAGATTTTAAGAGTTAACCTCCATCCACTTGTTCCTTCGTTCTGATTGGTTATATCTATACTAGTGCTTTGTGCAATGATATCCCCAATCTGTTCAAATACTGTGCTTGTTAGATCAAACAATCCTGCTTGGAACCCTTATAAGTTAAAAACCTAACAAGATGACTTGAATCATGTTTCAAAGTACATTGCAAACTAATTGCTTTAATGGAATATGCTTGTGAAGATTAATAGGATTAATGGATTCAGAATTCCTTGACTAATACGCCCTCTTCATAAGATTTCAGTTAAACTTCAAATAAAGAGAAAGGGTTGGATCGAGTCTATGTTACATGCACTAAAACCCATTGAAAGCAATGTGGGAAGCTGCTCATGACAAAGTTAAGGTCCACTGATTTCAAATGGAACTTGGTTTAACCAGTTTGTTCTCCAAAATTGTGTACGTTAACTCAGAAGTAAGTTCTATTCGTTGCAATGGGGTTTACTGCCTGATAAATGGAGTTTGGGATTGAAGCGTTAAACTTGATCCAACCTCAAACCTTGCTCCTCTGAAGCCTCTGAATAACCCTGATGTGATACCTGGGGACAACAGTGTACGTGCTATGCTTTCCCTTGAGCCTAGTGTTTTAATTAAAGAAATGAATGGGAGGAATAACCTGTATTTCCAACAGTGAATCTGGGCCCTGCATAGAATCTGGCCCCAGCGGTATTCTTAGGAAATAAAATGGTAGATGATAGCAGCCAAATGCTTGTTTGCCATTTGCTATATAAATATTTAATAATAATAATAATAATAATAATAATAATAATAATAATAATAATTTATAATAATCATTTATTAAACTTGCATGCTAGCTGACTCTCAACATCTCTGGGCAGCTCACAACAAAGAAATTATAATGCAATCAATAAAACATAAAAAATAAAGTTGTTGGTGATTGTCCAAACCTTGCAAGAAGATTTTATCTGTAACATGTTCTCAATATTCCCAAGGGCCCCCTCCAAGCTTCTCTGTAGAAGCTGAGTTTAGTAATTACAAATAGTGTACAAAGGAAGTAAGTAGAAGGTAAACTGGGATCTACTGATAGCTTGCTGGGAGATTTTTACTGAAACTGTAGACAAAATCACGTCCTCCTTTCTCCTCTATCCTAAATTATACTGTGGAAGTAAAGAAATGTAGGAGTAACCGGAAGTGCATTTTTCTGTGACTTAATATGGAATTCAATTCAGTTCTCAAATTTCTAGATTGAGAATACAATTGTTCTATCTGTTTTGCAGTCAGCTGACTCCTAATCAGTTTAACTGATTAGGAGTCCTTAATGACTTAATGACATTAAAGAGTCCTTAATCACTTAATGACTCCTTAATGTATTCTAAGTGCATGAAAACCATCCCGCATCCCTGACATCTTAGCCTTGTAATGGGATACTTAACATATTCAGCAGTGACAGATGGCAAGGGGTGGTTTTTCTTTAATATGGCTGAATGCAAATATAATTTAAGTGCTGAGTTTATTGATCTTCTCATCAAATATTGTGGCCTGTGTATGAGCTCCGGAATCTGAGACCTCTAACCAGACACGTAGATTCCTTTCTTGACTCCCACTCAGCCTGGAAACTTTAGATGTGGGTTTGACTTCTGAGTTCAGCATAACAGCGTCCCTTCAGAATCACGGGGAGGACTCCTACCACAGCACCCTATGCTTCTTCTACCCTGCAGGGCTGTCCTATCGCAAAGTCACATTGCTGCAACAGGTAAGTGAAAAAAGGATGCCAGCAGAGGTGCAGAATAGAGGTGGGACCCACTTGGTTGCAATGTTCCTCCCCTCAAAACTTTGTATGCACCCCTGTCTCAGGCCAGCAGAAAGGTGACACGGGTCCAGTGCCGCTCAGCCCCTGCCTCGGAAGAAGAGGCTAGCCGGAATGCCACCTGCAGTGTCAACCACCCTATTTTCTGGAGTGGAGCAGAGGTGGGATCTGCTTCCTTTGTGTTTTTCACTGCCACAATGATTGAGGATGACTGTAGCTGTACCCCACTTACTCTCCCCATCTTTGCATGTTTCAGGCTATTTTTGTTGCCACATTTGATGTCTCCCCCAATGTTGATCTAAGGGACACACTGCAGATCATGGTCAAAGCTGACAGGTAACATCCATGCTCCTGGATCTTATGGATTAATAGATGCCAACAGTATTAAATTGTTGGAATACTCCCTTCATTGTTCCAAGGGCCTGAGTTCTTGATTAAATAAAATTTACCATGTTTTCTTCTACTTGCCCAGTGAAAATGGGGGCACCACGATCAAGGACACCCGTTATGAAGCCACCTTGCCTGTCAGATACGCTGTGTACCTCCTTATCAACATGTAAGTGACTATGGATATTTTAGAAAGAAGATAGAATGTGGACAATGCCCTCTGCAAAGCTCATTCCTCTCTCAAGGATACTGTCTCTGGAATCTTCCATTTCTACCAAAGTTCTTTTCTCTGTTGAATCTTTTCAGGGTTGATGAGTCCACCAAGTATGTGAACTTCACCGCAGGCCAAGAAGAAGCACGCAAGAGTGTTGAACACCGATATGAGGTGAAGGGCAAAAGGAGTAGGAAAGTGTAGCCTGGAGGTTGGTGGGAGGAGGAGAAAGATATCACAGGGAAAAATTGATGGAAGGATGATGGGCAAAAGTGAGACTTCTCCTAATGCTGCCAACAAGTGAAAGATTAAAAGTAAGTTTACAAAATTCCATGATTCCATTAGTTTTCATAGAACAATTTAGTTTTCATGGCTCCTACCAAGAATCTAAGTGATAATTTAGTAGGGATACTGAAGATTGTTACCTAGAGGTCTAGCAGATGATAAGCCTTTCCATCTTCCATTTCTTCTCAGTCTTTTTAAAATGCACCAAAGATTTCAGCTGATTTGACTATTTGCAGATTTATTCCCACATTGGGATGCTATAACATGTCTGTATGTGTGTGTTAGAGCTTGCAGACAGCTGTTCACCAATCAGTGCTTGCTTGCTTTAATTTCAGATGGGCCAACAGGGGTGGCTGTGGAGGAGAGGGGTCAACAAAATCAAGATGGTGGTCATATCCATGTGATTTAAGCTGCGATTTTTACTCCCCCCCCCCTTGTGGATGCCCCTATGAACCAAGAAGCATATCTCTCCCATCTTCTCCAAAAGAAGAGAAAATAAGCTTTCCCCTCTCCTGTGATCCTTACATTTGACCATTTGAGAGGAAGGCCAATGGTTAAAAAGCATATCTTCCAAACCTTCCCAGTCATCACTGCAGCAAATGCTGGTTGTCTTCTATCTCACACTGACTTGTAATGCTGGCACACCAGAAAGACCAAGACGTGGCTGCAACTGTGTGATCAAAACAGTATTTCCATTCAAGTGTAAAACAACCTTGGCACAAATATGGGACATGATGCCATGCCCTTCCAGGGGTAAGGTGGGATTGGAGGGCAACGGACTCATGTTGCCTGGGATTGGATGGGATTGCCCTGTGCTCTGGAAGATCCTTGGTTGTCCTCCTTGGCCTGAACAACAATACTAAAAAACCCCAGGAAGTAGAATGCAAAGACTCTATATTCCTTTAAAGCAGTGTTTCTCAACCTTGGCAACTTTAAGAGGTGTGGACTTCAACTCCCAGAATTCCCCAGCCAGCAAGGGATTCCCCAGACCAGTACAAGAAGTTTGTTCATGAGTGACCTATGTTCACTTATAAAACTAAGAAATCTTTAGATAACATTTAATACATATTTGGGATACATATATAAGACAACCTGGCACAAAATCATAAGTAGAATTCAGACGAAACAGTCCGTGTCTAAGACATAATATCTGCAATTTACCTAAAATATAATAACATCTAAAATTACAAAAATTTGATGACATCTAAAATGTAATCATAATATCTAAAATTATATGGCGTTTAATAATGTCTGGACTTATATAAAATGCATCTATATAGCAGGAGCTTGCCGTATATGTATATGTATATGTATATATATAAAACTTATTTTTTTGTTAAGAAAGATAAAAACTAACATAAACTAATATTTGGAATAAAGAAAGGAAAGAAAAAATAAAAGACAAAGCCAGAAGTGCAAAAAAGAAAGAAAGAAATTATAAAGAAGTAGCTTCCGATTTTCTTTACAGCAGCTATAAGTATAAATGTAAATTAACCTCTTACTCTATGGTTATAGCATGACTTTCATTTTTCTCTATAATGTATTTTTTTCTAATCATCAAAACCATAAGTTCATTTTTTTCTGTTTCACGCAGAAAGTCTATAGATAATGTCTTTTCTCTGATCAAAGATGTCAGTTGGGCCATCTCAGCAAGTTCATCATCTTCACCATCCATTCCTCCATTGTGGGTAATGTCAAATCTTTCCACCTTTGTGCATATAATAATCTCGCTGCAGTAGAATCTATTTTTTTCAGGTGAAGAATCTTCGTAAACGAAACATCCCTTTCATGGTGACATTTCAGATCCCAGTAGAACTGAAAGGGATCCCTGTTTGGAACATGTTTCAAGTCATTCCTTCTGAGGTATACTATCTATCTTGGGCTATCTTGTTGTGGCCTTCTGGTACTTCCACTGAAGAACCCCCTGGCTGGGAAAATATGTGCTGGAGATATTCAGCCTGGGTGGATCAGCCACCTGCAATGCACTTCAATGAAGCATTTCACCTTGTGATGTGATTTGGCCCACCTCACCAGGGTGTCCAGGCTGGGCCAATCTGACTAATTCACCTGCTTTGATTTGATAACAGGGGCTTATATGTGTGTGTGCAGTGCATTTGCACAAGCCCCTGTTCTAGATCAGCTTGAGTTAGTACAACTGCTCCACCCCAACAATGAGAATTGGATTCCTGCTTTGTTTCAAAGGGGTGCTTTGGTTGTACCTCTGCTGAAGAAAAGAACCCCTTTGAGGATCTGTAGAGCCCAACTGAAGATCCTTTTTCCAGCTTCTGGAACTCACTTGGAACTAGAACTTGGAGAAGCAAAACTTCTTACAGTCCCTCCCCTTCCTTCAGGAGAAGCAAAAGTCGTTACCATTTGTCTTCTGCTCCATCCATCACCTTCTGCTACTAATGATTGGACCTCCCTTTTTCTCAGCCTGAAGTGGCCAAGTGTGACTTGGAGAGAGAAACTCCAGGCTCCAAGGATCTTCTGGCAGAGGAAGCAAATCCCCAGCTGGTGAGCATGCTGGCCCTTCTCTTTAGGGCCAACTGCATTCTGTAGCTCTTTCTGAGAGAAGAGAGAGAGAGGGAGGGAGGGAGGGATGATAGACAGAGATGATAGATAGAGATGATAGATGATAGATTTATGAGAATCCTCAGACAAGACTAAGGATTCTTGAAAAAATAATGGCACTCCAATGTTATTCTGCAGTCAGTCTATGCTATTCAAATGCAAGGGACATTGTAGATGGCTTCTTGATATGGATACTTGCTTCTGACTTTTTTTGAAAATGCAAAATACAAATTAATACTGAATCAACTCTCAACATTATGATGAAAGATGAACCTTCCAGTTCCGTGGTTCCTTCCTGAAACTTTCCCTTTCTTTTTCTACGTCTACCCTATCCTATAGAATCAATATAGGCTCAAAAGGAATGCAATCTCATCTTGGAAGGACCCATTCAGGCCCCTGAGTCAACCATGCAGGAATCCAAAACATCTCAATAGATAGCTGTATAGTAGACAATGCTTGAAATCCAGCAAATGAGACTCCAGCATCTCTGTGGATAATTAGCTCTCCTGTCAAACTGTTCTAGCTATAGGAAGTTTTTTCCATCATTCAGTCAGAATCCAATTCCTTGTCTATGTAATGTCCTTTCAGATATCTGAAGAGTGTTAACAGATTGTAGAGAGTAAGAAAAATGACCTGAATAGAAATAGGCAAGATCAATCACCAAAGCAATGAGGGAAAAAGCATATTTTAAGTCCAGAACAAGCAGAAAATATGTAGAAGAAACTCAGAGAGACATCTCCCTAATTCACATGAGTATAAGGAGTTTGGGGGGGGGGAGTTCAACTTAATCAGACTTACAAGATTTTCTTATTATAGCCACTCTCAATAAAAGTAGTTTTAGCCTTCCTATAGGATTGATTCCTGGTGTGATCTACCTGGTGGCTGACACAAATGCTCCTTTAGTAGTCTTTTCTCAAGGTTTAACATGTCAGCTCTTTCAGTCTTTCTTCATAGGGCATAGTTTCTAGTCCCTGATTATTTTCATTGTTGTTCTGTGAATTCTCTGAGAATTTCTGAATTCTCCTTAAAGGTTGTGTCCAGGACTGGCCACAACAATTGAGATGGAATCTGACCAAAGCAGAATATGTTGGAATTATTATTTCCTGTGATTTAGAAAGTATACTTCTGTTGATGTAGCTTAAAATCACATTTGCCTTTTTTGCAGCCACATCACACAGCTAGCTTCTCTTCAGCTTGCAATCAACTAAGACCTGTTTGCAAATACCAAACCAGATATCTCCCATCCTATATTTCTGAATTGGATTTCTGTTTCCCAAATGTAGAATTTTCTACTTGTCTTTGTTAAATTCTGTTACTTTTAATCATTTCCTCTAACCTATCAAGATAGTTTTGGATTTTATTTTGGACTTCTAGGCTATTAGATATCCCACCCAATTCTGTGGCATCTGCAGATTTGATAACTATTCCACCATCCTTTTCAACCAAGCACAGTGGAAGAGTTGAAAAATACCAAACCCAAGACTGAATGTGCCCCTCCCTTAATACTTCTCCCCAGTTTGATGAGGAATCATTGATAGATACATGCCTTGAGCCAGCTATATATCCACTTAATTATCATGCCACCCACACTTAGCTAGCTTGCTGATCAGCATCTCACAGGGGTCTTCAAAATATATTATATCTAAGGCACATAATATATCTACTATTTATTAAGGAAGTTACCCTATAATCTGGGAAGTTTTTAAAAATAAATGCCCTTCACAACCATGAAAACTAGAACATTGGTATAAAGAAGGAAACAATGGATATAATCAGGATGTTCAATTCCATAGTTAATACTGGAAGTGCAGAATTGTAGTTTATCAAGAGCCATTTTGCCCTTGTATGATCTCCCCCTTTGGTCTTATCCTGGATATCTTTTTATTCCCTCCAGGACTGCTCCGTTGCCTCTTGCAAAATAATCCGCTGTGACATTTTGTCACTGAAGATACAAGAAAAACCACTGGAGTTCAGGATCAAAGGAGACATCAATTTCCACTGGACATCTCAGGTACAGAGGCTGAGTTTCTTGAATTGTGAGATATTCACAAGTAGTCCTGCTCCACCCCAGAGCTAGAAGAGTCTCCGTGCTGGGAAGGAGGATTTCCTGCTTCAACTTGCCTTATTGATTCTTTTTTTCTGGTGGAACCATGTGGGCAAATAGGTTATCATCTTTCAGAGATAATGGACCTCTCTTCCAGATCCAACAGAAGAAAATTATTTTGGTGAGCTCTGCACAGATTTCTTATGATACGAAAAAATACACTCAGGAGGAGGGCTTGTCACAAATTCAGGTAACGGAGAAGGGGAAGATGTGGGGTATGGACAGGAACTGAGCCTCAGGGCTTTCTCCCCAAAGGGGAGAGGGAGTGATGTCTAATGGATTAGAACTGGTCCTTGACATCTGGATTGTCAGACTGTGCCCAACTTCCATCATCTTTCTCCCCACCATTCCCAGATGCAAACAATAGTGGAGCGGATCGAGATCTACAACAGCCTCCCGGTGATCGTGGGCAGCTCTTTTGGGGGCTTAATCCTTCTAGCTCTGACAGCTGCAGCCTTGTATAAGGTGAAGTGGAACCTGGGGTGGGAAAGAATACAGAACTGAATCCTAGCTACCCCTCCCTATTAGGTCCTGAACTGCAAAGAGGAAATTATGCCTGTATGTCCAAAAGCCTTCTCACCAAAGGAGTTACCTTAGTTGTTCACCAGCCTTTCTTGGGGGTTGGAATCAGGGTCTTGGCCAAATGTCAGAGAGTGATTTTCATAGCCCTCTGAGCCTTGGCAGCTCTCTTCCACGCTAACAGCTGGTGCCCTTTGGTTTGCTTGAGGAGAAATCTCATATTTGCTTTCTGTTTCTCTTACTTCCATTTCTTTCTCTCTCTAGGTTGGGTTCTTCAAACGTCAATACAAGCAGATGTTGGAGGAGGCCGGAGCTGAGAATGAAGCTGTTGGTCCATCCTCACAAAATTTAGAGTCATCTCCTCCTAACAAAGACACTGTCTCCTAATAATCCTGCCAAGTCTTTTCAGATGTTCTGGAGCTCTGTTCTGAGAACCTAAGAAAAGGTGTGCCAGATTAGTCCATCAACCAATATATTACAGTGCCCCCAAAATGCTTCAGAAAAGCCCAGAAGACAGAATTAAAGCAGAATCCATCATTTCTTCTTAGTCATAGTAACTGATATTTACTCTCTGCCTCTAAACACAAGATATCTGCTGATTGATAGACCCTGCCTACATGTATATTTCATATCCCTTTTAAAATTCATCTAAGCTGATGGCTCTCTTCCTGAGATATTTTGATATCTTTCCTTGACTGGAAAGATCCAGCTTTTGACATCCATGCTGAGAAGTAGTAACAACTTGTTTTGAGCATGCTGGTTGAAATCAATCTTTCTTTCTTGAATGGAGAACATACATGCCTCTTCCTCTCATTTGGCCTTGAGAGGCAAGAAATCATGGAAAAGATTGTTCGTCTTCTTCTCCTGGTGAAGCCCTGCCAGTTTAAGGTTCTTCCTCATGACTGCAGTAATGTGCATTCCTCCAGTTGATCAGCTGGCAGAAAAAACAGCTAGTATAATTTGAAATGTGCTGACAGCCATGAAAACTGCCTCATCAGTAATGAAGCTTGAGATGGATCCTGTCCACACAGATTTACTTTGGGACAATTCAAGGATAGTGATTGGTAGATTCCCTAGGCTTTGTTTCCCCTCTCACCCAGGGCCAACTGCCAGGGGGAGAAACCTCCATCAGTCACTCTCCTTAAAGTGTGGTAGATGGCTTGGCTGAGTGTGGGTAGCGCCTGGAAAGAAGGGCCAGTGCATTGAGCTATTTTTCAACAGAGGTTTACCATTCTTCTAAAAGGCTGGTGAGCAGGTTCTGCTAGAAGGGGGAACTGGCAGAACTCTTATCAATTTCACTCCAGTTCCCAAACATCCCAAATGGCTAAGAGTTGCTACAAGGAATGACAGTGCCCACAGCTGGCGGATACACTTGGTAATGCCTGAAAGTAGATAGTGGGGAACACAAAATGTTGTTACAGTAGAGAAAGTGGTCCTGTCTCTTTCCCAAAGTACTAAAAACAGTAGAAAACACATGCAGAACCTCTTGCTGAAACAATCAGCAGAAAACCTTTAATAAACTCATTTGGGACAAAACAATCACATCTCTTTCCCCATTTTAATCAACGGGTCTTTTGAAAGATACATGGAACACATGCCTGGCAGTCTTCCAAAAGACCGATACACCAGCGTCTATAAGGAACCCGTGTTGTGCCTAAGTGGCACTTTGCAATGTGAGGGTCGGGTTTGGCTGATGCCAACTGCTGACTGCGTCATCCTCCAAATTGTGAATGAGTGGCTGTAGATAGTTTGTGAACCAAGGCTTGTCTTGAGGAAAGCCAAAGACAGTACTGTACTTTAAAACTGGACCGACCAAGGACAGATCTGGGTTGTCTCCATGGGAGTGGGGTGAGGATGAAACAAAGGCTGTATCATGAAGACATGTCCTCTAAAATGTTTAGTGTGGTGTCTTTGGGCTGCGGTTAGCAGGATGTGCCAATGAACCCTTCAGTTTCTGCCTCAGATCAGTCCAGTGGATTTTCCCCTGCTTTCTCCAGAGAAAATTGACAACTACCCTATCTCCTTTTCTCCTAATTTAGCCTTCAGTACTTAATTTGCTCCTGCTTTCAATTGTCATTCTACTTTTTAAACTTTCTTCAGGCTCTTTCCTTCCTGTGTCTACTATCTTCCTGTTTCTTCAGCAATTAGAAAGAAGACAGGAAACAAGTTTATTAAGAGCAGGGGTTAAAAGAAAGGGCTTTGCTCCGAAAGCATGGCAAGGAAAAGGGGGTCTCGGGGCACCGTTCCCAATCTCTGCCTGATCCTACCCGCGAGGGAGGACAGTGAAGACCAGTCAGAGTCTTGAAGCATTAGCTGGTCTGCCAAACCAGCTCTTTCAAATCAGCCCCTCCCTGTCTCTCCAATCAGCAGCTTATTAACCCGATTGCTTTATGCCATGGGGCAAAACCACGTTGCACCCCCAGGGGGCAGCAGAACACAACAATTGCCTCTTAAGTAGCCGAGCTGTATTGAACAGGCAATCCAGGCCTTTACCTCTGCTTTTCCCAACGGGCTTACAACACTGGAAGAAAGCATTTTTGGGTTCTTGGTGGCCAGCCCTCTATTTCCCAGACAAACCTTTTCAAATGGTGACCGATGGAAGATTTCATTAAATGCCTGTCTGAACTACTTAGAGGTGGGGAAACACTATGGAGTCCTTGGGGTTCTCTGAGCTTGGTTGTTTTCTTGCAAATGTTTGCAAGAAAACCAAGCTGAGAGGACCCCAAGGACTCCACAGTTCAACCCTGAGCTACACATATTCGCTTCTCTTGGAAAACACTATCATAAGGGAACACTCTCCTGCTTGTAATAAGAAAAATAAGAAAAGGCGAAAAGAAGCACCTTTTTAAAAAAAAAAATCCAGTAAGTCAAAATCTAGATGGCGCTATTTCCTCTGGAGATGATTTGAGCCACCAACAAAGCGGTCCCAACTCCATTTACCCTAAATGTCTCATGTTCCTCCCCAGAATCATCAACCCAAATGTGGCTTATGAAATCAGTCAATGCAGAGAATAATAGAGCAAGAGACAACTCTTCATCCAACTATTCTGAAGTTGATAAAAATGCCCTGGGCAGGGTCCTGACCCTAAAGAGGTCATGAGTGACTTTGGCCCAGTCACTTTCTCTCTTAGCCCAGCCCATCTCGCAGAGCTGTTCTGAGGAAGAATAGGAAAAGTACCAAATGCACCACTTTGAATTCCTGTACAAAAGACAGGGTGTAAATCAAATAATAAATAAAATCTGTAGGGTATCATTGTTGGAGCACTGTGGAAGACATCTCATCTTTTTTCCCCCAAGCAATAGCCACTTTAAATATTACTGGATGATTAAACACTGGAATGGAAACATATATTTCAGGTCAAATGAAGTTTTGGCTCCTTTTTCTGGTACTGTACTTTGTATTATGGAGGGAAGCCTTGAAAAGAGATGCTTGAAGAAACTAGGAACAAACTTAATATTTTCTTACGTTTGTTTAAAAAGGGAAGAAAATAAAATATTCCTTGCATTTTTTTTCATCCCCACATATTTTTCACTGCTGCAGCCACTCCTGCCCTCTGGCCTATTCTGGTGCTACACAACAATGCAAGAGAGCACAGCTATATTAGACTAACCGCCTAGGCTTTCTGGATATAGGGAGTAAGGAAGATGACCTTGACAGAGGTAGGCCAGGTCTATGACCAAAGAGGCACAAGGAAAAACATGACTTAAGTCCAAAACAAGAAGTAATGTGAAAGCAGCTTAGTCAGACTCCCCCATAAATCCCATTAGTATGGTGTGTGTGTGTGGGGGGGGGCAGTGAGTAAAGCACAATCAGATTTGCAAGATTCTGTTACTGTAACCAATATTAGTAAAAGTAGTTTTAGTCTTCCATTGGAGTTGTTTTCTTGGTTGGTCTACATAGTGGGGCTCACACTGACCTGCTCTGCAGCCCAGGGGTCTCTGCAGGTTGGTCCTTTCAGTCATACTTAAGCCATGAATGCAAAATTATTATTCATCAACCAAGACTTTAAGCACATTAGCAGGCCTGAGGGTAGACCAGTAGTTTGCTGATTGAAACAATCATCAGAGAGAAATGACACAAGATACCTTACTTCTCTTCTTCTTACCTGCCATCTTACTTCCTCAAGACTATCCTAATCTCTCATCCTCATTGTAAATATTGGTTCTCATCCTAATAGGGATTGAAGCAACCATTGTGTAACTAATTCATAGCTGCAAAGTCAGAGAAGGGAAAAGACTTACCTGCTCTCTGGTCCATAGCGAAGCTGTGAGAAAAAAAGGAAGCCCCCCACTCTAACCTACACACAGAGATGTCTTGGTTCTGCATTGAAAATAGCTCACTTGCTGGAAGTCTTGTATCACCACTGCTTTGGTCTTCAAAACACTTTCAAAGGAGAACTTTGGGAGACGTGTGCTTGAGAAAAATCAAATCCAGTTCAGGCAGCTACCAAAGATCTGACATTATTCAGAGCACCCTCCTCCTTCCCCATGGTATTAGGAGAAATTTCCAGGGCACATAAGCTAAAATGAGAAGCACACAAGGAAGTAGCCTTTGCTTTTCTTCCACCTCCGAAGTGGATCCCCCAATGATCAACCCCCTTCAGTGTCTCCTCCTCTGCCGTCAACCACAACAGCCTAATTCTGCTTCCAGCTTCAGGTGAATACCTCCCTCATCTCTTACGAAGTTTATTGGGCCATTGATACCAATATCCAAGGGGCAAAGGTCTTCTTACCCAGCCCTAAGTTAGCCCTTAGGACAGTTTCCTAACTTCCTCCAGACCTGGAACGGGAAGTAGGGGAAGATGATCCTAGCTTTGACTTGATCCTACCTACTTTATTTTGTTCTAACTACTTTGTCTAGTTCCCCAGACTCTCCCAAAGGTGGCCTCCATCTACATTATCTACGTGGACCTTCATTACATGCTCTTCATTACAAATCATAAGGACTGGAAATGGGATGAGCAAAGAAAAGCAGAAATGATCAGGATTCTGATGAACCTTACCAAGAGGTTTGGATTTCAGTCAGCATGGACTCTATCTCTAATTTTTATGTGGAAGAAAATGCCTACTGTAGGTCTTGCCTGGCTTTGTCTGTGACCTGGTTGCTGCAGAAAGAGAGTTGTTCTGTCATGGTGGTAGTAGAGGGAAAGTGCATCAGATGACAGCTCCCATTATGTTCATCCAGCATCACTAGCAGGCAGAATTTGGACCTCAGCATTTTTGCAGGATCCCAGGTTTGCATGAAGATTAGGTTGAAAAGATAGTTTTGAAAATCTAACTGGAAGTGGATACATTTGCAGAATTTCTGCACTTTCTAAGCCTAGCAGAATTACGTGTGAACAATTTTGTCCAGCAAGGTCAATAGTTGAATCCAGAAGGTATTCCAAAACTGGGTTTAATGGTGTGGGGTCAAATAAAACACCTTCCATTGTAACTTTACCATGATTTCTGATTGGTAGCGTTAGAAGATGCTGATTGGGTTCTGGATGACAATTGTTATTATGCAATGATACCGCTGCATAAGTGTGTTTGATGAGATATCATATTACTGTGGAATATGAACACTCTGTGATGTGTGTAGGACCACAGATGTGGCTGTTTGCTACTCTATCTGTTAAAAGATCCGGAGCTAGCAATAGAAACCTTAAGGGTTCTTTCAGTGTAAGAAAGAACAGGATCTAAGAGCTGATGGACAACTGAAAGCAAAACGTTGTAGAACAGTAAATGTGATGAGAACAAACAGGCACGGAAAGGGAGTGTATCAGACCAAAGCAGCTTTTCAACTTTCTACCTGATATAAAACTCCATTGAATGTTAACACATGTCAGATGTCTGCAACATGTTACAAAAGTCACCCCCAATCTACTAGAACGTCTTAAGCACTTGCTCTAATAATACATCCCCCGCTACTCTCTTTGGAGATTGGACTTTCCGCATTTGCTTTCAGCTTCGTTTATAAATAGACTCAGAAATCCACCGGAGGGAGGGAAGGATTGTTAGTTCCTGGGTCCCCTGCCAATCTTAGTGAGAAGTTGGCTCCTCATCATGGGTTGGGTGACAGCCTTGCTACAGAAGCTCCAAGTTGGGTCATGTTTCTATCTCCACTTCATTGGCCAAAGAGGGTCAGATGAACATAACTGTCAGGTCCAAGGAGGAGGGAGAAGTGGGAGTGAAAGAGCAGTTAGGCAGAAAGGCCTTGATCCAGCAAAGACAGTGACCAGCCACAGGGAAGAACACAAGGTGTCCATTATAGAAACCATCTGCCAGATAAAGGTCCTTGGAATCTTGGGTTTCCGGAATGATTCCCAGGTGGACAGCGGTTCGATTGGTGGCCCAGGGAAGGAATCTTGCTACAGCAGCTGGCCATGATGAAGGATCCAGTGGTAAGTGAATTCAATAAAAGACATGACTGGTACTGCTACTGAAAATAACAATAACTCCAACAATACCTGGGAAAATCAAACAAAATCAAGGAAAAAGAATAGAAAAAAAAAATATAGAGATCTCATATATAGACATTCCTTGGTACCTGGCTGGAGGTAGAATTTCCAAGGAACACCAATCAAAATGTGATTTTTTTTTTGTTTATTTGTACTGTGTTATTCCTTGATGTATAAAAACTAATAATAATAGTAATAGTAACAACAATAGAAAAATTGTGTACCTCATTAAACAAGGGACCACATCCTTGTTTAATGAGCACTCTTCATTTAAGCAAAAATGAAGTATACACTTTTAATACAAACACTGAAAACCTTTTTATTTTCGTGTAGAATCTGCCAGTCATGTCCCATAACAGCTTAGATTATTCTTGGCTTCCTGCCCTTTGTTCCCCTCTCTTCTTCTGCCAACACTTTAGTTAAGTAGAGGCCTCTGTCTTTTATTTTATTTTATTTAAATTTATTTTAAGATTTAAGGAAGAAAATAAATGGCTACATAAAAGAAAAAGAAGAAGAAAACAAGGTCTTTGTCTTTTAACAGACAAGCTGTAGTCCTGCAATATGAAATGGTTATGTTGATGTGTGTAGATGATAGTCTTTCCAGTGAAAAACATTTTCATTATCTGGTTGTTGAGTGCCTTTTAGATTGGCTGGAATGCAACATTGATTGCGTCGCCCAGAATTTGCCCTCTAGGAAAGATAGCATTTTGGCTTTCGATGCATTGTCCCACAAAAAAGGGACAGCAGAAGCGACCTTGAGGATGACCTTCTTTGCTGTTCTCTTGAGAACCAAAGGTGCTAGTGACTCAAGGTAACACTAGGAGACTGTTACCCAGAGGTAGCTCAAGTTGTATTTTTTATGTAACTTAGCACCCATCTAGTGTCTTCTGCTTTGCATCCTTAGTTATCCTATGTTTCCCTTCTGCAAAACAGCTCGGACATGGAAGATTCTGAGCTTTGTGGTGGCCCTTCCTGGAGTAGCCATCTGCTGGTTGAATGTCCAGCTGAAAAAGAAAGAACATTCGCATGAACGTCCTGAGTTCATTGCATATCCCCACCTGAGGCTTCGAACAAAGGTAAAGTTGTAGCAGGAGAAGGAATGTAATTGGTTAGGCCCTTCATCTTGATTTTTGAAGGGCTTCTTGCTTCTGAGGCTAATAATACAGTCAAGAGTAGGTGCTCTCCCAATGTTCCAGTCCTCCAAGTTAGGTTGGTGACAATTACTGACAACTTTTTGGTCCTAAATCTTCACCTTCTGGAGCTCTGCAGTGGAACACTCACAAGGGACCCCAACTTTTGTAGCACTTAGTGAAAGGCCCTTTTCTTTTTCCTGGTTTGCTGAATGATTTCATATACTCAATTGCTGGTTTACATCTTGCTTTGCTATGATGGTTTTTAAAGTAATGTATTGACATTTAAACAATTGTGGATAAGGGGAAATAGATACCTAAAACAAGATCCAGGGGTAGGTACAAGAAGGATGGATTTGTGGCACAGCATTCATGAGGGGTTGTCAAAAAAGTCATGAGGGGTTGCCAGAAAGCAGCCATGACCACAATTGAAGGACCATCCCTTTTAAATATTCATCACATGTGTGACATACATTAAAAAGGGTGGGACCTCCATCAGGTGATCATGGCCATGTGCTTTCTTTCTGTATTCCTTCTCTCTTTTTTATTTTAGGCTTACCCGTGGGGTGATGGAAATCACAGTCTCTTTCACAATCCCCGCACCAACCCACTGCCCACTGGTTATGAAGACGTCTGACAGCCATCCCTGAATAATCCTCCTCCTCCTCCTCCTCGTCCTAGCTTCTGCTCTGCTAGTGAGGAGAAAGAGTTACAGATGCTTAACCCATCTATGAGACAGATTTCTATGTCTGGAGTCAATAAAATGCATTTCAATGAATATAGCACCTTCCTGATATTTTAAAGGATTTTATAGGTAGTTCTACCAAACTGCCATATTCTGAGTTTAAAAGAACGTTTGTCCAGGACTTCTGGGTTCTGCTGAAGAAGGTGCAAAATCCCTTTCACCAGAAAGCTGGTGGTTGCTACTGAAAGAAATGGAGCTTTGGGGCCACTTCCATTTTCATTCTGTTTCCATGCCCCAAACCTTCGCAAACCACTACAAAGCCCATCTTTATTTACTTCTTTTGACCTCAAAGGCAGAGAAGATAATGTGCCAATCTATTCTCCTCCAGCTGACTAACAGGAGAGTGAGGCTTCCTCATTGTCCTGTCCCAGAGTGAAAAACGCCCCGTTACATCACTACACACAGGCGTGCACGTGTGCGTGCGCGCGCGCACACACACACACACACAATGAGCAGTTTCCTCCCCATGCATTTAGAACATTTTACCTGCATTTGTCTTGCCATCTACAGTGTAAATATACTTAGGCATGCAGTTGGTGTATGGAATGGAAAACCTCCCTATAAACAGATAAACAGATTCTGTTTTTTTTTTTAAAGCTGCTGGCGGTGATGAGGAAAGTGTAGCATGGAGGCCTTTTTGTAACCAGGTGTTTTCCCACTACTTTTAACCATTTATTTATTAATGTAATTATTTAAATTTATATGGCTGCCCACCTCAAAGACACGGCTCTGGGCAGCTAACAATATTAAAAACAGGTAAAAACATATACAAAAAAATAAAACACACAGCAGCTGGGAAAAACCACAAAAACTACAGTGAGCGCAACCAGGAAACGGGCTCCATCACGCACTGGGGGCCCCAGGCTTGAACGCAGAACCAAGTCTTCGGGGCCTTACGAAAGGCCAGCAGGTTGGGGCCAATCTGATCTCTGGAGGGGTGGCATTCCAGAGGGCAGGTGTCACAGCAGAAATGCTCTCCTTCTGGGCCCCACCAGCTGG
The DNA here is from genome assembly GCA_030867105.1 of Liasis olivaceus. Lineage (NCBI taxonomy): Eukaryota > Metazoa > Chordata > Lepidosauria > Squamata > Pythonidae > Liasis > Liasis olivaceus. The sequence continues at coordinate 100,301,918 of CM061351.1, forward strand.
CACGCCTTAGCTGGCAGCACCCAGAGGATGCCCCTCTTGCCGGATCGAATAGGATGGGTAGAGACAACCGAAGAGAGACGGTCCCGTAAGTAACCTGGCCCCAAGCCACGTAGGGCTTTAAAGGTAACTACCAGCGCCTTGAATGGCACCTGGAAGCAAACTGGTAGCCAATACAATTCGCTGAGCAGTGGGGTCACATGTGCCGAATAACTCATGCCATTAACTGTCCGCGCCACCACATTCTGCACCAGCTGAAGCTTCTGAATGCTCTTCAAGGGCAGCCCCACGTAGAACCTTTTGCAGGAGTCCAGTCAGGAAGTCATCAGGACACGAGTGACCCTAAGCAGGGCCTCCTGGTCCAGGCAGAGGTGCAACTGATGCACAACCCAAAGCTGGCTGAAGGCCCTCATAGCCATGGCTGCCACCTGCTCTTCAGGCTGGAGAAGTGAGTCCAGAAGGACCCCCCGATTGTGTACCGCTTCTGTCTGAGGCAGAGCTAGTCCATTGTAATGGCATGTGGGAATGACCTTGGGAGACAGGAGGAAGAGCCACAGACTAGACAACGGTCAGATAAGAGGCAGCTGAGTCCACAGAAGGAATGTGGGTGTGGCAAATGTCTCAGAAGGGACCTTCCCTAGTTTCTTGGACCGTGAAGGCGAGGGGGGAGAGATGGACTTTCAGACTTGCAAGATTCCGTTAATGTAACTTTACAATAAAGTTACAGCTGGTACTTCTGGGTGTGCTTCTTGTCTGGACTACCTTGCAAGCTGCCACCCATCCCAAACCATGGTTGTCGACTGCAGGACAGAGTCTCTGTGTATGAAGTTGTGACCAGAAACACTAAGATTGGGTTTGCTGATATGACTGCCCACATCACAGTTTTTAGATGTTGACTTTTATGCACCTAATGCTAGCAGGCAAGAACAGACCACCCACAAGTCCCAGGGTTGGAAAAATCTTCAGGTTTGCTCCAGTTTGAAATAACCCAGTGCAAAGAAAGAAAAGCAGGAACTCAGCCCTGCAATAAGCAAATGTTATGGTGTGCTCCCTTTCAAAATTGCTTATGTTCGCAACACATAACAGTAACTGGAAAAAAAGCTCACGTTTCTGGCTATTTTTTTTTAATCCATTCAATCGTGTCCGATTCTCAGAGACCGCCTGGACAAGTCCCTGCAGTTTTCTTGGCAAGCTTTTTCAGAAGTGGTTTGCCCTGGCCTCCTCCTTCCTAGGGCTGAGAGAGTTACCGGCCCAAGGTCACCCAGCTGGCTTCGTGCCCAGGCGGGACTAGAACTCAGGTTCTCCCAGTTTCCAGCCTGCAGCCTTAACCACTAGCCCAAACTGGCTCTCACGTAATGGTAACCAAAAAAAAAATTAAAAAGCTGACATTTGTGGCTATGATACACATACTAAGCCATGTTTGGAAACATCCAGGGAAGGGATAAAAAGTCAAGATGGAGGAGGTCGTGATCATGTGATTGAAGCCCCGCCCCTTTTTAGGAGCATCATAAAAGGGGCGAGGTTTTGACCATGTAATTGTGGACACTGTCTTGACTTTTTGATGCCCCCCCCATTCATTCCCCTGATCGCGACTGAGGAGTGTAACCAATAAATAAGCGATCAAATAAAATGTAAAGCTACCTATTCCTGATGCCACGTGAAATGGACAACGGAAGGAATGGATGAATTTGTTAATTCCTCGGCTTGTCGTATTTGCAAATCAATCACTTTGCTTAATCAAACTTGAGAGTTTTTTTAAAGGAAGTTTACATTAAAATTCATATTTATTTGATGCATATTGCCTCAGATTATGGATTTTTCTGTGTCATGTTGCCTAATATACCTGGTTTTTGCAAACAGTTGCCTATGATATAGCACCTCTTTGCATCATATTGCATTTCCCTGAATATGTGCGTTTCGTAAAGTCTTATCTCTATTATATATTTTAATTAGCAAACTGCATACAAAATTCAGAGAACTGTGAAGTTTTAATAATTGGGTAAGTTTGCATTTAAACACGGATGAAACATTTCTCCTTTCTTTAGCATAAGCTTGATTTTGCTCCTCACCAGGAGAGAGGGATCAGACCCTTATCCACAATGTGCATATTTTCCCACAAAACACTTGCTTAACAAAAGAATGTGATCTGCTATAGTTCATTCCATTCCCAATGGGATCCTGCAGCTGGATGAAGTTTCTCCATGTGACCATAAATATCAAACATGGGAATAGGTGAGTTGACTAGCCTGCCATTTCCTACCATTAAAGCTCCTTTCGTATAGGGAAAATGAACATCTCGGGCACATGCTGGAGCAGTTCTCTCTTCTTCAGCGCACGATGGCCCGTCTAACAGTCGGAATGCTAAAAGAAGAGTCTGTAGCAAAGGTATGGACAAGGCAGTTGGTTATCCTTTAGTAGCAGCGGAAGGGGTGCTGGTGTCTGGTGGATTTCCAGCTCCCTCGTTTTCTCCAGCTCCCGCCTCATCCATCATCTGTTTATACTGTCTTTTGAAGAATCCAAGCTGGAAGGAAAAAGAAAGAAAAGTCAGGTGAGCATTGAGTAATAAAGGTTGGTTACAAATTAGATAGACACCAGCTCTGAAAAACTCTCCAATCTAGGGGAGTCCACAAACCAATTGGTTTATTGTAAGATTGAAGGATGGACAATGATGGACATCCTTCACTAAATTAATAGATTTTTCGTCTCTACCCAAGACGCCCCTATCTTGATGGCCTTGGCAGAACCATTTGCATCTGGGGAAAAGCAACAACTTGATAATGCTGTCCCCTAAAGCAGGAGGCAAGCTGAGACCTAAAATGTTCACTGCAGGCCATCTTCTCTCTAAGGCTTACCTTATAGAGACCAGCAACAATCAGAACAAGGAGGACAAGGCCGCCCACACTGCTGCCAATAATGATGGGCAGGTAGTTGTAGGGCTCCAAGAACTCCACTGTGGTCTTCACCTAGAGGGGAGGAAGGACTGGATCATACAAGGGAAGCCAGAATCCTTTTATTACACTTTCTCCCTCCATACCTACTACTGTACTTATCTTCCAATGGATCCAGAAGTTCTCAATCAAATCAAATCAAATCAAATCTTTATTACAGTCAAAGACCAGCCTAGAGAAGTTCTGATTACAACCTTTAGTTATGCACTGGAGGAAGGCAGGCATTACCTGGTTCTGCACAAAGCCCTCTTTATGCTTGTATTTGTTCTTATCGTAGGAAATTTGGGCAGAGCTCACTAAAGTCACTTTCTTCTGCTGGATCTGAAAGAAGACATAAACTATCTCAGAGGTGGGAGAGCTGGTTGCCGGAAAGGTTTCACCAGAGAGGGGACAGTAGGAATTACTGGTATTAATGGAAATGTTGTTCTGTGGGCACAGATACGCAGGTGACCTTATATCCCACCAATTTAATCCCATCCAGCTACCACAATATCCATGAAAGTATCCCATGAATTATCATTTGATGAAGGTGATCGTAACCGTGTGGAAAGTTTTCACCATTATACGTTATAGAGCAATTCCGTACGCGGGAGCTTTTGGCCTGAAATCGGCACTGTGCTCCTATGTCCCTATGACGCTTTGGCACTTCTGTTGGCCTCCACAAACTAAGCCAAAGAATTTTGGCTCAGCAGTTCCTCCGCAGGAAAGACAATACAAAGACAATTTTGCAGGATTTCTTCTGGAGCTGAGAAGTAGGCAGTTTCCCACTAGTAAGAACTGGTGCTTTGTCCTACTTCCCCAGAGGTTGCTTCTCTACTTGACGTGAAGGTATTGTGGTGTCTTCACCTCATCCTTTCTTGTTGCTCTGAGGGTAGGCTTTACCACTTCCACATACTGGCCAGCTGTTTCTGTTTTCTGTTTCCTCACCACAAACGTGATGAAGGAAAAATGAGGATGAGATCCAAGAGACACCTGTGTTTTTCTGTCATGGGCCAGATCGAGGTAGCACTGGTCAGCTCAGTGGAAAGAGAAGTTAGGGAATACAAATGGTAGTGAAGCCAATGCCTATGTGGAAATGCCCCTAGTGCAAACATGCCCCAAAACACAATTGATTTTCTATATGTGTGATGGTGTGTTATTATACCACAAAAGAGACATTCCTGTCCTGCCCTCTAACCCAATAAAGCCTCAGCAGATGCCTCCATACCTGGGAAAACAACTTGAACTCAATGTCCCCCTTGATCTTGAACTCAATAGGTTGTTGGAACTCCAAGGATGGAATATTGCAAGTGATTGTTTTACAGGTGGCTACAGAGCAGTCCTGGAAGATACGGAAGAATATTGTCAAGTCTGGTCATAGGAATGTTGAGACTGTGTATGGACTTCCTGTGACCAAGGGGGCAGCCCACGAGGTCACCATTTATGCAGAGCCCCCAACTCCATCTGTTTTTTAAAAGGAGATTTCTGGCTATAGCATGAGGTATACTCACCAAAACAGGTTGCTTGCTTAGTTGCTTCACGAACTCTTTGGATCCTGGAGTATCTTTTCTAGTGGTACAAATAACCTGGGGAAACTGTTGAACAAAAGAAGAAACAATCTCAGATTCAGGAGGGATTATAAGAGACCCTATTTCTGAGCTTGAAGAACAAGTCATGGGAGACCTTTGATTTTGTAATGCTTATCTTTTCAACACTGAACCCCTTAGAGCTAAGTGGGGATGCTGATTTGAGGTTTAGGGCATGTCCAATAGGTATTTAATGTAAGTCTCTTAAGTACACTGAGAGTGAATGAAAGGAGGAAACCAAAAGAGCTGCTTGAAAGCATCTCTCCTACTTTGATGATGGTGGAAGGTTCTTACCAATCTCTATTCATTTATTGTGAGCATGGAACAAGCAACTAATAGGATTCCTGGTGAAGAATACTCTTCTTGGATCAGACCAATCAACCAGCAATGGTTTATTTCCAGCAATGGCCATCTAGATACTCCTGGAGAACTTGCAAGGATTGACTAGGCTGTGTTGTTTGTTCCCAGCATGGATTCAGAGACACTGCCTCTAACCATGAAGGTTCTGTTTACTGCTCATGGTCACTGGCCTGGTTATCCCTCCCAAATTGTGTTCTAACTCCATCTTCGTCCCTGACTAAATGCTGACATGGACAAAAATTCCGAATTTATGTGTTCTGGATAAACTGTTTGTTTACAATTTGTTTACAATCCTGCCAATATAGTCTAGAAAAATTATCTTTGATTTGATGGAATTCTAGCAAAGAGCACCATTACTTACAAACTACACTTTCATCTTTGTGGTCAATTCCTGATGAGTTGCTGCTCAAATAGTTCAAGATTCTCTTGGTATTAAATAAAGTATATTAATGAGATCTAGATATCTTAGAAAGTAATAATTAAACTTTACTCTGAAACCTGGGGCCATTTCTTTTGCAAAATATATTCAGCCATTAACCAGATTTTTCTTTACGATTAAGTATCTATAATTATATAAAAATATGTATCACTCACTCTTTTTTATTAAACATACTTGTCTTCTTAAAAAGAAAGAAATATTAAGGAATGGATGAAGAGGAGAAAGATCCAACGTGGCATTTCCCCCCAACATTTCCAAACTTCTAAAATGAATTTGAAATATGGATTTTAAATCTTAGATATTAATCCACCATTAAGGGAGGAATACTTGCTTAGCCAGTAAGAAATGTATTGCTAACCCAGTTTATACCTATTGAATATTATTTGTTCTTCAAATAATATGAATGGCTTTGGTAAAAAAAACACACATCAAAATAATGTTTCAAATTAGATGTGCCTAAACCTCCCATCATGCTCTTCTTTTGTTAACTTGAATTCCCCACTCAACACTTTATTGTGTGATCTGGAATTTAGTGGATGGATTTCTTGCTGCACAATTTTGCTACACCAGCACTTATCTTAGGTCCACTATTGCAGGACAAGAAATTATATTCTCCTCTACCCAGCTTCAGAGGAAATATACCTCTGAAGGGACATCCAAGGATGCGTTCCAAATCCACATCCCATTCAGCAATGTAGGAAACTGAAATGTTACTTCAACAGGAACTTTTCGATGATATGTGTTCTTCACCTACATTGGAGAAAAATGCTGCATAAATGAGCAGACACTCAGCATTCCTAGCCCTCGGTCAATACAGAACGTTTATAGGGGTGGGTCCCAGCTTGTACCCAGATATGGGTGGTACAATCCTGCCCTTGAAATCTCTTCTTTATTCATGTTCCCAGGATCCCACCTTTTCCCCAGCCCACGAGTGAGTCTGACTTAAGTCCTTCTTAGCTGTATTCATGTAAAAATAGTAATCTTCCGACCAAGGACATCTTGAAGAGGTATAAAATCTGTCGCTACTAACTTGGAGGGAAGTCAGAGAGCTGGAATAACTGAGAGCAAAGGCAACCAAAGCCAGAGTAGGATCAACAATGGGGACACTAAACTTCATGCCAATATATTTTTCTGCCAGTTCAAGGATGGAGGGAAAGTACGTAAACTCAACAGTGGGGAAAGTTCTCTAGAAAACCGATGACTAGCAATTTCTCAGTAGTGGAAAGGACCTAAGATACATTTTTCTTGCTTGCAAATGCTTCTTAAAGTAAGAATGCATTCCTCACTAGGTGAATGAGCCCCATTCTCCTGCAATATAGCTCAAAAGGCCGTCTTCCTCCACCTTAACGAGTAAAACCCCGTCTAAGTTCTTGATCACAAAGCAGTCCACATCCCTTTCACCTCGTATCGATGTTCCACAACCCGAGTTTCATCTTCCTGGCCGGCAGAAAAATTAACGTACTTAGTTGACTCATCCAAACTGGAAAAGAAATGGGGAAAGATTGAGGAAAAAATACATTATGTGTTCCACTAATTCCTTAGCTATGTAAACCAAGAAAAAATGGGCAGGAAATACCCCATTTAGACAGAAGGAAAGGGCAGGAGAAGATACTTCAAGGAGAGAGAGAGAAAGAGGGAGAAAACCCCCCGAGGTTGTAATTATTGTATCTCCAGCAATTTTTGGAATATGAATTATTGATTTTGGCAATCAGCAGTGAAGTAGTATACTAGCGAAAAAAATACCCATTTTCTCTAGGTGTAATAACCATGGTAAATCTAATGTCTTCCATTGGTATTCCCATTGTTGCATATCAATTGTCCTGATTAAATTCCGTATCCATTTAATCCCATCATCTTTGACTTATTCCGTTGCTGAATCATAATGGAGTAACTTACAAATAATTCCAATGGACATTCTAAGTTTTAGAGCACTTCAGAGCACCTTGAGAGAAGGTTAGGCAGTGGGAGGCCTTTGTTCTCAAATACTTGTAGCTACTTACACATTGATGAAAACATAGATTGCGTATTTGACAGGCAGCTCCGCTTGATGAACCATGTCCTTTGTGATGGTGACATCATTTTCACTGGGGGAAAAAGGAAGGATGGGCAGAGTAACAAACATATCACACATGCCACTCTCTTAAGTATAATTTGTCCCCCCCATCATATTACATTCAGCATCATCTGATATAAACATTAAGAACCTCTTTCCAGTGAAGCTATATTTATTTAAGGGACATTTGCACAACAGGAAATTTTGTATATTTAAAGCAGACACATTGAAGTCAATGGAATTTATATTAGTTATAGCCATGGAATTTGCTACTATTGGTTGTGATAATGGCGGCCAGTTTAGATGGGTTTCAAAGGAGGCTCAGTAGGTTGATGGAGAATCAAGCTCTCTATGGCTATTCATGTTGATGGCTATTGACCTCCTTCTGAATCAGAGGCAGCAGGTCCTAAATCTTGGTGGCTGGGAAGTGACAATGGAAGGTGCACTCACTCTTCTGTCTAGGTTTGTGAGCTTCCTAAATGCATCCAGCTGACCACTGTGTGACATAAAATATTGAACTAGATGAGTTCATACTCTGATCCACCAAGGCTCCTCTTATGAATTTAGTATCTTCTTATGTTATCGTCATTATTGCTTTATGGGCACGGCAGTTGTGGGATGACCCTAGAAAACTCTGTAAGTTGCTAGTGGAAAAATGACTGCTAATCTGCTTTACATAGGAGAACATTTGCACTTCAGTCATGGGAAGCTTTACCTGGCAGCTGTGGCATTGATTTGTACCACACTTCCTAGATTTGCATCTTGGGAAACAGAAAAGGTGACAGTGAAGATCACCTGAACAGAAGGAGACACAAAAGAATGAGGGGGCCCATGATGTTTCAAGCAGAGCTGTGTTATACATTCAATCCAGTTTTATGCTTCATTAATAATTATAACGGAAATGACTTCTCCCCAGAAACGTTGGCGATGAGAAACTTGGAAGCTTCTCAGTCATTGTCCCAGCTCTCTCAAGGAACTACAATGGCCAGAGTTTTGGGGTGGGAGCAATGACCATAAGCCTTTGTGCAAGATAAATTTTAGAGTCAAATTCGTACACAATTATTTATTGTGAAATAATGCTTTGAACTCACAACTAGATCAGAAACAAAGCATTCTCATCTTAATGCTGTTTTGTGACAAGCCAAGGCAGGGGTTCCTAACTCTTCTGGGTGAGGAAGCAGATAGGGGATTTTGAGAACAAGCATGGACATGCTCACAAAAGGGCCATTATGGACTCTTTTTATAGACAGTTCTAACGTGCATTTGGCATTCCTCCTCAGGTGTTATAATGCCTTGAGTTGCTACTAACTCTTGATTCCATAGATAAAGCCAATCACCTCAATTGGGCAAAAGGCTCCAGGTGTTAGATGGGTGTTGCCAGCACTATAAGAATGTCTTTGGATGGAGACTGTGAACCATTCTGGTGTCACAGATGGTCACTTTCTCCATTAGGCAGACCTACAGGAGGACAGTACCTCGGCCATGCTCCGGAAGATGGGATGATTGATGTCACAGGTGGTGTTCCTCACAGGGACCTCCTCAGCAGCAGGAACAGGGTGGCATTTAATGACCACAAATCTTCTGTTGGACTGAGAATAGGACATGATAATGAATACTACAGGTGATAGACAGCGCCTTCTTTGGCCATCCCCCACCTCTTTCACTCTGATGTCTCTGATTTCCCTCTAATCTTCATACCTGCACTAGCATAAATTTGCGGTAGGACAGTGAAGATGGATAGAAGAAAGTCAAGTTGGTGCTGTAAGAATCTTCTCCATCATTCCGGATGAAAACAGTAGCGTTGAGTTCAGGGGTTAGGCCAACTACCAACTCGTTCAGGCTGAAGGTAAAAGGGAGATGGTCTCTTGTTTATCACCAATACAAGAAGGCTTGAAGTACAATCCTGTTTGGAAGCCACTCCTTTAACCTGGAGAAACCTACCTCAGATATACAGAGACTATCCAAAGAAGAAAAAGTATTATGAACATAGTTTACATATTCAGCTTCTTTATTATGGTTTTATATATTCCAGAGAGAGTGTGGCAGTCAAAGAGTACTCAAAATTTGTCCAATAAAGCTTGAAGAGATTTTATGAAGAGGGGCTCCAATGGACAATCACTAGGTAGCAACACAGAATCTTGGTTGATATCTGATGGTTGCCCAGATGGTAGTCCTTCCTTAATTAACCTATTACTTTGCATTGGTACTACTTGTTTTGCTGTCCCATCAGATAGAACAGTGTTTCTCAACCTCAGCAACTTTAAGCTATGTGGACTTCAACTCCCAGAATTCCCCATCCAGCATGCTGGCTGAGGAATTCTGGGAGTTGAAGTCCACACAGCTTAAAGTTGCTGAGGCTGAGAAACACTGAGATAGGACAACACCAATTTCCAAACACAGTTATCTTGGTAATGCAATGAGAGTTCTGCCCTATAATAATAAATATTGAACATCTGAACACCAGGAGTTCATTGGCTTTGGTCAATTTTCCATATGCATGAGTGAACTCTGTTGATGTGTGGTTGCTATAAAGATGAAAAGCATACTGTACCCGGAGAAATTGAAGGACGTTTTTAATTGGTCTCTACAAATTCCATCTTGACCGCAGTTCTTTTCAAAGGGCAGCTATGAGGAGATGAGGGAAGGGTGGAGAGAGAATATCAGCCCCCATGAACAGGGGAGACTAGTGAGAAGATACTAGAGGTTGAATCAATACAATATTCCTTTTAATGACAAGTCTTGCTTTGCAGATGTTGTTACCACGTTTATTTATCATGGTGTTCATATCACCTCCTGTAGAAGCTTGGTTTATGCAGAGCATTGGCTCTCAATTTAATTCTGAAAACCTTGAACCCAAACCTTCAGAGGCACAACCCACTGGGTCACACCTGCCCGTCAAGTGGATTTCATGATGGACCTGTATCAATGTTATTTGAGGGACCGTTTCTTCCCAATTACAACTGCCCACCCCATCAGATCTGGCAGAAGAGGTATGTTGCAGGTCCTGAGTTACAAAGAGTCACATCTGGCAAGACCCAGAGATGGGCCTTTTCTGCTGTGGCACCTGCCTTATGGAACATCATTCCCCCCTCCCCGAGGTGAGGCTGGCTCTACCCCTATTGACTTTTTGCAAATCCCTCAAAACTTGGCTATGTCATCCGGCTTGGGGGCTCCAGGGGAATGGTGAGTTGTTGAGGTGCTGCACTGTTGTTAACATCTGTTGCTCTCTCCTTGCCTTTTAATTATAATATTAATATTTTTAAATTGTTGATTGTTTTTATATTATTGTTTTTAAATTTTTGATTGTACGTGGCCCAGAGTCACATTTGGTGAGATGGGCGGCTATATAAATATGATGAATAAATAAATGAATAAATGTTAAACTAAACTCAGTGAACTGACTAGCTGAGCATTTATGACCAGAGAGCCCTTCCACATGACAACTTTGTGCTGCTGAGGAAGAACTTCCAGCAAGACCACTTGTGATGGAAAGAATTTACACAAGCCAGTACAAGGGCTTGTCAGAATCCAGTTCCCCATTGTTAGCTCTATAAGGTAGATCAGACTAAGAAACAAACACTGTGCAGACCTAAAGCTACTCTTATTAGAACAGCTACAGTAATAGAATCTTGCAAGTTTAAATGTGCTTCCCTTCCTCCCTATTTTATCTTCATGAGAATTCATGGAGGGAGCTGTCTCAGTGTTTTTGTAAACCATTTTCTTGGTCTGGGCTCGAGCCTCGTTTATTTAATCATTGCCTTGGTAGCAGATCTTCCCTCTGTCCTTCAAGGCCATCCTCTATACCAGTGTTTCTCAACCTTAGCAACTTGAAGATGAGTGGACTCCAACTCCCAGAATTCCCCAGCCAGCCATGCTGGCTGGAGAATTCTGGGAGTTGGAGTCCACTCATCTTCAAGTTGCTAAGGTTGAGAAACACTGGTATAGAGGATGGCCTTGAAGGACAGAGGGAAGATTCTGGGAGTTGAAGTCCACACATCTTCAAGTTGCAAAGGTTGAGAAACACTGCTCTGTGCTCACCACATCCATAAATTAAGCTTCAACTTCCTGCCTTTTTCATATGTATCTGTTCTGCCAAGTGACACCACAAGGATGCTCTGCTGAGCATGGACTTACTGATGCCGTATGTCGATTAGGTTCATCTTCCTGTAGGATGGGTCGCAGGTTGTTGGCACGGGGGATGGGGTCTCCTATCAGGGTATAATTCACCTGGAGAATTATGGGTGTGAGGCTGTCTTCTATGCAAGTCTTTCCTCATGAGGGAGCAGGGAAAAACAAGAAAAGAAGAACTGCTTGATTTCATGACAGCATCTTATATTTCACATTGAAGATTAGATATATATATTTTTTAAAAATGTATCTGGTTTTAATCCTGCCCCTGCCACCCCCTCCAAGAGCTCTGCTCTCACCGGTAATTTTATGCGGTAGTTCTTGGAGTCTGGTCTCACACCAATCTTCATCTCTTCTGTGATGGTAGAGGAGCCCGAACCTTGGTCAAAAACGGCTCGCACTTTTTGTCGACCAGGATCCAAAGTCAAAGTGTACCGAATGGTGCTCATAATGTCAGTGCCTGAAGGAGATGACAATAAAACCCAGAAGACCTGAATTCTAAGAAGGGTCATGATATACAGCACAACTTCCCTCACAAGATGCTTAGAGCACAACCATCCACTGCTGGTGTTCACAACCTTAAGGAACCATAAAACGAACTCTTGCCGCATTAGTGGCACTCTAGCTAGGAAGTCCCTACTAATGTCTTGGGTTTGAGAACATTGTCTTTAGCGATGCTAGGTTTAATGAAGGATTGCACTGAAATTATATCCTGACAAATGTTCCACATTAATTTATTTGTGGAAGAACACTGCAGAAGACAGCAGACAATATTCCAGGAGAGCGAAACCTTCTGAACTTAGGAGGTCAGATCTCTAAAGCCTTGCTACTGACTCACACAAATCAAACAATCATAATCAAATCACGCAATCACAAATCAAACAATCACAAAAAATTAGAATGGTCCCAATATTGCCCTTCAGCTGTAGATAAGCTGTGAGGAAGAAATAATCTTAATGGGAAGCTGTCGTGAACCCAAATTATACCTTTGAAGATCTGTGGACCTACCTAAGGTGAACCGTGGGTCTCTCTGGATTTCAAAGTTGACTGTTGCCTGGCTGATTTCTTTGTTCAGCACGTCCTGGCCTTGGCACTCAAAGGCAGAGATGGGGATGACAGATGGGGTAAAGGTCATTCTGGCCACTACCCTGAGCACAGGTCGTGATCTATTGCAGACATAAAGCGGTACATACTGGAGTGGACTGTAGGGAATCGTTCTGGACCCATTCTGAGAGGATCCACCCACTTGTTAGAAAACGCCATTTAGACTCTCAAAATATTTCAGACACAGACACAGACTCAAGGGGACACGTCTGTTTTTAAGATATTGCATTTTCCTTGCACTCAAAAGGCAGGGAAATGTAATTGCCCGCTTTCCCTGCTAAGAAAAATCTACGCGGGAGTCAGAGGTACCTAATAGAGCAAATCTCGAAGAGCATCAGTCTGAGAGAAGACTAAATAGCACTTTTATCCTATGAGTCATAACCCAGCCTGAATGTTGCCTGTACTTCTTTGACCTGAGTGCCAACTTACACAGCAAAACTTCCCAGTAAATTGGCTTTGCACATACCTTTGTGTGTTTCTATGGAACGAATATGGTTTCTAAGTAGGAGTTGCTTTACTTTTCCATGTTAGGTAGCAAAATGTCTGCGATCTATCCTAAGCCTTCGTGTCTTTCCTAGTTGTGCCTGGCCCAACTGCTTTCCTTTCCCTTGATTCGATAAATTAAGGGACCCCTTTAAAAGAGTTCCTTTAATTTACAGATTGATTTTTCTCACTCTTCATTAGAAACAGGCCATTGTCTACTTCAGCCCTTTGCAAAGGGTACATTCACGCAGATAGCCTTTAAAGCAGTGTTGTCCAAACTTGGCTACTTTAAGATGAGTGGACTTCAACTCCCAGAATTCCCCAGCCAGCATGGCTGGCTGGGGAATTCTGGGAGTTGAAGTCCACTCATCTTAAAGTGGCCAAGTTTGGACAACACTGCTTTAAACAAAACCCTGTAAAAACCAGCCTTACCTTAGGAGCAGCACTTGTCCCTCAGCCCCAGCAGTCACATCGGGGAGCCCATCTCCTGAAAGATCTGACCCCCCGTCAAGAGCCTGGCCGAAGTACTGCAGCCTGGTGGCAAGGAGAGAAGCTCTGATGCGCTGCGGAGAAGAGAAACGGAGTAAGAAGATGGAGAGGCAGAGGGCTGAAAGAGAGAGGCAGCTGAAGACTCACCTGGCTGAACGCTTGGTTGACGGATCTCCTCTTCCCCTTGAAGATGTACACAGCTCCTTGATTCTCATCCTCCATTGGTGCCCCAACTGCTACATCCGTCCACTGATCCCCAGTTATCTCCCCTGCTTCTGCTATGCTGGTTCCAAAGCGGCCCAAGGGGTGATGGGGCTCCCCTTGCAATTCCTTGCCACAGAAAAATGTTTCTCCCTGGGAAACGGGGTGGGGGGAGAGACACGAGAACGGTGTTGAAAGCATCCTCTCTTGAAGCCACTGTGCCTGGAGGAAAGCAGGCACATAATGGTAGCCTGCTCGCTTCACTGAACATGGGCATCCTGCCTTTGGCTAGTCCTCTCCCCTCTTCACTTTGAAAACTGGCCCCCTGGCAAAAGAAGGCATCATAGCTCCCACTGACATTATCTGGTCCTCTTGCTGGTGGGCACCCAATCAGTTCTTCCCCATTCTGTGCTGCCTTGGCCTTGCTAAGTCTCACAGTCCTCCTTTCCTGGCTGTCAAACTGGAGGAAATGCATAATTGAAAATAACAGCCCAGCATGTGTTTCTGTTCGTCTCCCCCAGGGTGTGGTCAAAAAAGTCAAGATGGTGGCTGCGATGGTGCAATCGAAGCTTTGCAATGCGCACAAACAATCAGTGGAGATTCTTTTGCATTGTTGCAGCTGCCATCTTGACGTTTTTGACCACATCTTGCAGCCACTCCTGCTCTCCCACCTGCAATGCCTAGCAGAACTCAGCTTGTGCTGTGAGGTCTTAATCTTGCCTGGTTCTCAGTCTGTGTTATTAGCGTCTCACACAGCCAGAAACACAAAATGTCCAGGACTGTGGGACATCGCCACACAGCTGGACTGTCCGATCATTCAGTTCATGTCCACAATCCTCTCTCAACTCCTTTTGACTTTCCAACATCTGTGACAGTCCTGTTTCTCAATTCAGGCTAGGATTTTGAAATGACCTTGGGCTAAACATTGGTACATTGTCTCAGGATTTATAGTATAACCAGGCTCAGCCTAGCTGCTTGTAAGGAAAGCACAATGAATGAATGAATGGATGAATGAATGAATGGAGTATGCTTTTTAAAGTTGATGTAAGTCCAGCTTATATTATTCTTTAAGATCCCAAGGCTCTGAATGCAACACATACAGAGCTATTGAGCAGACAATCCAGCCCAGCCCAGCCCAGCCCAGCCCAGCCCCCAGCCCAATTTTTTACCTACCTGCCTTTGGCAAATATAGACCCTTCCTCCTGCAGTGCCATCATAATACATCGGTGCTCCAATGAGGACCAAGTCAGTGTTGCTGTCTCTGTCCAAGTCCACAGCACACAGGGTAGCCCCAAAATACGAGCCAATCTGGGGGGACTTAAAAGTTTCCATTTTTTAAAGATGATCCTTTGCCTAGGATCCCCAAGTCTGACCAATGTCCCTGCCTGATGCCTCCTCCTTTTTCCCCCTTATCCACTGGGTGTCCCAGCAAAGCCTCCATTGCCACAGACAGAAAGGAAAGCAACTTTCTGCATACTTAGCTTGGGACCCATCAGCCAGATGCAGCAGCCAAACCTGGCAGAGTTGCTGATCAATTTCAGCATTTCAACTCTTTGGGGACGGATAAACTATTTAAACTCCTTGGGGATGGATAAAGTATTTAAACTCTTTGGGACTTCCACTCAAGAATATTCAGATTTATTGCTCAACATCTTAGAATCCCTTCTTGGGAGCTACTATATGACATTTATACTGGATTTAAGTAGCAGCTCTCCGATGTCATGAATGGCTATATATTCAGAGGATCAAACTTCGCCTTAAATCTGGAGAGACTCAAACAAGTTGAGGTTTAGTCAGTATCCATAATGCTTTAGGATGAGTTTATTTATTCAGATGCCTGAAATTTTTAAAGGCTTTGCTGGAATTGAGGAGTACAGTTTCAATGGGAGAAGAGAAGTCTTCTTCTCTGGTTGATGGACCACACGCCAATCAAAACAACCCTGCAGGTCATCAGAAGCCCTTTTACCTGCTTTAAAGACAGCTCTGACATTTGCTTCCATTGCCCTTTCTCCTGGCTGAACCAGGCAACTTTGCCTGCATGTTGGTAACGTGGGGCCCCCACCACATAGCTTCTCCGTCCATTGACTTGAACTTCCTGAATTGAATAACCTGGTGAGGACACAAGAATGATCAAGCAAGAGGATGGAACACAGCTTCTCTAAAGGGCACCTAACTTATTTACAATTTTATGAAAGGCATTCTCAATTAGCAAGTGTGATGCAGATGCTTCCAGGGTGTGCTTGGCCCAAGAGAAAAATTAGCCTGTATGATGTAACCCAGTGTTGTCCAAACTTGGCCACTTTAAGATGAGTGGACTTCAACTCCCAGAATTCCCCAGCCGGCTGGGGAATTCTGGGAGTTGAAGTCCACTCATCTTAAAGTGGCCAAGTTTGGACAACACTGATGTAATCTACTGTGTGCCACAAGCGAATGTCCATGGCAGTAAGAACAGTTCCTCGATCTTCCTTTCTTACATCCTCAAATTACAGAAGAGCTGGGATTCCGCTTTCGTTAGGCCTGCCGTACATGACCTGCAAAGCTCTGAATGACTCTTAGATGACAGCAGTGATCAGTCAGAGTTTGGCAGCCCAGATATGCTGGGCCTACAATTACGCAAAATGGCAAAATCATTCTTTAGGTTTTGGAATGGATTGGCCATTGATGGACCATGGAGCAGTTGGCTATCTAGCGCTGGTCACCACTACCTGCCAGGTTAAAGCCACTTGGGATCTAGTCAGTGGACACGTGACAAGAGTAGGAAAACAGCAGACTGATGGTGGTGTTGATGGGGTGATGATGATGATGATGATGACGACAACGATGACAATTTTTTGCAAGACAAGTTCTGTACGTGTCCAAGAGCAAAATGGTTGAGCAAAAATGGTTCAACTCCAATGTCCCAGTTAACATTTCAAAATGTCTTCTGCAGAATCTGGTTCTGCTTTCTCCCCTGCTTCTTCATGATACCCTTTGTCAAAGGTGGCTTCACATTCCTGTATGACAAGATCATCAAGCTTGCCATGAACACAGCATATAACCTGTGGACTTGCTTCCACATTCTACATCAGCTATTCAACTTGTACTTTTGAAAATAATCAGAGACACCATTTTTTGCCTTTTGCAGTCTCCTCTCTTCCAAAGGAGCTAGAGACAGACTCTGTAGCAGCTGCCCAAAACTTTCCACCAAGAATGGGACTAGAGCAATTATTTGTTTTTGACTCTTACCAAGATAAGCCGATTTCAGATCATTAGCAGCGGTGGAGATATTGATAAAAGTCAGATCACCACGGCTCTTGTAAAGGAAGACCCCTCCAGCCCAATCATAGGTTCCAACTGCTCCCAATATGGAGACATCCTAAACCAGCAGAAGAACCAGCAAAACAGAGATGATGTTAATCAGTTGAAAAAAATATCCATCAGATGAAGGTTGCAGTCTTCCTCCTTTCATATGACACTAAGGCATTTTGAAAGTTTTCTTTTCTATAGCCCCGCCTGTAATAACCAAGTTTGGGACCAATCAAGCATTCAAAAAAAATCCCGTACACTGGATTAGCCAGATCCAACCATCTCCCTCTGTAGGTATCAGGAATCCCAAGAAACATAACTCTGCACATTTTCTACATTAGCCTGACCTGCTACTTATCAAAATCTAGTTTGCACTGGGGAACCTGAGGTAAGAGTGACTCACCGGGGTCTGTAAGGCACTGAACCCTTCCTGGGACATCTCTAAATGGAAGGAGTCAGAGATGCTGCCAGTGCTTTGGGACTGAGTACCTGCAGAAGGAAGGTAGAAAGAAAGACAAAGTTTTCTCAGCCAGGTTCAGTCCCTGAGATGCATCTAGGGGATCAGAGGGTGGACCATCCTGGAATAGGGGAGGTTCCACTGGGGCAGAAGATGGCATCAGGTTGACTGAAAGAAATGTCTAGCAAGTCCTGGTGTCTTTTGGTGCAACCTAATGGCTTTGGGGAGGTGATGATGGTAGAGCAATGGCAGGCTGAGCAGAAGGATAGCCTGTCATCTTAGGTCTGTTCTTTCACCCTGTACATCTTCTTCCCAGAGACAATGAAAAAGATGGTTAACATCCTAAAAATCATGTCAGACTTGCAGGTGTCAAAACCTGTACACCAGAATGAATTGCTTGCATATTACTGGTAATGCCTAAGTGACTTGCATAAGGAATGTATATCAGGATAGGTCCTCCACCTTACTCTTCATGGAAGAAGACAGGAAGAGAAACGAAGCTGAGCTTTGATTTCTTTTAGGATTGATTGATTTATTTATTTATTTATTTATTTATTTATTTATTTATTTATCCGCCCATCTCCCCCCAATGGGGGAACTCTGGGCAATTCACAACAAACATTAGAACATAAAATATATAAACACATAAAACCTTAATTTAAAACATTACTAAAAAGAAGAAGGAGAGACCAAGAGGATGAAAAATCTGAGGCTGGAGGCAGAAGGACTCTATGGGGCTAGCCATCCCCATGCTTGAGGTATTCTCACCCCACCCCAGGCCAGGTGGCAGAACCAGGTCTTCAAGGCCCTTCGGAAGGCCAGGAGTGTGGGGGCCAATCGCACCTCCGGGGGCAGGATGTTCCACAGAGCAGGGGCCACCGCAGAGAAGGCCTGCCTTCTGGACCCCGCCAGTCGAAGTTCTTTCACTGAGGGGGTCCGAAGCATGCCCTCTCTGTGTGAATGGGTGGGACGGGTTGAAGTTATAGGGGAGAGGCAGTCCCTTAGGTAACCTGGTCCCATGCCATGTAGGGCTTTAAAGGTGAGTAAGTATTTAAGTATTATATTATTTAATTCCATTTTGTTCCTCCAGGAGCATCTACTGTGCCTACCTGCAAACTCACAATCTTGGGAGGGAAATAATGGCTGGAAGATGATAAATTGTCTGAGATAATGTCCTGAATGAAGCCTCTTACACAGCCATGTGACTGGTTGATGTGACTCACAATTTAAGGTTATGGCTCAGTGGTAGCTAATGGTTATAATGCAGAAAGAATGGCTGGAATGTCTTGTCTGGGGACAATCAGGCCAATGCAGAGACCATTAAAATGTGCAAGCTTTTGAGCTGCCTAGATCTCTTAATCAGGCAAAAAAAATGGTATTGGAAGGGGGATGAAAGTGAAATCTACATGGCCAAATTCTTAAGATGGAGTGTGAGAGGAAACTGCAGACCTAAGCTCTGAGTTTTTTTCTACTCAGAAGGTGTTACTGTAGAAATCTGGAAAAAAACTGTAATGGCATGCTCACAAACTGAGGTTAGATTAAATAAGCTCCCTTATTTTTGCAAAAGTTGTCTCCCTCTGCCACCTTATAGTCTTCTTGGTGGTCCAGGGAAATGAGCCTAAGAGAACATTGCTTTCAGTGCCTGAAAGATAAACCAGATGCATTTTGCAAAGCTATATGTTGTTTGCAAAGCGCTAGATGTCCCAACATGTGGACCTCCCAATTAACTTGCATATTTATTTGTTTATCATTTCATGATACCCCTCAGATGATGGAAATTTGTCCGTAACAGGGTAATTCTGGATTCTGATACTGTAGTATCCATATCCAAAAATATCCTGAGAAACATTCTGATGTAGCTAAAGATTCTAACAGGTACTTTCAAAATGTTGAAAAAAATGTACAGAATTTTTCAAAATCAACTTAATCGGTAAGAGCCAAAATTAGGCATATTGAAAGCAGATCCATTTAGATGGATTCAATTTATTCATAGCCAATTTATATTCCACTCATTTCAATGGGCTTTTACTCAAAGTATGTCTAAATTCGGATCCAGGTCAATATTTATTATATTCTTCTAGTTAAATAACAGCAGATAAGCATATTTCCAACTGGCAAAATCAAGATAGATAGACAGACAGACAGACAGACAGACAGACAGACAGACAACCTATGTCTTTGCTCCTCCCTATATTGCTGAAAATTCCTCATAAAAGGCAGCCCTGAAAGTCCCTCATGGCAGCTGGAGTATCAGGATCCAGAATCTAGCAGTCATCATGTCTCTCCTGGGCATTCTGACTAGGGTGACATTCCATAAATCATGTATGATACTGAGGTTCGGTCTTTTAACTACCCGTTTGGGCCCCAGGTCTTAGCATTATTTCTAGGCAACCCATTGGATGTGATACCTTCTATGGCAAAAATTCTATCCTGAAGTTTGCTCTGGATGTCCTTGAGAGCATCAAAGTTGTTCACAGAGAAAACATGGTTCGCAGGGGGTGCCGAGGCAATATCAATGAGTTCCTGCTTTGCAGATCCTGATGAGAAAGCTTGCCCGACCTTGGTGACATGCCAGAGATGAGGGAATAAAAATAGAGAATGTATTGAAAAGAGAAGGCCAAAAGCCATCGTTACTTTGCTCAGAATAAGAATTTTGCCTGTTAGTAATCTTTCCCTCCATTTGTAGAGGAACCCTTTTCTCCTTAATTCTTTCCTACCATGGCCTGTAATCCGAGTTGAGAATGAACTCCCCCCATACATTTATTCTACCCCTCCAATATGCCTCTATCACCTTCCATCACCTTCCTCTCCTAATACCTGAAATAAACCCTACAAAGGTAATTTCTCAGTGTTTCTAAAAGACTGCATCTGCCCTTACAAGTCTTGCAGCTATTAAGATCTCCAGAGGAAGTCTGTCTCTTGGCTGGTGTGGGTCTTCCGGGCTGTGTGGCCGTGTTCTGGAAGTTCTGTTTCCTAACGTTTCGCCAGCATCTGTGACCGGCATCTTCAGAGGGCAGGAGCACAGACAGGAGCAGTTCTCTCTGTGCCCAGGATGGTGTGACCCTGTTGTGGGTATTTATAGAGATCAGCGAGGGTGCCTGAAGGGTGTGTGTGTGGGGGGGGGGGGGGGGGTTGGGTTAACGATTGGCTGCTTGTTTTGGTGTCAGAATATATGTGTATCAATATCAACAATGTGAATTGTTCACACATCCAATTCACACAATGAACATGCTAATCACCCCCAGCAGCCACTCGTTAACAACTCAATAGAAAAAACCCTGCCTAACCCCCAGGAAGATACACATATATTTTGACACCAAAACAAGCAGCCAATCGTTGACCCAACCCCCCCTTCAGGCACCCTTGCTGATCTCTATATACCCACAACAGGGTCACACCATCCTGGGCACAGAGAGAACTGCCCGTCTGTGCTCCTGCCTTCTGAAGACGCCGGTCACAGATGCTGGCGAAACGTTAGGAAACAAAACTTCCAGAACACGGCCACACAGCCCAGAAGACCCACACCAGCCATCGTATTCTGGCCGTGAAAGCCTTCGACAATACATCTGTCTCTTGGCTCTGTCATTTTCAGTGGTCCATCTGGTGTGGAAACTCGAGACACACTTCCCACAATTTGAGCTCCCTATCCAATGAGATCAGGCCAGCTTTCTTTCCTTTATCCAGTAGTAGAGAATATGTGTAGCTCATAGCTGACCTGTTGGTTCGTGCTGTTCTCTAAACGTAGTTGTTTTCATGCAGACATTTCATTACGAGGTAGGTAACATCATCAATGTATGTATGTTTCATTTCCAGACTAGGTAACATCACCATGCACTGATGACGTTACCTAGTATAGTAATGAAGCATCTTCAGGAAAACAACCAAGCTCAGAAAATACCAAAAATGTTTTTCTTATCATTCCTCAGCACACAAATGAAGTGGACTTTTGACATCTAAATGGACTTTAGTTGGAACTGGGGGCATCTTGGCTGCCTGTTTTTATGTTCTTAAATTATGGTTCAAATTGTATTCGCATTCTAGTGTTGTTTTAACTTTTTGTTAACTGCCTTGAACACTATATGTGCAGACTCCAAAAAACACATTTTGAAGAAAGACCTTTTGTTGATAGAGTGAGAATGAATAATACATTTCCCTCTTTACCCTCTGTTCATATTGGTGGCAACTCTGTATATGTTGGAACAATCAGAAGAAAATAGCATGCTCTTATTTCCTTGTAATGTACGGCTAATGTCCTCACCCCAATAGCAAAACGGATGATGTTAGCATTTTCTGCTTCTGGAATCACATCATCATATTCTAGAATATCTCCTGATTTCTCTCCATCAGTTATCACAATGAGAATTTTAGATGCACCACTGCGGGATCCTTTTTCTGGGAGAAACATTTCACGCCTAAAAAAAAGAGAGAAAAATAATAATAAATTGAACCTCTCCCTTCCTTCCTGTCCAATTTCTGAAAACCTGATCTCAGATGAATGCAACGTAAAGAAAGACGTGAAAATCTTATAGAGAAATTAATAAATATTCAGTACAAATTATTTAATGGACTACAAAAATTAGGGATGACTGTAGCTTTGCTCCATGTATCTGTTTATGGGACAAAAATAAAGGGAAAGGGAAAAACAGCTTTTGTTGGTTAAAACAAAATGGGAAGGAGATGGAGGCAGGGAGGATGCTGTTCCACAAAAGGGGGACAGCAATAGAAAAGGGCCACCTTTGTGGCCCTGATGGTAATGCTCTTTTAGAGTAGGAATCCAAAAGGAACTTTCCTTTCCAGATATTGTTGATGGTCAGATACCTCTGAGAATAGGCTGTCCTGAAGATATTCAGGCCTTGAGCCATGTAGGGCATCAAAGATGGCAACTACCACCTTGAACTGCACCTGGAAGACAGCTGGTAGCCCGTGCAGTTCCCAAAGTACTGGTACTTTCTGGACAAAATGAGATGCAACCATCCCACTCCGGCTGTTGCTTTTTGGACCAGCTGTAGCTTCTGGGTGGACTTCAAGGGCAGCCCTATGTACAGCACATTCCAATAGCCCAACCAGGAAGAAACTGATGCATAAGTGACACTAAGGAAGGCATCATGATCCAGGGATAGTCATAATTGGTGTAGCAGGTGCTCCTGGCTCCAGGTGTCACCTGCTTCTTGAGATTTTAAAGGAACAAGAACATAGTTTCTGTGCAAATCTTCAGGTCTGATTCTTTCATTATGAGCTAGCTTTTTTGCAAATCACAGCCTGTTCTGGCAAAAAGCAAACAAAAAGAGTTAAAGGCAGACCTTGCTTACTGATTGCCTTGTTTAGCGACTGTTCAAAGTTATGAACCTTACAACTAGCCCTCCTTTTACAACCGTCACAGCATCCCATGGTCATGGGATTGTCATTTGTGTGCTTCAGAACCAGCAGAGTCAATGGAGAAGCCGGCAGTAAAATTACAAGTTGCGGTCATGTGATGTCTCACTTAATGACTGCAATGATTTGCTTAATGACCATAGCGTAAGTCAGTCAGTCCACTGCAGTCACATGTCTCACTTAACAACTGCATTGCTTAGTGATGGAGTTACCAGTCCCAATTGTGGTCGCTAAGTGAGGACTACCTGTATATCCATTTCAGATGTATGTTTTTCTCATCCTAGGTAAGGGGACAGTAGTACTCTGACTTTTCAGGATCTGCTTCTGAACCTGGATTAAATTGCATTCAATAACCACTGGAGTGATCAAGAGGAAATCAATTCATTTCAAAAAATCCAGATCAAGCTGTCCAAGCTGATCAGATTATCTCTACATATTCCCGTGGAAGACAAATTAAATTATTTCATTCCTTTATTGGTCCAGTATTGTTAAACATGTCTCAGTACAAAAGACAGTTTAATATTTCTTTCCAGTTATAAAGAAAACCATGGGAGCTGCTTTTACCTTCATTTCTGGATCATAAATGACAGTGAAATTGCATTTTTAAAGTTGGGGGAAAATAATTTCAAATGAGGTCCAAAACCCAGGAAACTCTGGGAAGTAAGTGGAGGTATCTGCAGGGTTTGCTCAAAAAAGTCAGGATGGTGGGCGCGATGGTGTGGTCAAAGCCCCGTCTGCTTTTTCTTAACCACACCCGGCGGACAACCCCGCACGGACCCTCTTTTAAATGCAAGTACAAGATGAGCACTCTAGGCTACGTGACTGGAGTGGAAGCAAGTGCCAGCATGTCATGTTAAATTAAAAAGAACCAAACGATGAATACTTACACCACTTTCTGGATATAGGTAGCTGTGAGCGTAGTTCCACGCAGCTGCTCGATAGGTCTAATCAAAGCATCGGAATTTCTGGTATTTTTGAAACGAAGAAAGTCAAAGTGTTCCTGATATGAATCTGAGTACTGGGACAAGCCAAACTAGGGAGGGAGGGAGGGAGGGAGGGAAGGAGGAATTATCTCCTTTTAAAATTATAAAAGTTAAAATTTAAAATTTAGGAATTATCTCCTAAAAAAAAAACTATTATTTTTTTATTTGTTCGATTTATATGGCTGCCTGTCTTCCATAGAACTCTGGGCAGCTAATGACACATTAAAACATCATACAAAATAGTAGCAAAAGATCAACCAATAAAGACAAGCCGTAATGGCCACTAAGGAAAAATACAATCTAATAAACTAAGAACACCCCACAGGATCCAACTAATCTTCCCACCCCCATGCTTGGGAACACATCGAGATCTTCAAACTTTTTGGAAAGCTGGCAGGGTTGAGGCTAATCTAACCTCAGGGGGTACGTTGTTCCAAAAGGCAGGCACAGTGACAGAAAAGGTCTCCTTCCTGGATCCTCCAAGATAACGTTCTTTAATTGAGGGGACCCACAGCAGGCCTGCCCTGCCAGACCTACTGGAAGAGGTAGAAACAACTGGGAGAGGTGGTCCTGCAAATCACCCAGCCCCATGTTAGGGAGGGCTGTTTAGGTGACAACCAGCACCTTGAATTAACTTCTGGATTTTCTTCAAGGGCAGCCCCGTGTAGAGCACAGTACATTAATCCACTTGGGAGGTGACCAAGATATAAGTGACCACGAGCAGTGCCCCCTGGTTCAGGATGGGGTGCACTTGGTGCACAAGATGAAGTTATGCAAAGGCCCTCCTGGTGTGGCTACCACCTGTTCCTGAAACAGGAGCCACAAGTCCAGGAGGACCGCTAAATTGTGCAACTGTTTGGGGTAGTGCAACCCTATCTGTAACTAAAGATGGAAAATTACCAGATCTGGGACACCCTAAAACCCAAAGCCATTTAGCCTTGCTAGGGTTGAGCTGAAGTCTTTTTTCCCCCATCCAGGCCTCCACAGCCTTCAGACACCAAGACAGAATTCCCCCAGCATCACTTAGTTGGCCTGAGGCCAAGATTTAAAGATGGGTATCAACAACATACTGATGATACAGGTAGTCCTTGCTTAATGTCCATATGTTCAGCGACCATTCAATGTTATAATGGCACCGAGCGAATGGACTTACGACCAGTCCTTGAAGTTCTGGCCGTAGCAGTGGCCCTGCAGTCATGTGAACAAAATTTGGACCTGCCTGCATTTACGACCGACCCCCCTTCTACCACTGCGCCCATCCCAGCTGATCTTCATTGTCATCTTCACCTGCCTCCCCTCCACTGGGCTCACTATCCCGGCCACTCATGGGGGAGGCACCATGGGAATGTCCTGTAGGCCGGTGGGTGAGAGCTATGGGTGGGGAGGGTGTCATGGGTGGGCTCGAGGGAGCACAGGCAGGTGTGTGCTGCGCTGTGCACCACACACCACTACTGGCTGGGGCTTTCTTTCATGTTGCCTTCTTTTGGGTGCCAGATGGTGCTTCTTTTGCACACCAGCAGGGGCTTCTTTTGTGCACTGTCCAGGTCCTTCTTTTGTGCGCCAGCTGGGTTTTTCTTTTGTGCTGGCATAGCCGGGGCCTTCTTTCATGAAAGCTTCTTTCATGAAAGAAGGTCCCGGCCAGAGCATGAAAGAAGGCCCAGCAGGCATGTGAAAGAAGGCTGGCATGAAAGAAGGTGCCAGTTGCACCAGCCCGAAAGAAGGCCCCAGCTGCTGCATGAAAGAAGGCCAGTGTGAAAGAAGTCCGTGGCCAGTAGTGATTCACGATGTGGCAGGCGGGGCCAGGCAGTGGGTAGCAGTGGGTAGGCAGGCAGCCAAAAGGGCAGAGATGGGGGGGGAGATAGGTAGGTAGGGGGAATAGAAGTGGAGGCAGTCCCTTACCTTCTTCCAAGAATGGCTTGGATCTGAGTGGTCCTTGCCTAACGACCATGTGGGATTTGCTCAGTGACAGCAATTGGGACTGCCAGAACCGCCGTCGCTAAGCAGGGTGGTGACGTGATGTTTCATTTAATGACCGCGTCACTTAGCAATGGAGTTACCAGTCCCAATTAGGATTGTTAAGTGAGGATGTACTTAACCTATACTCAACCTGAGTGGTTGGATGACCTCACACAAAA
The DNA here is from genome assembly GCA_030867105.1 of Liasis olivaceus. Taxonomy (NCBI): domain Eukaryota; kingdom Metazoa; phylum Chordata; class Lepidosauria; order Squamata; family Pythonidae; genus Liasis; species Liasis olivaceus. Next base: position 100,327,918 of record CM061351.1, read on the forward strand.
GCTTCATGTAGATTTGAACAAGAGTGGGGAGACTGTCAAATCTTAAGGCACCACACATAAAAGAGGCCATGGGTTAGATCTCTCCCTGTCCCCATCAACGCTGACTGGAGGAATGAAGAGAACCAGTACTTTACCCCCCACTCCCAACCCCTGAAGCCAATCCAGAAGTATACCATGATCAGTGGTATGGAAGGTCACTGAGAGGTTGAGAGCCAAGATAGATGCACCATCTCCATCCCATTCCCACTAGTGGTCATCCACAAGCACAAGCAATGCTGTGTGGGTCCCATATCCAGGTGTGAAATCCAACTGAAAGGGGTCCTGATAATCTGCTTCCTCCAATATTCTCTGAAGCTGTAGCACAACCATCTTTTCAACCATCTTCCCTAAAAAGGGGAGGTTGGAGACAAGATGAAAATTGTCCAGCATGATTGGGCCCGATGATGACTTCTTGAGGAGAGGGTGAACCGCTGCCTCCTTAAGCATCAGCAGGAGTACCCCCTCTCTCAATGATAAACTCACCACCATCAGGACCCAATCGCACATCATTTCCCAGAAAGCCTTAGTCAACCAAGAGGGACAAGCAGATGAGCTTACAGTTCCAGGAATCCTGCCCACTTCATCAGGCCTAATAGTATCAAATTCAAGCCAGACTAAGCCTTCATCATCCTCATAGGATCTGCCTCGAGGCCAGAGTCCAACTTGGAGCATGATTTTAAGTGACTTTATGCTTAGTGCCTAGCATATTCCTCACAACAGCCTAAAATCTTTCAAAACCTCTTTATTTACTCTTATTTCTGATGAACTCTTTAAACAAAAGTAGAATACTCATATATTGCTTCTTTTAAGTTATACTGGTTAAAATACAAAAGAGATGGGGCAGATGGAGAGTGGAGTGGTGTGAGTCATATACATCGGTGCAGGAATATAAGGTTCAAATAGCTGCACAAACTGTCTATGATTAATCGAATTTGGTGACCTTACATCTCTGTCCTTTTCCAATGGACCAACCTGTTCAGAAACAGTCCCCTACAAGATTCTGCAGCTGTTTTTTTTTTTTACAAATCAAATAGTTTTATGGTTTAACTGCACATAAGCATTCTCTTTTTACTTTTGTTGGAAGATATGAAAGTGGACATAATATCAAATGTTTCCTATACCAGTTATAAGAGATTAGCAAACACAGTATGGAAAAATGCCACAGACTGAGTATGAAAGAGCTCATAACTAGAAGGAGCATATTTTGGTTCAGTAAGAAATTGAATAATGATATTACTACTGTAGATTTTAGCGAGGGACTCAACATTTCCACTCTGAATATTATCCTTTCATCCAATGTCTGATCTCTTAATGTTACCTGAGTATTTATATTTTGGAAACGCTTCATGACCTCAGAAATAAATGTCTTCATTTGTGAGAATTGATAGCTTCTTATGCTTCCTGAACCGTCAATCAGAAAAACAATGTCAGCGGGACGTCTGGCACATTCTAGAGAAGGCAAGGCCAGTGGAGAAGGACATGAAAGAGAGAGAAGAGTCCATAGTCAAGCGGATGACTTAATCCTAGTATAAATTGATAATGCAAAAATCAACCACTTTCTAATCTCAGGGCAGGACTGTGTGTGTGAATGTGTGGGTATGTGCACGTGAGGTAAGATGACCAACATTTAATTGGCCGATGTTCTTCTTTGAAATGAGTTGATCTTCATCCCTGTGTGTAACCCTACAAGAATCCTGTGCACACTTATTTCAGAAGCCCCATTCGGCTCAGTGCATCTGGATCTCCTGAGAGTATACATTCATATAATTAGAATGTAAAGGTATTATACACTAGAATGAACAACATTCACTTAGAAGAGCTGTTTGGTAGATTTGCCCAAGCACGGGAGAGGGGTGTAGTATTTCTCATTCAGCAGCTAGGGACCACCACATTTTCAACTACCCATACTTTTAACAGCAGCTCCATCTACACACCAAAAAAGATATTTCAACTTATACTAATTTTGCAAGAATTTATTCATGAGGATCAACGTGGGTTTTTACCTAAGAGACAGCTAAAAGACAATGTTAGAAATGCATTGGGCATTTTGGAATATTTGGAGCAACATAATGAAAAACAAGCCGCATTGATTTTCTTAGATGCGGAGAAGACCTTTGACAATTTGAACTGGGCTTTCCTGTCCAAAGTTTTGGAAGAAATGAACTTTGGAGAGAACTTTATAAAATGGGTAAGATTGATTTCTACTTCACAGAAAACATCAATAATTGTTAATGGAGATTTAACAAAGCTTTGTGAGATACAAAAAGGAACAAGACAAGGATGCCCACTATCTCCTCCCTTGTTTATTTTGGTTCTTGAAATATTGAATAGACATATAAGACAAGATCAGAGGATTGTGGGAGTAAAGATTAAAAAATAAACTTTTAAGTTAAGAGCTTTGGCAGATGACTTGGTGTTGATTTTGGAAGATCCTTTAAAAGGAATTGAAACATTGATGGGAAAACTAAAAAAATTTGGTGCATTAGCGGGTTTTAAGACCAACAAGCAAGGTTAGCTAGGGAATTCTGGGAGTTGAAGTGCACACATCTTAAAGTTGCCAAGCTTGAGAAACATTGTTATAGAGCATAATAGGTAATTGTGAACACCAGGGTTCAGTTCAATTTGGAGGAAACATGTTTACAGTTACAACCTTTTCCCAGGCTATCATTTAAATGAGATGTGAATTCAGTCTGCTAACTTCCTACATTACAATACCCCCTCCACTGTTAAATAAAAGCATTTTCACCTGATGATGCTCATTTTGATACACTGAGAAGTGATACGGTCTCCTAACCTAAAATTAGCAGCTAGACCTGGGTATTCCTGCTTCCCATCTGTGCTTCCTTCCTTCTCCAATTACTAGCAACACCTTTGTTAATTCATTCCCTCCAAATGAATCGGGGCCACAGTTCCACTTCAGAATTCCCAGCCAGAGTATTTGTTGATCAGATTGGCAGAAAGGACTCTGGGAAATGTAGTTCAATTTCATTTGGAGGACACAGAGGGGGGGGCGGCAGCTGTTGTATAAAATTAAGCCGGGATAGTCCTTGATCTTGGATCCCTTCCTTCTGTCCTACCAACCCACAGCTGATCTCTAACTTTTGTCATGTTTTTATCTGCATCTGGATCTCACCTGGCAGCTGATCAGGAAAGCGTTGTGTCTGCCTCAAATTCTGGTCCAAGAGGAAACAGTAACCTTTGAGATATATGTATTCCCCACAGGTTTGATGCACTCTGGGCCCACACACCTGTGGGTGCAAGGAGAGCAGTTTACAGTGATCAGGCACAGAAAATCTGGCAAAGTCAACTATGTTTAAAAGACATTGTTGTTCAAACCTTTATGGAGCCACAGGCCTCTTGATCCTAAAATTCAGGTACACTAGTGCTGTGTTGATGTAATGGGAAAAGGGAATAACCTTGAGGAACGGGAAGAAGAGCCGCAACCAAGAGGACAGGCTGATAAAAGAAATCTGAATCCGGGCCAGAACTGTAACCTGAGAAAGCATCTCAGATAAGACCCTCCTAGTTCTCATGAAGATAAACGGGGGAAGCCCATTCAGACTTGCAAGACTGATGTAAGCCTCCAGGGTAGACCAAACCTGGAAACCAAAGACATGCAAACTAACACTACTTTTATTATAAGGTTATAGTAGCAGAATTTTGCAAGTCTGAATGTGTTTCCCCCTTTCATCTTCATGAGAACTAGGGACAGTCATGTCTGAGATGCTTTCTCAAATTACATTTCTACCCAGGACACAGATTTCTTTTATCTGTTGCAGCTCTTCCTCCTGTTCCTCAAGGTTATTCCTCCGTCCATTATAGTCACTGATTATTCACCTGATTTAAAAATAAAACATTCTGCACAGCTCAGGTATCAGGGAGGTCTGCAGGGGTCAATATGGTGGCCACAACCTTGCGATTAAAGCCCCGCCCCCTTTTAACATGTACTACGATGCACATGAAAAGAGGGCAGGGCTTCGATAGCACGGTTGTGGCTGCCATCTTGACTTGTTGGACCCCTCCCTGCAGATGCCCCTGCCAGATAATCTCTCTTTCTAACTAGGATTTGGCATATTCTTAAAAATCTGGAAATTTACCCACATGGGGCAGAAAATACCAGAAAGACATTACAGGAGAGGGCCAGTTAGGGAATGAGGGGGAGGAACCCACAGGGGGATTTTCCAATCCCAGCTCAGACATGATTCCCAAGGTGTTCTTCTCCCATTGCCACCTTCCTTTCCCACAGTCATCCAGCTCTTGTGGCAAAAGTAGGCCTTCTGCTTCTGACTTCTAAATTTGTTATCAGCTAGAGATACAGGGCTGGAAGAAAAGATTCTTCCACCTCAGCTTTATCATTCATGAGATACATACATCTGTACATAACCAAGAAACAATGCAATTTTTGAAAAGGGCACTTATCTTTTTGAAAAGATGAAGGTAAAGTCTCCTTTGAGTCAAACTAACTCCTTGTAACTACATGGACATGTGCCTGTATAGTTTTCCTGGCAACAAGATGGAAGTGGATTGCCACTGCCTTCAGCCAGGATTTTATTTTGTCAATTTTCCAGATTAGACTACAGCTGGGATTCCAGGTGGTCTCCCATCAAGGACCCAGAATCCTGCAGTCAGCTTTTTGAGACTTCCTAAGGTCAGCAGTGCTGCTACCAAAACTCCCATCTCATTGCTACCAACCTTAGCAAAGACACCAGCTTACCAACACTTGAGAATCATGGGCCGAAATAGATAAACCAAGAGACATGTTGACTGCATCAGTGGGTCCTGAGAAGGCAAAAAGATACTAAAGCAAATAAAACATACAAACAACAGAGCATTTGTATTGCACTTTCCACTATAACTGTACTTTATTTATTTGTTCATTCAATTTGATGCTGCCTGTCTGCAAATGACTTGGGCAGCTCACAATAATTATGCTGATCCTTATTTTTTTTTTATGCCCATCCTTGATTTTAAGGAAATGCTTGATTACTTCAAAATAAGGCTCACTGAATTACAGGAAGTTACCTGGGAGGACATAAGTATGGTACTCAGCTTGTAATCATCAAAGGATTTCACCTAGAATAAGCTTTATTCACTATCCGCTTGTCTCCTAAGGAAACTGGGCATATAAGAGAGGTCTAGACCAGGGTTTTTCAAACTGTGTTACGTGGAACCCATTAGGTTTCATGAGATGATGATGGTTTAAATTTATATGTCACCCCACTCCCAGAGATTAGGGGAAGGAAGGAAGGAAGGAAGGAAGGAAGGAAGGAAGGAGGGAGGGAGGGAGGGGAGGGGAGGGGAGGGGAGGGGAAGAAAAGAAATCATGTGAAAGCCGCTGGGAACATCCTTTTTTCTACGGAAAAGCAATCACATCCCAGTCATTAAACATTGATTTGTTTGGTTAAAACATTTACCTCCCAAGTAATTATGAAATTCAAGTTTTAATTTTTATACCTGAGAAACGTTAACTTTGTATTTACAATAGATGGTTTACTTTTAAAGTGAATGCAAGGTCTTTCTGCAGCAGTAACTAGGCATCCATTTTTTGTGAAATTCAAATAACTTTAAAGTATAGATTTGCAGAAATAAATTACAGAGAGCACAACTTTTGTTTGATTGCCAGTTTTCGATCACTAGAGTTTTGCCTCTTGCCAACACTCCTGGAAACAGCTATTTGTCCTCATTGCAGTTTTCTTTCCTGGACTTGTGGAAACGAGATTTCAGGCAGCACAAAAGACAGAGAGATCCAGAGCTTTGCAATTTTTAAACAAATAATAAAGATACTTGTGTGCCCATTAAATAAATCATTTAGTCCACCCCTTGGGAATTCAGTTCTTATTGGATTTAATTAAATTTGTCTTTGTTCTAATTTTTTCTCTTACAAAAGGTGCAGTTTAGCTGCAAAATGATAAGAGCAGAGCCATGCCGTCTGGTCCAGAGTAAGTCACAAATCCCATCTCTCTCAGCTTTTACTCTCAGCTGCAACTCAACAGGAGAGATTGCAATGCCCAGAGATTTTCTTCATGAGGGACCTCTAGCCAAGATCAGCCCTTGAACTTACTGTGACAACATTTTGCCAGAGTAGCAATATGCCTTCCATGTCTCCTTGCTGTCAGCCTGACTAACAAGACATGTTACCCTCTGCGATGAGTTATCTTTCTGTAAACCTTGATTTTCTCAGTAATTGCTCATGTAATGCCCACCCACTTTCCTAAACTGCAGGCATGCCTGATAGGAATCTACCAGGACTGATCAAGGCTTGGTTTATCATGTGAATGGACCTCCCCCAAAGAGAGGGAAATGCAATACAGTTTACATACTCTGGCCCTGAGCGGCTTCAACCCAAATAAATTATTTTCTGGAAACTCAATGTACAACATATCACTGCTTAAAATATGAGTAGGGAGAGGAACATAAGTCATAAGTAAGTCAATATTAAATGCTGGGGTTCCTCACTTAAACAGTAAGGGATCCAAGGGGACAAGATCAGTGCTTACTTTGGAAAACTACCTCCTGGCATCCGCCTGATTTGCCTGATATCGCCTGGCATTTGTAGACTTTCCCCGTTTCATTCACATCCCCCCTCTGAAGTGGAGCACCTACTAACACCCTGTGAAAAGGAGGAGAAACACAAAGTACCATGAGCAACTCAGAAACTTGCCTGGACCCAATCAGGACTCAGCTGCTCAGACTAACCAACCAGAACCCAGCACAAACCAAGTACCAATCAGGAATCAGCTCTCCCAAATTGACAACCAGAAGCTGGCACGAACAAAGGGCCAATCAGAGACCAGCCCTCACCAATCTGCACCAATTGGAAATCATCTTGGCTAAAGGCCAATCAGAAGTCAGGACCCCTGCCTATAAAAACAGGAGCCCAGTCAGTCCCCACTCAGGTGGTTGTGAGCTGTGTGGTAGATGGCTTTGTTCTTGGAGATGTCAGCCAGAGTTTTCAGTGAAATGTCAGGAAATGTGTTCTCTAGACCATGGTCACTTAAACCCTGAAGCCCAACACTGCCCAACAGATACTGGCTGTGACAGCCTACACCAGAATGAAGTTGCACTGATTTAAAACCAGTACTGTTTTGGGGGAAAAAGAGGGTGTGTGTTGCCAGTTTCCCTGTATTTATCAGTTTCAGTCAATTCCACCCCCCACTTCTCTTTGCTCAGCAGCTAACCCAGTGTTTCTCAACCTCAGCAACTTGAAGACGTGTGTGTCGGGTTCAGCCAGTGCGGCACTGCTAGGAACTTGCCCAGCTGCACTGAGTCAGTTCTACCGCCCACTTGCAAGCCCGGGAAAAGAGGAAATGAAAGCCGTGGCTGATTAACAAGCCACCTGTGCCCGCTTAACAAGAAACCGCAGAGTGGATGTTTTGTATCCACTCTGATTAGCTGTGAGCGCCAAGACAAAGGACTAAGCCGCGGCTCGTGGAAATATGATTAGCGCGCGAGTGGGAAACCCCGGCTTTGTGTGCAACTGAAAGGACCCAGAGGAAACACGACCACGCCGGCGGGGCAGAGCAATCAAGGGACAATGAGAACTGGGCTGAGCCTGCCATTGGAGTAACGGGGGATTACTGGGGCAATTGGTAATCTGCAACCTGCAATATGTAACTTAGCAAGGGGGCAAAGTGCGGGAAGGGGAGAACTATAAACTGTACCATGAAATGTGCCAAGCCAGTCCTGGCTTTGTTTGTAACTGCTGTGTTATGCTTGAGTAAACGTCTTTGTTGAACACACGTGTCACGAGAGTTTCTCTAGACAAACGGGGTAACCTTACAGTGTGAACTTCAATTCCCAGAATTCCCCAGCCAGCATGCTGGCTGGCGAATTCTGGGAGTTGAAGTCCACACATCTTAAAGTTGTCGAGGTTGAGAAACAGTGTGCTAACCTGCTTCAGTTCCTCCTCTCCGCAGGACTTAGCTGCAGCGATGGCAGAAGCTGCCTCTTGCATCCCTGGGGCTATTTCTGCCCCGGTGACTCCTTTATTTCCTAAAATTTAAAGCAGCAGTTTTCCAAACAGATCATGGGAGGAAGAGCAGATGAAGCCTACAGAAGCCAGACAGAGTCGGGAAGTCAGACCCACCCCCCATTCCTGCTGCAGTGTCCTGATTGGTGTTTTTCCCCCCCTGCTGGCTGGTGACATGTTGAAAAGGTGGGCAAAAGCCAGAGGAAAAAACCTATCTCCTTGCTGGTAAGGGCTGGCCCCTCCCAAATCAGGTTAGTGCCATCTGACAGTGACTGGGAACAGATGTAACTGAGGCCGAATGGGGATAGGCAATGGGAATTTTATACTGATTGAGCAGGGGGTTAGACTAGAAGACCTCCAAGGTCCCTTCCAACCTATGATCCTATGATTCATAATTCAAGATAGATAGCTGGCATTTTAATCCAATAATGGGGAAAGGCCCAGTATGCTGGAAGAACAGATAGAAAAAGAAAGTACCCTTCATGTTGGCTAGCATGTACTTTAGCTCCACCCACTCCAGGCAGTCAAAGTAGCTAATGGTGGGTTTCTTCGGGGGGCATGTGGCTCTGAAGGGAAAAGATCTTGCCCACCCCTGACCCATGGAGGAGAGGGTGTCACAAAGACAGCGAGCTCTCCGTAGTTCCAGACAGGCTGGAGTCACATACCCAGCATTTGCACCGCTTCCAAATTGCACAACACTGTAGCCAAAACTCTTCACTGTTTCCCGGAAGACGGCTGGATGTTCAGTATCCACACTGAATCCATGGCATGGGATCAGCACTGTGGGATCAAAATAAAGAGTTTCTTTAGGCTTTTTCTACAGCAAGAAGGGAGGGACCCCACAGAGGACAGGGTAGACTTCAATGTCCATTTCTTTGGGTTCAGGTGTGTTTGCAGCCAGCCATGTTTTATATGGGGCTGCGTGTAACGATCAGACTTGTTCAGCTCTCTGCAGCCACCGCCGACAGGAATCAGAGCTTCTGTACGTTTGATAGTTGCGTAAGAGCGCAACAGAAGCCTTGTAGGTGAGCCATCCCGCATCTGAGCGCTAGTAATCAAAATGGCAGCTTTGTTAGGCAGGCAGTTGCGTCTATTCCTGTCTGACTTCTATGGTTCTTTTTTCATCTATTCATGAACTCTGGTCAGGAAGGCAAAAGGAGCATCAAGATCATCTCTGGGGGGAAAAAGCGCTATCAGCTACAACCACATTACACCTTATTACATATTATCAACACATTACAACCACAAGAAAGACACCCTTTTTCCCCTCATGTTTCTGTTTGGGGCAATTTGGAGATCTGGGCAGCTATGTACATGGGAAAAAAAACCTTTCTCAGGAGTGTTGGGAACTGTTAAAAAAAAAGGAAGGAAAGAATCACTCTGCATATGTAGCAACACTGACTTTTAAATTTCTTTGAATTATTTCATCATAATGACTGCAGGAAAATAGAGCTGGCTTCTGCTTCCCTATTTACAGAGGGTTTTTTTATAAATATACTTGTAATGTTTTAAATTACAAAAACTTTGGTTATTGGGTAGATCAGAAATAGAATATGGCCCAGTGTAGACTACAGGTAATCCTCGTTTAGCGACTGCCTCATACAGTGACCGTTCACAGTTATGACAGTGATGAAAAAATAACTTTGTGACCGATCCTCGCATTTATGACCTTCACAAGTCTGTACAGCAAGGGAAAGCTGAAGTAAGATCATAAGTGCAGTTGCAGTTTCACTTAGTGACTGCTTTGCTTAACGACCGAGTTGCTGGTCCCAATTGTGGTCGCTAAACAAGGGCTATCTGTAGTAGATAGATATTTTTTGACTCCTCAGTCTAGGGCTGAGAGAGAAAGACTGGCCCAAAATCACCTAGCTGGCTTCCACGCCTAAAGGAGGACTAGAACCTAGGTCTCTTTCCTTCTAGTCCAGCATCGTAGCCACTACACCACACTGGCTCTCATAGATATACATCAATCTCTATTTCTATATATTCATATTCTCCCATCATCCATCATCTGCTATGCTCTGGTTAACCATTCAAATGCCCCCAGGAGCTCTGGACTCAGGATCAAGAGCCCAGCTGAGATGCAGGGCTACGTTCTCTTGTCCCTGATCAGACTCAGAGATGGGCTAGCAAATCTCTCATTGCCCCTTCGGTGTAGGACCAATGTGAACAACCCGGCATACAATGCATGCATCCGTCACCCTCCCAAAAAGTGCAACTGATTTGTCATTTTTGCTGTCGCAGGAATGAAAACAGATGAAGGCACAGGGAATGATTTTTATCAAGGGTATTTAATGAATGTTATATCATTGAAACCAAATCAAAAGTTAATGATATAATGTTTTCACCACTGCTGTTTATTGATGAGATGACTTCTGGGGATTGCCAGGTGAGTCAATGAACGTGTGCTGGCATTTCACAAGCCACACGGTCAGATTGTTCGGAAGTGGTTTGAAACTGCATTCATTTATGGAACTCAAGTCCAGAAAAGATCATGTGATGGTCATAGCTTCGATGGCCATAAAAGGAGATTAGACATGCTCACCCGTCAATGGCTCATACACATGGCTGACCAATGGCATCTCTAAGACCTAGAGAGACACAGATGTCCTACTTTACATAGGACAGTCCTCTGTTGCATATCCAGTTTAAAGAAAGATAAGAAGGAAACAATTCAAGGTAGTTGCCCAAAATACAAAAGATACAAAAATAGATTTATCAGAAAGCAGGAAGCGAATCTACAATTGGTTTTGCACATCATTTTAAGCCCAGGTTTGCTTAAATTGACTCTACTACAATTGGCCAGGTTTGCAACGCCATAAGCCATGGTTTACAAACCATATTGTGGCTTATCATAATGGGAGAACACCACCATAGATATTTGGTACAAGCCACAGTGACACCATATGCGCCATGATGTCCTTATGAAACCTTATGAAAAAGGGCTCTCAGTTTCTCTCATCTTTTTTCCTTACCTGTGGGGAGTCAAGGGATGACAAGGAAACTAATGTTCACGGACATTTTGCTAAATTTTGCTAACAGAAATGGGGGCTCACCCGGGATCTGCTTAAGTGTCCGGTGATCCTGAAAGGGGGGAGGCCTTTTGAGCCCGGTGACCCCTAAGGGATCCCCAAAGGGAAGATCTGACGATTCCAGCCTGGGAATTTCCCTTGAGCTGCGCCAGAACAGGTGAGTACATTCGGGTACTCTGAGCAGGTTTTTCCAGTTAAGTGATCCTGTGGGGGGGAGGCCCTTTGGGCCCGGTGACCCCTAAGGGATCCCCAAAGGGGGAAGGAAAAACCGGTGGTCCGGTTGAAAGGAACGGTGTGTGTGTGTCTATTGTCTTGTTTCCCGGAGGTGACCAGGACTGCTCAGCAAATGGGGTATAGATGCCCCAATTTTGGCACGAGGTCTGAGACCAACGACTGCCAGAGTTGAAAGCCAGTGTGCTCCGTTTGCCGTAGTGTGTCCCGCCTCGCTGCGAGTGACGGTGTGTGTGTGTGAGTGAAAGCAAGCCGGACCAGGGAAGAAAATCCTAGCGCTAGGTGTATGGAAGACTTCTGGCACGGGCAGCTGTGCCAGTAAGCCACACCCTCACAGGGGGACGCCTCTTGGGTGTGTAATGAAAAATTGGCGAGCTCTGGGAGATTCCCGGTCTGGAATGACAAAAGAAAGGTTAATTTATCTTTGTAACAAAGATTGGCCATCTCAAAAGGAAATTCTCCCTCCGTGGCGGAGGAGGGAAGCTTAGAGGCAGAAAACATTGGGGCGCTGATTGATTGGTGCAGACTAACTCCAGGCAAAATAGAAAGAGGAGATTTGGCATATGCAGGATGCTTTGCTTCAATAATGATGAACCCAAAACGCTACCCCAGTGATGGGACTGTGCTAATAGTTCAGCAAAAACCTCTGAAACTGCATAATCCATATGGGGATGCAGGCTCTGAGGAGCCGAAAAAGATCCTTTATGGGTCTCTTGAAAGCATTCCGCCAGCATACACCACAATCCCGACTGCACCCCCGGCTCAGGCTTCTTTAACAGCCCAACAAAGGGACAGAGCCGGGGCAAGAGGAGAGCCGAGTACCTCAGGCAGGGGGGCTCAACAGTCTTCTCCTCCTCCTCCCCAAGGTGACACAGTTACTAGGCAGGGAGACCAGGAAGGCGGGGGGGGGGGGGTGGGGGGTGGTTTCTTCCAGTCGTATGGACAAGGAAGATTTTCCACCTACCCCAGAAGATTTCGCTTTCTCCAGGGAGGAAATAGCTATGAAGGAGGGAGGAAAAGGAAAGCAAGGACCAGGGGCTAGTTCTCCTGCAGTCACCAGAAGTAAAACGGCCCTTAAGGAAAAGAAGGGACAGGAGGAGGAGGGAGATGAGAGGGGGGCAAGGATGCTCCCTTTGAGAGAACAAGTGGTGGTGCGACCTAATGGTGAAACCACTAAAGCCTATGTATATCTACCCTTTTCCACGGCAGACCTCTTTAATTGGAAAACTCATACTCCCTCATACTCTAATGACCCAGAACGGATGACTCAATTGTTTGAGGGGATTATGCTCTCCCACCAGCCAACGTGGGGAGATGTGATGCACCTATTGAATGTTCTCTTGACGGAGGCGGAGAGAACCCTAATTTGGCAGGTGGCCAGAAATTATGCCAAAGATAGATGGAAATTTGACAATCAGACTTATATTCCAGTGGAAGAAATAATAAAAGATGCCAAGCCAGTATGGGATCAGGGCCAGACCGAAGAACACCAAAGGTTTTTGTCCCACTTCCGTGAGTGCGTTCTTGAGGGGCTCCGAAAGGGCTTCCTGAAACAGCTGGTGAGCCACAAAGTGTATGAGATCTTTCAAAAGGCAGATGAGAATCCAGCTGATTACCTTGAACGCCTTATGCGAGCCTACCGGCAGTATACAAACTTAGACCCAGAAAGCGAGGGGGCGAAAACCATGCTTAATTCTGTATTTATTCAAAATTCAACTCCTGATATTAACAGAAAGCTGAATAAGATGGATGGGGCTTTAACTGCCCCTATACACACTTTAGTTGAAGTGGCTTTTAAAGTCTTTAACTACAGACCTCAGGAGGAACAAAAGAAATGGACAAAGGATAAGAGGTCCCTCATTGCTGCCTTACAGGGCATTGATGAAGAGACAGGAAGGGGGAGAGGGAGGGGCAGAGGCCGGGGAAGCCAGCCTTCCCTGAGAAGAGACCAGTGCAGGATCTGCAGAAGGACGGGGCACTGGGGTAAAGACTGCCCAGAAAAACAGAGAGGCGCCCAACTAGCCCTTCGAACCGAGAATAGTGCCTGACGGGGTCCCGGGGTCTTTGCTTTGCCCCCTGGGGACCCCGTGGTGGAATTGATGGTGGGGGAACAGCCAACTCAATTGTTAATAGATACTGGTGCCACATATTCCATCTTGACTGACATCCCCCGAACAAAACCCACTTTGTCAATGGCTAAAGGGAAAACTGTGGTTGATGCCTCAGGGAAAATGGAAAAGGTGGCCCTGATAGAATCTGTGCCCATAGAAGTAAATGGAAAGAGGCTGGAGCATCAGTTCCTTTATATGGACAAATGCCCTGCCAGTCTCTTGGGGCGAGACTTATTGATGAAATTACAAGCTAAAATTGAGTTCTCTGAGGATGGCTGTACTATCCAATTTGGTAATCCAGAGGCAAGCAACTTTATTTTAACACTTAAAACCCTGCCGTGTTCAACTGGATTAGATTAAATTATAGATCAAGTTGTCCCCTGGGTGTGGGCAGAGGGGTTTCCAGGAAGGGCGAGGAGAGTCATCCCAGTAAAAGTACTGTTAAAACCTGGGAGGGGCCCTGTGAGAATAAAACAATATCCTTTGAAGTTGGACACAAGAAAAGGTCTCCAGGAGGTGTTGAAGTCCCTTATTGCAACCAATTTAGTGGCACCCTGCGAATCTGAGTTCAATACACCAATCATGGGTGTTCCAAAAGGGGAGGGGAAATACCGTTTGGTTCAGGACGTCAGGATCATTAATGAGTTAACACAAGACATCACCCCTGTAGTTCCTAACCCATACACCTTGGTGACCCTTATCCCAGGGACTCATGAATATTTTTCATGCCTGGATCTTAAGGATGCATTTTTTACTATTCCTCTTGATGAAGCATCCTGGAAAATTTTTGCTTTTACGTGGGAAGCAATTCCTGGCTGTGAGGAAATCCCCTCTGGAAGGTATTCCTGGCGATGCCTTCCACAGGGGTGGAAGAATTCACCCACCCTCTTTGGAGCAGCTTTAAGTGCCATCCTTCGGGACTGGACTCCACCGACAGAGTGCAGAGTGATTCAATATATTTGATGATATTCTGGTGTCTACTTTGGACAAGGATTCATGTAAACTGGCCACGGTAAGTCTCTTAAACTTCTTGGGATATGAAGGGTTCAAAGTTTCAAAAAGCAAGGCACAGATTGCGCTGACTGAGATTGTGTATTTGGGATTTGTACTTTCCAAAGGGCAACGGCAACTGAGTCAGGAGCGTAAGGAAACAGTCTGCCGGGTGGGCCTACCAGAGACGAAAAGGCAGTGGAGAACTTTCTTGGGAATGACGGGGTTTTGTAGACTCTGGATCCCAAATTACTCCATAATTGCAAAACCTCTATATGAGGCTTTGAAGGGACCAAGTGAACGGGTTGAGGCAACTCCTGAAATGAAACGGGCTTTCAAAGTACTGAAAGAAAAGCTTCTTTCAGCGCCTGCCTTAGGCTTACCCGACCCGGAAAAACCATACGAACTGTTTGTGCATGAGAGGGACGGAATGGCACTGGGGGTCCTCACTCAGCGGATTGGGAGCTGGAGGAGGCCGGTTGCCTATCTCTCGAAGCAATTGGACCAGGTGGCGAAAGGCTGGCCGACGTGCCTTCGAGCGGTGGCAGCTACCGTACTACTCTCTAAGGAGGCAGGGAAATTTACCCTTGGTGCTCCAATTACAGTTCATGTGCCTCACGCCGTCACAACGGTGTTGGAGCAGAAAGGGGGTCTGTGGATTTCAAACGTCTGATTAGGGCAATATCAGGCAGCCTTATTGGACAGCCCGGAGTTGCGTTTGGTAATCGGTACTTGTCTCAACCCGGCTACCTTACTCCCAACACCACAGCCAGGTGGTGATCCAATTTTACATGACTGCATTCAGACTATAGATCAGGAATTCTCTAGCAGGCAGGACTTGAGGGATGTCCCCATTAGCCACGCTGACTATGAATTCTTCGTTGATGGGAGCAGCATAATTAAGGATGGGGTTAGGCGAGCTGGTTATGCAGTAGTAACAGAACGGGAGGTAGTGGAGGCTAAACCCCTCCCTCCCGGCACCTCAGCTCAGCAAGCTGAATTAATTGCCCTCACGAGAGCTTTGGAGTTGGGGAACAGAAAGAAGACCAATATTTTTACTGACTCCAGATGTGCCTTTGGAATACTTCATACCTTTGGAGGGATGTGGAAGAATAGAGGGTTTAGAACAGTGGAAGGAGAAGAGATTAAAAACCTAAAGGAAGTTCAGGCCCTCTTAGAGGCTGTGCATCTGCCACTTAAGGTGGCTGTGATGCATGGAAAAGGACATGGAAAAGCACTTGAGCAGACTGAAAGGAATGGGAACCGACTAGCTGATGAAACTGCTAGGAAAGTGACAGAATGTCAGGCAGAGGTGCTCATGGTGGTTAATAGTGTGCCAGCTCCATCTGCGGAGCTGCCTTTGAATCCTAGATATTCCAAAAAGGAGAAGCAGAGAGCACTGGGGGCTGGGGCGACCTGGGGAAACTCTGGCTGGCTAAAAACTACAGAGGGTAAACTGGTGATACCACATGCCTTGTCCAGATCGCTATTGCAGCAAATGCACCAGCGAACACAGGCCAGCCCATCTGCACTCTCTCGGTGTGTACAGCCATGGGCTTCCATTGAGGGAATTACTACATTGGCTCAGGAGATGTGTGAAGCGTGTGTGACCTGCTGCAAGAATAATGCAAATATGGGACTCAGGAAGGGACCCATGGGCACTCAACCCAGGGGCCACCTTCCTGGTTCCAGATGGCAGGTGGACTTCACTGAATTGCCCATGCATAAAGGATATCGGTATTGCCTGGTGTTTGTGGACTCTCTGACTGGGTGGCCTGAAGCATTCCCTTGTAAAACCAACCAGGCTAGGGAGGTAGTTAAGACTCTTTTAAGGGAAATTATACCACGACATGGAATCCCTTGGGAAGGGTTAAATTCAGATAATGGGCCGCACTTTGTTGCTACCATCGTTCAGGAGGTGGCACGATTTCTTGATGTGCCCTGGAAGCTACACACCTCTCATCGCCCACAGGCATCGGGCCAGGTGGAGAGACTGAACCAAACAATAAAGGCACACCTTAGGAAGTTGCCACAGGAGACGAGACTGGGCTGGCTTGATTTACTTACCCAAGCTTTGTTACGAATTCAAATTCTGCCCAGAGGAAAACTGGCAATCAGCCCCTTTGAAGCTCTTTATGGGCGCCCCTATATAGTCACTTCCCTACCAGGGCACAAGGGGAAGGAAGATCTGAAAAGGGGGGGGGGGGACTGATTTGAAGGGGTATTTAATGGGGATCTCTGTTTTGTTGCAGGACAATAAACGGGTGCTCTTGGAGAAACAACTCCAATCCTTGTCTGAACCTCTGCATCCATTTCAGCCTGGAGATTGGGTATATGTAAAGGTGTGGACCAAAGGCTCCGACCCTCTGTCTGAACAATGGAAAGGGCCCCTTCAAGTGCTCCTGACAACCCCATCCAGCCTGAAAGTTGAGGGTATTCAGGCGTGGGTGCATTACCAGCGGGTGAAGGCTGCCTCTCCACCAGGTGACAGCGTTGTCCCATCACCTACTCACAATCAGCAGCAAAAGCCAAAAGACCAGTGGAAGGTTAAAGGATTGGACGGACTCAAGCTTGTTTTTTCGAAGGAACGCTAACGATACTGGATTGGTTTATGGGTGTCAATGATTCGTAGTATGGATATTTTGTTGCCGGGTGTTTGATTTCTGGGGGAATTCCTGCCCTGGTGCTTTCCAAAGGATCCATTGGCTGGAACTGAAGATGAACAGGGGAGGTATTTTGAACTTCAACGTGTTGCTCTTTCTTTTCTGTTTTTCATGTCCTTTCTTACTTGTTGATGTGGTGGTGGCTGATTGGACACATAATACTTTGATACAGCTTCATAATTTGGTTATCAATGAAACTAATCCTCCTACTTGCTGGATTTGTAGTTATTTCCCTACTCATAGCCAGCAAGGGTTAGTCGTTTTGCCAATACCTTTAGGCCTGGATAGATGGTATAATTATTCAGTTCAGATTTTTAACTCAGGCTCTTGGGATGTTAAACCTTTCCAGTTTCCCCACCTCATACCTGGTGCCCCCTTTTGTTTTCAAAAGGGGGGAGGAATAACTTTGTGGGGGATTGGAGGGTGTGTGTGTATAAGTTTACATGGAATATTACTGGATGGATGCTATACAATGTATCTGTTCCTATATTTGATGGTTCTTTTACTCAATGGTTGGAAAACCTTTTTCCCCAGTACACGTTTAAATCAGACACCTTTCTTCCTACTCTCAAAATTATTTTACAGGTCTTAACATCTAAACAACCAATCCGTCTAGGTTCAGGAGTCTGGTGGTTGTGTGGCCATGAAGGATTTAAAGTCCTGCCACCTGCCTGGTCTGGCACTTGTACTATAGGATGGTTATGGCCTGGGGGCATTCATATGGTGCCAGTAGAAGCCATTTGATACTCTACTAGGCATACTTTCCACCGGACAAGGAGAGCAGAATACCTAGAATGGTCTACAGGGACCTTAATTGGCAGGAGTCTTTTCCCTGCTGTGGGAGTTGCCGAAAATTACAAGGACATACACAAACTTGCCTCCTTTGTTTACAACACTTCTAGGGTTTTGGAGAAATTAGAAGATATTACATTGAATCTGGAGGAACGCTTGCAGGATGAAGTTATCTCCCTTAAAGAAGTGGTCCTCCAGAATAGGATGGCCCTGGACATGATTTTGAATAGTCAAGGTGGTGTTTGTGTGTATATTAATCAGTCATGTTGTATGTTCCATGACCAGACAAAAGGTCTCCTGATGGACCATAAACAAATTGCTCAGATTGTAACAGAACTCCGCAAAGATAGAGAAGGATATGTTGAAGACTGGAACATCGCGTTAACAGGGTGAGCTCCTGTTTCCCCCCCCCCCCAGCTCCTGTCAACCCAACAGGTCGAAAACTCACGTGAGTAGATAAATGGGTACTCTCACTCCGGTGGGAGGAAAAATGCTGGCAGCGCCTTGCACAGAGAGACGGGACCAGTTGCCGGTAAGCTCGCCCGAAAAGGGCGCGAAGCAACAGAAACCCCGCCTCCTGAGCTTGCCAGCTGGGCTCTGCTCTAGGAAGGAGGCTCTGGCAAACCACTTCCGAAAAACAATTGCCTTGAAAACTGCAAGGATTCATCCAGGCAGTCACTGCAGGGTCAGTAATGACTGAGCGCAGACAAAAAAAAAAAAACCGCTATCTTTTTATTGGCTTGGTAGTTGCTGTTGTTTGTGGTTTATTAATCTGTGCATGTCTGTATTGCCTTCCCATATTTACTTCCACATGTGGCACCTGTACACGGCCCAATTCTTTCCAGAAAAATAAGTACCTTGTTTTGGTACAGAGAGCCCTTTCTGACAGGGTTTAAATTCTCGTCTTAAAATGTTAAGAATTTAAAAAGGGGGGACTGATACCTTATGAAAAAGGGCTCTCAGTTTCTCTCATCTTTTTTCCTTACCTGTGGGGAGTCAAGGGATGACAAGGAAACTAATGTTCATGGACCTCCACGCATTCCTCTCATTTCTGTTATTGTTGAAAGACATTGGGCAGACATCCTGTCTCCTTAAGTGTCCAGGCCATAAAGATAGCGGGGGGGGGGGGGGGGGGGGGGTGGAACTGACCCCAATTGATAGCCTCCAGGACACCCTTCAGCTGCTCTGGAGATGCCTCTGCACTCCAGGAAACAATAAATATCAGAAGACCAAAGGGGGTGCCCAAAACTTTGACTGGCAACCAATGGGTCATCAGGGAGAGACATTTCCCCCAATAATAAGGAGGATCCCAAATTTATGCCAATTGTAGCCAATCAATTTGTTAATTGCTGTATCTCTGTGTAAGAAACATGTATAAAATCTTCTTTGAGTGTGATCGGGGTACTCCTCTGCCTTAAGGGGAGACCCCAGCTGACTCTATTGGCTTACTTTCAATAAAACTTTAAAACCTCAGCTGGTACTTTCGTGTCTGATCTTCTGCCGGACTGAATCCTAATTGGGGAGAGTCAGAAACTCTCAAATTTTGCTAACACTTACGCAAATCTTTATTTATTTATTTATTTATCAAATTTCTATAGCCACCCATCTCACAGAATAAGATTTGCTTCAGTTATGTCCTGCCTTTTTTCCTTCTCAGTCAGTGCAACAGTATTTGAGGCTGGGTTCCAATGTTGGGAGGGTTAAAGGCACTTAAGCGACTTCCCTATTGGTACCCAATACCCCTCAGGTTTCCTTATTTGTAACAAATACAAATTACTCCAACAAATACATAAATAAATGATAAAAATCACCAATGCATATTTTATAGTGCTGTCCCATGTGTACATGGGAGTAAGCCCCACAGAACTCAGTGATACAACTTTTGCATAGAAATGTGCTGGCTGAAGCAAGCAGTCCCCATGCTGCCCTAAATATCCACTGAACTACATTTTAGGTAGCTTCCCCACCCCCCCAAACGAAAAACATTGCATCCTGCAGCCCCCAGACCTTGTTTTTCTGTACGGTTTTGAGTTTCTAGAACTGCTGTCATCTGAGTTCCCTCTAATCTAGCTCAGAGATCCCATCCTTTTCAAATCTTTTGGAAAAATCCGATTTCTTTTTCTTGCAAAACCTCTAAAGCCTGCCCGCAAAGGCGTAATGCAACAGAAGCAAGTTGAAGAGAAAAAGTACAGAGAGGAGCAAATAATGCAGCTGCAGCGCCTTAACTAACACAGGAGAATAAGAATCATAACATCAGTCCTAGCCGGGATAAAAACAAGAAGTCACTTGCCAGCGACCGCAGAAAAATACAAAGTCAGGAGTCTAGGCTTCATCTTCCGCTGTTGATGGCTGACTGCACCAAAGCCTTAGAAAGGTGAGAGAATGGGAAGATGTGCTTTCCAGGAGAAGTGGGTGTTTCAGCCATGGCTTAATGTTTCTGATTTGCACACGGCTGCTGGGACAAAGGGGAAGCAGCCTCAAGAACCATAGGGGGAAGTATGGTACGTGTGGCTAGGCTGGAGAGGCCAAAATAGAATATTAGAGCATCAGTACTAATTTCTCAAGGAAATGAGTCATCCAGTTTATCTTCATGTCTGCCCTTATCTCTTCACACATTCAATGTGTGTTGTGGCACTTTGTAGCTCATGGTAAGAGTAAATTTGTTTGCTGTCAGAGGTCAGACTTCGGGAGATATGATGGTTCTTTGCATCTTCGCTCTCCAGAGCCGTTCCAAAAAGTGCAACCAGTATCATTGGGGGTGGGGTGGTGGTGGTTGCTAAAAGCCTTTCTCTCATTTGCTGGGATGAATAAAAGGCAAACTGTATGTTATGTGTAGGCTTCACACTCCTATAGGGGCACTTTGCTCCAAACAGAAACACCAAGTGATGGAACGGCTGCCAATTGTCAGTGATCTGATCCAGGATGGATCTGCAGTAGTGGGCTTGGGGTTGCCAACAGTCCATAGGACATTAGTTGCCCGCGCCAGGACAGCTCCATGCTCCATTGTCAGCCTTGTGAGGTAGTCCACACAAGAAGCACACCCAGAAGTACTAGCTCTAACTTTATTGTAAGGGTACATTAACAGAATCTTGCAAGTTTGCAAGGCCATCTCTCCCCCCACCCCAGTCTTTACAGTCCAGGAAATCAGGGAGGGTCCCTTCTGAGATGCTTGCCACGCCCCGATTCCTTCTGTGGGCTTAGCTGCCTCTTATCTGACCATTGTCTAGTCTGCAGCTCTTTCTCCTGTCTCCCAAGGTCATTCCCACATACCATTACATCCATGGAGTCTACAAGTCTAAAATACGATATTGACTGCTCCCTTCTTCTTTGTGCTCCAATAGACTTACAGTATTTATTCACATAAACTTTAGAGACCATATCTACTTCAGTGTTTTTCAAACTAAGCAACTTTAAGATGTGTGGACTTCAACTGCCAGAATTCCCCAGCTAGCACACTGGCTGGGGAATTCTGGGAGTTGAAGTCCACACGTCTTAAAGTTGCCAAGTGTGAAAAACACTGCTCCAAGTGTTTATACTTGCCTTGCTGCATGACATATAGTATATATGGAAACCTTTCTTGCTTAGATTTAACTAAATGTCTGTTACATATATATATTATTAGTTTACAGAATCACTATTCTTATTCTTATTCCATATAATAAGAGATAGTGTATTAGTGGAAAACGGTGGCTTTTCATTGTCATATTTAAGATGAGGAGCTACATGGAAAGTAAGATACCCTAGAATGTGGACCTTTGTGCAGAGTCCTTTCACGGACCCCTGAAATATTCGTGGTCCTAACTCTATTCCTAGGCTACCATTTCTCGCCCTTTCATCCTTTACTCAAAGGGAGTGGAGAAATGGCCACGTCTAATGAAGAAACCAGTCCTGCACTGTGTTTTGCAAGGACAGAAGAGAGTCAGCCACGCAGAAGAGTGTGGCAAGGGTGCCGATCAAGAAGATAAGCTTCCTCACTTCCTCACTCTGCTTTGTGCTGAATGCACTCTGCACCATCACCAGCTCCCATTTGCCTTCAATCTTTTATTTCCTCTTTCTTTCCCCTTTTCCACCGAGTAGTACAGATGGTTCTTTGCATCAGCTCACCTTATGATGGCTTCTGAAAGGGAGGAGACATTCTAAAATTTCAGGAATGGCAAATCACCGTACTATTGCTTCTTAATCTTTAATAAGATATTTAGTGGTACGCTAGATCTGGAGTTGTTGTAGAACACTGATGTTCAAGTATAGCCTACAGCATTTTCTTATTTACTTCACAGTGTTCACTATTTCACATGATTTACATGCTGCCCCAATCAGTGTAGACCCTGGGCAGTGCACAACAAAAACACTGCAATAAAGCCCACATCAGATACACTGCAGCAAAGCCCACATCAAACAAAAACAGCCATCACTGGATGGTCACCCACAAATACCCACTATGGGCCAAATTCCCACTAAAAAGAAGGGTCAGAACCAAGCATACATTTTTAGGCAGCATATTCCCACAATAGTCCTACCATGGGGAAGGACTCACATCCTATTTCTTCCGGGGGGGGGGGGAGGAGGAGGAGACAGGACCCTCAATACAAAATCTCTAGATTTTCAGACTGAGTGGGCAGAATCATGCAGGTCTCTTATCTAGCTGGACTATTCAATGGGAAGTGGGAATTTGGTCCAGGTTAAATAGGAGAAAAAAATACGTACTGAATTTGGGTTCTTGTTCTATCAAAGACACTTTCCAATTTTCTAGATGGCGAGAAGCTCTATTTTGCCTAGAATAGGCTTCTTTTTGGAAGGAGAGGTCACTGGGTGACCCAATATTGCTCTGCTTAAGGCCATTGGTCCACTAACTGGAGGAGTATTTATGTCTACCTATCCAGGTGGAGCATAATGGGGAAACATAGATTAAACATTTCAAGGAAAGGCTAAAATCGATGGCTCCTTTGTCAGAGTTTATAGCCTGCACACTTCAAAGGTGGCAGAGCTCAATGTTCAATTGACTGTTCCCAAAAAAGAATATTTTGCCTTCAGAAGGCTATACTTTCTGGATGAAGGTGACCATTTTCATTAGGTTCTTCCATCCCGCACTGAGGTACAAAGAATGAGTTGCTTCTGTTCCAGATTCAAATTTAGCCCACCAAGGTCTATCAGCTTCACCTTCCAACAGTGTTGTCTACGGGTGTGAGGGGGATAAGTGACAAAACATATGTCATGACCTAAATACTATGACTTAGGTACCTGAGTCTGACATTGGGACCACAAGGACTAAGGTGCAATTTGCATCACACTGTCACCACCCACATGGCCCTCTTTGCATTACCATGGCTTGCTAATTAGCTTGCCAGCACACTTATTCAGGGTACATCAGATTGAAAATCTAAACTGGCCCTCGTATGCATCCCTTTTGAAAAGAAACCATAACAAGAGCAAGGAGCTCTTAATTCTTGCTTAATCAAGGTATTGGGCTAGGTAACATTACCGTGGGGGGGGGGAGTAGAGTTTGCTGGCTCTTTATATCTGGTAGCTTGTCCTACCAACCTTGACTGAGGTATTGGTTTTTCCTTGATTGTTTTGGGTGGGGTGTTATCTCTTCTTTGATCATTCTTGTTTATCTGGTGCCTTCCTGCTGGGGGTTGGTTAATAAGTGTGGGATGAGAATGGATGTGTTTAGATCTGGTTGCTTCTTTCCTGAATGGTTTGTAGATGGAGTTTATCTCAACGGATCTGGCAAAGGGCTGATTCATGGGAATGCCGTGCCTCTAGGAATTCCCTTGTGATACAATTGTGGAAGGGAAGCCTTAAGGCCCATTCACTATGTTAGCACATTCACTATATTGACCCTAGCACAGTGCTTCTCAGCCTCAGCAACTTTAAGATGTATGGACTTCACCTCCCAGAATTCCCCCAACCAGCAATGCTGGGAGTTGAAGTCCACACATCTTAAGGTTGTGGAGGTTGAGAAACACTGCCCTAGCACATTGCAGGCTGTTTTGGAGAAATCAGTAGCACCAATTCACTGGTAGAGACTACATGTAGCTTAGGGTTGAAGCGTTGAGTTTTTAGTATCCTCTAAGCTTGATTGTTTTCCTGCAGACATTTTATTACCAGGCTAGGTAACATCATCAGTACGTGTTGCATTTTACACACAATCATGTTGCATTGATCTCATGGTTGGGGTCAGCAACTTAACTTTTTTTACCCCCACCCCCCCAGACTTGGAGATTTTTCCTGATCCCCTGCAGCCTTTCTGGCCCAGCTTTTTGTTGTCACTTCTAAAAGCCTTACAGATGTGCTGAGGGGACCATGATAATCTCCACCAAGCTGATTTGGGGCAGTTGTATGATTCCAGGGAAAGGAAGTTCTTCAGACAGCATAGCACTCAATGGGCAAAAGGGATGAATTGTATAAAATGAGCCATAAATCGTCTCTCTTGTTCTGTTGTGTACTTGGTGCTACCCAAGAAGATTCCACCCCCCTCCCTATTTGGAAGATTCCAAGATTATAATCACACCAGTATGAGAAGACTAGAAGGTTTGATTACCTTTTGATGTGAGGGAGGACCTGAACATATTAGCTTGCATTGGAAGCTGCTTCTGGGCCAAGGGACATCCATGCAAAGTCCTAAATTCCCAAACATGGGGGTAGGATTTTACATGTTGATCATACAAAGCACATGTGACTCAAATCATATTTCT
The DNA here is from genome assembly GCA_030867105.1 of Liasis olivaceus. Lineage (NCBI taxonomy): Eukaryota > Metazoa > Chordata > Lepidosauria > Squamata > Pythonidae > Liasis > Liasis olivaceus. The sequence continues at coordinate 100,352,440 of CM061351.1, forward strand.
TGCCTAAAATCATTATTACTGGACATGATTCATGCTGATTCTCTGAAGACAAATCATTGTTTGTGCTAAACTAGCAGTGTAATTAGTTTGCTACCAGGTACCCCAGAATCAGCCATTTCCCCCTCCCAGTGATGGATTTAGCTTAGCTTTTAGATGACTCCTAAATGACACATATACAATCACTACTGCAAAGTTTTCCAGCTAATTCTTTCCACATGACCTCAACCCTCTTGACTATGTTAGCTGCAACTTGGTTACCCCTGATATTAGTCACCTTTTAAAAGGCAGTTTCAACATGGCTTTTCCAACAGGCCTTTGGAGACCAGCAATGGGCCATTTAAAATTTTACTGACTTTCAGGAGACACCACGTTTCTGGTTTTTATCAGGTTTACCATTTGATTGGATCCTAGAGATGTACAGTTGTGGCAATATAGAAATGCAGGAAATAAATCAAGGGCCACATTCTTAAATGACTTCAAAAAAGAGGTTAGAAGGCTGGTTAATGGCATTTAGATTCTTGAGGCAGGCAAAAATATAAGCACCGTATTTGTATATGTACATTTGTGTGTGTGTATATATTCTAGATTGATCATGCTAGCTTGGAGAGACATCTGGTTGATCTCCATGGGAGACAGAATGCTAGACTAGATGGGCTGTCAAGATTCTATTTTTATACAATATCTAATCCACCCTCTTCTTGATCTGCTGATCAAGTGGTTAAGAAACAACAAACTGTTAACCCCATTCCTCCATCCACTCACCCCTTTAGCTGACTTTTTGTGTGCATGTTCCCTGGCTGGCTTCCTTCCTTAAATGATTTTCAGGCTAGCCTACCCAAAATTGCAACAGACTGTTTCTCAATTAATTGTGAATAACTAACGCATGAGCAAAATGATAGGGGGGAGGGTGGCAGCAAGGGAAGGCTGCCAACGTTGCTATGTTTCCAGAAGATCCATCATGGTTATATTCACATTTCATGCTTAACCAGATTGGTTAAAGACCTGGCAGCTGCATTCCCACAACCTACCAAACTTAATTTGTACAGTTAATTTCATCTGTATCTTAGCATTTTGCCCAAACCCAGGTCATTTAACTAGGATATGGTTCAACTTAATGTGTCCTTCTGTGAATGCAGATACTGCACATGATGAAAGTTCTGGAGTACCACCATGCCTATTATCCACATTTCCAATTTTCTTGCAAAGTCAATTTTTGAACCAAAAGTTTTATAGAAAGAAATGTTTACATCTTCTTCTAACACATATAATGGAGTGTTTTGTCTTGAAGCACACAGTTACAAGGGTAGCATATGAGCCTCTAATCCTATCTCTGATTCTAATAAAAATATCAACAGCGCATATTCATTCAATGACAGCTAGCAAAAATGCACCTCTTTTTATCTGTGAACCACACGAGAGTTTGTCCTAGTTTTATTTTTTTTAAGTATGTTGGAACTAAGGTTTTAGGAAGAATAGTTGTTTTTAATCCCACTGTCTCTTCTGAATAAAAAAAAGATGTGAAAACAGACCCTCAAAGCAGGATGTCACTAGAGATAGAAAGATCAGTTACCATTACCGACATCACCCTGCCTTCACCTTTCTTTAATCTATATTCTTTCTCTGTAAAGTAGAAAATGTGTGGATCTTTTCTTGGCAGAAACAAAATCGAACCTATTCAGGAAACGGTTTGATTGCAACTAACTTCTTTCAAAATACTCAGGCTTCCTATTTCGAGTGGCTAAACATTGGTTCCTGAAGGTAATCTGAATATTGTTCTCATTTACAAAACGCACACACAGAATATCCCCATTAATCTCTGTCTCTGGCAGTGTTGATCACAAAATTATATTGATTTTATTCTTCATGGATTCCACCCATCCAACAGTTGTGGATATTATAACTTGAAGAATGTAAGTCGCTCAGGGTGGAATTACTGGGTTCCTGGTGTTCTTGAGCTTGGTGGTTTTCCTGCAGATGTTTCACCACCAGGCTAGGTAACATCATCAGTGTAGGAGGAAGTGGATTTTGCTGGCTGTAGGTAGGACAGTCAACCCAGCCTTTCTCGAAACTTAAAACCCAGCCACTAATGATCAAGAATAATGCCTTTTTAAATGGGGCCATTTAGAGCAGTGTTTTTCAATCTTGGTAGCTTTAAGATGTGTGGATGTCAACTCCAAGAATGTCCCAGCCAGCATGGCTGGCTGGGGAATTCTGGAAGTTGAAGTCCATGCATCTTCAAGTGGCCAAGTTTGAAAAACACTGATTTAGAGGGTTGCCCTCCCACTTGTTTTTATGAATTATAATAATCAGGAACAATGAGCAGCAGGAGAAGGGTTTTCTAGAGATGGTTACTCTTCTTCCTACAGGCTAAAAGAAAAAACGATTAGATGATAATGATCCGACAACAGAGGAGCCAATAGAAGAAGATACAGGATGAAAACTTGTGTGTTTGCAGGGATTCTGATGATACATTATTCCTCCTGCAGTGGTTTTGGGGAAGTAGTTGGTGGAGTGAAAGGCAGCCCGCAACGCTCATGTTGGTGAATAGGAAGAAAAAGATCAGCAATGTGGGGAGGGGTAGAAAGGATACAAAATCTCAGAAAGTTCCCTCCGCCAAGTGAAGTAGGTCATGGGGGTGACAGCAAGGTTCTGCTGTCTCACCAGCACGTCAGAATGCACTGCTTCTGAACGTGGAAAACGCGAATGCATTCTCACAGGCAATAGCCGCTGATAGATCTATTCTCAAAAAGGGAGAGCAAGTTTTGTTTCCTACAGACTTTTCTCCCAAACTGGAGAAGTGTTACATCTAGTTCTTAAAAAAAAAATCAAATATTGCTTTTGGTTCCTAACCATTATTGTATATGGATTATATCCTTCCTTATTCTGAGTTTAGATGTTTAGAAAGATAAATAACATTGCAATTCAGGATAATTCATTTTAATATTTGACCAGTACTAAAATGGTTGGTCGTACATACTTATTGAACAGAAAGCTATAGTTGTGAGTGTGACTATGCTAGGAAATTGGTCCTATTTTTGTGAATAATTCTTGTGACTTTTATTATCATTGTGCTTATGATTTTTAAACAGCCCAATCCAGAGATAATTCTTGAAATAGAAATACAAAAACAGAAGTTACAGTTCTCTGTGTCAAAAGTGACAAAAAAGAGGAGATCCTCATGAATATGCTGTCCTTTAGAAAATTGCAAAGCCAAAGTCAGCAGAGAATCAAAAGCCGGGACACTATGTGAGCAAATGACCCTTGCAGAATGGAAAAAAGAAAAAAAAACTTCTCACTTTTTCTTCGAATGTGGGGAGGCTCTCCACAGGAGGACTATACCACTCGTGGATTCCCTGACTTGCATTGAGGAATACAGCTCCTTTAAATATCAAAGTTCTTGTTTGAAAACTAGTCTACATAATGGAGCTGAGCGGAGTCCCTTTTTGGTTGTTATTATGGTCCTTGGTAGCCATTACAGGTAGTCCTTGACTTATGACTACAGTTGGGACTGGAACTTCTGTCACTAAGCGATGTGGTTAAGCAAGTCGCGCCCGATTTTACGAACTTTTTTGCAGTGTTCATTAAATGAATCATGCAGTTGTTAAGCAAATCTTGCTTCCCCCACTGACTTTGCTAGTCGGAAGCCCGCTGGGAAGGTCACAAATGGCAATCATATGACCCTGGGATGTTGCTATTGTCATAAATATCTTTTGAATTTTGATCATGTGACTGTGGGGAATGCTGTGATGGTTGTAAGTGCGAGGACTGGTCATAAGTCACTTTTTTCAACACCATCATAACTTTGGTCATTAAACAAATGGTTATAAGTCAAGGACTACCTGTATATATTCTGTATTTCATATTTACATTATATGTATGTTTCAAACTTGTGGTTTTTTTCAGTTTGTTTTTTGTTATTGTACATTGCCCAGACTCACATTGTTTTGAGTTGGATGGCCTTATAAATCTAGTAAGTAAGTAAATAAATAGATATTTCCCATGTAGAATAGTATTATCTTGCCTAAATATTGAAGACTCTGAGCAGAAGAGGGCACATCTTTCTCTAAACCCACAACTAAGACAATACAGCTAAACCTCAAAGAATCTACTGATTGCAGTTTACAATCTAACTATATTTAACTTTGGTGTAGGAGCATTGTTAGAGATTTGGATTAATTTACACAAGATAGTTCTCATCACACAAACTCCTAAGGCTCTTTGCCCCTATATTCTGCCTTTGGTTTTAAAGCAGATGAGAATGGATTAAATTTGGCAGGTTGCTATGAATCCATTCTGGCTGGTAGTTTTTGAGCATTTATAAGCAACCCTAGTCATGTAAAGAAATCATAGTCCATCTTTGAACCCAGCCTTGTCCTCAGATATATGTTTATCAAGCAACACCCATGTTTGATATTAGGAAGAATGACATTTTCTGCTTTAAAAAAAATGAAAAATTGGCATTGATGCAATTTAGAATATTTTGATCTTAACTGACCATTTTCAGTGAGGACTGTAGTGACAGAAGAAGAAGGACCACATAATGGGACAGATAACGCAGCTACAGCTAGAGAGCTATCTAGTCTAGCAAAGCCTCCGTTCTCTATCCTCTTGGAAGTAGGCCAGCCCCAATCTTCCCCTCTTCTTCCAAAGTCTGCAGACGTTATGTGTGTGCTTTAACTTTATTGAACAAGCTACAAGGATAATAAACTTTTATTTTTAAACCAAGAAAATTATCAAGTTTTTGATGGCAGACTTGGGTTGGGCACAGTGACATTTTTTCAGTCCAACTGGATGTAGCTATGTGTGCAGTGGAGTTAAAATTGCCAATAATCTGGGCAATTTTAAAATTGACAATAATTTGTGCAGCTTTGGTAAGAAATAGCTCCTCTGTACACCTTGGCAGGCAACTATTATATAGGAACTAGTAATGGGTGAGTTTATAGCAGCCTTCCCTCATCTGGTGCCCTCCAGAGGCACTGGGATCATAATGCCTAGGATACTAGGATGCTGGACAATGCAGTCTCAGGAGGATGCCTGATCTAGAAGGCTGGCCTAGAAGATCCAAAATCATGGTTAGTTATCGCTCTTGTGGCTCTGGGGTGTAGATGATTAAAGGCTGGCTGTTCTTGCCCTTATCATGCCAGCAGACATCGAAGAAGGGGTAGACTGTGCCTGTAAAGCGCTCATGGAAAGCAAAGATCTGGACAAGGTTGTCTTCATCACCAGCATCGTAGAAGGCAAGGATGCCATCATCGAAGCTGAGGTAGATGCCAATTCGGCTGGGCTTTCCCTCCAGCTTCAGAGACCGGGGTTCCTTGTGCTCCACATAGGCTTCATAGTTCTTGCCTTCCTTGCAACCCACCAGCCAGAAGCCATTGGATGGGGTTACATGCAAGCGGCCCTTGCGGCCAGTTTCAGCTGAGATGATGCCCAGGGCCCAACGGGGCTTGTCGTCTACTGTCACCTCCCAGTAGTGCTCTCCCTGTGAGAAGCTCTGGCGTGAGACCAAGCAGTTGGACTTGTCAAACCTCTGTGTGTCATCTGGGCTCACAGCTTGCTTATGTTCTACACATTCCACTCTTTTTCCATCTTCTGACACCATCAGGTTGGCTTGTGCAGTGGCTGGGTCAAAGGTCAGGACCTCCAAAGCTTGCAGGAGGACAGAAAGAAGGCAAGATTAGCAACAATGTGAAAATAAGGACTTTTTTCTCTCCCTCCCACCCCGCCTTTTCTTTTGTGGAGAGGATTTAATCCATGGATGGTCTTTCCATACTTACTACTTAAAAAAAATAGCATAAGAATATTCAGAATCATGGGAGGTGTTAATATGCTAAGATATTTCATAGGGAAATCATCAGAAGTCGCTTTTCTGAATTAAGCTGCCTGATTTTACCGACACTGCAAAACATTTGCCTCATTCTCTCTGATTTTTGAATTAAGCCTTCTCAACAAGCTATTAACTCAATTTTAGGAAGGACAAAGTCAAGCAACACAGAAACTGAGTAATGCAATGTATGGACTGAAGTGAGGTACACTGGAGCTCCTACATCAACTTTTGAATTCAAAAGAATATAAAAGGCTGACTTCTTAAACACACACACACACACACACACACACACAGCCTTTTCCTGCAAGCTGTGGTCTCTACCTGGCATTAGTGCACGGTACATTTTCCTCCACACTTGGAACTTAAACTCATCAGAAATTATGGGGAGCTGGATGTCCATGCGGGCAATAGGTGGAGACTCCCCCAGGATCTTCTGCAGTCTACAGTGAGAAGGAAAGGAGGGGAGAAGACGCATTATCACAGTTGAAAAAAATTGAGGATTTCCTCCTACTTTTGGTTTAGATTTCTGTTTCAAATATTGAAACAAGATTCCCAAAGAGCCTTCAATATGTTGGAAGACAATTCCCATGTTCTCTGGGAATTGTGGCAGTTATAATCCAACATATCTGGAGAGAACAGGATGAGATAGGGAAAGATTGGATGACGGTCATAAGGAAATCATTCTCCAAGTGCTGCTCCCTACAGAGCTAGAATGGGAAGGCCTGTTTACAAGACATCAGCAAAGCTAGAGAAACAAAATGTTTGCAGTAGTACAATTAATAGTTAGAGAAGAATTTGTGAAAAGGGGAAGTGCGGAGACAGAACCAAGGACAGCCAGATGAAAACTGAATGGGCTCCAGGGAAATGGAATGAAAGCTGGATGGGAAAGTGAGAAATACAATGGAATATCCCAAAGGAAAACTTACTAGGCTGACTAGCTAATCCCACGTGTCACAGCAAAATAATGAAAGTCAAATAAAACAATTATAATACAAACCAAACTCTAGGAAATCAGGTATCAAATTAAGGAAAATAAAACATATGAAAACCTCTTCATTTATTTAGTTTAACATTAAGGGGTTGGGGGTTTTTAGTGAACAGCAGGAAGGTGACCTTAATTCAGAGCATTGTTCTCTTGTTTTTCTCATACACAGTCAAACCTAGTTAATTGTTGATATTATAGTAAGGCTCTGTTTCTGAAGTTTCTGGACTATATAGGGATTAAGTGTTCAAGGGGCACTTAGAAAATTTAGAAAAATTCAAGTGAGCTACAGGTTGCATCAGCAGCATACTCAACAAGTAACAATGATGTCAGAATGATGACGTGTCATGTCAGCACTGCACAAATGATGAAATTGTATACACCATCCTAATGTCCAATGCAACTACATAGGCAGCATCATTTGTGTCATATTGTCACACACGTGTCATCATTTGCCCCTCTTGTCCTCCTGTGGACACTTCTGGTTTGCATATAAGAAGGTGGCTCTGGTAAGGAGGTACCCAGATGTTCACAATTCAGAGAAGAGGGTTGGCTGGTTGGTTGTTTTAAATGGGCAGTTGCTCACCTGCTGGCAACTAGACAGTATTTCTGTGGAGGAAAAAAGAAAGCAGAAGTTAGCAAAGTTCAGGTAGTTTTCCATCACAGAGCAGATTTTGACAACTGGTGCCCTCCAGATTGTTGAGTCACAACTTCCAGAATTCCTACCAGCATGGTTAGACATTAAAAAAAATTGAAATATTGTTCTTCCAGTTTGCAAATAATATAAAACTGAAAGAACTGTGGATGTTATAAAGAAATACCTCTTTAGACTGAATGGATCAAATGGAAGTGGACAAAGAGAATACCAGACATACAAAACTTGAGTTGGAATTAGTCTTAAGTACCTCTGATAACAGTAGGAAATACACTAGGTATGCACATCGGATAAGGTTGAACATACAATGCAGAAGCATAATAGGCTTTGACTTGGTTTTTAGTTTCACCAAGACTGGGAAGGATCAAAGAGATGGAGATGGAGGTGCCTCACCCTCAGAAACTCAGTCTGTGGTTCATCTTGCACTTCCCCCAGCACTGTCTCCATCTGCCTGAGCTGGTCCAGGTAACGGGTCACGGTCTTGCGCTCGTTTTGCAAGGCCTCTGTGGCCTGGTGTTCCACCCGCTCAGCTTCCTGGCCCAGAGAAGACTCCAGGGCTCCCAGGTAGGATCGCATTATCCCCAGCTGCTCTGATACTTGGCGTTTGAACCGGGATACTGTTTCCTAGCAATACAAGGGAAAGACAAGAGAGAATGGTTCTGGGATCTTGTCTGGACGGCTTGTTCCTGGTCTCCGGCATCTCGTTTCCACCAAAAGCTCCCCCATTTTATGTTACTTTCCCTTGTCCTCAGTATTGTATTTATCCTTTATAGCAGCACAGTCGCTTTTGTATTTCTAGCTTTATGGTGGATAGCTAATAATTTCCCCATCCCACCGCAAGACTGAAATCTTTAGAGAAACTGTTTCCTCAGGACAAGCAAGAGCCCTGAAAACATAAGTATCCTTAACATCTCTTAATTTTTTAATTTTCAAGTTAGCAATAAATATTGAATACTCTTCAAAACATTGAATAGATTTTTCTGGGGCCCAATGTATGATGAAAAATGTTTCACAGGATTTTATCTATAATCAGTCTTTCTAAAACATGCATACATCCTCCTATAGGGCATGTCTATGATACAGATTTAATTTGGTTTTATAGTAATTTCTTCTTACCAAGGATTCTGGGAAATACAGGACTGTTGCAGGTTTATACTGAACTAGAGTCCCTAAATAATATTAAGAAAAGTGCAATTAATCTGGTAAACATGGTAAGCTTGCAGAGCATATGTGTGAAATACTTTGCATGCATGTGCATATGTGTGTGAGACAGACACACATACACACACAAACACATACACATGTATCAAACTGGTAAATATTTGTTTGTAGAATACCTGTGTGAAATACTCTGTATATGTTTGTGTGTGATGTTTGTATGTATGTATATATGTATGTATAAATACACACACACATGCACACACACAAACACAAGGTAGGTGTATGCCTACTTAGCATGGAGCAATGCAATTGGTGAGCCAATGTTTTAATGTTGTATTTTTATAGATCTTATATGTTATAAACTACCATGAGCCTGTTACAGTCTGTCTTCCTACCTACCCACCTGAATCTCTCACACACAGACAGACATCCAGGATTTGTACCTCCACTTCTGCTATTTGCCGATTCAGCAGGGCAATCGTCTTCTCCTTGCGCACTTGGGCTTCCTGGAGCTGGACCTGCTGCTGAGGAAGCTGTTTCTGTAATTATGCCAAGTGGTGGGGAAGGAGGGACAAAACACAGAAATCTCTCAGAGCAAGAGCAGGAGAGAATATACTTCATTTGGCATGTGATCTGAAGCAAATATTCAGTGGGATTGGAAACCCCCTGTTCTACCCTGAAGGCTCAGGGAGACAGTAGCTTCATTCATTCATTCATTCATTCATTCATTCATTCATTCATTCATTCATTCATATTTATATGGCTGCCCATCTTGCCAAGGTGACTCAGAGCAGCAAACAAGTTTAAATCAGTGGTATAAATAACAGTAACAAAACCAACCACTCATAATCAAAATGAAAAAATGGCCACTGAGGGTAATACCTCCAAAACAATGATAAACCACACCAGCTCTACTAAGTTTCCAACTTCTGTGCCTGGTGAACAGCCAGGTCTTAAGAGCTTTTTGGAAGGCAGGCAAGGTTTGGCAGGGGCCCATCTGATCTTGGGAGGGAAGGGGTTTCAAAGGATAGGTGTCAGCCCCATCAGGTAGACCAGACTAAGAAACAGATAACGTGGAAACCGAAACCTACTTTTATTAGAACAGCTATAGTAACAGAATATTTCAAGTCTGAATGTCCTTCCTTTCCTCCCTTGTTTTTGCAAACCATTTTCTGGAACTGGGCTCAAGTTTTGTATATCTGATTGTTGCCATGGTGGCAGAACTTCCCTCTGTCCTTTGAGGCCATCCTCGTTATCCACTACAGTAGGCACGATGACTGAAAAAGCCCGCTTCCTGGGTCCCTCTGGATGGCGTTCTTTAATTGATGGGACCCAGAACATACTCCTCTTGCCAGATCTAATGGGGCAGGTAAGAGACGATTGGAGAGAGGTGGTCCCTCAAATAGCTCGGCCACATACAGTAACATACAGGGCTGCATATGTGACAACTGACACCTTAGTTGCACTGGAAACTTATTAGCAGCCAGTGCAGCTAACTCATCTTCCCATAAATTTCCATAAAATGTCATAGTTTGGTGGAGTCAATAAATAACATGCCCATCCATACTTCAGGACAAAGACCTTAGCCCAGAGGGAGAGAATATGCTTTGCAGGAATGGTGCTAGGTTCAAACCATGGCATTTCTCGGGCTTGGAAGATCCTTGCCTGCAATCCCACTGTAGACTGTTCTTGCTTTGTTGATCAATAGCCTGACTTAATACAAGTCAGGGGTGCCTGTTGGGCTGATACAGGGCAGGCAGAGATGCCAAGCTTCTAGGGCTTTGTTATATCTCAACCCCTTACCTTCATCCTCTGGTGGGCCTCAGCAGCAGTAATGATGTTGTGCCCCTTGTGCTTGCCTAGTGAGGCACAAACCCCACAGATCACCTGCCGGTCCTGTTCACAGTAGACGCTGAGTGGGTCGAGGTGTTCTTCACAGTGATCACGGGGCACCTGCCGGAAGGACTCCACCAAATGCTCCATCTGCTGGTTGATCCGCAGTTGCTCCACCTTGGTGAGGGCCTGGCAGGTGGGACACGAGGGAGCAGCCTTGCCCCCATCCTCTTCAGTGGCCACCCGGGACAAGCAGGCCTGGCAGAAGGTGTGCCCACACTCTGTTGTCACGGGGGACTGGAAGAGCTTGAGACAGATGGGGCAGCTGAGGTCTTGGTGCATGCCCTGCATGAGGCGTTGCTGGGAGCTGGACATGGTGATGATGGAGAAGCAGGGACCTGGCAACCAAGAATGACAGTGGGAACCCAGAATCTGATTTGCTTAGCCTCTACTTCTGCCCCTATTAAACCAGCAGGGTCCCTTTATTTTCTGGAGCACAACAAACATCAAACATAGGAAATGTGAATAAACAGCTCAATTCATGACAACACCATGGACACTTCCATGTAGTTTTCTTGTCACAGTATGGAAGTAGTTTGCCATAGCTTTCTTCCAGATGTTGTTTTGACTTCCCAGTCTAGCCTATAGCCCTGCAATTTTCTGGAGGTTTTACCATCCAAGTAAAAGCCAGGTCTGACCCTGCTTAGCTTTTTGAGATCAGCCAGTGTTGACTGTGCTACCCCCTACCAAGGGAGATATAGAAAATTATAATAATGTGCTTAGCCCTCATCCATCCTGTGTAATATTTTGGCCCTGTGAAGGTGCAAGGGGGAGAGGAGGTTTGGTTTGGGGAAAGAAATACATGGGCTTCCAAAAGGAGTAGGGCTATGAAAACTGGTCTGCAAACATCCCAAAGTTCATTAGAGGACAGGAAAGAGTTGTTTTCCGCACCTCTTTCTGCCATCTAATGGTCATTTGGAACCTTGCATCCTAGATCTGGTAGTCCTAAGACAGAGTTGTCCTAACTTCAGGCCTTCTCCAAAAACTGGATCTCCTCAAGCTTTTGAGATCACTGGCCAAAATTAAAATGATGAAATGACACTAAAAAGGGGAAGCACATATGACAAGATCTGGTTTTAATAGTTTTATAACTTTTTAAAGGAAGTTTCTAACTTTGTGGTTCCCTTTCAGCATGAGATCTAAGTCAAATGACCTTCCAGCTCCCCCAAAACCCAGTTGGCCCTGCCTAGCACTATTGGTCCTTCTGTACTTTCCCTCCTTAGAAGAAAAGAGTCACAATGAGCAAACACAGGAGGTTTATCAGAAGATGAGAACAGTTCTGAGTAACAGCTCCATCAACAGAGTTGGGGGTCCACATCTGTATCCCAGAATCATGTAACTAGAAAAGGCCCACACTAGATTCCATCCTTCCTTATAGCTCTTGTTAAATTATCCTCCCTCCCCAAGTTGTTCCCACTGCTGACATTCAAGAAATATAGGGGTTAGTAGGCTGAAAACAATGCAGAGAGTAATACTTTTGGTTCCCCACCAGCCACTCTTTCTCCTTATCCACCTGATTTCTATTGGAGTCAAGTTCCATAATTCCTTCCTTGAAGAGGGTTTCCTGATAGGGCTTACAACAATAGTAATCAGGACTATCATATTGGGGCTATAAAATCTGGGAAGCTACCAGAATGACAGCAGTGAGTTAGTTTTCTAAATCTTGTCACTGTCATCTTGTGGTTGCACAGATTTTTTTCAGCCCAGATACGGCATCCCTAAACATATTCAACCTTTACATATTATATTGTGTCTACAGAGAGCTCCACAAACATTATCTACCTGTCAAATTTGTATCAGCTCTGAAAGTCCCAGTTAATGCTACTGTCTAATAGCTAATGCTTTATTATTTAATAAATAAATAAATAATGCTATTGTCCTAGTATTATCACCTTGCCAGACCTCCTCCTCCTCCTCCTCCTCCTCCTCCTCCTCCTCCTCCTCCTCCCTCTTACATTTTTCTTAACAGATCATTTGTGTGGGTGAGCTACAGTTATTTGCTTATGATATGTAGCATTATTTGAGTAACCTGGAAGTTAAAAACTGAAGGATAGTGTAGAACTGTTTCAAGCAAGCACATGGTGAAAACTGATTCCAAGTAGCACTTACACAGTCGAAAATACGGCTCTTATTTATTTTGAAAATGTATATTTTGGCTTTTAATAAAACTATCCTCAAAACAGCTTATGCAATGTTGTCACAATACAACACAACAGCCCTTAGCACCCAGTCATTAGATAAGCTGGAATGTGCTTTCCTTCCTGCTCTTACGATCAGAGATCGACTCACAACTGTTCCAGCAGAGTGTTCTTGCTGGCAAGGTGTAAGACGCAAGTTCTGCTGCAGCTGCTTCTCCTTTGGCTGATGGATGGGACCAGGTTGGTTTCCCCTTGACATGACATTCTTGTTGTGAGACAAGGGTTGTGGTGCAAGCTTTCAGAGGCCATTGAACTACTGACCAATGCAAAATCATGTTTCCCTTCTCTCCTGCACCAGATTCAGAAGATCAGTGATGCTCTACTTCTGTAGCTTATCAGTGTAAAGATAACTAGATATATTTGGGTGCCTCAAAAAAAGGCATGAGCACACATTGCTCTGCTCCTGCCAGTTAATGTGTACACACAGCTGCAGGGAAAGCTGACATAAGAGAAAGCAGTCCTAGTGAATCAGATCAAGTTAGGGATGGAAGAGACAGCCATGACTCATGGGGACTCCAACCACCTAAATGACTTCCAGTACATGGTCCCATTACAATGAATTGAGATGGCCATGAGCATGCTTGTTGCATGGCTCCCACCACTTTGAAGGAGCCTCCCCCTACCTGATGACCTGGAACTTCAACTCCTAGAATTCCTTTATAGAGCACCAGATTGGCGGAAGCCTGCCTAAAATGGTGGATCTACTTCTGAGGCAAGGTTTCTGTAGAACACAAGGCAGAGCTTATTTAGGATCTTGATCTCTTGGTCCCTCCAAATGGTCTCTATTCCAGATCTGTCCATCATTATGAAATTGGCTCATGTGGAAGAGTGTGGTATGAAGCAGATGGGATCACCATAGATGCTCCTTGTAACACCTCCACCATGTCTGTGACCTGTTACTTGGGCTTTTTCTGACATGGATTTACCAAATCTCTGGAAGACTGATAAAACTATGTCCAAGAATAACTTGTATGACAGGATTAGAAGATGGCCCCAGGAGGGAGCAGGAAGGAGTTCCCTTGGTGTGCCACGCAAGCTCCCTTGTACTTCACCCCACATCTCTACCCCACCAAACGTTCAGGTAGCCTATTTTTACTAGTCTTTCAGAAGCTGGGTAGACTTGTGTTGTAAAATAGCCTGAGATACACATTAGCAGTGTGGAGAACTCATGTACTATCAACCTGCTACTCTGGTAATTTGAAAGCTGGCTACAGCCTGTGTTTCAGGCTCCCACCCACAATCATGCAAGCTGTCCCATCACACATTGAGAGTGACTAGTAGGGTTTTGTTTTTGTTTTTTTGTTTTTGCTCAGCAGGTGACAACTTGGTGGGAGGAGAAATAAAGCTATGGAAACCCACCAGCTGCTGCCCTTAAACTATGCCACCATAAAGCAGTTAGGACAAGACCACTTGCAATCCTGGTTACTGTGGCAGATCAGAGCTTGGCCATTAGAGCACTGAAGATTAAGCGCTGCTGGATTTCCTCCATTTATACCCCAGCATGCCTCCCCTGCCTCCCAGATTCTGGGCTTAAGGTGCCATTGCTCTTCCCAACACACAAACATAGATACTGAGCTCTACATTGCCGTTGCAATCAGAGCTACTGTCCATTTGCAAAAATACTTTGCAGTATGGTACTTTCTGCATCACAGCTAGTGACCTTTCATAATTAGAAGCAGAACATATGGTTTCATTACAGAAGGGTGATCCCCAAGCCCTCCCCCAACTATTTATTGGCCAACCGTCTGATCGATAACTGCACACAAGAGGTACTAAAAATGTGGATCGGGGCACTTATTTTCATTTTCTTTTGTATGGGATGGGATGGGTGAGTTTGCTGTTTGCTTTGCCTTTTTTTAGCTCAGGAGATAATGACATTTTAAAAATCCTTCTGGATTGGCTCATGCTCCCTTCTTACTCTCTGCGTGTTTGAAGTCACCAGAAAGGAAGACAATGAAGGTTGGCTTAAAAGTAGTTTGTGGGAGTTGGGGGGCAGGTGTCACTATGGAACGAAAGTGGAAACTGTGCCATGCAGAAGAAGTCACTCCAATGTGCCCAGCCCTCTGACTTCGGGGAGATGCACTTCACTGGCTTTCACGACAGCCATTTTCCCTTGTGCAGAAGCTGCTTTCATTGCACAAAGGACTGACTTAGTTTGGTTTGCGTTAAGTAAGAGAGGAATGTTAAGTCTGCAAAGCAGCTGCTGTCTGCAGGGTGGGTGGCAAATGCTCTATAAATAGTTCAGAAGGTAACACCATGGTGACAGCTGAAAAACAGCTCCGTGATCGAGAGAGACGCCTGCCTGCTTCTTCCTGTTCATTCTCAGCAGCATATGGATGTATTTTAATGTAATCTGGATCTATATACAGAAGTATGCTGAACTTTGTAGTGCTTTGCACTGCATGATATTGTAAATTCAAACCACAGCATTTATGTGAGGGAATCTTCTATCTATAGAAGAGAATGTATGTAGTTCAGGGTTGAATTGTGGAGTCCTTGGGGTTCTCTGAACTTGGTTGTTTTCTTGCAGATGTTTCATTACCTGGCTAGGTAAGATCTTGTGCACTGAAGATTTTACCTAGCTGGGTAATAAAACATCTGCAACAAAACAATCAAGCTCAGAGAACCAAAGACTCCACAATCTTCTATCTTTCCTTCCTTCCTTCCTTCCCTCCCTCCCTCCCTCCCTGCTGTTCCTCAAAGAAAATCAGGGAAGCAAGCATGGTTGCTCCATATTTTATCCCACCCAGAATGCTGTGACATAGTTTAGGCTCAGAAACAAGGATTGCTCAAAGATCCCCATGAAGCTACATGTTTGAATGAGGATTTATATCAGGCTTTGAACTTATATTTAGATATGATTAAACATTCTAATTACTTTATCACACTCCTTAAACCCAATTTGCCACATATTTTAAAATGTCTGTCTTACTCTTTCTACAGTATATTAATATGCAGTATTAATATTTCACATTTAGAACAGATATTTATAATCTGTATAGCAAAGGGAATTTTGGTTAGTGCAGAATATTGTGCAGATGTTAAGATGTTCTTTCTGAAAATGTTGGCTTTCATGCCATTTTTTGAAAAGGATTCTCATAATCTTTTCTGACTGTCTCTCAGGTTAAAAACTCATTTTAAAAAAGAAAGAAAATTGCAACCCACTTTATGTCTAGGTGACATCTGTGTGGGAGTCCTTACCCACAAATTCAACATGTTATTTATTAATGTAATATAGAAACTCTACAATAGTTTCTGCCATTCTGCCTTCCTAAGGTTCTAGTTTTCACAATATATTAGTTGGGACAACAGTTTTTACAATATATTGGTTGGGTCAACAAGCTTTTGTGTGTGAGTTACAGTTAACATCAAGTTATAGAAAATCTTGGCATAATGAAAAAAACAACTCTCCATCCAGAGATTTGAAATCATTTGGGTTGTGACATACTATATATAATTATGATTCACCTATACTTGCATTATCCTGAGCCACATCACACCATCTCTGTTCTCTTGCATTATCTCAGCATATTTGAGTTAAAAATGCATTTTAAACAAAAATAAAATGAGAGGACGGTGAATTCTATTTTTATATTCAAGGAAAAACCCTGCAGAACTCAAAGTTTTATAACATAAGCCACACAACAAACTGGGTTCACACAGTGTCCTAAACCAAGGTTTGTTGACCAAGATACAATTGGCTTGATTTGAATATCATACTAAACCATAGTTTGTTGATTAAGACAGGGTTGGCTTGATTTCAACATCCTGCAAACCATGAATTAATTGTAATGCTTGGATTGACACAGCACTGAGTCAAAATAGACCACATTATAGTTTGGTATCATCTGTGAGCTGAGGCCCCAGACATACTCCAGTCAGATTGGACCAAAGTCCCAAGTCCACCATTCTGCCTCCAATAAGTGAAGTCAATCCTTCACTTACTTGTCTAATCTTTATATATAAATATGCATATGTTTAGATATCTTATCGTAATTTATCTCTACAACTTCACAAGATTAAGATACCACCAGAACCTTTTCTCAGTTTCTCAATGATCAAACATCAGATCCAACTGTTAAACCAGTAAGTCAGTCCAACTGCAGAAGAGCTCATATAGTCAAACCACAGCATTTGCACTTAAAGGCAAGTGGCAAATTGGATGGACAATCAAGGAGGGAAAGATGGATAGCTGCATAATGTCTTTGGATTAGTTATGCTAGATACATTCTCATTTGGAAGTCCCCAAGTCTCTCTCTGCTTCTTTGCATGCTACAGCATTGACTCCAGCTTGAGTGCTGTCATTGCTCTGCCCAAAGAGTATAGCATGCACACTTATAACAGAAACAAGCCAGACATTCAGCAATGGCCTTCATGCTTGATAGACCTTGCTATCTATAAACAACAGACCTACTGATTGTAATTACTGTTCTTGATAGACCTTCCTCTCATCTGCTGTACTGGACTGTTTAACAATGGCTATTCTCGGCAAAATTTGACCTCCTTGCTAGCCTTCCCTCAAGCATTTGTAGAAGGTACATTTTTAATTTTTTTTTTTAATTTAGCCTTCAAATCAGCCTTGACTCCTGGACAAATCCCTGCAGTTTTCTAGACCACGTTTTCAGAAGTGATTTGCCACTGCCTTTCTCTTCCTAAAGCTGAGAGTGATAGGCCCAAAGTCACTCGTCATCTTTGTGCCTAACACAGGATGAAAATTCATGTCAAGGCAAAAGTGGCTCTCAGAAGGAGAAGGAAGGAAGGAAGGAAGGAAGGAAGGAAGGAAGGAAGGAAGGAAGGAAGGAAGGAAGGAAGGAAGGAAGGAAGGAAGGAAGGAAGGAAGGAAGGAAGGAAGGAAGGAAGATCCTTACTAGAGCAGAAGATGATCCAAGGGAGGAAATAATGTTCAGAAAGCGAGTTGCCAGACTTGAAAAACCAGTGACCATCCCAGGACAGATGCAGAAGACAAGTGAATGATTCTTGGTCACACCCCAGGTCTTCCTATATATAGGTCAATGATACATCATGATTCTGGGAAGTCTGGGATGGTATCCAATTTTCTATGTACATCACAGGATAGGAGGAGGTAGAGGTGACTGTTGGTATGATAAGGCCATTCCTTACCCCTACCAGACACGCTATTGGAACGCTTAGGGTTTGGGGTACAGCCTTCTATGTGCTCAGATGCTTAAGGACTCTGTAGGAATTAATATTTAGCTTTGTACTGTGAAAATCCTGACTCCGTTCCATTGGAAGACAGCCTTTGAATTTTTGAGTATTTGGAGCAGCTGGGGGAAGGAAGCTCTAGAGTATCCAATTTCCCAACCAATGATACTGCAGAGGGACTAGTAGCTCATAACTGAATGTGGGGGGAGGGGGGTAATCATTGGAGAAAATTGAGTAGGTGGCTAAGGATGGGACGAGCAATTCAGCTGGATGACAGATGGATTGATTTGGTTTACAAGAAATGATGAAGAGGTTGACTTGCACCTTAAGTGTAGAAGGGAGACACATGATGGAACCCTTACCTACTAAGATGGGATGTAGGCCAGGCCCTGGGCATGGGGAAGGGATGAATCTACCATTAAGGGAGGAGTTTCAGAAAAAACAACTCAGCCCTGAGAAAGAAGCATGAAAAAGAAACTCAAAATATCCCTGCCTTGATTTTGTATAGTATAAGATGTGGTGGAGAGAAACTTTGACAGGTTTTCAGAGTTCAGATTATTTCTTGGCAGGGTGAATGAATCTGAAATAGACAGAGGCATAGTGAGTTACTGAATTTCAGGGTGGGAGAAGTTATCTCGTTGTTGGGTGACCAATCCCGTTTCTTTCCACTTTAAAACAGTGCCACACACAGCGTCCTATCCTTTTTAGGATTCAAATAATCACCTGCTCACACACTGGTCAGGTGACCAGGTAGCAATACACAATCAGGTTTATACATTATAGTAAGTAAATTTATTTCATTGCATCATTTGCTGCTTCTTTTTGTGAGAATTGGGTCTGTATTTCAGCTGCTCAAAGGAAGGAAGCAGTTTCAAAATTAAATCACTTCCATCTTCCAGTGGCTATGGATGTATGTATAGGAAACAGACCTCCTATACAACATCTTCCAACAAAATGGATATCCACACGACTTTATCAAAAAGTGCCTGACCAACACAACTCAACCAACACAAGCTATGAAAAGGGTAACACTGCCATATATCAGAAATGTCTCAGAAACCACCAACAGACTATCACAACCACATGGCATCTCTGTAGCACACAAACCAACTAAAGCCCTCCAAAACATCTTAAGTAAACCAAAAGGCCCAGTAGCCCAAGAAGAAAAAACAGGCATCATCTACAACATACAGTGTAAGGACTTTATCAACCACTATGTAGGACAGAGAGGCAGAAGGCTGGCAGAGCGCATCCATGAACACCAACTAGCAGTCAGAAGACACAGTGAAAACTCCTTAATCTCACAACACATGGGCAGACTTAACCATAGTTTCAACTGGGAAACTGTCAGCATCTTAGACCAAGCTAAATCCAAAAATGCGAGGGAATTCCTGGAAGCTTGGTATTCAGACAAGGCAGCCCTCAACAGGCACATAGAGATAAACAACATCTACACTCTATTCAAAAGAGACAATAAAAAGGAAACAAAAGACCAGAACATCTCCTCACCAGCAATCATCACCCAAATAAGCAGAGATTAACACCAAGATTATCACCAGACATTCAATCAAGCAGTAAACAATACCCTAATCAAGGAACTACCAGGAAGAAAAACACACACACGCCAACACTGGCAGGGCAAGCCACTGTATATAAACAGAGAGCAAACCCCACTCCATTCTATCACTGAAGATGTTACGTAGCTGGGTTATGAAATGTTTGCAAGAAAACAACCAAGCTCAGAGAACCCCAAGGACTCCACAGTTCAACCCTGAGCCACACACTGTATATTCTCTTCTATTAGCCATGGATGAATCAGGTCCTAGTTCCTAACCATCAGCATTCACAGATGGGGCAAATAACAGAACATGAATTATGATGTCATCCACAAATGCTGTGACTTGGGTACTGGCATCAGACATTGCGACTGCAGCATTTGCATTACGATATCATAATGTATGTGTTATTATTCTGATGTCATTGCAGTGGGTTCTGGATGCCTGTTATCCAGGTGCTAGAAATTTCTATCCCCACTTTCCTAATAGTAGGAAATAGAATTTTGGGGAGGGGTTCTAATTCAATTTTTGTGCAATCCACTATAGGTAGTCCTCAACTTACTGTATGGCCATTCGTTCAGCGACTGTTCGAATTTATGATGGTGCCGAACGAATGGTGGTTACGACTGATCCTCGGAGTTATGGCCATCCCAGCACCCCCATGCTCATGTGATCATGATCTGGGCGCTTGGCAAACTGTTTGTATTTATGACTGGTTGCCAAGCACCCCATGATCACGTGATCACTGTTTGCAACCTTCCCTGCTGGGTTCTCCAGAAATGAGAAAGCCAGCAGGGAAGGTCGCAAGTCGCTGGGGTAAGCCTCCCACACCCATGCACCCTCCCCGCCCCTCTGTGCTTGCACCATGCTGGCCATCCATACACCCTCCCTGACCTGTGCAGCACCCCCGCGCACCCTCCCCAACCCACACAGCACCTCTCACACATCGCCATTCACTGCCGTGCATCCCTGCGCGCCCTACCTGACCCTCCCTCACACACCCCCTCAGTCTCTCCCCCAACTGGCAGCAGCCACTTACCTGCCTGCCAGCCTGGGACTTGCAACTTCCTGCCAGCTTTCCCACTGACTTTGGTTGTGGGAAGCCAGCAGGAAGTTGCCTTGCCTAACCACCGTGGGATTCAGTTAATGATGGCAACCAGGACTGCAGGGATTGCCATTGCTAAGCAATGCAGTTGCACTTTACAACTGCATTACTTAGGGATGGAAATTCCGGTCCCAATTGTCATCCTAAGTCAAGGACCATCTGTATGACATGACCATAGTTGCAAAGTCAATTCCAAAATCTCTCAAGGACAGTAGTTACATTTTGAGGGCTAGTATATTAACTGTTGGAAATGTCACTTCATAAACTTAGATTTAAATCCCCTTTGCCCAACCATGGCGGCTGAGAATTCTGGGAGTTGTTGTATTATATCTAACAGGCAACAGCTTAAATAACTATTATGTAGAGTAGTCTAATCCTGGCTCCTCATTTAGAGAACAAAGATCCTGGGGACACATGTTGCACTAAGCCACAGTTTATCCTACCATGGTTTTGGGCCTGGTTCATACAAACTACTAAACTGTAAACTATGGTTTATGAAGTATCATGGCTGTCTTTATACCACACCACAATGAAATAAAGCGCTTTGCAGCCTAGCATGATGGATGAGCTGGTGTTACTCCACTCTTCCAAGGTTGGGAGAAAGCTTTGCCGTGCACTTAAAGGATCCTACAGTGGCCTCTAGTGGTTAATTCATAATGCAAAGGAAGAAACGCTGCTTCCTGGGGCTACACATCTCCTGCCCTTCCTCTTCTCTGCTGGCAGGCTTCATGAGCTAGCTACGAGCAAGGAGCATTTCTAGGAGGAGAACATTAAGCCAACTGTAGGTGAACTACAGGAGCAACTGTGTTGGCTATCTCCTCAGTGGGACACCTGAACAGTAATACAGGAACCTAAGACCTGCTAAAAGAACTGCCCACACACAATCTGCTTAACAGGATATTTTTAGGCTTTGGGAACCTCCACCCCATAACCCTGGATTTCCCTAAGTCTCAGCCCCTACAGCCAATACTCTAGCTGAGAATGTAAACTACCAAGGGACAGTAAACAAGTAAATAAATACAATCCCATCTCCGCAGAGCCAAGCATAACTATCAGGCTTCAACTGAACCTGACACAGAAATTTGTTTGCCATCCGAAATCCATTATTCAGTAAGACAAATTCACCAGATATAGAGCTGAGTGTAGATGGCATGGCTCAAGAATAATAAGAATCTGAGTTGCCTGAAACTCATTTTGTGACAGGTCTACAGATAAAACAGCTTCTGCAGCATTTAAAGCCTATCTGGCTAGACTAAACAGGGAAAAGCCCTCGTGAAACTTGGACAATGGCAACCCAAACCTAAGTTTCAAAATAAATAAGGAAAAGGGGGGAAAAAACAACAACAAACCAACCTGGAGACATTGCTCATGACTCTCAGATAGCCAGCTGCAGGGCCTCTATTTCAAAACAAACTAACAAACTCAACTAAGCTTTCAAAAAGGAAAGGGCACCACCAGGTATAGCAATAGGCAATAAAATCTGAAACTCATTTTTAACCAAGGTCTCGGAAAATACTGCAGCCACAGGATCATGGTTATAATATTTAAATTCGCAAATGAGATATTGATCCTTAAAATCGTCTGAATCAGTGTATTTGAATCCAGAATTTTCTAGCTGTCCACCACATCCACCAAACATGATAAAATGTCCCTTCTTATTCACATTTCCAACATTAGTTTGAAGTGCCTTTATACATTCTAGACAATTTCTCTGGTGACATATGCCAACGGTACATCATTTTATAAAAATTCTCTTTAAGATTATAACATAATGTAATTCAATCCTTTCAGCCACATACTTTCCCATCATTCCATCTGTATGTTATAAACAAGATTTTTAGCTCACTTTATCATACATTCTTTCACTTTTTCTTCTTTTGTTTCAAATTTCAATAAAGTTTATACATTTTAGCAATTACGTGGTCATCATTTGTACATAATTCTATTTCAGACTCAGTCTTCCAATGTTCAAAACCATAAACTATTTTGTTTACTTTAAATCTTTCTAATATTTGTAAATAAGAGAACCATTGACAACTATATCCCTCTGCCATCAGTTCTTCTCTTGATTTTATTTTACATTCCCCTTGATAAAATTCTAGCATCTCGCAATACATTAGCCATTTGTGTTTGCCTATTATTTCCAATCTATAAAATGCCTTTGTACTGAAATCTACAAAGGTGTTTTCAGGCACAACCTGGATTTGTATCTACTCCATATTCTCAATATGGCATGTCTAATATAGTGATCTTTAAAATCCACATTAACCTTAACTTTATCATACCACAAATATCTCAGGTCATGTTCTTCTAACTCCAAAAGCCTTCTGTTTGTGCCGTCCTTGGTGCTCTCTCAGCCTGGTTGTTTGATTGCAGACTTTTCATTATCCAACTAGGTAACATCATCAGTGCTAGTGAGTGTGGGGTTTGCTCCATTTATATAAAGTAGCTTGCCCTGCCAGTGTTGGAGGGCTGTGGTTTTCTCCTTGGTCGTTCCTTGATTAGGGTATTGTTTTCTGCGTGATTGTTTGCCTGGTGTCAATCCCTGCTTATCTGGGTGTTGGCTGCTGGAGGGGAGTGTTCTGGTCTTTTTGCTTCCTTCTTAGTTTTCTTATTGTCTCTTTTGCATGGTACGTAAATGTGATTTGTCTCTATGTGTCTCTATGTGTCTCACACCACCAAAAACATGATAGTCATAGAAATATATTAGAAATATATATGTGCTTGAATAATATTTGCATTGGATAAGTATGTGAGAGATGGATAAAATATCTGTTATTTTTGACAAAGAAATAGTAACTTGAGCATGCTAAGAGTGTAGCTGCAATACTAGGTACCTAGCTGCCAAACGCTCTACCTCAAACTAGGAGGAGATCAGGAGACATTGCCATGGTAACCAAGGGGCCTCCAAGCGACAGGAAATGAGGAGGGGGAGATGACTCTGGAATGAGGTGAGAGAAAAACCAGTTTGGGGTGGCTTGACCTGTCCAAAGTGATACTTAGCAGAGATCTTTTAGGAATGAGTGAACTCTTGCCATCCCAACCTTCATTACCATAACAAAAACCACACCCCACATAGCTAATCACCTATTTACCATGAACATGTAATGTATGTGTATGTAGTATGTAGTATGTAGGGGTCTGTAGAAAGGGGGGTGACAAGGAGTAGGCAGGCGGCTAAAGATTGTGACCACAGAGTACCTCAGCCAATGGGGGAAATGAGGAAGTTTGAGCGTCGGCCTAGGGTTGTATAAAATGTGCTGAAATCTGTAAGAAGTGTGGCTTCTTATTTGCAACGAAGCCCACCAGCCTTTGCAAACGCTTCCCAGAGAGATTTGTGGTGCTTGTTTCACACAAGTGTATGTAGAATTGTAATTCGTTACTGTTACGATATATATGTTCTTCTAAGGCTGGTGTGGATCTTCCGGGCTGTGTGGCCGTGTTCTGGAAGTTCTGTTTCCTAACGTTTCACCAGCATCTGTGACCGGCATCTTCAGAGGGCAGGAGCACAGACAGGAGCAGTTCTCTCTGTGCCCAGGATGGTGTGACCCTGTTGTGGGTATTTATAGAGATCAGCGAGGGTGCCTGAAGGGTGTGGGGGGGGGGGGGGTATAGTGGCTGTTGGTGTTGTCCAGTATCTCTGTGTTTTCAAATAGGATTTTGTGTCCAGTGTGCCTGAGAGCATGTTCAGCTACTGCAGATTTTTCTGGTTGCTGTAGTCTGCAGTGTCTTTCGTGTTCTTTTATCCTGGTATAGATGCTGCGTTTTGTGGTCCCGATCTATACTTGCCCGCAGCTGCATGGTATGCGGTATACTCCTGCGGTGGTGAGGGGATCCCTTTTGTCTTTTGCTGATTTTAGCACTTGTATTTTTCTGGTGGGTCTGAAGATTGTTTGGAAATTGTGTTTTTCCATCAGTTTTCCCATGTGGTCTGTGACCCCTTTGATGTAGGTCAGAAATACTTTGTTGGTGGGTGGCTGTTTTTCTTCTTCAGTCGCATGTTGTTTTCTTGGTTTGATGGCTCTTTTTATTTCATTCTTGGAGTAGCCATTCGCTTGTAGGACCCAATTAAGGTGGTTAAGTTCAGAGTTTAGGAATTGGGTTTCCCAGATCCGATTGGCACGATCCATGAGGGTTTTGATAACGCCTCTTTTCTGATGTGGGTGGTGGTTGGAGTTTTTGTGTAGATACCCGTCTGTGTGGGTGGGCTTTCTGTAAACTTTGTGTCCTAATTTGAGGTCTGGTTTGCGTATGACCAAAGTGTCTAGAAATGGAAGTTTGCCATCCATTTCTTTTTCCATGGTGAACTGTATATTGGGGTGGATGCTGTTTAGGTGGTTCAGAGCTCCTGCACTCTGAAGATGCTGGTCACAGATGCTGGCAAAACGTTAGGAAACAGAACTACCAGAACACAGCCACACAGCCCGGAAAATCCACACCAGCCTTCGTATGCTGGCCGTGAAAGCCTTCGACAATACATATATGTTCTTCTCTTTGCTCTATTTCTTTCACTTTTTTGTTAAAGCACCTTCTACATGTTTTTTTTTTCTTAATAATAAAAAATATTCTAAAAAATCTTTATCTTCTGTTTATTAACCTTGAAGCTGCTAATGCACCAAATTCTTTTAGTTTTCCCATTAGTATTTCAATTCCCTTTAAAGGATCTTCCAGAACCAACACCAAGTTATCTTAACTTATAAGTTACTTTTTTAACCTTTACTCCTACAATCCTCTCATCTTCTCTTATATCGTTATTCAATATTTCAAGAACCAAAATAAACAACAGGGGAGACAGCGGGCATCCCTGTCTTCTCCCTTTTTGTATTTCACAGGCTTTTGTTAGATCTCCATTAACAATTATTTGTGCTTTTTGTGAAGTGTAAATTGATCTTACCCATTTGATAAAGTTCTCTCCAAAATTCGTATCCTCCAAAATATTGAAGAACAAAGCCCAGTTCAAATTGGCAAAGGTTTTCTCTGCATCCAAGAAGATCAATGCGGCTTGTTTTTCATTATGTTGCTCCAAATATTCCAAAATGTCCAACACGTTTCTAACATTGTCTTTTCGCTGTCTTTTTGGTAAAAACCCACATTGATCCTCATGAATAAATTCTTGCAAAATTATATCAGCTAGAATCATTGTGAACAACTTGTAGTCATTATTCAATAATGGTCTCAGTCTATAGTTTCTTATTAAAGTCAAATCTTGTCCTTCTTTGGGTATTCATACTATGTTGGCCTCTTTCCAACTCTCTGCCATCTTTCCTCCATGTAAGATAGAGTTCATCGTGTTTTGTAAAGGTTGTAAAAGTTCATCCACAAAACATATATACAGTAGAGTCTCGTTTAACTGGCCTTCGCTTATCTAACATTCTGTCTTATCTGACGCCCCTAAAAAAAACAACACCACGCATAAATTGGCAACGAGAAAAGTGTGCCGCTTGTTTGCGAGCGTGAGTGTACTTTCTTGTTGCTCCTGACGGTAGCGCCGCAACGCAAAAATCGATTGCAACAGGCGCAGCGGATCGGTTTTTTTTTTTTTTTTACCGCACTCAATCGTTACTGTGTGTTATCCGACATTTTCGCTTATCCGACGTTCTGCCAGCCCGTTTATGTCGGATAAACGAGACTCTACTGTAATGAGAACCTGATCATCCATCTGGTCCTGGAATCTTTCCTAGCTGAATCTTTCTTATAGCTTCAGAAACTTCCTTTATTGTTATGGGGCCATGACAGGCCCCTCCTGAGGGTACCTGGCTGAGAGAACTTGACAGACGGAATATGGGCCTGTGAAAAATAAGGCAACATATGAAACACGGCGGCTTAGTGTTCTTTTTTTGGTGTTTTTCCTCAGAATCCTTCCACTACAGTCCACTGTTTTAATGTGATTAATAAAAGGTTTCCTTTTCCTGCTTACATTGTGGGTGGGGATTTTTTTTGGTAATATTTTCATTAAAGTTTATAGATATAAAAGCTGATACAAAACCAAAAGACCTACAGACAAAAAGGAAAAAAAATAAAGAAGAAAGAAAAATAAAAATATAAAAGACGACTTCCCCCCCCTCCAAACAAGTATATGCATTAACAGTAACTTAACATCTTCGCTAATATTACAGAAAAAAGCTCTCTTCATCCCCTTTCTCATCCCTCAACAATAACCAAATTATGCAATATATTCAACAATCAATCTAATCAGCAAAAGCATTAAGAGTGCCAGTAATAATAAACTATACATTTTAAGCTTAAACAAATAGGTCTAATTTGTATTTCCACTTCATATTTTTTTCTAAAAAACAGATCCCCTTAGCGTATTAAGACCAATAATAATAACATTCCATCTTCAGACCCATGGCACCTTTTCCCACATCTTCCATGTCTCTCCTGTAATCTGGCATTTCTTTAAAGTCCATTTTAAAGTCTTTATTCATCATCCTCAACTTCTATTTTGTCCAATGAAGTTTCTTCTTCTTCTACAACCTCTGTTAGTCCCAATTTTAGAAATAGTTCCTGGACAGCTGAAGTTGATTCCAAACAGCTAAAAATTCTTCTTTGAAAGAAAGATGTTCCTCCATTGTGTTAAAAGAGATCTTTTTATCTTTATTATTTATTTTCAGAACCAAACTTTCCCAGGACAGATTTTCTTGCAATTAAATCCAAACTCACTTACTATATTTTCTTAAACGTTTAAAACAATCCATAAAAAGGCTTTTTCAAATCCATCTAGCATCTTCACCGGAAGAGCTATTTTACTTTTTTTTTAAGCAGATGGGGGAGTGACTTTCTCTTTCTCCCTTGTTCCAAAGTGAGATTTTCTTGTGCTCGAAAAGGATTGACACGCTTGCGGTTGGAGCTTCACAGGGATTTCTGCGCTGTCTGAAGAACAGACAACAAGGCTGGAAGGGGGCTGGAGTTGGGAAGGTAAGATGGCTTTCCAGCCCAGTCCAGCCTAGGGAAACAATGATCTCCCCTTGCTCTTTGTACTGGCCCTCCCAACCTTTCCCCCCACCTGGATCCTGGGCTGAAATAACTCATCGAGCACCCAGATTGCATTTTTGCTTTTGCTTTGAAACTCTGAAACGGAGCTTTTCGAGCAGCCCGAATAAGAGAGCGATCTTCATGAGCCCCTCGGTCCCAAATCAGCTTTCAACTGTTGCTATTCTCTCTGCCAGTGTTTCTTAAACTTTTCTCTCTCCCTTCCTACTTTTAAAAATTATGGAGGACCCCAAAAGAGTTTTTGTTTGTACGGTTTATATTTATCAATATTTACTGTATTAAAAATTAAAACCCAGGCATTCGTTGCCACTACACTCTCATGATTGTTTGATAGGATTTTAATATTGTATTATTTTTCAACAAAGGCTGGGAAATAGTTTTGATTTTGCGGACTCCTAAGAAGGTTTTGGGGGACCCCCAGGGGGCCTTAAACCACACTTTGAGAAACACTGCTTTGTGCCAAAATGCAAAACTATTTCACTCAGTCAAACGGGCTCTTTTTCTATGAAGTCAGAGTTATTTTGTGTGTGTGTGTGTGTGTGTGTGTGTCACCTCCTTCATGTCAAGCTTGGTTCCTGGTGACTCTATGAGCTCCTAAAAGTGCATGACCTCAGGCTGGCTCAGAAATAAAGTTCGAGGGACCTGCTGAACCAAAATAAATTTGGGTTCCTCCCAATGCTTTACCACTTCCCCTAGGTTGGTGTCCTCTTGGCAATGCTTGAGTATTGTGTCTGCTGAAATGCTTCATGTTAGTGCAAAGCATGATTGCGTATTTTTGGGTGAAAGAAAAGAATGAAGTTCTTCTCTACGTACTGAAAAAGAACGCAAACTTTCTTTGATGCTGTTCCCGCATTGCAATAACAAAGCCCCAGATTTTTTCCATGTCCCTTGGACCAGCTGTCATTTAAAAGCCAGTGCTGATGAGAGAACCACGCCCATGTGTGGGATGAACTGTAGTTTGCAAGGTGAGACGCTACTGGGCCTGTACCTGCTTTTGCCAACCTAGAATCCTTGAGATGGGTTGAGGCTGCAGCTCCCAGAATTCCTAGCCAGCAGGGACTTTGTAGTCCTAGCACAGCTGGAGGGCTCCAAGTTGAAGAAGGCAGACATAGAGCCCCAAGCTTAAGTAGTTGAAGGAGATATTAGAAGTAGAATTAAATATTATTGCATTTCTGGACTAAGGTGGAAGTACGGGGAAGAAAGGCATGTGGAATATTGTGCTTGATTTCTTGTTTTCATTTTTCATCGGCTTTGTGCCAACTGTCAAATCTGCATTCAAATCTTCAAGTTTCCATGGCGGAAGCGTCGGTCCATATTCCAGATCTCAGTGCCACTTCCACTGTCTCTTTCACGGAAGAATATGCAGGCGCGTTTGGGTTTCAGCTGGATTTGGAAGGATTATCAGAACTCCCTGATGTTTGGGTAAGGATTTAGGGGGAAGCTCTGCTTATGTAAGGATTTAGGGGGAATGTGTGAGTGCAGAGGATAAGGGAGGTGACCTTGACAGAAATACAAGAACTGTTACCTAGGCAAGAGGGGATGAGACATTCTTTAAGTCCTGGCAAACAAGATAACATTTGGAAGCGGCTCAGACAAGCACCTCCCTGATTCACTCAGGTATGAGGGGAGGTAAAGTCCAGCCAGACTTGCAAGGTAGCCTATTTCAATGAAGTATAGTTCTGCTCTTCCAGTGGAGCTAATTTTCGACCTAGTGGGGCTGACAGTGAGGGGAGAATTATGGGAGGACCAGCCATCTGTGACACAGGGACGTGTGTAACTAAGTCACAGGAAACAGACATCACGTTTTCAACTTTTTTCTTTTATCTCTTAAGGAATGCTTAAATAATGCTTTGGGCATTGTCATAAAAGTTGCATCACTTTCTCAGCCCTCCTCCAGATTAAGATTTTTAAAACTAATTTTGGATATAGAGAGGTAGCAGGTCAGGGACACCTTTTTCCCTTTCACCCCACCCTTTATATGGGGGGCAGGAATATTTGTTCATCTAAATTGTTGGCAATCATCAAGGTTGCGAGAAGGCCTGGATACCCATCTCCTTTTTTGATCCTAATTCTGGTCATAGTTGAAGCCTTAGCAGAATTGAAGAAGGGGACAGTCATCTTTAACCACTTTTTTTCTTTTTTTTAGTAAAAGTCTCCCCTGTCCTGGTCTATTACCTACCCACACTGGCAAGAGATAGTTTAGGGCCAGACATTCGCAAAAGCTGCTTCTGATTTGGCCCAGACTTGCAAGATTCTTTTCCCCTTTCTGCGGGTTCTCCCGCACCCACAATGTCCCAGAGCCTCATCTGTGGGGCAGGAGCCAGGTGAGTTTCAAACAGCCACCTCTGGGCAGCTCAGCTCTTTCAAACCCACCATCTCCCAGAGCCCACTGCAAGCTGATCTGTGGCTCGAGGAGCTGGCTTGTTTTGGCAAATGGCTCAACTTGTGTAGTAGTGCAGAACTTGAAAAGAATGCTAAACCCAGGTGAGTCAAGCTTCCTGACCAATCCAGCATCTCCCCAAGTCCATTGATCAACCGTTCAGCAGGTTTTGCGATGCTGACTGGCAAGTTTTGAAAGCAGGCTAGATTTGTGCAATTGAAGCTGGAGATGGCAGGTTTTGAATTCTTTCAAAACCTCACAGCTGCACAAGCCCGCTGAACAACTGTCAGGTCTAGCCATTGGTCAAAACCACCTGCCAATTAAGCACTGCAGCAATTGACAGATGGCTTGTTGCTGGCTGGTGACCATTGGAAAGTGGGAGCCTGCACCCCTGAAATCCGTCCAGCATCATTCGGCAACCATCTAGAGCAGAGCCAGTAGAGGCAGGCAAGGGATGGGCAATGAGGACAACCAGTTTTATAGTCTTACAGCATCATTTCCTGCAGGCTCAAGAATGGGTGGGTAGTACTTTAATTGAGCCATGGGGAAAGGTCCGGGGAAGACCTGTGGAATTATTTATGATGCTGAAGAGAATTTTGAAGAAACTTCATGTATGATTTATTTATTTGTCAAATTTGTATGGCCGCCCATCCCACAAGAAGTGACTCTGGGCAGCGTACAACGTTAGTCATGCAAGTAAGTTAAAACAAAAAAATTAAAGTTGAGTGGAAATTGTAATACAAATGTTTTTCTGCAGGTAAGCTAGTAATGCCTTCTGCTGAGTAAGAATCTGCTCCCCATGGGGAAGAGGCCCATAGCATGTTTGATTTGTGTCATCCTATCTTTGAAGGCTGTGGAGGAAAGGGGTTGGTGAAGCCTTTTGGGGGGGGAGAGGGAAGGGTAGGGATCTGACTGTGTAACGGTATGTGAGAATGACCTTGGGAGACAGGAGGAGAGCCACAGACCAGACAACCAGCATGTAAAAGATGTCGCAGCCCACAGAAGGGGGGATAACGTGGGAAATACTTCAGAGGCACCCTCTCTAGTTTTCCAGAGAGTAAAAAAAAAGGAGAAAAATCATTTCAGTCTTGCAAGATTCTGTTAATGTAACCTAACAATAAAGATAGAGCTAGTACTCCTGGTTGTGCTTATTGTCTGGACTACCTCACAGGGCTAACAGGCTGCTAGTCCTACGGTTCAGAAGACGAGGGTGCCTGGATTATTTCAGAAGCAAGTAACATCTTTCAGCTTGGCCTCTTACAAGGAGGCTAACCTTCCTCTTCTTCCTCTCTTACCTTCTGTCCCTCAACTCAGTTCTCAGAAGAACTCAACAAGGTGTTCTGTTGCCGATGTGTCGCCTTCCCAGTCCTCATGAATGTGTCCTTTCCATTGCCTTCTGGCTCCATCATCCGTGCCATGGCTGTGTTCAGGGACCCTGAGTATGCAGCAGAGGTAGTCACATGCTGCCCCCATCATGAGCAACTGCTAAGAGACAGCGGTGGTGAGTTTTGGCTAAATAATGTGCTTTAATCATTGGAGTGCTTGGAGATAGGATGCAGCTTAGACAGTTTTGCAAAAGGACCTCCAGAGCAGAACTTTTCATTCCTTAAACTGGAGGTTGAGATTGCTTGAGCCTGAAAACCCACTCCTTCCAATTCTGATCCCCAAGACTTGGCAGGACATTTTGTCCTAGAGCAACCCCTTTAAGAAGTGATGGTTGAATCTGTCAATTTCTATTTTCATAAATCTGTCCCTTTTGGCTCATTGCACTTGGGAAGGATTTTTCAGAGGGTTTGCTGAAAAATATACTGTTTTTATGCACGTTTGTCCCAAAACATTCTTTTTGCAGTTTTGTCTAATATACTCAGTTTTTAAATTCCTGCACACATGTTTGCACATCCTGCAAAATATTTTCAAAGGACAGCTAAGTTTAGTGTCCATTGTTTTGAAATGCAAACTAAGTTCATAGTTTAATATGAGCTATTAAAATATTTTAATATGAAATAAATTAATTTCTCCCCCACTTCTAGTAACAAGGAGAGGAATGGATTTGCCTTTCCTTTCCCATTATGGGGCAGAGGAAGAGGACATGCAATAGGGTGAACAGGGACCAAAGGCAATTCTTTATTACATGATAGATTTTTGTTAATTATTATTCTCCTTCTACCATGGGAAAAGCTGAGACAAAGAGATTGCTTATCAACAGCAGAGAGGGTGCCATCTGGATCTCGGGGATGGTGAGAGAGAGAGATATAATAAAAAAACATTCATTTTTATAGATATAGTGATATTAATTAAGCATGAAGATGTTTGGAATATAGGCACTGAGAATTCACCTTCTCTTGACAATAACATCATGGTGTTTGATCACTTAATCTTAACCTTCATGCAGACCAAGGGGATATACAATATCATCCATCTGTGTGTTGGGAGTCCAGAGCAATGTTTTAACCCCAGGTATATGTCAGGTTAGGGGCAATTCCTCATGATATGAATGCTCATCCTTCCAGGGCTGGAAGCCAATTTTTATTATGAATCTGTGAATTCTGGGGCAGAATCATAGCTAGAGAGAAGTTTCCAGATGAGCTTGGGACAGAATGAGGTCCTCCAAGGCCCCACTCTAAACCAATGCCTTTCTCTTCTCTTCCTCCCTACTTTGTCTTCTGACAGATGTGGCTCATGCTGAGCACCTAATCCAGGTGGAAGGGAATGAACAAGCCGAGTACTTTTCTGACTCAGAGACTGAGCGACACAGCATTACTGTTCCCTTTGAGGTACTTGCAGTTGTAGGCTGAAGGAGGAAATGCCTTTGAGAGAAGTTTCCTTTCCTAAGTTCATTATTTAAGATTACTGCTGTGCAGGAATTTCTTCTATATTTTTCCCCCTCCTGATCTCATTTGGTTTGATGAATGAGCCTTTGCTTTAGAAAATGTTTCAAAAAAGAGAAGTTTGGTGAAATTCTCATGGATGAAACACAATCTTCTTCACTTAGTTACAAAGTAGCAAAAGAATATGTGTGAATGCCTGGCTTTCATTGGTCAATTGTCTCTCCACCAGTCTTTTGAAGCCTCTGTGGCTTCCACACCTTCTGTTAAGTCCCAGCAGCAGACATGAAGGTGTCCATCCCATTGGGTTTTTTTAAAAATAGGAATGTTATTGTTACCACTAACAGGGATCCCTGCTTTTGAGAACATATTGGAAAAATTCTCTTACCATTGAAGAAATTCGAGAAAATTATCTGTCTAATGCAGTGTTTCTCAACATTGGTAACTTTAAGGTGTGTGGACTTCAACTCCCAGAATTCTCCAGCCAACATCTTAAAGTTGCCAATGTTGAGAAACACTGATCTAATGTCTTGTCCACATGCAGTACATCTATTAAAACTGGGACTATTCTGATTTGGGAATTGGGTTTTGCAAACGTTCCAATGAGTTCTTCCCAGCTCCGATACCTGGCACCATCCCTCCATGCAGATTTTGGGAATCACAGAATCATAGAATCATAAGATTGGAGGGGACCTTGGAGGTCTACTAGTCCAACCCTCTGTGAAAGGCAGGAGTCCTCATACCATCTCAGACAAATGATTGTCCAATCTTTTCTTGAAGACCTCCAGCGATGGAGCACCCACAACTCTGGGAAGCAAGCTGTTCCACTGCTGAATAGTGCTCAGTGTCCTTCCTTCCTTCCTTCCTTCCTTCCTTCCTCTTTTTATCACAGTAAGGACAACAAAAGCAACTGCAGTAGCATCTTGGTCACCATTCTGCATCCTATAGCAATAAGCTGGTCCTAGTATCAGTCTGGGATGGAAGGTATAGAAATTATCCCCCAAAGTTGATTAACAAATCTTGAGTATTATTCTGTTCAAAGTAAATTGTTTAATTCCAACTCTTGAAAAAAACTGTAGTTGAGGTTTGTTGGAGAAAAATCTGTTGGAGGGAACTTCTCAACTTACAATTTTTCTCTCCCTTCTCAAAATGAGGTTTGTTTGGTCTACCCAAGCAGGACACCAGAGTATTTCAGCCTCCAAACACTTTATGTTGGGTTTGCAAAGCCAGGCCAAGCACCCATGGTCAGGTTCAGCAACATTCCATGGGCAAGACTCCATATACAAAGGCAATAGGCTATATTTATAATTAAACAAGAAACTACAGGTGTGTAAGAAAATGATTGGTTACCCAGAAAACCTAAAGACAAAGGTAAGTGAATCATACTTCCATCGGGCAACAGCAAAACTTTCTACTAGCTGTAACAGCCAAACTCACCTCCTCTCGCATCTAATTCTAGCAATCTAATGCAGTGTTTCTTAAAGTATGGTCTGAGGACCTCTGGGAGTCCCCCAAGACCCTTTCATGGGTCTGCAGAATCAAATTTATTTGCCAGATATTGAAGATATTTGCAAAAATGTTAAACTATATCACTCTTTTCATTATTATTTTTATTTGTTTAAAAATATAGGGTTTTTCATGAAAAATATTTATGTTAACATCTAATGGATTTAATATTGTTATTTTTATATGATTCAATAAATTAATATCCTACAAATGGGTCAATTTTAATTTTTAATATGGTAAATATCAATAAATATATCCCATACAACAAAAGCTCTTTTGGGGTCCTCCATAATTTTTAAAAGTGGGAAGGGGTCCTGAGAGCAAAAAGTTTAAGAAACGCTGGTCTAATACATTGAAGAGACTACTTCCTCTTGAAGCCTACCTGCTAGCTGAGTATTTGGTACTATAGTTTATACTCTCGCCGTGCTCAGGAGCTCCATACTTAAACACATATTAATATTGAAATTGCTTACATTCTTTCACAGTTAAGGTCTAATTTTTGGCTACCTAATTTTTTGTTACTGCCTCTGAAGCTTCCCTCTCTAGTGGGGGGGAGATTGGATGGATAATTTTCTTTTTTCCCTGCAGGAGTTCAGTAAAAGCACCACTGTTTGGTACAAGTTCATGTGCTATACAAGCTGTTTTGTTAACATGAACCGGCGTTCCATTTTAACCATCATCACACTAGAGTCTCCACGGTCAGTACCTATTCCTGGTGTTCTTCTTCAAAGTATGGCAATGCCCAGCTTGGGGAACGTAGGAGCCAAAACCTCTAATTTCTCATGCGTGACAAATGGGGTGTTGAGGGTTGAAAGGAGCTGTGCTATGAATCAGGGCTTCTGGATTCGCTGAAAAATAAGTGGTACAGGAGTCCCCATTTGGTACAGGAGTCCCCAGCAGCTGGGCCACAAGTTTTCAGCTATTAAAGTTTCTACTTATTTTCTGCCTACCCATTTTTTTTCTCTCACAGAGGACAGGTTGTTGGATGACGGTGCTTTGAAGTTGAAATAAATCCTAAAGCTGAGCTGCCTTGCCCAAAAATCGAGGAATGCTTCATAACTAATATTTCCAGCCAGGAAGAAAAGATCCATCACTTGAAGCAGGAAGAGTTTGAAGAAGAACTGGGTAATTTTAGAATCATGCACTGTTAGGGAGAAGTAGTAGAAATGATCAGAGGGCTGGGGAGGCCACAAATGGGGAGATACGAAAAAAACTGGATGGGAAGGAAGTTCCTTATTTCAGCCTAGGGGCTGCCCTACTTTCCCTCTTTTTTGGAGGTGTGCCCACGTGTAAAGAAAAGGGGGACTTTGATCATGTGGTTGCAGCTGCCATCTTAACTCCCCATCACCACCACCACAGATGACCCTGGCTGTCAGGATCACTTTGCCACCTGCTCCTAACCCCAGGTGCTCAGCAGACCTAATCAGGTGGGGCAAAAAAACAACAAAAAAAAGAAAGCGGTGCAGAAGGAAGAAGGGAACCAGCGAGGGAAGAGCCACTGAGGGTGCTTTTAGCACCACCACCTCTTCCACTGCTCCTCCTAAATGAGCTGTTGCCTTTTATAGGCCTTGGAGGTCCTGTAGCTTCCCAGCAATCTCTGCTGGCCACTCTCCTCCAGTTCTTGCTGTTCTCCTCCTTCCTGCTCATGAAGGAATAGAGAGAGAGAGAATGCCATGAAGGGCTTTAAAGGTCAACACAAGCATGCTGAACTGGACCTGGAAACAAACTGGTAACCAATGCAGCTTGCGAAGCAAAGGTGTAATGTATGTTCTACTAGAAAAACACATAACTGCTCACGCCACTGCATTTTGCACCAACTGATGTTTCCGGATACTCTTCAAGGGCAGCCCCATGTAGAGTACATTGCAGTAATCTAACCAGGAGGTGATCAATATTAGTAAAGACCTTTTTTTTATAGCCATAGTTAAAAATTTGGTTATTGACTCTCTAATATTAGGATTTTTTTCTGTGAGTAAAATTTTAACACATTCAGAAATATTACTTCCTGGCCTTGATTTTAATATAGGCCACAAATCCTGCTCAAAACTCTTGTAAAACTCACAAGGCAATAAAAACATAATCCACAATTTCAAGGTCAATGCCATTACAGGGATAACATTTTTGAGAGATGGGAATCTTTTGAAATCTACCATATAGCATAGTTGATGGGAACACATTTAATCTGACTTTTGAAAAGGCAGTTACTTAAATGTAAACTACTAAGGTATATAGCTAGCTGAAAATTATATTTGTAGTTTATTCCAAAAGTCACATGGAACTTTGACTTTTGCCATTAATTTCTATACTGAGTTATTCCATAACCTTTGTTTAATAAAATAAAACATTGATGTCATATCCCTGGAAAACAAATATGTCCTCGGGTTACAACTATTCATTCAGTCACCATTCAAAGTTATGACGGCACTGAAAAAATTGTGGTTATGACCATCCTCGAAGTTCCAGCTGTCCCAGCACCCCCTCAGTCACCTGATTACGATCTGGGTGCTTGGCAACCGGTCATGTGATCGCAATTTGCGACCTTCCCTGTCAACTTCTTACAAAGTGGGGGAGCCAGAAGGGAAGGCCACAAGTTGCTTGGGAAAGTCTCCCCCACCCACACACCCTCCCCCAGCCCCTCTGTGCTCATGCCACGCCTCACCAGCCATTTGCACACCCTCAGGTACCCTCCCTGGACCTCACTGTGCTAGTGTCATGCCTCCCCAGCTACTTGCACCCCCTTTCCCACCTGGTGGCAGCCGCAAGCCCCACCACACTTGTGCCGCACCACCCCCGCAACTTGCACACCCTCACACACCCTCTCCAACCCAGCAGCAGCTACCCTAAGCCCCACCACACTTGCACTTCCCCTGCCAGCAATGCACTCCCTCGCTCCCTCTTCTACCCGGCAGCAGCCACTTACCTGCCCGTGGGCCTGCTTGCGAGCCGCCTGGGACTTGCAACTTCCTGCTGGCTTCTCCACTGACTTTGGTTGTTGGAAGCCGGCAGGAAGTTGCAAGGAGGTGCTCGCTTAACAATCCACAATCCTTGCTTAATGATGGCAACAGGGACTGCAAGGATTGCCGTTGCCAAGCAATGTCATCACATGACATTGAGCTTTACAACTGCATCAGTTAGTGATGGAAATTCCAGTCCCAATTGCCATCATAACTTGAGGACTACCTGTAATCAGGATCAATACCAGTTTAAGCAGTCCTTTGGGTCACTTGTTTAAACCATGTATCTACACAGGAATCATTTGGAATTTCACACAGCAATCCTTCCTTGTTTTTGGAAACCTATATTTGAAACCAAAATTTAATAGTACTTATCCAAGTGTTTGTTTTCAAAGGGCATTGCCCTGTTTCCAGGAGAATAACAACATTTTAAAACAATTTGGAACGTTTAAGAGACTTCTTAAAAATTTCACCTGCAGTTGGGTTATGTTATTGTTCTTTTTTAATGTATCGTTTTTATTTTATTGAGTTAAAAAAAAAACACCAAAAAAGGAGAGAAACGAATACTGTACATATATATAAATGCATACAGAGCATTCTAATCCCTAACTGATCTCTATTGTGATTTATCTTTTTGGTGTTGTTAATATTATTTTTGCTGTTGCATAAGCTTTCCACTAAGGTGAAAGTTGAAGTGAAAATCCAAAAAATGAGATTTAATATAATGCTTTTTAAAAAAATTAAAAAGAAAAAAGGGTGGGAAAACATTACAATCCCTCCCCGTTCTTTTTTCTCCTGATTGTTAGCTGCCACTTAAATATTTTTATACTAAATTTCTGTGATTATTGCTCATTTCTGCTGAAATGGTTTTTAAAGCAATTTCTATTTTGCTTCAAAAACCATGTTGTAAGTGTCTTAACTTGCTTTCCTGTGTGGTAAGTTGTATATAAGGGAGACATTTCTGCTTGAATTTAGTTAGATTTCTGTTATAAATATATACAGTCAATGTTTCCATTGCTGCATATTCTCTGATTTTTGTCTTCCAATCTTGTATTGTTGGCAAAGTTTTTTTTTTAATGTGTTGTGCCACACTGATTCTTGCTGCTGTCAGCATATAAGTTAATAAATTGTGATGCTTTTCATTTGTGTTGTGGGGTCATAGCTAATAAATGGTCCTGTCTGCTAAAGAGTTTCATCTGACGGGACTCAGACAGTGTGCCTTTTCTGCCGGGACTCCTGCCCTCTGGAACATCATTCCCCGCCAAGACCCCCATACCCCCAACCCCATGCCCACCGGATCCCAAAACAGGGATCACCTCCCTTCAATCATACATCCCAAAGAGGGGAAATGAGTCCCCTGGGCACTTTAGCTCATGATCTCGATGCCACAAGGAACTCAAGATCCACCTTCCTTCCACAGACTAGCATTCAGGGCCTCCTGCCACTAGCCACTCTCAGCAAGCTGGCCACAAATTGCCTCACATTCGTGCACACCAATTCTTCTCACACCAGTTCTCAGCCAAGGGAATTAGTTCCTACCAAGGGAAAAGACAATCCTCCCACCAGAACACAACCTTACCAGTCCTCGCCAATCCATTTAGGAGTTGGCATCTACACAACCACTATGCCCTTCGAATGCTTGCTGGAAGGAGGGCGACATGGCTTTCACAAGTGAGGGATCCACAGTAGTCTTCAGGCACCAGCCTTCCTCAACCGCTGCCCCCTCCTGGCTCAGCCAGTCATACCCCTCCAGTTCCCCCAAAGAGAAGCAGTCCTCAAGGGATCAGTTATTAAAGTCCTGGGCAGCCCCTGACTAGGAGGCAATAGAAGACGTCACCCCAAGCTGCTGTCTGTCCCTGGCATAGGCCGATCAGGCATTGCACTGCCGCCACTGTCACTGCCACTGGGACTCCAAACATTTCCAGCATGTATTGCTGTATGACTTGTCCATCCAGGCAGCTGATGACAGAGTTACTGTGTATGCCATCTACAGAACATTTTATACCAATTTTCCCACAGATTGCGGCTTGCTGTAAATTTATTGATCCCTCCCCATAATTCTTCCCATTGTTCCACTGTTATTACTTCTTTAAAGCTTTGCATACATTTTATCTTGCAGTTTTTGATTTGTTCTGTCTCTATGTCATATTTCTGGAACAATTCATAGATACGTCATAACAAATTATCTTGGTTTCATATAAGTGTTTTAAATTCTCTCATCTTTCTCGGGGTCCCTCCTTCTTCTCTGAGATATGTTTTTATTTTTCCAGTTATATGCAAATACATTAAACATGGTAGATTTCTACCTTCATTAAGCAATTTTTGTTATGTCTTTCGTCTATTTCTTGAGTCCAATCATATCATATTGGTTATGTAATCAGATCGTTCTTACTATAATTGTCCTGCAAGTAAAATGTATTTGATGGTGACGCTAGTGGTGAAATTGTTGGAGTTATCCTTGCTTTCAAGGGATTCCGAATTATAATAAAGGTAGCCAAGTTATAACTACCTTCTTTGGCTTCTGCCTGGAGTCAAAATAATTAAGTGGCATAAAAGTGTGTTGGAGTTCAACTGATAGGTACTGGTTTTCTGTATCTATAAATCGTTACAGATGCCCTTATAAATCATTAGGGGCAACAGATGTAGAGACAGTTAGCACAGGATGGTCTGCACTTTTATGCCCTCTCCTTGTGCAAAAGAGTTTGCATATCTCTCCGTGATACGCCTCCTATTGGTTAGATCAGTGTTTCGCAACCTTAGCAACTTTAGGTTATCTGGCCTGACTCCCAGAATTCCCCAGCCACTCATCATTTCCTTCCTCTCTCAGTTCAATCCTCTTTCACTCAAGAATACATTCTTATGAAAGTTATACTCCTACCTTCATTGTTTCTCTTTCCACATATTCTTTCCCCTCTATAAAGTTATCTGCCATCCAATAAAGCATTCATGATAGGTAGATGAGTAGGTAGAAAGATAGGTAGACAGACAGACAGATAGATAGATGTTGTGAGAATATATCTCCCCATACCATTTCCAGTTCTGGGTTGGAAGCAATGTTTGGTTGGCAATAGCCATAGCTTGCCCTAGTTGGGTATCTCAACAACTATAATTATAATGGCCTCGGAAACTATGGAGGAAACTAGTTGAACATGAATATGAAATTTATAACCATGAATCCTCTTCATCATGACAAAGTTTTGTGGCCATTATGTTCAATTTGACTTATTAATATAGAATTCCCTCATCCTAAACAGAGGCACTTTAATTTACTTTGATCATTTAGACCACAAAAAATGTCTCTAGGTGGTGTCCTTCATTCAGAAAAATGGTACTTTCAGGAAAGTAGTAAATACTGAGCTATTCCAGAGGCCTTTGAGAGCAGAGTGTCATCTTATATGTAGCTGTGAAAGTGCTGCTATTAGTATTATTGAAGGCTTGTTTGCAGAGTGTTTAATATTGCTGGCTAGTGGTTGTATTAGAATATTACTGTGGATTTGAATTGTGAGCATTGGTTATTTTAATGTGTGTTACTTACCAGGGATGTTTTATTTATACCTACTGTGGAAGTTTTATAGATGTATAGTTTAGGTTGTATTGTGGATACGTATGCTTTATGTTCCACAGTTGCCGTGAGTCTATCTGGATCTGGCAGCATATAAACCCCAAACATACTTATTGGACTTTACAAGATGAAGTTGTCTCTCTGCCATTGCGTTTCAGAACATTTTCTTCAGGAACACAAGGAGGAGCTTACTCGACGTGTTTTCGGAGTGCATGTTATATTGGATGCTCTGAAGATAAATGGCATAGTAACAGAGAAACAAATTTCTGAAATCAGAGGCACCAATCAACAGAAAATGAGGGAATTGTATAGATGGGTGCCAAGCTGGAGCACAGAAAGCAAGATTGAAATGCTGGACATCCTCAGGAAAACCAACAGGCGACTTCTCTTTCAGCTTCAAGGTAAGAGAATGTTGTGGGAATGTGCAGACTGTCACACAAACAGTCATTTGGAAAGGAAAACAGCCACTAGATCTACCAAAATAGCAATTCACCCACTTAATTTATCATCTGTGTCTGTGAAGTTGGAATTAGTGGGGAATATTTCAACCACTTCCACAGTTCCAGCTATACATGGAAAATATACGGGATGCCCAACTGCAAATGTCAGTATCAACTGATAGGAAGAAATGGGCAGAGTGGTAGTCCTGAAAGCCAGCAGTGGGCTGACTGTTAAATCTATCGACAATCTTCAGCTTAACTAATACATAGGGAAGCTACCCGCTATGAGCATTAATATGTCCACAGCAATTCCTCTGAGCCTGTTATCTCCCTGTTGTCCTAATGTTTTAGATTTTCTTGATTAAAAAGAAAATAAGAAAAGCATGGGAAGGTGGCATGCCAGAAAGCAGAATACCAGCCTGCAACATCATTTATTTCCAAGTGTGCCTCTTAGGCCTGCTTGGAAAATAAAAAGTGCACATGCTGCAGCCAAGTGCTCTGCTTGAAAGTCCAGAAAATCGGAGAAAGAATGGTAAACTGAAACAGCAGAGCACATGCTGATGGAAATACCAACACAATATATTCTCCGTTTCCAAATGTGCTAGTCCTTTAGCCCACCTCGTCAATACTGAGATACAGATTTAACTTTTCAGTCTCTCTCCAAGCGAGTTCAAGGACTGATGTTTAATCTTAGTCACATATATCGTAGGTTCAGGTATCGTAGGAGGAACTCCTAATTTGCTCTGCCCATGCCCAGGGATAATCATTGGAGGCTTTCCTCCAGCTAACATGAGCAGCAGCTAGATAAGAGAACCTGTTCGTAGTGGCACTCCATTTGTGGATTATTTTTTCCCAGGATGGTCCATCTGGCAGCACCTCTAATAACTTTTCTTGGGGCCTGGCAGATATTTTTTCCTCTCTTTTTAAATGCATTTTAACATTGCTGTTTAACATTATTATCCTACCTGTTGCATTTTTATCGCGTTCTCCAGAAGCCCTGCTAAAGTCCTGTGTGCATTTCTTTAAAAATAATAAAATGAAATATACACTTAGACAAAAATGCAACATAAACCTGAGAACCCGCTTTCTGCACCTCTTTCCAGGGGGCCATTTTGTGGACAGACATGAGAAGGAACTGATTGAACAAGTGACAGAGTTCCCTTTGAATGAGCTTCGTGGCTACATGTTAGATGAGAAGCAGTATGAGTCTCTCCTTCAGTGTGCCACAGTGAAGACAAACATGAAAACATTGTTCCAGATAGTTCAGCAGTGGAACAAGAGGTGGAAAGATTATCTGTACCGGGCACTGGCAAAAACCAATAGACTCATTACTGAAACGCTTGAAGGTAATTCAGGAAGCTCCCTACATGTTCAAAGTTCCTATTTAAAAAATTACCGAAAAAATTAAAAGGACATCTTCTGAATAATATACTCTCTTCCTACTTTAATTATTGGAATCTATTTATTCGTTTTTATTTGTTAAAATATCTACCTTGTCTTTTTACCATAGTGGTCAAGACAAGTTTAGTTTTTGGTATTTTATACATAATGTTTTATTGTAAAGTAATCACATTGTTCTAGCAATGAGACCCCAATATTTTGCTCTTAATAATTTTTCTTCTGTTCCATTAGAGCATTAATTCCTCATGGGATGTGACTAATTAAATAATTTATTAGAATTATAGGCATCTCTCTGGAAACATTGTTCATCTAATCTGTGTTCATGATGCTCCCTGTGCCTGGCCAGCCCTAAGAAAAATCTGAGTGGGTTGGAGCCCACATCCCTTACTCTTGACCATGCTGGCTGGAACTGCTGGGACTTGTAGTTCAGGAACATCTGGAGAACTACATATGTATCCATACAATTAAGTTCCTTCTGACTAGGAGGAATAGTTGTGAGAAGAGTATTCTTAAGGTGGAAGAAACAGATTCTAACAAGCATGCTGTGATCATTGTATGAATTCCATATTATTCTAACACTTAAGAACACAGTTCCTGAAGTTCTAATTGTTTCTTGTCAGAGGAGCATTTTATTGAAAAACACCAGGAGGAGCTGATTGACCGAGTCTCTGGGGTTAATGAAGTGCTATGCTGCCTCCAGTATCAAGATTCCCCTGTGTTCAAGGATTTATCAGATAGATGTAAAATGAGAGTGTTATACACGTTGGTATCAAAATGGAACAGGAAGCAAAAGGACCATCTCTACATAGTGCTGAAGGAAACAAATGGGCCCCTTATTGCAGAACTTCATGGTAAGTTGCTGGCATTAAAAAAAAAGATCAAAACAGAGCTTCGACCTTAGAACAAACTTCTGTCTAATTCAAAGGAACTAGGCCTGATCTTCCTGCCTGCTTGTACTCGGCTTTAATCTGTCTAATTTGAAAAGAAGTCAGAGTTGATCAGCTTTAGAATGCATGTGATGGAGAAGAGCTAATCTTGAAAAAACTCCTTTCCATTCAGTTAGGATTATGAATTACTTGTAATAAAAGCAGAGTAATGCTGCTTACTTTTTGTGCTACTTCTATCCAAGCATACAATCCTAACAGCTATTCGCATTAACATCTCCTTATTCCTGCCCCAACTGTTTTTAGATTCTTTTAATTAAAGCATAAATAGGAAGCTTGTAACTGGCAGCTCCAAAGCAAAGCACCAACCTCCAGCATGATCTTTATTTTCTAGATGGTCTCTGTGCAGCAAGTAGGCCCTCTGGGCAGAAAATGAAGGAGTGGGTGGCTGCGATCCAGTGCTTTGCTTGGAGTTCTGCCAATCTGCCCGCTAAATGAATAAGTTCAAATATAACATAGAAACCCCCCTGGAGTAGTAGAGCCCACCTAACTTGTTTCCGTTCTGCCAAGTGTTTTGAGTAGCCATTCCCATCAAGGTAACAATTCTGTGAACAGATAAATCTCAGCTCCCCGACAGCTGCACTGTGAAAACATCCAGAAGATGCTGTCCCAATTTCAAATACACCCACTGGCTCCAAATATATTGCCTTCCTATGTTCCATGTCCTTGGTTGTGTCTCTTGTCAACCCTGAATTACTACAGTAATCTACAAGTATCGTGATAAGTGTGGATTTCTGAGAAGAGTGCAAAGGATTTTAAGGTTGCAGTGGTTTAATCAAGTGAATTTTAGCTGATCAATTAAACTAATTAAGTCTGCACATAGCACACACAGATAAAAATAATATTTCTGAAGCAAGAAGCTTATTAACTGTTTTATATGGTGCACCTATGTCATGGCAGGGAACATCCTGAAAATAGAAATTCCTTATTATTTTGTGAAAAAAATAAGAGCTGTGCTATGCAACTCCTGTAAGCAATAGGTAGAGTGGACAAGTGTTATTTAGATTAAATATTTTCACTGAAACTAAATGTTGCTTTTTATTAAATGTTGGGACTACCATTCCCTTCTCTCGGATGTATGTACCACTTTCACTTTTTCCCCCTGCTCTCTTCCCTCTTTCCACTATCTTGTCATCTATCTTCTTTCCTACCCTTTTTTCCCCATGTCTGCTTCTTTGTTTCAAACAAACCCATGCCAAAAAAGAAAGTGTTGTCCCTGTTGCAAAGCAATAAAAGAAGTCAATTTTAAACTTCTAGCCAATGTTGTTCACCTGAAAAGCAGAAAGACGGAAAGAAGGAAAAAAATTGTAAAAGGAGTTCTGCAAGATAAGGTGGGGAAGTGATATAAGTGTCTGAAATACTAGCCTTGACATGTTTTCCCATAATTATGCTTTCTGTGTTCTACATAAAATCATGGGTTGTCCCATAC
Source organism: Liasis olivaceus (assembly GCA_030867105.1). NCBI lineage: Eukaryota > Metazoa > Chordata > Lepidosauria > Squamata > Pythonidae > Liasis > Liasis olivaceus. The sequence continues at coordinate 100,397,414 of CM061351.1, forward strand.
AAGCAGCCTTTTCATGTCCCAACTCTTCAGTCTAGTTTAAAACACATCAGAGATTAAGACTGTGATTTGGCTACATATTTATAAGTTTGAAGTCAAGAGCTTGCAAAAAACTGTTAGCCAATCAGTGCTCACTTGTCAGCCAGTAACGAGTACCTTGTCCCTCTGCCATAGGTACATGACTAATGCATATTCTTTCCACCATTGCAGAAAAATAAAAAAAGAATAAATTGTTCTATTCTTTCTGTCCTCACCACAGTGAGAAATCTCCATTGCCTTCCAAATTCCTAACCCTGTGCAGTCACAACTGGACATTTTAATTACTTTTATGGAATTGCAGCACAGCGCTAGGAACTGGGAGGTGGGAGGAGTCAAGAATCCAGTTGAATGGGTGCAGCAGATTGCCCTTTCAAAACAAAACCGTGATATTTCTGAAGAGGTTGTTACACAGATGTATCAAAATTCTGACGACTGCAAGCCCCCAGCTACTGTAGGTCATTATTTGGTCATCTGAGGGGGCTTCTTTTGCTCCATTACCAGAGCTGAACCTTCATCTCAAAGTCTCTGGTTTTGAAAGAACATTATTATTCTGTGAACACATTTCTCACATTTCTCTTTTTTAGAGGGCCATTTTGTTGAGAGATACAAGGAAGAGTTGATCCAAAGAGTCATTGGGGCAAAAGATGTTGCAGCTTCACTGCTTCACTTTACAATCTGCACTTACCAACTTGATAATATTATGCAGAAAGAGACAGACAAGGAACAAATGGAGACCCTTTACGAGATGGTGCCTGGCTGGAACGGAGACTGGAAGGACCATCTCTATGAAGCCTTGAAGGAAACAAATAGGGACCTGATCAAAGAACTTACAGGTACAGTAATGCTACTGAATTTCCGCTCTCTGCTATGTGTGAATTGTTTGTTCGCTTGCACAATAACCTCAGAAAAAGTAATTTTAAGTATATCTAGTTTCCTTAGCAGCTTAGGGCAAAATCTATTAGGAACAGAAATGCCAACATGTTTAGATGACATGTAAAAAAGTTATCCATTTCACAGAGAGGACCAAAGTCTAAGCCACAATAGCTCTAAGATCTGCCATCAGAACCAGTAGACATAATCACCTCTCTACTCTTCTGCAATGTTTACTTGTATCCATACCGAACTCTGCCAGCTGCCCTACTGGATTTGCACCACGTTCCCATGTGCTTTATTGTTTCAGCATCCTTCCCCTGGTTTGTACTCACATTGTATGCTTTTAGAGCTTTACCCCTGGGCTGTGAAAAAGTAGCTGGGAGGCAGGAGATGGGGTCTAAATGTGAACTTCAGGCTTTCTTGGGGATAGGAAATGATTTATCAAGAAGGAAAAGATAATTCTAGCTTACTTTTCTTTGTGCAGAAAGAAAGAGAAGCAGCACACAGGGCCTGACCCCTTACCCTTTTGCAAAGGAGAAATGCTTGTGTGTAAGAGAAAAGGTACGAACCTTCACTTCCACATACAGGAAATAGAGCTTGGACCAAGAAAGCAAAAGAGCTGACAAATGCTTGATTATATACTGTATAGTATTATCCTGATGTGGTGGTGACCAAAGAATTATTAATCCCACCATGGCCACCCGGATTAAGAATGCTGCATACTCTTCTGACCCTTCCAGTGAAATCTCTCAAAAAGTCAAATGGGAGAGCTTTGTTAAATGTAAACCTCAAGAGAAAGGGTCTAAATATGTTCCATGCCACATAGGATTTAATCTCAGAAAGGAGGTTAAACTAGCGATGGGCTGGGGAAATAGGTTTTCATTTCAAAATACTGGGGTGATTGATGTGTACATCTCAGAGAAGAAGCATCCATTCCTATCCTGAGGAGAACTTATAAACTAGGAAGCAACTGTACCCAGATCCCTTTCTTTCTTTTCTTTGTAAAGCCAACAAATTAAGAGCCATAGTTTTTTAGGGTGACAGTCTTCAGCTTTTAGAGCTATGGTCCAGAACATCCAAATGATATGTCAGTTCTTCATTCCCACTCTTCCTTCCACAGATCTTTCTTATTTTACCACTCACCTTTATCCTCCTCACTGTTTACCATGCTGTGATGGACCCATTTTTAACACAATATTGTTTTCTAGGATTGTTCAGAAATACAACCAACTCTTGTTCTAGATGCTAACAGGACTCTGAAGACATACAGGTAAGGATTTGGAATAATCATTACAGATCAACTTTCCCTTTCTCTTGACCTCTGAACCATATTACAGTGAACCTGAATTCCCATCCCACCTTCTCCTAATTACTTTTGCTTTAGATAATATCCATATTATTGTTCTTGGTATACGAGCAATATTTGTCAGCTTGAAAATGTAACTGTTTCAGCAGCCATCTTTTATGCTGTCATTTTTAAAATCCCTGTATGCAGCATATTGCTTAAGAATGATTAACAGTATGTTTTACAATGAAATTAAGCATAAGAATAGAAGCGCCCTGCTGAATTAGGCCAGTGACCTACTTAGCCCAGCATTCAGTGTCACAAAGTGGCTAACCAGATGCTTTTTCTCACAAATAGCGAGAGGCGATATTCTTCTTCCCTGGTTGCTTCATAGCAGCTGGAATTCAAGTCATGCTGCCTACGGTTCTGAAGGTAGCAACAACCATTGACGTCATTAGCTACTGATAGCCTGAATGGATTTGTCCACTCCCCATTGGCAGCCGTCACCCCGTTTGAGGGTAGCAAATTTGACAATTTAACAATGTGTTGTTTAAAGCCTTTCCTTTTAATTGTCCCATATTCTTCTTAATTTAATTTTAATGAATGAACTAAGGATTGCAGTGAAGCATTAACTTGTAACAGTTACGTATGATTATCATTATGATCATGTCCTAATTAGTTATGTCCTATAAAACCTGTCAGTTGCATCCTGATATGTTTTTGCCGTATCACTGAGGAATATAAACGACAGCTCTCAAATTATATGTTTGGCAAAATGTTCATTTTCTATCTATGAAACTGGAAACCATAATGGAATCTATATAAGATCTCTAGCATATAGAAGAAACGTTTATTTTGTTTCCTTAATTTTCCCATTATTTTTTTAAATGCACATATATTAATGAAAAAGAACCCCTGGTTTAGTAGCTCTAAATGGGATGTGTGCAGATGCTGTACAATAGGCTCCCCTTAATCCCAGCCTAAAAGGTCAATCACCTTTTTGCTAAAACCCCACTAGAAAAGTACTTTGGGTATAGTTTTTCCATTACTGCCACAAAGCACAGGAAAATACCAGGAAATAAGGCTCCAAGTATGCATTTGGTGGTTACGGAAAGTTTCTGCCTGAAATTCTCTATTAATTTCTCTTTAGATTTTGAGATTCTTGTTAATGCCTTAAAGGAGCTCTGCAGTTTTCCACTGCTTGGATGTTGAGCTCCGGACTTTGTCCAGGAAAACTGCGTTGCTGCGGTTTTGAGGAAGCATCTTTAAAACACACACACAGACACACACATCATCAATTCTGTCCGTGAATGCATATTTCACCTAGAAACTGATTGCACTTTCCCTCCTTTGTCTTTGCAATATAAAGAATCCACATCCCTGAGGCAGGCACTTTTCTGTGCTCTGTCACTGATTTCAAATTTGAGGTGAGAGCAGCTGTGACCATTGAATACACATACAGCTCCTGGAGCCAACACCTTTCTGAATTTGTGGAGCCGGACTGGATAGTGGCCGGTCCAGTGTTCGACATCCATGCCGATCCAGCAGACGTTGCAGCTGTTCACCTCCCTCATTTTATATGCCTCCAAGGTAAGGCTACTTTGAACTGGTGGAGAAGTAGACACCTTCCTTCAATCCTTTCTTTTGAATGGATTAGTTCCTTGGTTCTGTAGTTCATGGTCATACGCATTTCTCTTCTCTGATTGTTTTCTATCCAGTCTTTCTTTCATTTGAGTAGTTCTTCTTTGTAGCTTTTTCTTCTAAATAAATTCCAGCCATTCATCTCCTTTATGCCTTTCTTTCTTTGTTACTTTCTTCAGTCGCTTCTTCATCCATCTCTTACATGTAGAGTATGATTTGAAGGAGAATGAAACTTTGCTATGCCTGAATGTCTTACTCTGTAAACTACTTGAATGGGAAATAGCTTAGAACCCATCCTGAGCAAGTCAGGAGGAATAATGACAAGGGCTGAGAGTAATAGCAGCTTGAAGCACTGCTTCCCCTGCTCTTCATTCCCTTGCACCTGATTTATCCTCCTGTGGGATCTGAACAGATTAGCCAGAGGCAGCCAGAAAACTATCAGATTCCCATTCTTCTCTGGGGTACTAAGGCAGATCCATCTATGCTGTAATTTCCTTTACTCACTGACTTTCTATCACCTTTTTATGCATCATGACAGAAGAATTCCCTAACTTAATACTCTACAGATGTGCTGGAATGACAACTTCCAAGATTCCAAGCTGCCTGGAAGGCACCAGATAGAGAAATAGAGAATACAAGCCATGACTGAATCTGTATTTTGGAGCTAAAAATAATAAACTAGGTTTATTTATTTATTTATTTAAGCAATTTATATGACCACCCAACTCACTCATGGTGCCTCCAGGCGGCTTACAGAAATAAAACCCCAAATATCAAATACAAACCCACTACACCTCCACCCACCTGGTGACAATAATACATTCAAACAAACCACTCGATGGGCTTGGTATCAACCTGGGATCCCCAGGCCTGCTGGCAATACCATGTCTTCAGGGCCTTTCGGAAGAGTATTAAAGCGGGGGCCAGTCTTATCTCTGCAGGGATGATGTTCCACAGGGAGAGAGCCATCACAGGGAAGGCCCTTCTTCTTGGTCCCACTAGATGGACCTCCTTAATGGGGGGGGGGGAGCATTCTGGTGGGTCAGGTAGATGAAATTGGGAAAAGATGGTCCTTCAAATAACCTGGCCCCAAGCCACGTAGGGCTTTGAAGGTGATAGCCAACACCTTGAATTAGACCCAGAAGGAATTCGGCAACCAATGCAGCTCCCACAAGAGAGGTGACACATGTGCAAATCTAGACTTGCAGAAAACCATGCAGGCTGCCATATTTTGAACCAATTGAAACTTCTGGATACTTTTCAAGGGCAACCCCATGTAGAGCGAATTACAGTATTCAAGAAGGGAGGTGACTAGGGCATGGGTGACTATGAGCAGGACCTGCTGGTCCAGGAAAGGGTGTACCTGGTGCACAACCCTCAGTTGTGCAAAGGTCCTCCTGGCCATGACTGCCACCTGCTCCTCAAGCAGGACTTGTGAGTCCAGAAGAACCTCCAGATTACCCACCAGGTCCGTCTGGGGCAGTGCAACCCCATCCAAGACCAAAGATGGCAATTCTCCATGAATCAAAGAACCCCAAACCCAGAGCCATTCTGTCTTGCCAGGGTTCAGTTTTAACCCATTGCTCTCCATCCAGACCTTAACAGTCTCCAGGCACTACAAAAGGGAGGTCATGGCATCACTTACCTCACCATGGGCTGAGATATACAGTACATGATATATCACCCCATAGTGACGGATGATCTCACCCAGCCTACAAGTTGGGAAATCAGAAAACAGTATAAAGACTGATCTAGTTAATTAAGAAAGAAAGTGAGGAATTTGCATCATTGTTTCTCTCCAGTTCTCATTTAACCTATTATACCGTGACCTTGCTTGTAGAAGAAAACCGTCTGTGCCTAGTTCATCTTAATCTTCACCATTTCTTTCTTAGATATCAGAAGAGACACAATATAATGTTGTGCTGTGGGTGTATACCTCTGATAATGACTTGTTTTTTTAAGTATTAGTGAGTGATTATTGTATAAAATTTTAGGTGGTAATACTGATACCTCTCAGATGAAAATAGCCCATATTGCCAATGAGGGAATAATGCTGGAGAAGCCGTCTCATATCAGTCCATTTCATGCGGTGCTGGAGAATCCCAGTTTCTCTTTGCTGGGTGTGCTGATTAACCCTATCTACAAGTTGTTCCCTATTCATTCTGTGGTGCAGCTTTATAAGATATGCAAGAAGACGACAACTCTCCATCTCTATCTCATTCCCAATGATGCGTCTTTGATACAGGTAAGTGAGGATTTACAAGAGTTGATGAGGAAAGACTAGGAAGGGTCATCCATTGCAAAGAACGGGGAGGACAATAGGAATAGGAATGAGGACTTGAGGGTTTTACTATATGCCAGCATTTGCCATTTAGATTCCTTTAGAGCAGCGTTTCTTAATCTTTTGACCCTGGAGGAACCCTTGAAATATTTTTCAGGCCTCAGGGAACCCCTGCACATTGTGGCTCAAATATAGGCCAGAAGTTATAAATTGATTATATTTGTTTAATGCATAGTCCTGTAAATGTGCATTATCAGTGTTCTTAAACTAAAAATAAAGAATGAAACTGACTTCTTTAATATGCAACCTTTGCTTGTTTTTTGCTGCACAAATACCCAATTCTGGGCCAAACTTGAGATAAGCACACATGGATTTCATTTTCAACTGAAATAAGACGATTTCTGTCTTTGCTTTTGATGCTTGTTAAATAAGAAGAACCTTGCTCGCGCGTGTAAGAAGTTGAAAACTGCAGCAAAATGTTCAATGCCTTCTTATGAATGGCAGGATACTCTTCTTTCACAGAAATCCAGAACTTGTCCGTGAGCAGATCAGTGAATCTCATCTTGAGTGTACAATCAGACTGCAGCTCACAAAGTGAACTTCCTTCAAAGTGAAGTTCTCAGGGTGAGCAGAAGATGCAGAGAAAGGATCCCCCACCCAGTCATACATTTGCGTTGAAAGGGAGGGAAAGTACTGATCAATTTTGTTCTGCGGTACTTCCAGGTGGTTTTCAATTAGATTTGAGACTTTCTGGCATCCTTCCTCACTCTCAAGCCCAAGCAGCATTGGAAACATTTCAGTATTTCCTTTTGCAACATGATTTTTCCAAACATTCAGTTTTCTTTTAAATCCAAGAAACTTGTCACTTGAAATCAAAACATTTCTCCAGTGCCTTGCAGGGACTTGTTCAGCTGGTTCATGTAATGAAAGAGGTCCGCTAAGTACAGTGGTACCTCGGGTTACGAATGCCCCTCCTTATGAATTTTTCAAGATACGACCAGCTCCGGCCCCAAAAATTTACCTTGACATGCGAACTCCGCCTCGAGCTACGAACCAGATCCGCGGCCATTTGCCCTGCTGCCACGCGGTCGCGGCTTCCTGTGGGCGAGATTGCGGTAGCAAGGAGACGTTCGGTGAGGCTTGTGGTGTGTTTGGGGGGAAATTTGCCTCGTGGTGCGACCAATTCGGAGGGCGGATTAGCCGTATTTACATTGAACCTTATGGGGAAATTTGCCTCGTGGTGCGACCAAATTCGGAGGGCGGAACGGATTAACTGTATTTACATTGAACCTTATGGGAAAATTTACCTCGCGTTGCGACCAACTCGAGTTGCGATCAGAATCACGGAATGGATTAAGTTCGTAACCCGAAGTACCACTGTATTCTAGTTTCTGCAACCATTCTCCATCTTCAAAGCACTCAGCAAAATGTGGAATACTATTTTCTCAAACATACTCTTGCAGTTCTGCCTTCAGCTCAAACACCCTGTTGAAAACTCTTCCTCTGCTGAGTCACCGTATTTCTGTGTGTAACAGGAGACTTATGTGCTCTTTCTCCAGGTTTTCACACAGTTTTTTAAACATTCTTGAGTTAACTGGTCTTTGTTTAATAAAGTTAACCATTTTTGTAGCATCATCCAGAACTTTTTTCATTTCATCTCCAAGAGTTTTTAACACCAACACCTCTGTGTGAAAAAAGCAGTGTGTTGTGATAACATCAGGACTTTCTTTTCTTACAAGAGAAACAAAACCTCTCATAGAGCCAACAACTGATGGAGCACCATCAGTACAGATGCCAACACAGTTCCTCCAAGACTGACTTTTTGTTTCCAGATATAAACAGAAAACATTAAATACACCTTTCATGTACTTTGCAGCAGAAAATGTTTTCTTGAATTTCACCATCATTTACAAACCTTACAAATGCTGTAACATGACATTTATTGGTGAAATCTGTTGACTCATCAACTTGTATAGAAAAGCTCCTGTTCTTCAGGTGATCACACAAAACCTCTTCAGTATCATGTGACATGTCATCAATACACCAACTTATTATACTGTTTGACAGTGGGACCTTTTCAATTTCTTGTACTGCATCTGGTCCTAGCATTTTTCCCACTATTATTTTACATGCTGGCATGATTATTTTCTCACCCAAAGCGTGACTTTTCCTTTGCTATGTAATAAATTCTGCTACTAAATAACTTGCTTCTTAGGCTTTTTTACTGACTGTCATTTTATTAACAAAAGCTTTACTCTGTTCTGTGATTCCAATAGCCATTTAGTATAATCAGAACTTTTACTTGTCATATGGCTATGATTTGTAGTTAAGTGTCTTTTTAATTTTGCTGGAGCCATTGCTGCATTTGTAAGTAGTTTGCCACAGACGAGGCACAGTGGAACAGGACAACTTGGATCACCAGTCCATGTAAAACCCATTGATATATAGCTTTTTATTGTAAAGACTTTTTTTTTGAGTCCATTGATGTACCAGTGCATCTGATACCTCGTATGAAATATCTGAGAAGATTTAAATTCTTCATTATCATTATCATCATTAAACTTATTGGTATTGTCTGTTCTAGAATCCTCTTCTTCTCTTACACACCTCCTCTTCAAAAATAGCCACACTGGACCCTCAGACATGACTGAATAAACATGTACAAATTTTATTTAAAATAATAGGATAAAATAACTACAGGAAAACCTCAAGGAAAAGATGCAGGAGAGAGAGACTGACATCACAGACTAAGTTGGAAAAGTCCATTAATTTCTTGAAAAATGCACTACAATATATTCTTCCCTTCCTGCAATATATTCCTCCCTTCCTGCAATATAGCATTCACCTGTTATCAACGGTCTCCCCATCTCGCATCAAAAATTAGGAATGGATTCAACAAAATAAACACATTCCTACAGTGCACTACCAGAGAGCTCAGAAAGAATCCTAACTAGATTTTTGTTTGGTCTCTGCTCATCACTGCAAGAGCACATTGCCCGAATTTGAAATATTTTTTTAAATAAATCATGATCTCCCAAGGAACCACTACTGACCTCTTGCTGAAACCTAGGGCTCCATGGAACCCTGGCTGATAAACCCTGCATTAGAGCCTCTAGTGCCATGTTTGGGATCCAAGGGATTTAAGTACACATGGTTGTTGCAATAGTTGCTTATTTGCAGGTCTGTTGCTTGATGTCACTATTTATCCCTGCCACCATTAGCTATTTGTCAATTCATGTGACACCTGGCTAAGCACAAAAAACAATCAACCTACCTCAAAGGATGGTTGTAAAGAAAAAAAGAGGAGATATCCCTGGTATAATACCTTAAACTCCCAGAGAAAAATGGAATATAAATGCAGAAAATAATAATACAATTTGCATCCAGGGCAATAAACATTCTTCTTTCAGATGGTAACAGCTTTCAGAGAGAAAGAAGAAACCAACAGGCTGTCAAGAGGGACATAAAACTGAGTTACTTTGAGGAAGGAATTAATTTTTGCTACAGCAATTTACTGTAATATACTTTCTGGCTCTTCTGAAAAAGATCCACAAGATGTTACTTGCAGAGTAACCCTTCTGATAAAGCACTATGTGAAGCCTCATTCACGTACTGCCTTTGTATGTAAAAGCATCATTTGAGGAGCACTGAGCAGCCACACCTTCTGTGACAACACAGCTGTGTTCAGTGACATCCCTGAAGAGTCTCCATGCTTATAGCCTGATTGCCTGCCACAGAGAGCCTCCACTGACACCAGCTCATGTACACGTGAAGTGGACCTTCCATTATCAGTCACACAGCACTAGGCCTCTTGCTGCAGACAGTTCCACTCATGGAGACATCTCCTATATTTCTAGGGGAATAGGAAAGGACAGGGGCTGGCTGCTCACTTAACCTTAAGTGTGGATTTCAGCACAGAGATGTAATACTAAAACAGGCTCCAGTCCAGCTATGTTACTGAATTAAAAAGGAGCCACACCTTTTCTGTCTCCTTTTTGTAGACCTCCTTATTTATTCCCATGCATGGTTGAGATCAAATCCCTTCATCCAAAGTTTGCCAGCTGAATAAAAGAGGTCCTGTTCAGGAATCTGAGAACATAATTATTCAGCCCTGGAATAAATAAAGCTAAAATGCACTAAAACAAATTTCCTTCCCCTTTTCATTCAGGCCCAAAATTTTATGGGCAAGGCCCCCATTCCCACTTGCCGTTTACCATGGCAGCAGCATGCCCTGTCAAGACCAATCTTCCTCTTTGTTCCGCGTCATCCTCATCTTCTCCCACATCATGAGTGAAACAACCTTAAGTCATTATTAAATGCACCAGAATAAAAGCAGAATTTTTCCCCTTCAACCAACATTATCCCACAACTTCAAGATTTAAAACTCTTAATATCCTTAGTTATCTATTAATTTAAATGTGAGTTCAAGTGATATGACCAGATTTGTTGGGAGTGGAGACAACACTAACCAGCTTCTGCTACAGACACTTCTCTCTCAGCATTTACCTACCAACTGGCATTATGTTCCCTGAATTCTTATTCTACCTTTACTGTTTTTTAAGCTACCTTCCCTCCAGACTTCCAACAAGGGAAGAGAGGAGACGAGGTTTCACTATTTCAGCTGAGGAAAGTTCCTCCTTAAAGAAAAAAGAAAAAAAAAAAGCTCTGAATTAAGCAGGCCTCTATTATTTTATTTGGGGAAGGAAATATATTTGTGCAATTCAGTACTAACAGCATTCTGAAATGACAGCAGTGGGGATCTATGTGTTCAGATGCAGCAGCCTCTCTTTTCCTCTTTGCAGTATGTATCCAGAAAATGAGGGGTGTTGAACTGGTTTTGTTGTTGTTTATTTGTTAGTTTCAATCATTCTGTCCCCACACCTCAAGTAAGAGAAGTGGTTGTCTAGCAGTTAATTTTAGTTCCTCCACCCTGCAGAACCTAGCCAGCTGCACAATCATGGCAGACTCTGTTTTCTTCTTCTGAGGGGTTATTCCTCCTTTGGGGTCTTCCCATGTACTTCTTATTACTCGTAATTTTAACTTGAGAGATGTTCAAATGGGACATGGAAGAAGAGCACACAAACCATCTTACTGGAAGACCAAGCAGAATCCTGAAGTCAGAGCCGCCCCATTCCTGCTGCTAGGCCCTGATGGGTGAATGTTTTCCTCAGTGGCTGGTGATGTGCTGAAAGGGTGTGGCACCAAAGCCAAAAATGATATATCTTCCCTGTAACAGCTGGCACACTCACAAGTCAGCAGATCATCACTACTCAGCAAATGTAACTAAGGCAAGATTGGGATTAGCAGTGGGGACAGCATATTTTATACCAGTATTGTTTTCTGCCAATTCAGGGAAGTGAATAGTATTTTAACTCAGTCACTTCTGTTCTGTGGAGCAAGAAAAAAACTACAGATCCTGAACTATAGATTTTTCCTTTTGCCTAGGCCATCAAAGAGGAAGAGGAGAAATATAATTCAATACTTGTGCGGAAACACCCTCAAACAGATGAACCACTGTACTTTGGCTCTCGCTATCATATACGCAGCTCAGCAGAAGTCACAGTGAACCCAAAGGTCAGAGGATGTGTAATTTCAGTTTTGTAAAAACGGTTTTTTATACTCCTCACTTCTAACCTTCCTGATCTTACAGAGAAGTGGTGTAGAGAGGATGAGTAGACTGATTGGATATCCCATTATTAGATAACACATTATTTTCTCCCTCTTTTAAACATGGGCAAAATATTCCATGCACGGATCAAGTAATATCAGGGGGTGCATACCTGCACTGACACACAATTTCAATAAGTTCTGGTACAGAAAATACATACACTGATTATCAATGAGACATACTATTGTAATAAAGCTATTGTTGGAGCTAAGGAAACTGATATAAGGGCTTGTATTTGAAAACTGCTATCAGTTTATAGAAAGGGGAAATGTGCAGGCTTTATGGCTGTTGTAAGACTTGCAGTGTTGGGTCCCCCCCCCCCATGTGACAGTTTAATATAGCAACATCAAGAAGTTATGCCTTGCTCTGTGATGTTCATGAATCTGATTTTATATTAACACGTTGTGTAAGAGTTCAGTTATTGACAGCCAATGTGTGGTAACTGTGATTAAAATCTTGGATTGAGATTGAGGAAATCTAAATTTTAATTCCCATCTGATCTTGGGATCTACTTATTATCTCACCTTGTCCTAAATTACAGGGTACTAGTGTGAGAATAAAATGAGGGAAGACCTCCATGTATGCTACTTTTAGAGGAAAGTTGGGATATCAGTATAATTAGAAATAACACATATTCCAAAGGGTACTGCAGGAAATGGGGCAAACTGCTGCAGGATTATTTTGGATTGGATTGGATTGGATTGGATTGGATTGGATTTGTATGGCTGCCCATCTCATCTAAGTGACTCTGGGCAGATCACAACAGTTAAAAGCAATCCAATAAAAACAAGTTAAAAACCAATATACAAACATATAAAAACTGTCCATTCCTTGTTCTATGTCCTTCCTTAAGAGCTCAATGTCTATGCTATTCTCCTCTAATTTCTAATGGAAATTCAGGGTTGAATTAAAGCATGCTGATGCTCTAATTGGGGTGTACTCATTAAGGTATTGGACTAGGAGCAGGGAGATCCAAGTTTAAATCTATCCTCAGCCATGGAAAGAAATTGGGTGACTTTGGGCTGGTTATACTTTCTCAGCCCAACCTATCTCAAAGGGTTGCTGTTTCAGGTTAAAATGAAGGGAGATCCCCTTTGAAGCCATCTTCAATTCCTGGAGGAAAGGGGGGTTATAAATCATACAAATAAATAAGGTGTGTTATGATTCATCAGCTCCATTATCATAAAAGAGAAGCAGGGGACACAGAGACGGACATGTGTGATTTGGCATGGGGAGGTTGGAGTTCAGATTTTTGGCAGTTGGTTTGATCAGAAAGGCTATTTAAACCAAAAATGTCAACTGTAATAAATCTTCTTAGTTATCTCCAATATATTTAGACGCCCTTCATAACATGAAGCTCAAAACCATGGCCCACTTAACTTGTACCTAAATCTGGCACTGTGGAAATTAGCAGATACAGAGATATAGGGCTTATCCTCCTGTCTCATTAACCATAGCACAAATATGCCTCTGTAACTTTTTTTAGAGGACATATCCTCATGTCACAGGCAACAAGGTGGCTTGTTATGATTTCAGTATGTGATGTCATTTTCTTTACTCCGCCATCATTTTGCATCCTTCATGGGATATACTTGGTGGTACCAATCACAACCTCTTGCTGGCAGCTTACCAGTTTAGGATATTTGGGAGCTGGAGTGAAGTTTACAAGAGTTCTGCCAGCTTCCCCTTCTAGCCCAAGTGACAGAAGACCAATATACGTGTTTCCAAAGATAGCTTAGCTTGGCTGACTAGTTGCTGAGGTGGAGGACAGGCTTGGAAGAAAGTGGGATATGATATGTCAGTTTCTTCATGCTTGGACATAAGTCTACCAGTATTCTGTCTTGTTGAGCTTCTTTCTATGAGTGTAACAGAATCAGAGAAATCACAAAAACATTCCAACCTCATGTCAATAGCATAAAGAACAAGCATGGAAAGCAGTTAATGATAGAAAACTAAGATTATGTCAACTGGAAATCTAGAAGAATGTAGGATAATAATGAGTTGATAGCAGTTGACCGTTACACTTTTCTAGGCTCCAGAATTGATAAAGGTGGTGGATATGTAAAAGAGATTCAGAGAAGAATAACAATTGACAAAAAGCATTGAAGAGCCTAGACAAACTCATGAAAGACAAAAATTAGAATGGCCAACTCAGTGTATTCCCTATAATGATGTATGGATGGAAGGGATGGACTTTGTGAAAGAGTGGGAGGAAGAAGATTGACTCCTTTGAGCTATGATGTTGGATTACATTTGCTTCACCTTCCTTGAACAGCCAAGAGAACCAACTGTTCAAATACTAAAGGGAGTCAAGCCAGAATTTTCACTGGAAGCAAGGACCATGAAACAAAAAATATCAAAATTTGGAGACATCAGGAAGGCTGATACAGAAAAGATGATAAGGCTTGGGAAGAGGGACAGAAGGAGAAGAAGAGGCTGACAGCACAAGAGGTGGATACTTAGTGTACTGGAAGTCACAAAAATGCACTTGCAAGAATTGCTTGATGCAATGAGACAGAACAGTTTGGATAGCTTTTATCCATACTACCGGTATATCAAAAGACCAGTAGATCTGTGTTCAGAAACAGCTGAAGTGATAGGATACCATTATGGAGCATCTCTGCACCACCACCCTGTCATTTGGCAACTTGAAAGTGACTAAGGCCTCTGTCCCAGGCACTCACTTATACTTGCCCATGCTTTTAAGAACAGCAGTTGGTGGCATTTTTTTCCTGTCAGGTGGTGGTGCTGGGTGGATGGGAAAATCCACCATTTCCTGCTTTTAAATTGTCCCACAATAATGCTCTAAGGATAGGGCCACCTGAAATCTCCTTACTGAGACAGATTAGAACTTAGCTGCCAGGGAGCACAAAGGATGCTGGTATATGTTTCTTCCAGTTTAAGGATTGGAGGAATGCATATTAACTGGGTCATCAGGAACAAACCCAGAAATAGCACATTGACAATGATAACCAAAACCTTACCCAATACCAAATGTCTGTCCTGAAAGGGATACTCTATGGATTGCTCTCACATAATTTTTATAACATAGCCTAGACAATGGCTATTTCTTCATTAGTGATTTACAGAGTCTTCACAGTGTCATCCAGTTATCACTGATGTGATATGTAACCTGTCCTCATTACTGTTATTTTGGCACAAGAATGGTTGGATGATTCTAGAAGATGCTATTATATGTAAGTGGGACATTACTAGCATGAAGGAGAAGAATAAGGGAGAGTCCAGATTAAGAAGGAAAGGTGTAACTGTAGAGTGTGTGTGTGTGTGTTCATTCAATTTTGCATGTTGCAAAATCAAATCTTTCTGGATGTGTAATTTGGTCAATTGTTTTCCAAAGCAAAGACAAATATACTGCTTTTTATAAATCTCTTCACTGAATCAAGGATACATCCCCTATAATGTTTTTCATTTCTGGTCCAATGGCTGGAAGTATCCTTCTTCTAACACGATCTTGTATCTACTTACCTTTTTACCAGGAATTGGAGTTTTCGTATAAGAGGCCAGAACAGCTGCAATCTTTTATGGAAATCTACTTAAGAAATTGCAGGAGAATAAATCTTAGCTTAAAAAATAAAGACAACTCTGTTTGGGATGCTTGGTTGGAACAAGGTACACACTACCAATAGTGTATGTTTATGGATATGCAATAAATAATAAGAATAATTTTAAAAAGCATTTCACCAACTATTTATACTTTATTAAAGGGAATAATTTTTTCTTCAAGGTAAATTCCTAGGTCTTTGTTATGTTTAGTTGAATTGGAACGGCACATCTAGTCCAAGATACTGGTTTGCATCATCTGAAGTTCCCTGTCCTCTCAATCAATTGTTATAACTTGCTGGTTGGAATAATACTGGCCAAAGGTTGGGTGGCTGGATATCTGGATTCTTCCCCTATGCCATGTCAAACTGTGAACTGGGTAACCTATAAAGTTCTTGGAGATGTTCATGACATGCTACATCAAACAGCCTGATTAATAAGAATGTGCATGCTGCCATCTTACATCACTCATGGCCGTTTAACAAGGTTGGAATTTTATCTAAGGCTAAGCAAGTCATGTGCAATGCTGGAGCAGCAAATTCTAGTTAGCGCTAACCCGAAATTGGAGCAGATGATAAGTTCTTATTTGTTACTGATTTACATATGAAAACGTTTTAGCTAAATTATTGGGGTTGAAAAACTTCGATTAACATGGGGGAAAATTCTCACAATTACTTCATCAGTATTGATAAACATTTAGTCATCTGGCTTTCAAATGCTTTTAGATGTATTTTGTTTAAGTTAAGTTTAAGTTAAGGTAATAAATATGAATCAAGATACTTAGACTGTACAGGTAGTCCTCACTAAAAACACGATGTCGTGCCACTTAGCAACAGCAGTTCCAGCAGTCTCCAGTTGCCATTGTTAAGCAAATTACCACAGGTTGTTAAGCGAGGACTTCATGTGACTACAACTTACAACTTCCTGCCAGCTTCCCCATTGACTTTGCTTGTGGGAAGTCAGTAGGGAAGCTCGCTAATCGCCATCATATGACCACAGGATGCTGCAATGATTGGAACTGCGGGCTGGTTACCAAGCACCTGAATCACAATCAGATGACTGCGGGGGTGCTGCAATGGCTGTAACTTTGAGGACCGGTTGTAAGTTTCCCTTCTTCAGTGCCATCATAACCTCGAACGGTTGCTGAACGAGTAGTCGTTAAGCGAGGACTACCTCTAGAATTTTTAAAGAAACTGAAAATACCTGATCATCTTGATGTGCCTCTTCCTTGCTACAGATGATTAGGGAATTTATTGCTTAGCAGTTACTTTTTTTTTAATAGTAATTTTATTAAAAATTACAATTGCAAAGATAAAAACTAATACAAACTAGAAAAAGAAAAAGAAAAAATAAAAAGTGCAGAAAAAAATAGAAAGAAAAATAGAAAAGAAAGAAAAAGTAAGAATATAGTAAAGAAAAAGAAAAGAAATATATAAAGAAATGACTTCCCCCTTCATCACAACAAATATAAACAATTTTAGTAACTTATCACCTTCTCTTAAAATACAACAAATGATCTCTTCTTCCCCTTTTCTATAAACAAATCTTTAAAGCCTCATTGTTTCAGTACTGATCAGCAAAAGTCCATTAAGGGTTACCAGAGATAACAACATATCTATTTTAACCTTGAACAAATAAACCAACTTTATATTCCTTCCTTTTATTTTTACCAAACTTGATTTTTAGTCCGTCCAAAAAATGTCCTAGAACTTGATTTTCTTTTCATTTTTTCTTTGTCCCTTCTCAACAAATTTGTCAAAGCTTTAACAAGCCTCTTTTGTAAATCCTATATAGGAAAATTATCCAAGTCATTCTCTTTCTTTTGTATGTCCAGTGTAGCATCTTTTTCCATATCATTCTTGTAGCCTGTCATGTTTAAATCCACTTTCAGATCAATCTCAATCTTGTCAGGTAAAACTTGTTTCTATTTCATAACATCTTCTAAATACAATCTGTCTATAGAGGCAGACACTCTTAAAATTAATTTCTGGATCCATTCTTCAAAAATATACTTCAATATATCCAATGTTAAACTGTTTTGCTTCATTCTGTATTAGTAAGTCAAATTTAAGTGTTCTTCTTCTTTAATTGCAATCTTTAGTTCCTTCTGATTCCCTCTAATGTCCCACATTCAAAGTCTCATCCTATCATGTTTTTTTAAGAGAATTCAAAACAAAAGCATTTTCCCATGGGAAAGATTCTTATAATTAATTCCAAAATCTTATTTCAAATCTATCTGGAGCCTTAGTCCATTTGTAACTTTCCAAAATCAAAGTTCTAATCATCCTTTTGATGTTTATTCCAAAAAAAAATTTTTTTTTATTTGTATTTAAAATTTCTTTTGCTAAGAATTGAAGGAAACTCAATTCAACAGCTAAAAAGCAGTTAACAAGCAATTTCTGAAAGTGATTAGAAAAGGAAGTATGTGAACCCAGTGTCCTTAAAGGAGAATCCAGTGTCCTTAAAGGAGCTGACCATGATTAGAGCAAGATGGCTATTCCCTCTTCTCCCAGAGCTCTAAACCCGCTGGAGACAGCTGTCTTGCGGTCTCCTCACAAGGAGCAACTGTATGGAACACTGGTAGGCAATCTTGAGTCCTCTCCTTGTCCAGAGAGGAATTACAAAGAGCCGGTCTACTCACTGGCTCTTCATTCCGTCACAGTTGTCAGCTCTCCTTTTAGTGGAGCCATCTTCAGTTCACCATTTCTTCCCTGGAAGTCTGCTTAGCAGTTACTTTTTATACAATATGAGATGCACATTTATTGCCACCCAAGTCAAAGTCTACACAACCACAAACAAAGTAAGGTTAAGACCATCCTGACCTTCATTGGTCAACCAAACAAATCATGGTATGCTAAAGCTTTGCCTGACCAGGAAATATTCATAGCATTCAATAGAAATGTAGAACTCATGGAGATATATTCATACCTTAGAACAAAATAATCAATATCAACTCCCAAAAGTTGATGGGACTATCCAAGAAGTCGATAAATGTCTGGGGGTCAAAAGGGGGTCAGTAAATGTCTGGGGTTCAATAGGTGGTTGATAAATGATGGAAGGTCGATTGGAGTCAATAAATCTTTTGGCGTCTCTGTAGAGCTCCACACCAATCCCTAGTCCTAAAGGTGAAGTGGCTAGCAGCGATACGGTATTACCCAGGGTTGCATGGTCAGCTACCAGCAAGAGCAGCCTTGAGTTGTCTATGATTATTTTTATTATTATTTGTAGCACTGTTAGTTAAAGTAGTATTTATTAAATTATTTTCATATAATAAATATTTTGGGGTTGATAAACCATCTGAAACTTCATGAAGGGATCGATGAACTGAAGAGCTTGGGGACCCCTGCCTTAGAATGTATCCTTTAGAACATATCCTTTTAAAGTGGGGAGAGCAACTTCAAAGCAAGGTTCATGTAACTCTTATTGGGTATATTCAGGATTAAGCATTTGTTGTATTTTTTATGTCTCTTAATAACCAGATACTTATTTGTTCCTGGGAAATAATATGTAATCTATGTCTATGTCACATATAAGGTATACTGAGCGAAACCCATGATACTAAATTGGTTGTGACAGTCATCTGTGGGACTTAGAGTTTTGATTTACAGTATATATTACCTTTCCCTGAAAGGGGAAAACGCCATATTAAACAGAAAAGTGTTGATTCGTGTTTTCATTTTTCTTTCCTTTTGTTTTAGAGGACTTGCAGATTCTAACAACTACCACAGTCAAAGAACTAAGGATTAAGCAGGTATCTTATGATTCTGGCACACAACATCAAGAAAAAGGTACTGTGATTAGTGTCTTCCCACTATGTACAAATCTGCCAAACTATGCAAACCATGGATCCTCCACTGTTGTATCATCTTGCCCATCATCCTTAATGAGCTTGGCTATTGTAGCCTGACAGATCTGGGCAAATGGGCACTAGGCTTGGAAGGTTGCATTAGATATACACGCTCCATATCAGACGATAGGTTTATTAGGATCACAGCATGGTAAGGCTAACTTCCATCCTCCTGCACCATGATTTCAAATTTGGTCAAATCTGCCCATGTAAAGCTGCTATTTATCTCCGGAAGCATAAAGCGGAGCTGACCATTGTGGCTAAGAGCAAAGAGCTGACAATTAGATTGGCTCCTTTCACCATCTCTGGACGAAGAAAGAATGCGAGATTGCCCAAGCTGCTGTGTCAGTCCCTGCACTTTGTCTTCTTCTCTGCGCTTTGTTTCAAGGTTTCGTAGCTCCTAAAGAAATGCATGATTGAAGTACAGTACCTTCTGCAGTTTGGCAGCCATTCTACTCACTGTATCACCTTGGCTTTGCATCAAACTCATGTAGTCCAAATTGCACTTAACAGCATCCTTCCCATTTAGAGAGGCCCCTTGGATTCCCTGTTTCACAGCATTCTTCATTCAAGACAAGGCTCAAGCCCTATTGGGACTTGCAACAGGTATTAGGACTGTCCCTCTGTCTTGGTATTTGATACTCAGAAATTCTTAGTGCTCATGGCTGTGATCAAGATAAAAACACCATTAGTCAGATTTTACATGAAGATTTAGCATAGTGGCTCTTTTCATCTGCACATATTCCATATTCATGCCTACTCCCCATCCAGGCAGTGAGGCAATGTCTTCAGTGGTACACAGACTTAAGAAGGCCTCCTTCTGTACTTCTCACTATCAGTGCATCAACAACCAGTGGGGAACATACACAATCATCTCCTTTCTCTCTCCATTTTTACCATATGAATCAATTAGAACTTCTTACAATTTACTATATTGTAATGGCCTTTGATCCTGTTCTTCGCAACAGAATATTTCGGATTGCCTTCAGTGCTATCCCTGATCTTTTTTTAATCTCAAGAAACAGGAATGGGGCACATTCTCTCTATCTCCTAGAATTCACCATCCGATTCTGAGATTTGTACATTCGCCTATCAGCATTCATGTTTTGGATGTGAACAAGGTGGGTAATCTCAGCCATTCAGTAAGTGCAACAGATAAATGGAAGCTGAATCATAGTTCCACAGTGGAATCTGCTTGCAGCTGATTTCTTCACAGCAGCAGAGAATACTCAACGTCATTTGTTCTGAAGCAGGTCAGGCATTTAAGAAGCATTCCTCCTTCCTGCCGGTTCTCTTTCTCACTGGAGTTCATCACAAAGTATCTCAGGGTGCATCTCCCTGCATTCTGCATTGGACTTTACGGAACTTAATTTTCCATAGCAGGCAAATCTCCTGAGTTGGAATTAAGGTAGTACCTACCATCCTCTTTGTCTTATTCATTACCATTTCTTTGTCTTACTTTCTTTCTGCAGGAAATAAAGGGTTTTCCCTTGGCAGCCTGAAAAGAATCCATGCATTACTCTTGCTCAGCTAATTGTTTACTCCATGTTTCTTCCATCTTTGAATTAGTTTGTCTCCACCCCCCCATTTTATTTATTTTATTTTATTTTATTTTTGCTGTTTTTGCTGTAGCTTTTTTCCAAAGGCTCTCTCAGCTCTGTGCTTCCTTCGCTGGCATTTCAATTTCTCACATTCAAATGGAACATTACCCTGTTTTTTCATATCCTTGAGCTAAGACTTTTCTTAATAGTGTCTTCTGTTTGGTCCCCTGGTTAAACTTCCTGTTCCAACTTGGGGTCTTTTGTTTACTTTCAGAATTATTTTGCAAATCTTTTGAACATATAGCTATAGTAGCCGTAAACCTCCTGATTTTTAAACTCAGTGTCCTGATAATGGACTCTTCTGCTCACAGAGCTGGTAAACTATGCATCTTCAGGGCAGATTCTCTACACCTATCCATAGCAACAAGGTTGCTTTGAGATCAGATAGCACCTTTCTTGTTATGCAGAGTGCAGCTATAAACACAGGCATGCTATAAATTTACACACCAGCAGTAGAGAAATTTAAAGAATGCAATGTCCTTATCTTTTTCTCCAAAGAAAATCCAGCCAGAAAATATAAAATATCTGGTTGTTTATTGAGAAAAATGCAAAACTCCATAAAATACAAGTTTCATCAAAATAGAGTAAAAATCACTTCTTCTCATATATGTGGCATCCAAGACTTACCTGCTACCACTCACATTTTATTACCACTATACCCCACCCCTTGAGTAACTAGCATACAGATGCCAATAGGTGGCAGTAAATAACAGTATACATGCACACTTACAATAACAATTTGCAGATGGCCTGCTTAGCCATAACAATATGTTTTAGAGTTAGCGAGATGAATTTCTTCCCATGAGAAACTCCTAACATTTCTTCCTAAGGTAGTTTCTATTTTCCATATGAACTTACTGTGTTGCTATTCACCCAGCCTTTTCTACTGAATTAGAGCATTCTATAGATGTTCACAGGGCTCTGGCATTCTATTTGGACCACACTGCACAATTCTGTTGCACCAAAGGTCTCTTCCTTTGCTAACGGAATAAGAAAAAAGGTGTGCCAGTTTCACCATGTTGTGTGTGTGCAAGCTTCTGAGTCAGTTTTTGACTCTTTGAGATTGCCTGGATAAGTCTCTGTAATTTTCTTGGCAAGGATTTTTGGAAGTGGCTTGCCATTTCCTCCTTCCTAGGGCTGAGAGAGAATGACTGGTCCAAGGTCACCCAGCTGGCTTTGTGCCTAAGGCTGGGCTGGAACTCACAGTCTCCTAGTTTTTAGCCTGATGCCTTAATCACTACACCAAACTGGCTCCATGGTTTCACCATAGCACTATGCTAAGTGGATCATTGCTACCATTTCACTGGTACCCCTTAGCAAAAAAAAATTTTCCTCTTACAGCAAATCCCACTTCACTACACCTGTTACTACCTCAGCCACCTTATATGCCAACATTCCTTTTGCAATGTCACATAGGAAGGTTGTAACCTGAGTGTAGCCCTCAGTGTTCCTATGCCATTACTATTTTGATTTCAGATTAGCACAGAATGTCTCATTTAGCAAGATGGCCTGTTTTAAATGATTAGGCACGTATCCCACCTCCTTCCAGGTAAGCATGCTACTCATATGTGTGATGCACAGAATCCACGGAGGAGAAAAACTGGTTGTTTGCACAGATGAACAGTTGGAAAACCACAGTTACAAGTAAGGAAGCTGCTATTCTGGCTTTGTTTGTATATTCCTGCCTTTCACAAGTGCAAAAAGCAGCTCATCTAAAGATCCTCCTCATCCAATGCAGATAATTAATGTTTTGTACAGTAGCGAATAAGCTTCTTCAAAACATTTCAATCTTTTCTCTTTCACTTCCGGTTAGAGTTACATTTCATTGAGGTCCATCCGGAAGCACTGATCCAGCGGACAGTCAACGTGGAAGGAATTATGGATATGCTATATGGAAATGGTATTCTTGATTTAGAACAATACCAAAAAGTCTTATCAAGGGGAACCAACCAGGAAAAGATGAGAGAACTCTACCAGTTTGTGCCCAGCTGGAACTATTCTTGCAAGGATCAGTGTTATGAAGCCCTGAAGGTGAAGAACAGGTTTCTCATTGAAGACCTTGAAGAGAAAGACTAGAGGACATCAAGTTGGAGTAGTTTACTATAGACCGGGCTAGCAATTTTGGAGCTACCAATGACCATACTTAACTCTTGGTGGGGACTGAGGAGATAAATTAAGTATAGTCACATATTGCACTGGGTGGAATTGGGAGGGACGTTTTGAAGGGTTGCTTTGCTTTATAACTGTGATGTGCCTATTTTAACGTGAACACTTCCCCCACATAGTAGGAAACCTATGTGCCATAGGTTTTCAGCAACCATGGTCAGAGGAGTATTTGAGGTCTGCAAAAGGGACCTTGATATGTGTCCCTCAGATAGAGTTGCCCACCCCCGCTGTAGATAACTTATCTTTTAAAAAAATCAGTTTACTTTTAAAATGTGCATGTAACTTCCACTTGGCTTGGACTGGCTCAATAGAATATCCACACCAGGGCTGCCTTTGTGAGTCTCTTACAGCAAAGCCACGAAAGAATGATTTGGTATTTTAAAAAACAGAACCGGCCCCATCAATTTTTCTGTCTGACTGGGACAAGATGGTGCCCAACTGCAAGTTGTCCCTTGTAGAAAACCTCAAATGGCAGCCAACTGAACTTTCTATGCTGATGGTAAGGTGGGATTTTCCACTTCACCTGACAACTGCATAGCTTCAAGGGTACAGGACAGGTTGCAGGGCACAACCAGTTCGACCTCAACACTTCACTACCATTCCTAGTGGGTGGCCTCATTCCATCCAGTTATACAGCTGCTTTTGGCAAGGGCCACATAATAAAGTGTGGCATAAGTATTCATGGTCTCTTCGCTGCTTCTCCCATGAATGTGTTTTGACATCATCTAGGACTAAGATGCCTAGCACCTTTGAGTCCCTCAGCATCACCTGCTCTTCCTGGTAGTGTCTCCCAAACATTCATTCCCAGCTTGTAATTACCAAGACATTGACAGAAATAATAAATTTCCAATAAATCTGGCAGCGGGCATCAGTCATAGCTCTTAAAGCAGAGTAGGGCACCATTACGTGCCCAAAACTGGCAGTATATGAACAGGAGACCTTTCACGCCACCAAACTACTGTATGTATCAACACACAGTAGCATTTCACTTTAGCCCTCTTCAGTGTCTTGCCCTCTGCAAAATTGGAGGGAAGATATAATAACACCCTTTTCGCAGAACGACTTTGCCCCTCTGCATTGGAAGAACCGGATTCCCTAGCCAAGGCGTTCCTTCAATGCCCTTTCTGCAGTAACCTAAGCTTTATGCTCTTACGCATACAGCCATCAATAGACATCCCTTTGCCAGAGGACATCTGTTCCTAATAATACCAGGAGAGTCACAACATTTCTTTCAGCTGCTATTTCCCTACATAGGAAATTATTTTCTTAATCCTCTATTAATGTATAATTTTATTATGTTCATTTAACTCTCTTACACTGCATCTAGGTTTTATTTTTCCTGTTATATTTCTCATTGGCCAATATATGATTTTACTTACACAGCATACATTATATTCACATACTGTAAGTTTGAGAATTAAGCATAAGAGAAGTTATATTGAGTTAAGAGAATTATATTGAGAGACTGGAAAGGTACTACTAATACAAACATCAAGGACTGGATTTTAAAAAAGTGTAATTTATTGATCTTTGAAAAAGCAAAAAAGACCTTTTTTCAACCAAAAAGTGACCAAATATTTTTCCCTTTGACATAGTTTTATAATATTTTACAGGGATACACCATTTTATGAGTAATTTGATGTTTTGATATGTGGAATATATTTAGTTGATTTATATTATTTTAATATGTTAATTCTTAGGGGGTTTTGTACTTTTTAAAATTTGTTTTGGTAGTAGAATTTAAAAATTAAATCTGGTAAAATGTTTTTTACTAATTAAAAATTACCATTTTTAAAAAGTTGTGTTTATTGTTTTTTCTGGGTTTTTGTTGTTTTCTATATACAATAAAAAAAAATTAATCATTCCCAACTTGTACATTTGTAAAATAAAAATTATTTTTAGAGGAGCTACATAAGTCTCTAGTTCTTTCTTTTCCTCCTCCAAAGCAAGCTGGTCTTGTAAAGGCTGCTCTGAACTATGTGGATTCATAGGTGCTGCTCTGATCAATAAGACATTGTGAGAACTGCAATACTACATAGACATCATTGGCCTTTTCTGTTGGACATCTCCAGATGTGCCAAGACATTAAGATGGCTCTCCTTGCATGAGAACGGGCAGCAACTTTTTTTCCTTCACAGGGCTGCACTTCATTTTAGAAAAAAGGCCTTTAAAAAAAGGCAATGATGTTAGCTGGGGCACAACTTTCAGCTTTTTTTGAGAGAGAGGTTGAGTATTCTACAAGACAACACACTCATCTTGCCTCTTATTTCGGCCAAAAGAAAATAAGTTTTCAGGGGGGCATTCTAAGATGCTCTGGGCCCACAAAATGGGGGTTGGATGGAATTCACATGGGCTACAGGTTGCCCATTCCTGCCTAAGGTGGGAAATGTTTACCTTAATTATTAAGGACAAGCCAGGTAAGGAGTAAGAAAACATAAGTTGCAAGCTCACTACAGTATGTTATTTCTAAAACTAGGTCTCTTATTGTGGATTTGTCTCTAACAGCAATGTTGGGTCTTACTTTAGGACTGGGGAAAAAAAGGAGTTTAAGAATTCTGTTCAACAGTAACAGAAGTGGAAATGAAATGAAAGAGTTCTGTGTTGAGTGAGGGAGAATAATCATGATGGCAAGCGTGCTTATAGAATTCAGTTCCAGCGGCAGCAAGTCTCAGGAACAACAAAAGTAACTTAATAGATGGGCAGCATCTAGATGGATGGTTATCTTTCTCAGGGTAGCATAGGAATTTCCTGGAAGACTTTGTCCTGTGTAAATCAGCTGATCTTCACTGTGTTATTTAGAATTAAAAGTTCCATTTAAATCTCTATTTGGGGGAGGGGGAAAGGACTAATTCTGGATTGAGTGGAAGTGGGAAATTCAAATAATTTTAGCACAAGTAATGAATGGCCCAAACATGTATAAGCTGGGTGATAATGAACTATAAATAGTAATGGTAAGATCCCATTGTCTTCGTGTATCGAATTTATAAAAAGCATGGCTTGTTGCGTTGATAAACTCCAAGGAGTGCCCAGCCAACACAGCCCCTTTTGCAGAGGGACCTGGATCTCTTCTTGCACTGAATGGTAAAGGTGTTTAATAAAATCTACTTTTTCCTCTTATTTAGGTGTGTCTGAGGTCTTGGAATTGTTAGCTTACCAGGTTTGTCTCCGAGCTGGGAATAAACACGCAGGCAGTTGCTTGAAGGAGAGAGAAGACTTTATTTCCGAGAGCCAGATACACAAAAGGATCAGCTGTCGGGCCTGCACTCAGGATTTCCCCAGGAGTTCCTTTTATAGGGAAGATCCTATTGCTCCTTGAAAGGTGCAGGAATGCCCGCCCTCTAGGAATTCTTTGAAAAGGTATTTAGCCAGAATTCCAAGAGAGAGGCTCTCCGGTGAAATTGACTAGAGCTTTAGAAGGGAGCGTCCTAAGGTCAGGCACCCTATTGAGTGGGGGTTTCCTGTGTTTGCCTTATCTGGTATTGTCTAAGTGGAATGTAGATCCCTTCAGGGAACAAATCGTTTTATGATTCGATTACAGCTTCAAGGAATGTTGGCCCTTCCTGCTAGGTCTTTAGTTATTTAATTTTGCGTTGGGCTGGAGGACTCTGGATTCTTCCTGCTCTGTTTGTAACCTTTTTAGGTGAGCCCCTTCGTACTCTAATTTAGTCATATACCTGGATTGCTGTTAAGATAAACAATGGTAGAGTGAGACAAATGGGAAGCTTTGACTTCCTGCTGAGGTGGGGGGGGGGACAATTTGATTTCCTTCTCACAGAATCTTCCAACGTGGCTAAGAATTCCATTGTGTTACAGCACCTTCTAGCCCTGTATTTTTGTAGCTTTCCTTCAAGGGCTTGTTACACTCACAAAGGGAAAATCTATTCTATTTCTACATGGACTTTTTTATAATAATATAATAATTTAATATATTGTTCCAACCTATGTTATAATATACAGTTAATCACACATGCAATAAACAATAATAAAATTTAAAATTATATAAGATCAACTTGCTCTCCCACAAAGTCTTAGGTGAAGATTTCATTCCTGGGGACTTAAAGATAATCCAGGATGGTGAAAACTACTTTAGCCAAAATATATATCTATGTCAATTCTATGGGCCATCTCCCAAAAGGCTGGAATGTAAGCATTATTATTCCAATTTTTAAGAAGAGCATTCTAAATTCTCCAGCTAATTATTTATCTGACTTCTGCCAAGTTCACCCCAGCTTCAGATAATGTTAAAGCATTTTTTATCTCTTTCCACTGTTGTAACTATCATTTGTTGTGAAACTTGCATGTTTATAACTACTTAAGGGCAGGATCACACACATACCCAAATGGAAACCACAAAACAGACAATAAGAAAGTTCTCACCCTGTCCAATGGGTCAACGAAATTGAGGCAGGCTGAAGCTTGTTTCACAGTGCTGCCCCTCACCATTGAATAATGGAAATAAATGGCAAATTCAGATTTCACTTCTGCTTTTCTTTCTTGCCATTCTGACTTAGTGCTCTTTTGGGGCTAGAGTTAGTGGGTACTTTCACTGAAGGAGAGTGATGGCACCAGTGACTGTTTGCTAGATGCATTAGAGGACTTGGGAGACCATGAATTTAAGAATTTCAAGGGCAAACACAATGAGTTCACTGTCAAAAGGCAACATTGCCAAAGGGGTGAGGCGACAGACAGGAGATAAGCAACCTTTTGCTTGACTACTACAAAGAAAATAGGTTCTGAAAGTGACAGCTGCAGTTCTGTAACCTGTCAACTG
Source organism: Liasis olivaceus (assembly GCA_030867105.1). Classification (NCBI taxonomy): domain Eukaryota; kingdom Metazoa; phylum Chordata; class Lepidosauria; order Squamata; family Pythonidae; genus Liasis; species Liasis olivaceus. The sequence continues at coordinate 100,425,144 of CM061351.1, forward strand.
CAAGTATAAGAGAAGCTTCTCAAGGCCATCAGGAATGGTAAGAAACAGGGAATCAGAACAATAGAAGAGAATATATGTAGCTCTGGGTTGAACTGTGGAGTTATTGGTGCTCTCTGAGCTCCGTTATTTGCTTGCAGATGTTTCATTCCCCAACTAGGTAATATCATCAGTGTGAGTGTGGGGTTTTCTGCCTGTTTATATATAGTTGCTTGCCCTGCCAGTTTTGGTTAGCTGTGGTTTCCTTCTTGCTGGTTCCCTAATTAGAGGATTGTTTTCTGCCTGATTGTCTGATTGTGTTGATCCCTGCTTATCTGAGTGTTGGCTGCTGGAGGGAATGTGTTCTAGTCTTTTTCTTTGCTTCCTAGGTTTTTTACTGTATCTTTTGAATGGTGTGCAAATGTGGTTTGTGGTTTAATTAAATGTGTCTACTGATGGCTGATTTGTCTGAATGCCAAGCTTCCAGGAATTTCCTAGCATTTTTGGATTTGGCTTTATCTAAGATGCTAACAGGATCCCAGTTGAAACTGCGTTGAGTCATAATTTCTGGGAAGGGACAGCTAGCTCTTTCCAGAGCCCTGAATGAACAACTTGCAAAGGGTTTTGGAACTAAGGGAAGAGTTGCATAAGATTAAGCAAGGATCATCTGGAGCTCTAAGAATGAAGATTGCCCTCCCATGCTATATGTTAACCATGTTACTGTCTCTCTTTGGACTCATCATCTTCCTGCTCTTTGTTTTCTGCCTTTGCCTTCCTTCACATTTCCTTCTATACATGGAAGGTGGCATGGCTTTTATGAGATGAGGATGCAGAACTAGTGCTTTCCAGATCATCTCCTTGTTATCCACAAACAGGATGGAGGAGCTAGAAAGGTTTTCTCATGTTAGAAAGCTTCCTGAGTATTAAGAATTAAATTAAATTAAAAATTTTATAATGAATTTCCCAAAGTACCTTGACGTTCCAAGCTGTTGGTGCTTTTAAGTTTCACATAAAGAATTAGGGTACATTAAAGCTTCTTTATCCAGTTGGGTATCCCACAGATGTATCAAACTACATCTCTTATCCCCTCCTATATGGCCAGGAAGGAAGAGTATTTGTTTGTTTGTTTATTAGCATTTACAGACAGACCCAGTTTGCACTTCTCTGTTGCAGCCCCACACATCTGAAGATGCAATGCGATGCCAAGCAAGAGCTAATGTTAACTACTTGCTCACTTGCCTCTCAGTCCCTGAAGAATTCAGGTGTTGCCAAAATTGCACGTCTGAATCCGTAACTCTACGAGACCCTCCGGAAACCTCCAGAGTCCTGGCAGCCGTAGACAAAGCTACGTAGCCACCTGAAGGTGTCTTTCGCGGGAGCAAGAAGCGAAAAGCGAAAGTAACGCTGAACCCACGTTGAGCAAGCAATCGACTCCCAAGTCCTCCCACTTGCAAACGTTTTCCGCTTTGCGCCTTTTTGTCTTCTCCATCTTTTTCTCTCGAAGTTCAGCCTTCCGTTTCTGCGGAAGAAGCGCGATGGCGAAGAATGTCCGCTGCTACCTCCGAGAAGCCTTGGAGGACTTGACGGAGGACGAGCTCCGAAAGTTCAAGGCGAACCTCAACGAATTCCAGGTCAGGCCGGGCTACAACAACGTCCCCAAAGGGCGGCTGCAGAAGGCGGACGCGTTGGATCTGAGCGACCTCCTGATCAGTTACTACGGCGAGGATTACGCCCTGGAGGTGACGGCCGCCGTGCTGTCAGACAGCAACTGCAAGCCGCAAGCGCGGAAGCTTCTCAAAGCCACCGAGAAAGGTAGCTCATGGGATGGGCGATTTCTGCAGCGGAAAAGGGAACAGGGCTGATCCAGGTTCTTCTCTAACCTAGTAATCCCCAGATGTGTTGGACCTTAGTTCCCAGCCCAAGTTCTTTTGGGGAGATGAAGTTCGGTGCACCTGGAGAACCACAGCTGTGGGGAGGTTGAGCCAGTTCATGTCCTTACCTGACCAGCCAATGAGGAGAAAAACCTTTCAAGTTGCACAGAAATTCTTCATTAGAATTTTGATTTATCTTTCCAAAAATTGGTTATGAAATAGGACTACTCCCTTTCTCATATTTTATAACATCCGTATGGAAACCAAACCCAATTTTATACATGGTTATCTACTGATTATTAAATCAGTACAACTATTTATATTTATTTACTTAGTTATTTAAAGCATGTTTATAATGCTTCTGATTTAAAAAAAAACTTGCACAGCCATAAATTTCAAACAATGAAAGCAGTAGGTTAAAACAACTCATAAAATAATACATTAAAAGGCCATATATAATATACAAAATGCAATAAACAGTAACAGAGAGTAAAAACAGCACTAAAAAGCTAAAAATATCAGAGCACCATTAACTTATTATTAAGAGGCCTGGAAGAAAAATGTCTTTTTCTGACTCTACAAAAACAATAAAAACCACTTCAGGTGTTTCTTGCTGGTAGGAAGCTATGTTAAAAGGAACTGCTTTGAGGTAGCCATTTACAATATCTCAGCATAGGAGGGTGCCCCATAGGGGGACGGGGTGCCCAGAGCTCTGAAGATTGTTATGACAGAGGTAGGAACAGAAAGGAAGATTAATTTTCTTCAGATACTGTAATCTCAAGCCATGAAGGGTTTTATAGTTTGATAGTACAAATTGAATTGTGTCTGAAAATAAATGGAGACCTAATGAAGATCATAATGAATTGGTGTGATGTGTTCATATAATCCAGCTCTAGTGACTATTTTTGCCTCAGAAATTGTGCTAACTGAAGTTTGCAAGCCAGCCTTGGGGCAGAGCCAGGTATAAATTACATTGCAGTGATTTAAACTATAAATTATCAGGACATAATTTAACAGAGCAAGATTATTCTTATCCAGGTAGGGCTATAGCTGGTGTCTCAGCGCACCATCCTGAGCTGATGAAAGATGCTTTGTGCCACAAAGGCCACCTGTGCATCTAATGTCAGACATGGTCCAGAAGCAATCCCAAGTGACAAATCTGTCATTTAAGGGGGAGTGCAACCCCATTCAGAACAGGTTGTACACCACCCATCTGGATACATAAATCATCCTTTAATAGCATCTGTCTTGTATGGATTGAGATTAGTTTGTTGACCCTCCTCCAGCCCATTACAGCCCTGCACTGATTCAGCATTTCCAATGCCTGTTCTGGATCTGATAAAAAGAAGAGATAACACTTTATTCTAAAGTTCAGATCATCAATAGTTTCATGAGTGACAAAACTGAGACTTGTGAAACCCTCCAGCCATGAAATCAAACAGAAGTCTCTCAGCACTGCTTGCTGGAGACAGACATCAAGAAATGGGCAGAACGACATCGAGGCTGTTCCACCCACACCTAACTTGGACAACCTTTCCAAAATACCCTGGTCAACAGTATTAAAAGGCACTGAGAGGTCCAGTAAATTCAACAGAGTTACATTCCTTTTGTTTCTCCCATCAAAGATCATTAAAGAGGATGACTAAGGCAGTTTCAGTGCCAAAACTAGAGCTAACCCTAAACCTAGATGTTGACCACTAATAATTGTTTGAATCGCCTACGTCCAATATTTTGTTTTCAGGGGTAGTCTCCTGGATCCATCTGAACTCCCCCTTCTACTAGTGGAGCCATGAGAGGCAAGAATCAAGTAAATATGTGACTGGTCAAACTTGACTAAGCATCTTGTCCACATAATCGGGCCTTAAAAAGTAATCCCAAAAAAATCTGACCAGGCAGATCCCCTAAATACTTTACAGATTGAACTGCTGGAACTATAAGTAATGAAAAATTTAATTGATTCTGTTCTCAAAATGACTAGCTGATGGGACATAGTTAGCTATCAAGGGTTCTATATGCTCTCTAGAAGGTCCAGATCATCAAAGAGCTCAGACAACCCAGAAAAAAAACTCTGAAAATATAAATCTCTCACTTTCAAACCACTGTCCTTTTGCCAAGCAGAAAAAAAAACCCTAAATCCAAAGTATGATTTGATATGTGATGGGCCAGAAACAAGTTCAGACAGACTCATGGTTGTGATGACAGCCATGAAGTCCTAAGCAACCATAACCAATGCAGTTCCAGGGATATTCGAGTCCCCCAGAATTAACTGCTAAGAGCCCTCAGTTCTGAGTCCAAAACCACTGTTAGTTCTGGTAGCAAGACTGTTGGACAGAATAGTGGTGGTACATCAGCAAAATCCCAAGTGTCTAATCCCAAGAGTACCCAATTCAAGTTATAAATGGAAATTCCTGTCTTGAATGGACAAGAAGCCTAGAGAGAGACAGAGAGAGAGAAAAAGGAGAGAAGATAATTCCTGAAGACTATAGTAACTTCACCTGTACAACCCCTCTGATGTTGTACTGAATATTGGGGGTGGGAGTAGAGCTTCCCAGTTCATTTTCCTTTTCAGTTGTGCTGTTGATTAAATATTTTAACCTGTACAAGTCACGTATAAAAAGCAATCTCATCCATACATTCTCTGTTCCATATCTAAAAGCTGCTGTTTCATTCCATCTTAATGCTTTAAATAATTCAGTAATATTATTTTGTAATAATTGTTTTTAATAACATATAAATTTTACATTATAAAACAATGTATGGTAATTTTGTTTCTTCTACATAATGTTATTTTCCTTTAGTTACATTTTCTTCCTTCCTTCCAGCTCAACCAAGGTGATTCTGGGTGGCTTACAGCAAATTCAACAAAATCTGATGAACAGAATACAAAACCACAGTGCAGAAACTGATAAACAATAATGAAACAATAAAGCAAAAATGTCGATCCAAACAGAAATAACGCCATCATCCAATCAGGATTCCAACACATCATGACCCAAAGGCCCAGGGGAAGAGCCAGGCCCCATGATGATCTCTCCCAGCTGCTTCATGTATATGTTAAAGGGGAGAGGGGAGAGCCCTGAGCACCCTACAATGCAGGGGCTAGACCATCTACGGTTAAACCTTTCCACCACACCAACACCTACTGGAACCAGCATGAGGAAGGAGAACCACTGTAAAATGGTGCCCCCCCTCTCCCAATCGCTTAAGTCCAAAAGAATACCATGGTCAATGGTATCAAAGGCAGCTGAGAGATTAAGGAGGGCCAGAATGAATGCACTACCCCCATCCCAAGCCCACCAAAGGTCATCCAATAATGTGACCAAAGCTATCTTAGTACTACAAGCCAGCCTGAAGCCTCACTGAAAGGGGTATAGATAATCCACTTCCTTAAGGATCCCCTGGAACTGTAGGGTGACCATCTTCTCAATAACCTTCCCTAAAAGGAAAGATTGGAAACTGGTTGAAAGCTGACCAGATCAGTAGGATCCGCAAGGGTTTCTTGCAGAAGGGATGGACCACTGCATGGATCCATCTACATGCCCCCTCCCTGGAGACTTTAACCAATCAGGAGCAGCATGGATGTAAAATACAAGTAGATGCACCCACAGCACCAGGGACCTGTCTACTTCCTATGGACTAACAGGCTCAAACTCCTCCCAGATAACATTGGAAAACTGTGCCATCATCTCCAATGAACTTGCCCAGCTGGAGTCAAAGTCAGAGTGAATCTGAACAATTTTTATCCACCAGGTCTCAAGAACTATCCTCACACCAACCCTGCAGATGCTCCCAGGTCCCTCCTCACATAGGAAAGATCAGATTGCCTTGAACAGAGCCACTGGCCGACACCCCGAGGGCATAATAAGAGCAGAGAAATAAGCATGTTTTGCTGCTCTTAACACTGCAATAATAAAGGCAAAAGTGTACTGTATTTGGTACCTGTATTTGGTCAGATTCACTCATTTTCATCCAGCAGCACCCTAGGCATTGCTTCATCCTCTGGAGGCCCTCCAAAAACCAGGGAGCACAGCAGAGATCCAATCTAAAGCTGTCACCACAGCTTCATTCTAGGTGGAGACCAAGGACTGAATCAAACTATGTACCAGAGCCTCAGGTATAATCTCAAGCTAAAACCCAGTAGGGTCCATCAGGCTGATCAAATAGCTCCAGCCTCCTTGTGGAATTCACTTGCTGCCACCTTCTTCCACAACTTTTCCAGCTTCTCTTGAGCTGATCTATGCACATGTAATCTTTTAGAGAATATCAGACAAAATTCTGTGTATTGTCCATTTATTGCTGATTTTGCATGGTAACCTTTTTTTTTCTTCCAGGTACTTGCAGTTTTGTTCAGAATCCCATGCCCCATTTCAGCACCCACTCAAGAAAAGCTGGTGAGTTCCTTAACACCTCCATCAGTAGTTAGGAATCAGCCTGCATGATTGTTTACTTGCCACATGTATCTTAGAACAAATTTAAGTGAAACTTCAGTTTCATGCCAATCTGATCTTCCTAAAACTCCAAGAAATTGTAGGTAGATGACATAGAACCCTAGTAAAGACAACTTATTTGCATATATAGACAATATGCAACAAAGTGCTCAGCTATTTTCTCTTCAAGAGCCAATCTGGGAAATCCATCTCTTCCTGTTTGTTGAAGTAGAAGCCAGATGTGAAAAGTGCTGACTGTGTGGCTCATATTATTTCATAAGGACTTTTTTTCACCTTTCAGCTTTCACCTCATACCTTGGATTCAATTTTTTCAAAGTTCTTTGTATAGAATGGTATAAGCTTGGCTTGGCAATATTGAGCCTACTACAACCAAGGTGTTTGTTGTTCCCCAAAGCAGTATTATTAGAACCCCACAATTAAATAAAAGTTATTTTTATTTGAAAAATTAAATGGTTGTAACCTGATGATTTATGCAAGGCTTTGTATAATCTCCCCTAGAGATTGAGAAGACTATTGGCTCCTAATGTAGCATGCATTCATTTTTTAACAAATGTTCTCCTGATTGTCAAGCTGTGCCTTGAATTGTGGAAAAAAAGGAAGCCATCAGAATATTGCAGAGAGGAACAATATACTTCACAGCATTCTTATCATTATCATCTACAGCATATGTGGATTTTACTCCAAGATAAAGGAAATTATACAAAGAATCTTGATTTCAGTGAAGAATATATATCCTTAAAGAATGTTCTATCACACAACTACAATTCCAAGGCTTCCAGCGAAGAGAGGGTTCATGCTGAACTAGTGTAAGTCTCTAGTATAAATGTATCCCTATTTGTTTCTTCTTTTTTTTTACAGAGGTGCAGCCCTCAGAAGTGCATTTTATTGAACGCCATCGGGAGGCACTCATTCAGAGAACGGCCACAGTGGAAGGGATTCTGGATCGGCTGCATGGAGTTGTCCTGAATGATGAGCAATATCAAAAAATCATCACAAAGGGAACAAACCAGAATAAAATGAGGGAGCTCTACAAGCTGCTGCCTAGCTGGAATCATTATTGCAAGGATTTGCTCTATCAAGCTCTGAAGGAGAAAAACAAGTTCCTCATTGATGACCTTGAGGGACAGTGAGGCAATAGAAGTGAAACAGCATCTCAGGGCATAGAAAATCCAGCTCCATATATCACAGGAATCCCACAGGAACCCTAACTATATAGTATCTTCACATATATAGGCTATATTTACAGTTGACCTGGTTACTGAATTGTTCCATTTTTCTGAGTTCACATGGTACGTCAAACCATAAACTAACCAAACAGGCTAGGTACACTCAATATGCTATGTTACAGAAACATCTAAACAAATTTAGCATGATATAGGAATGTAGCTGCTAGATCTTTAAATGACCCAGTTAAGAATATTGTGTGAACAAAGCCAGTGATTACCGTCACACATAATAACTTCACTCATTTTGCTCCATGCAAAGAAATGTGAAAATATTCCTTTGAGATTAAAAACCCAGTAAGGGTAATTGCATTTGAGTGAAAGACCCTAGGACAAAATAGAACACAAATAATCATCACCCCCCTTTAATAAAGATCATTATCCTTTTCCTCTCTATGGGCAGCACCTCCACAGCCTGAGTAGATAGTCTGTAGTGAGAGCCCCACTCAGCCCCCAATACTTTTTCAGAAAGTACTTTAAATTAATCTTGATGATTTTAAAAGTGGATAGGATAGATGGAGGGAGGAACCAACTTATGAATAAAAAGAATGAATGAGATTTTTTTTAATGTACGTTTTACTCTGAGCACTTCCACTTTACATAGATCACATTCACATTCCTCTTTACCTTGCCTACACATAGCCCTTGATTGCATTCCGAATCATAAACTGCCCTTTATCCAAATTTGTACATTTATGCAAAAATAACAAGTGTTGTCTAGATGTTATAGACTGTAATTCCCACAATCCCTTTTCATTGGCCATGCTAACTGGGGTAATGGGAGCCCACATCTGGAGCCCACCAAGCTACCTATCTCTTATAAAATAATTGGTTCTAGCCTGCATTGTGAGGCCAGAGGTAGGGAAGCTGTAGAACAGTGTTTCTCAACCACAGGAGACTTTAAAATGTGTGGACTTCAACTCCCAGAATTCCCCAGCCAGTTTGGGGTTGAAGTCCACACATCTTAAAGCTGCTGAGGTTGAGAAACACTGCTGCGGAGAGTAAACAAGATGACCTTGATAGAGATATGCAGAAGCTGTTGCCTAGGCAAAGGGGTTAAAGTGATTTTTAAGTCCAGAAATGTCCAGATAACATTCAGAAGCAGCTCAGATATGACACCTCCCTAATTCACTGAACTATAAGGAGGAGGAGGAGGTATAGCATAATCTGACTTGCAAGATTCTGTTATTATAGCCAATCTCAATAAAAGTACTTTTAGCCTTCCTGTGGGGTTGATTTCCTGATCTGGTCTACCTAGTGGGGCTGACAAAAGCTTATGAAATAGTTGTCCAACTGCCAAGATTCCAAACATTCCTTTTACTGAACTAGCACAAAAACTAGTCCATGTTATTCCTGATGTTGTCTGAGTGTCATATATAAAAACATATTTTTTTAAAAAATAAAGGTAGTCTCAGTGCAAGGCTGTCATTCTAAAAGATGTGCCATGAAAAGAAGAAAGGATAGAAAAAGGAAAACAAGCAAATTCAAATACAAGTTCTTAAAGTTACCAGTTCTTACATTTCAGAGAGGGGAGAAAAAACAAGGCAGCTTGTCACAGCTAGCCAATGTAGGGAAAAGCTTAGCCAAATGGTTGTGAGTCTCAGTGGAATAGTGGCCTTTTGATCCTGGTCTCTATGTTAACATTCCCATAGTTGCCTTTTATTATCAGACAATCTTGTCAAAATTCCCCAAATTTACATATAGATGTATATTTTGTTTAATTATGAAATAAAGTATTTTCTAGTTATGTGCTACTTTGTTATTTTAAAAAAAGCAATGAGACTGAAATAAGATTGCAAGCAAATGAATGTATGCCTTCTGGAACTTTTTAGTTAATACATATTCTGTTTTAATTTCCGGGTTTGAAATATACTCATAGGTAAATGATGGGATGGAGTGAGTTGGCACATCATCAGAATGTTGTTATGGCCAAAGGCCAGCAAGAAAACAGATAACTAACTGATATGGGAAGCAATCTTCAAGATACATCATCTGCCACATTCTTGAGGCTGGATAACAAAACTTGGTGACATTGTAAGTAATCTGAAAGTTATACACAAATGCATAAATGAAAGCAATACAAGACAAAGAATGTTCTAAATAAAGTGCAATGCAAATTTGCCAATATTCTCCCAATGCGCATATTTAAAGGAATCAGTTACAGAGGGTTCTGTTTTCACAGCAGCTGCAACTAGTAAAAATTTAACCTTGTCCAAAATGTATTGTGTAAATGTTCATTTTGATAGAACAAATACATTGCATATATTGTGGTTATAAACAGTTTTGTTACAGTCGAAGTTCCTATTAGGTTTGAACTTCAGCATTACTTAGGATGTGAATACTATAAAATTGGAGCAGCTAAGGATGATTGTAAGCTGCCTCAAGACTCATCCTCAGATCTCCCCAGCTGTGAACCAATATCCTAGTAACTCTTTTGTATGCCAAGTCCTCATAACATTGCCTTGCTCTCATCCCCAGCTCACAGCCAAGGCAGCCTAAAATTGATCTGGTATGCTTCACTGATGATGTGATTGCTGACATTGTCAAAAGTGGGATCTGCCCAGCTTCTATTGGCCACTATAGGCTGCAGGGGATATGCCCTGCTCCCCTCACAATAGCACTAAAATAAAACATGTTCTACTACACAATATTTTTAATGCTCCATTTCTTGGGCTTTCTGTTAGGCAAATTTCAGTACTATGTCCCTCCTCCAAAACTGCCAAAATCCCCTGAAACACTTCAAGAAAAATTTTAAAATATTGAAGTATTTGTGCAAAAATCTTATATATTAAAGTAGCACTTCAGTGCAAACCGAAAAAAAAATAGATTAAAAATCTGCTGTTCAATTGTCTAGTCCCTACTCCACCATAGCTACATAATGCCAACCAGATAGATGTATTTATTTAGTGGAATTCTATGGTCACCCATCTCACATACGTGACTTTGGGTGGCTCACAATGTTGAAAACAATAAAAACATACACAAAAATATGAAACCCATAGCAGCTGGGGGGAAAAATTGCAAAGCCACAATCCAACACCCAACCAAGCAATGGGCTCCATCCTGCTTCCGGTGTCCCAGGCTTGAGCATAGGGCCACGTCTTCAGGACTTTATGGAAGGCCAATAGGGATGGAGCCAATCTGATCTCTAGAGAGATGGCATTCCGGAGGGGAAATGCCATGACAGAAAAGACTCTCCTCCTGGGCCCTACCAGATGACACTCCTTAGCTGACAGGACCAGGAACGTGCCCCCTCCTGGCAGACCGGATAGGATGGGTAGAAACAACTGGGGAGAGATGGAACATGAATGCTTGTAAAAAGGCAATGAATGCTTCAGTAGCATAGAAGCTGCTAGCCTGGAGACATCTGCATGATGTTCTAATGCACAGTTCATTTCCCCCATTTCTGCCACCCACAGACAGAGCTGTGAACTTCAGACTGCTTCCCACCTGTGCTCTTCATACACATAAAGCTTTTCCATAAAAAACTCAAGGTCACCCCAAGGGTTTTTTTAGCGTGGTGGTGGAGAGGACAAGATGAGGCCCTGCTCCTGATTAATTGATTGATTATGTGCCATCAAGTTGTTTTTGATTCCTAGAGATCACATAGGTAAATTTTCTCCATGAGGATCTGCCCCCAGCCTGGTCTTTCAGGTCTTCCAACGGTGCCCCCATCACCATTGTAACTGTGTCCAAGCACCTTGCTGCTAGTCGTCCTCTTCTTTCCTTTCTTGGACTGGCAGTTGAATCTTACTGACAACAGGGAACAGTCCACTGCCATGCCTATGGGTGGCAAGATTGTGCAGAAGGTGAAAGCCAAGTTGCACAAGCAGACCCAGGTATATTGTCCAACAGAGGGAACTACCTGGGAGCTGCCATTGTTGGACCTTCAATGCCCCTTTTGAAGCAACCTTACCCAAAGGACCAGCCTTCAAAAAGTGTTTTGCATATCTGTTGGTATGCTTGCTTATTCTACTCTCTATAAATATGAGACAAATGTTAACACACTGCAGTTTGCACATTTTCTTAAGCTCTTTTGGGTGAAACAGTGCTCAGTTCTGGCCTGCAACTCCAGATGTGAATGTGAGGCACAATTCTTTGGTCAGCAAAGGCGAGAGAAAAATTGAGAAGAGGCTGGCAGGTCTCTATTTCCAGAGCAGCGGTGGAACCTCCCTCTTCCGGAGGCCGCATCATGCTGAGTCGCTGCTAGGAGCGAGATCGAACTGATTCGTTCTGCAAGTTTGCATTCCCCCCCCCCCCCCAACGACTCGTGGTTTGGGGCTGATCCTGGAGGGGCGCGAATATGCCTAAGACCATCCGGCAACGCCTGGAAGAGACCTTGGAGGATCTGACGGAAGACCAGCTCCGAAAGTTCAAGGCGAACCTCCATGAATTCCCGGTCAAACCGGGCTACGATAATATCCCCAAAGGGCGGCTGCAGAAGGCGGACGCGTTGGATCTGAGCGAACTCCTGCTCAACTTTTACACCGAGGATTACGCCATGGAGGTGGCAGCCGCGGTGCTGAGACACAGCAACTGCAAGCCTCAAGCTGCAAAACTTGTCGCTCTTCCAGGAATTGGTAAAGGGGGGTGGTGGAATTTGGGGCCCGTCGAAGAACCTAGCTTGATTCAGGTCAAGAAGGCGTGCCTGCAGAGATGCATCTGCTGACCGCCCCCCCCGCCCCCCCCCCGTCCGGGTTGGGAATCGTAGTGGTAGAGGAGCCGTAATTTGCAGGCTACTGTTCTGTTGCAATGTTTGTTGCAGACTGAAGCGGCAGGTCTTCCAAATTACCTTTTGAAAAACTTTTCTGGCAAAGCTTATTCAAAATAAAACAAGAAAACCTACTAACTTATCAGGCATACCTTTCTTATGGCGCCTAAGTAAAAAAAAAAAAAATCCGGCTGTCTTCCTTGTATTTCTATAGAAGACATTAAAATTATATATTTTCAACAAGTCATTTAAAAAAGAAACACACAGCAAGGCATGCATCTTTCTCCTTAAATAACTCTAAAACCATAATGTCTTCCATTCACGCTTCTTTCTGTTTCATGGGCTCCCTTATTCTCACATACTTTGCAATATTTTTCCTTTGATGTTTATGGTCATTGCTCTCTTCTGCAGTTCTTACACAGTATTGGTATTCATCACTAACTTGTTCAGTACCACCCAACCATTTTCTAACAAGTTTGTACCTTGAAAAATACATTCATTTTTTTTACCTTCTTGTAAATTACTCATGAGTTTACTTTCACTTCCTACATCATCACTTCCTTTCCATTTATGAACTATGGAATTTTACCTAACTTCTTCTTTTAACCTATTCTCCTGGAAAGCTTGCACACAAAATTTGTGAACAAAATTGCCTCTCCCATTTGACATTTTAAAGCATTCTTTTCCTTTCTTTTATGCTCTTTCTGACAATTGGACTACAATAGCACCAAAATAAACAAGGAACAAATACATGTAGTTAATATCTTTGAAAGATGCAGTCTTGAAAAACACATTGGAATGGAACAGTACCCAAGTTAGGAAAAGCTGCTATGGTCTTATCCACATACAGTCCCTGCACTACCTGTACAATATAGTCCCAATGAAAAATTACATCCATATTCACTGCACTTGCTATTAGCAGTTCAAAAATAGCTGATACAACAGCACGTGCTATCCTTTATTTCAAATGTAATTTGAATTTCTAGAAACTTTAAGAAATTTCATGCATAATTTTTAAAAAAAAAAAATTGGAAGTTTCTGTCCTTTTCAAAAAAGGTTTACTACTGTAACTGTCAGCTAAAGCAAGACAAGACCTGGCATCTGTTTATGTAGGACCTGGGTTTTTTTCCAAGTCATTTTCCATATGATTTATAAGTTGGCCAAGGCAGAGCAATTCAGATGTGTTTCCACAGGCAGGAAGTGAAACCCAAGCAATCAGCAAGCATGCACTAGCATGCTGTTCTTGCACACCCTGTTTCTCATCCCAGTGACTTCTGACTATCTGCCACTTCCTCTGAGACACTTCCTCTGTGTTGGAACATATACTGAATATATTTGTTTTATGCTTCTTTAAGTGCTAGAAATTCTTCTCCCAGCTCTAGGAGTTGGAAAGGACTAAAAATGCTGTTAGAAATCATTAACCTGCTCGTTCAATTCCCAAGGCCTAGAGCAGTGTTTCTCAATCTGCACAACTTCCAGATGTGTGGACTTCAACATCCAAAATGCCACAACCAGAGTGGCCATTGCCAGGAATTCTGGAGTGGATGACCACACATCTGAAAGCTGCCTAGGGTGGGAAACACTGGCTTTGAGGCGAAGGGAATGAGTTTGCAGTTAGTTTAAGTCTATCCTGTAAGCATGTACAGAGATTCTTGTCTTCTCATTCTTTCTTGACAGAGAAGCAGCCATCTAGTTCTTGTCATCAGCATTTCATTGACCAGTTCAGGGAGCAGCTGATCCAGCGAACTACTACGGTGGAACCGGTGCTAGATAGATTGTATGGTTCTCTCCTAAATGAAGAACAATACCAAACAATCTGCTCACGGGAAACTAATCAGGAGAAAATGCGAGAGCTCTATAAGTTAGTGCCCGGCTGGAATCGCTTTTGCAAAGATCAACTGTACAATGCACTGAAGGCCATAAATCCATTCCTCGTTGAGGACCTGGAAGGGAGATGAGGCAACAAGGGAGATGGAAAATAGAATCATTCCAGGATACAGAAAATCCAGCTCTGTGCCATGTAACACCAACAGACAAAACCTTAACGTGTCTTTCCCCATGCATCCACTTTGGTCCAAGTTGGGGATAAAGAACTGGGATCCTCCGTACATTCAAAACCTAACCAGCATGCTCAGTGGAAGAGGACTAAAAACTTCTCAAGGGTAGCAGATCATCTACTACTGGTCCAGATAGAAAGATACAGAAAGACTGGCAACCAAATATTAGATCTCATACTTAGGGTTATCTGGGAGAGGAGGGAAGGTGACTGTTTTAAACTTACATCCTTATATTCCATTGGCAACTGCTCTTAATTATAGATCTAACTGATAAGTCCATACATTTTGTCCAACTTTTCATTCCTTTGGACTCTCTTATTTTATGAATGTGAAAGTTCAGATGTCCTTCCTGAGATGTTTTACATTTTTTTAACAACTTTTTCTTTGAAATCATAAGCACAGACTAATTGGGAATCCATATATAGATTCTGATGTCTAAAAACAAAAATTTATTCCATTTTGCTTTAGCATTTTACTGTGTGTTTCTCTTAGAATAAAAAAGTATTACTCACCAGTACTGGTGCAAAGCCTGGACAAAGCAGCTGCAATTACATCTTCCCTGGGTATGTTCAGTACTGAAATGGCTCTCCTGCAGGACCCAACCATCTTACAACTGGACTTTAAAGCCTCTTAGTTGTGATAAAGGAAAATTCCTGATTACATACAGATATTATAGGATGGATTTAGCACTGACGTCGTATTGATTGCACTTGTTGATGACCTTTGGCAGAGCCAGAATGGAGATGATACTACCATCCTGGCCTCCATGATCTTTCAGCAGCTCCCCATACCATTGGTCATGGCATGGTCATTCTGGATCAGCTGCAGGGAGAGGGTTATGATGGTGTTATAATGGAGCCGGTTCCAGACAGGTGGGAGAGGTTAAGCCGGAAGTCCTTGATTTGCACAGTGCTTCGGGGCTTGATGCTCTCGCCCCTCTTATTTAACATCTATATGAGGCTGTTAGGGGAGATCCTTCATTGGTTCAGAGTCAGATATTATCAGTATGCTGATAATACTCAGTTGTAAGTCTCAACTCCTGATCAAGCAAGGAGCTGTCAAGTGCCTGAAGACTATTGTGTTTTGGATGGGGAGGAACAGGGCCCAGGCTCAACCCTAGCAAGACTGAATGGCTGTGTTTAGTCCCCTGGTTCTGGGGACTTTCCAGTTTGGTCCTGAATGGGTTGCAATCCCTTGGTTGGGAGTGGCGCACAATCTGGGGGTCTTCCTGGACTCTTAGCTCATTCTTGAAGAGTAGGGGGCAGCTGTGAGCAGGAAGGCCTTTGCACAGGTTCATCTTGTGTGCCAGGTGCATCTATTCCTAGATCAAAGACCTTCCTCGTGGTCACTCATGCCTTGGTCACCTCACACATGAACAGTTGCAGTGCACTCTATATGGGCTGTCCTTGAAGTCTACTCAGAAGCTACAGCTGGTCCAGAATACAGTAGCATGAGTAGTGATGGGCAAGCCTCATTATGCCCATCTAGCACCTATGGTACATGAGTTGCACTAGTTAACACTTCTGGAGGTAATTCAAGATGCTAGTTGTCACTTATAAAGCCCTACATGGCAAAGAGCCTAGCTATTTGAGGGAATGCCTGCCTCCTCTAGGGTCTGCCCATCCTGTGGCTTGCTTCAGGGCCCCGTCAATCAAACGACGTTATTTAGCAGGACCCAGGAAGGCTTTGCTGTTGCGATACCTGCTTTTTGGCACAGCATCCCCTCAGAGATCCTAACAGTCTCTAATTTGCCCATCTTCAAGCTATATTTAAAAATCTGGCTTTCCCCCAGACTTGGATTAGGATGTTTGAGTGGGCCTTTTTAAGTTGGAGGTGTGTGTGATGTGAAAGAATGGCATGTTGATCCCTTGGACAATTGTCTTTTTACCGTACATCATGCTGTTTTGTAACTGTGAAGCCAGTCAGAGTCATTTTGGATGGCCTAGAAATCCAGTAAATAAATAAATAATAAATACCAAGGGCCAAAGATACCTTTCTGAATTTATTTCTTTTTGATAAATTCTTCTCTGGGCATACAACTTATGAAGTCTATTTTCCACTGAGTCCTTAGTGTAATCGTTCTTATGCACTTTCTCTTGTTTTCAAAGCTTTTTGTGCTTCTGACCATCTGTTCTTTTCTCCCCCAATGCTAACTTTTTTTCTCATTATCTTTGACTGTTTTTCTTTCACAGTTCCTTCTCATTCAGCACCAGTATTTTCCTTTCTACTTGTATCAAAACTTTCATATTATTTCAGAAAGTTTTCCTTCAAAAACTCCTGTGTAGAGGATTAGTGGAAGAAAAGTGGAATACTAATAAGAAACAAATTGTCTGATATCTGGTAGCCATTATTATTAAGCTTGACTGTATAAATGTCTTGTGGTAGACTGTGGCTATTATTTCCAGACCCCTCTGCTCTGTTTTCCAGCTCGTTTTACTTCAAAAGTTTCTTATGTATTAACTGAGCAACTTCTCCCACTGGCTTGAAAAAATCAGATGAAAAATTACAACAGAATCCCCTCAGGGATTCACATCCCTCAGCTGCTACCACAGATGGGTCAGCTGCTCCATCCTGTATAACATTTATATTTCCCCCATTCAAAATACTGTATTAATGTATCCTGCTTGGTCTTTTCAGGAGAAAATATTTTTTTCTTTCTTCACTTGTTACAGGCAGGTGTTACTCTGTTGTCAGGATGGAGTTTTCTTGAACTGAGTTCCCTATTTCTCCTCAGTAAACTTGAAAGAGAAATGTATTTACAAGGTGAAAGGTAACACTTTGATTTCTGAGGTAATTTGCTTTTTGTATGAATCCATAAAGTATCTCAGAGTCCGCAGAAACAGGGCTAACACTCTTTGCAGCAATATTCTCTGCTCCTTCTGAGACATTATAGTATTTTTTTTTAATTGTGTCTCCTTATTTCACCAGTATACTGCTATCCCAGCCTTCTTACCCTGAGACTGGTTTGACTCAACTGACGGTTGTTTTAAATAGGACACTTTGTTCCGTGCCCCCTGCAAGGGGTTTCCCAGTTTGGTGACAAGGGCTGTGAAATACCAAACTGCACGGAAATCAGATTCTTCCTGCTGAAACATAATCAAATGAGTATCATCACACTCCTGTCCTCCATGGACATTTTTAGCCCCTTCTGAACACTCTGAAATTGGTGATAATCACCATGGGGGCAACTAATTTCATATTTTGTCATTTAAAGAAGTATGTCTGTTTCTTGGTCAGAAACCTCCTTGAATTTAACCTCAGTGGGTGGTCTCAGATTCAAATACTATCCAGAATCTGTGCTGGTCTGTGACTGAAATAAAATTGATTGGCTATCAAGAATAAATCAATGTTTTCTGCTCCATGATTGGTTTTCTTTCTTTTGAAGCCAGACAGGCCCAGTGCTGTAGTTTTCTCTCCTATAAGTTGCTAGTCCCTAATCTTTTAGTTGCCCTTTTATGCATCCTTTCCAATTGTACAATCTTCTTTTTTAAGGCCCAGTATCCAAAATTATAATTAGCATTACTATTTGTGACTCCCCAGATTTTTTTCCTGGCCAATCATTGCCAGCTTAGAGCTATCAGGATATGGGAGGTTTGGATTTTTTTTATTCTAATAACTATCACTTGCTGTCATTGAACTGATTTCCAATTTTAATGCTCATTTGCCCAGCTTTGAGATTCTATTATAGTCCATTAGAATTTCTGTTTTCCAATGCAGTACTGAATATTTTAGGTGTTAAAAGGCATGCTGATGGGAAATTCCAGAACTTGACTACAGTACATTTCTGGGAATAGTGTGTCAAATGCCTCTATTCTCAAAAGTGTACTATAGTCAAGTTCTAGAATATGAAGATTATTGGAGGACCCTAATTTTGGAGAAACCATATTTCCCAATTTTGGCTATGGGGTTTCCAAGTCTAAAATGTATATTTTTATGTAACTAGAAGAAAAAAGCCTATTTCAGCAAGTCTTTCTTATATAGAAAAGATAGATTTGGAAAAGAATGTCTGTGGATGTTACATGGGGTATTTTTGGATTGTTTTAAAACAAATAAAAATGAAGTGCTTTAATTCCACCTCATGTTGTCTTCTTTGGGATTGTGGGTATTATGGTAGTGTGACTTTGCAAATTAAGAATTTCCTTGGGACCAGACTACAGCAATCTTGGAAACATAGTCTTAGGTTTTCCTCAAAATCTATTACTCAGTGGCATCTAGAATAAAATCCTAATCCTGCAATTTTATTTAGAAGTCCATTAGAGCTCAGTGGAATTCATTCCTAGTGAATTAAGCACTGCAGACTGTAATTCTATCTGCTTGTGGGGAGAAAACAGTTTTTCTGCTCTGCTTTCCCTTAGGAATAATCTGCTTGTAGGCACTGCAGCAGGAGCTCCAGAGTTAAAAGAAAGAGGGTCCAGCTGTTCATTGCCAGCTTTGCTCAAAAGGCTGGGAAGGACAGATTTATTTTGCCAGAGCTCTAAATTAATTCTCTGTGAATGTACTGTGAAATTAGGAATTTAAGAATTTAAAAGTATGCCCATCCTTGCTGCTTATATTTTCATTGGAGTACATTTCATACGGCTTGCTATTGTGGAAAAATAAAACCTCCTTTAAATCAAACTCATTCTGGGAATGTCAGAGAGATGTCCTTGTAGTTTTCTTGGTAGCTATATGGAAGTGGTTTAACACTGTTTCTTCAGCTTCTCAGTCTAGTTTACAGCCCTGGTATTCTCTGGAGGTCTATGATCCAAGTATTAACCAGGCCTGACCGTGCTTAGCTTCCAAGTTCAGACAACTATTGTACAAATGTTGTACAGTATATGGGTTCTATTTACATCCTGTTGCATATCAATGGGAAGGTTACTTATGACTTACAAACCCATTTGTACCATGGACCTAAGAGTCATTGGCTTCAAAAATCTAATAAGGATTATGTCCTTTTGCACATACCGGATCAGTATCTCAACTGTTTAAGACATGTGGACTTCAACTTCACAAGTTTAAGATGTGTGGACTTCAACTACCCTACTGGCTGGGGAATTCTGGGAGTTGAATTCCACACATCTTAAACTTGCCAAAGTTGAAAAACATTAGTTTAGGCAATCTTCCTCCACTCAACATGCCTCAACTAATCTAGACAATTAGGAAGACTGCCAGATGATGGAAATGCCATTTAAATATTGAGCACTAATTCTTGAGAAGCAAGCAGGGTCTAAGACCAATCTGTAAACATAATAAATACCATGATTGAAGACACCATGGTTTTTATGCAGTGGTCAAAAGCCTTCAGTGCTGCTTCATTTAGTACTCCACCAGAACAGTTTCAGAACTGCTTGTGGCCAGAAGTGTTTGTCTATGTCTGAGTCAAATGAGTTCTCCACCTCCCACCCACCCCTTCCGCTCGGATGCCAAAGTCTGCTTTTGTGCTGAAGGAAAAAAATTAAGCACAATGGCGAGGACGTCGTGGGCAATTAATAGGCGATATTGGGCCCTGTTGTTATTAGAGAATTATGCAGCACGCCTGGCCCGGGAACAACTGGTCGAAGCCACGGCAGCCGGTTCCCCTCCCTCTCGTGCAATTCCACTTCCCCTCGGCTCCTTCTCCACGAGGAGGATAAAGGCGCTCCGCCTGCACTGGACCCTGCGGGGATATTTTTCCAGGAACAAGGCGGCTCTGATTCCCCCCCCCCTTCCCGGAAGAGAAGAAGAAGACTCCTTGAAAGGCGTGGGGGCTCTTGGAAAACCAGCTCTGATCTCGCCCGGGTGCTGAAGCCGCCTTGCAAGAAAGGCCTTGGCTCGCCACGCGCCTTGCAGCCCGGGACGCCTGGGCGGAGAACGCAGGGCGCGCGCGCCTCCCGCCAGGCTTGCCCCGCAGCGCGAGGGAAAGGGCTGGACGCCGGTACAGGGGGCACCCTGGGTGCCAGGCTGGGATTTCGCGGGGACGGCCTTTTGGGGGGCACGAGGTGTCTCCTGGGCCGCACAAGGAGGCTGGTGAGCGTTTGGTGTCTTCGAGGCGGGGGAGGCGGCTGTTTTGGGATGCGCAAAAAGAGACCGGGGCGGAGAGGGTCAGGGCCGGGCGGAATTGCGCCCTGCCAAAAGCATGGAGGAGCGCAGCCTACCCCCCCCCCTCCAAGGCTCATCCACCCCAAGGACTCACTGGGGGCGGCCTGGGAGTACCGTGAATTCAGCAAGATAGGAGCGAGGCAGGTGGCGGCAAGCTAGAGGCCCTTCGAGCCCAGCCTTCGGTGCTTGCGGTGGTTAGATTAAGGGAAGCGGTCGCCACTTCCAGTTATTCCGTAAACTAACATTTAACTAGGACCCGGGAGTCGCCACAACCTGATCTTATTGTCCGCTGAGTTTGGCTAATCCTCCTTTTAAAACTCTGCAGATTAAGAGGCTGCAGCAAATCCCGTGGTTTGCCGATGTACTGCGTGGCGGCGAAGTATTTTACTGTGCCGGGATGAATGGTCCACCCTTCGACCTCCAGGGGTGATCCCATTCGACCATTTTGGAGAGAAGACCTCCATCACTTTCTTCTCCCCGTGCATAATTTTGTACACTTCTACCATGTTTTCCATTATTTATTTTTGCAAATCCTGAGGTTCCAAACGTTTTATTTTTCTTCCAAGATCATGATTTGGGTTCCTCTTTTCCTCCTTTCTTTGTTACGTGGTTTGGAGGAAAACGGGTGTGCTTTGCTCTCAGTCAACTTCACATCTTCCCCACTACTGGTTTTAGTTTTGTTTACCTCTTCTGAATTACATCTTTGCTCAATATGTTGAGCTATCAGGAGACTTTGCTTCTGGCTTAGCTAACTAGGCCATTGGAGCTGGTTCAACAGACTGTGATTCAGAATTTCCTAGTTTACAATCATGTACGACCTCTGCCATTTATTTTACTTATTAATTAATTGTGCTTAATTGCACAAAGTACAGCATACGTAGCCAGAGCAATTTTATTAAGAAATGTTGGGGATTAAGTTTGTGATGCATGATTCTGCAACACATTGATCATAAATATGCAAAACAAGGATTTGACAATGGGCACACTTCTGTGAATTAGTCTCATGTCTTAATCTTTTCCTACTGTATAATTTATGTTGTTGTTCAGTCATTAAGTCGTGTCCAACTCTTCGTGACCCCATGAACCATATCACGCCAGGCCTTCCTGTCCTTCACTGCCTCCTGGAGTTTGCTCAATTTCACGTTCATTGCTTCGGTGATGCTATCTAACCATCTCATCCTCTGCCGTCCCCTTCTCCTTTTGCCTTCAATCTTTCCCAGCATCAGGGTCTTTTTCAAAGAGTTCTCTCTTCGCATTAGGTGGCCAAAGTATCTGAGCTTGAGCTTCAGTATCAATCCTTCCAATGAGCAGTCAAGGTTGATTTCCTTTAGGATTGACTGGTTTGACCTTCTAGCAGTCCAAAGGACTCCCAAGAGTCTTCTCCAGCACCACAATTCAAAGGCATCAATTCTTTGGTGCTCAGCCTTCTTTATGGTCCAGCTCTCACAGCCATACATTGCTACTGGAAAAACCATAGCTTTGATTATGCGGATCTTTGTCAACAAGGTGATGTGTCTGCTTTTTAATATGCTGTCTAGGTTTGCCATAGCTTTTCTCCCAAGGAGCAAGCGTCTTTTAATTTCATGGCTGTAGTCTCCATCTGTGGTGATCTTGGAGCCCAAGTAAATAAAGTCTGTTTCATTTCTACCCCTTCTATTTGCCAGAAATTGATGGGTCCAGATGCCATGATCTTAGTTTTTTTAATGTTGAGTTTCAAGCCAGCTTTTGCACTCTCCCCTTTCACCCTCATCAAGAGGCTCTTTAGTTCTTCTTCACTTTCTGCTATTAGGGTGGTATCATCTGCATATCTGAAATTGTTGATGTTTCTCCCTGCAATCTTAATTCCGGTTTGTGATTCTTCCAGGCTGGCATTTCTCATGATGTACTCTGCATATAAGTTAAATAAGCAGGGTGACAGTATACAGCCTTGTCGTACTCCTTTCCCTATTTTGAACCAATCGGTTGTTCCATGACTGGTTCTAACTGTTGCTTCTTGGCCCGCGTACAAATTTCTCAGAAGACAGGTAAGGTGGTCTGGTACCCCCATCTCTTTAAGAATTTGCCACAGTTTGTTGTGATCCACACAATCAAAGGCTTTTGCATAGTCAGTGAAGCAGAAGTCGATGTTTTTCTGGAACTCTTGTGCTTTCTCCATGATCCAGCGAATGTTGGCAATTTGATCTCTAGTTCCTCTGCCTCTTCGAAACCCAGCTTGTACATCCGATAGTTCTTGGTTCATGTACTGCTGAAGCCTAGCTTGTAGGATTTTGAGCATAACTTTGCTAGCATGTGAAATGAGCGCAATTGTGCGGTAGTTTGAGCACTCTTTGGCATTGCCCTTCTTCCCAATTCATGTTTCAACCACCTCTTCAGATTTAGTATCTTTTGATTCTGCATTTGTTGTTTATGTAGCCAGAATATTAATATTATCCAGATGTATGTCCCTCCATTCTTGATCTGGTTCCTTTATGCCATTTTAAACTTGGACTTGGAGAAGTATAACCAAAGATGTATCAATTAGTGAAAAGAAATGGGGAGGCTCCTGTTAAAGCATTCCTCTAGTACAATTTATTTAATATGTCTATTTTTATTTAAAGAGCTGGATGTAAATTTCAACTATTTTGCCATATTTCTCCGCTCCTCCTTTGAAGAATGCATGTGCAAAGCCACTCCTTAATTCAGAAAAAATAACAATCCAAGATACATAAGAATTGGCTGGGATTGCTGACTCTCCACTCCCAAATGCATATGATATTATTAACTTTATTACTTTTTGTGGTCCAAGTTTGAACTGGAACCACAAATAGGCTGGGGATGAAGTACATCTCAAATGATTATACATTATCATTTTGGTACTCTATATCGTTCCTCCTTCCTTTTAATCTGTCGTGGCTTATTAAAAAGAATAGAAAAGCAGCATAAAGCAATTCTCTCAAATTATCTTGAAGAAATCAGTCAGTTGCAGTTATTATTTGCATGGTATCTTCAGTAGAAAAAGCCCTGGTGCTGAAGAGTTTTGATTATTAATGGTTCTCAAATTGTGGGAAAAGAACACTTGCCTTTAAATTATTTCATAGGCACTAATTAATTTCTGGTTATTTTTTCATTCCCGTGTTAACATTCCTCACTGACTGTTATCTATATAATTATTTTAATGACTGGGATTATGTGCATAATAGCAATATGCTGTATGTTGTGGGAAAATATGCATTCGTTATAGAGCTAATGTTTTTGTAGCATTTTTTTTTTCACATTGAATCACATTCTAGATCCAGAGAGTGAGTGTAAAACCTGCATCTCTTACAGGTGGGCTTTCAACTGAGAAAGTCTTGATGGCCCAAGATAATGGAAATGAATACTGTACATTCCAAAACATTCAAATACTGTATTGCGGAAGGCAAAGTCTCAAGGGACAGTGCATGTCTAGGTGAGAAGTTGAGCAAAACTGTTAAATCAAAAAGTGGTATTTCCTTTTGCCTGGATTAATAGTCAACTTGCATTGGTATATGTATAGTTGGGGCTCCAAACCAGTTCTAAAAGGCATATTCCATGATGTCAGAAGCTATAATCTACAATCCAGATCAATTTGCAAATTTGATATGCTAAGACAAATATACGTCACTTTAAAACAATTCTGGGCCAACGATTGTTGTAGTTCTGACACTTTCTGTTCTTTATATAGGTAATGGGAGAACAAAGAAAGAAGTGATGTATCTTGCCAGTGTAACAGCTGCACACAGTGCTTCACACCAGGCCTGCCAATATGCTTGTAAGACTCAAGAGGAGTTGCAGGTAAACCGATCCCCCTTCAGACATCAGCGTAGGAGAGCTAATGTAGCAGCCTTGGGAAATTACCACAATGTGCTGGGTATGTTAGAGGTAACCCCAGCTCCCAGATCAACCTACCATGTGCCAGAGAAGCCATTCCATTGCACTGATTGTGGGAGGAGCTTCTCACAGAGTTCCAACCTGATCGAACACCAGAGAATCCACACAGGGGAACGCCCCTTCACATGTAGCGAGTGCCAAAAGAGCTTCAGCCGCAGCAGCACCCTGGTTGAACACCAGCGGACACACACAGGCGAGAAGCTGTACACGTGCAAGGAGTGTGGGCGGGGCTTTAGTCGCAGCTCTACCCTCACGGAGCACCAGCGCACCCACACAGGAGAGACCCCCTTCCCCTGCCAGGAGTGCGGAAAGGCCTTCAGCCGTACTTCCAACCTGGTGAAGCATTTGCGCACCCACTCGGGCGAGAAACCATACACCTGCACCCTCTGTGGGAAGCGCTTCTCCCTTAGTTCCAACCTTCTTAAGCATGAGCGCACCCACTCGGGAGAGAAGCCCTTCCTTTGCCCTCTCTGCGGGAAATGCTTCAAGAAGAAGACCCACCTCATGTCCCACCACCGTGTGCACACTGGGGAGCGGCCCTACCGGTGTGAGGAGTGTGGGAAATGTTTCTCGCAAAGCTCCATCCTGATCGAGCACCAGAGGATTCACACTGGGGAGAAGCCCTACAAATGTGCAGACTGTGGGAAGACCTTCTGTGTGAGTTCAAACCTCATCAAGCACCAGAGGATCCACACAGGTGAAAAACCGTACGCCTGCTTGGCCTGTGGGAAAGCCTTCCGTTACAAGCCCCAGTTCACCCGTCATCAGAAGCAGATGCACCCGGAAGGGGAGGAGCTGGAACCAGTTTCCAGTCTTCTCTTGGGCAGAAACTCCTTCTGTCATACCAGTCTCTAAGAAAGCACAGAACAAGGGCAACTAGTGGTTTCTTTACAACTTGAGACTCTCATTCTCTTCCTGCCTCTGGATCCAGACTGAGTCAGATTCAGAGTCTTAAAAGTTTACTTTATTTCAGTAGGTCTCCTCTGACTAAATCTGGAGTCCACTTTACGGTTCTCATTACAGCTTTGCATCTGCAGCTGGCTAATTTTAGTCTCGTGAAGGCAAAAATTACAGTAAAATAATCTTTGGAATCAAATCTCTTCTCCCTCAGCTTGGCAGATAGTGTATCTAGTTTGGTTTTTTTTCTTTTTCTTAACTGCAATGATCTTGTTCTTTACTTTCAGTCCTAACAGGGCAGGAGTAACCAGTCTTACGTCCCAGGACCCATGTGCCCTCAGACCTTTTTTGTACACCATGGAATCTCGTTTAATGGCTGAAAATCAGTGGTATGGTTTCCTTTCATTTTTGAGATGTGAAACACAAAACTAGTTTGTAAGCCTGAAAATTATAGTTTTTGAAACAGAATCCTCCCCCACTCCTTGAAATCCAGAAAAAAATCTCGATCAATCTTGGCCTCATGCATAGTTGGGTCTCAACCTCTCCTGAAAAACCATGCTAGTGGATTAACCTGTCAACTCATCCAGTTTATTTCTGCTTATTCCTGTTTGTTTATTCCATTTTTTAAAATATGATTTTTATTAAAGACATTTTAGAAGAATAAAAACAATACAAATGTTGAAGGGGAAAAGGAAAGGAAAGTAATAAGTGAAAAAGAAAGTGCAAAGAAAGAAATAGAGAAGAGAAAGAAAGAAAGGAAAGAGTCATAAAGAAGCAGCTTCCAGTCTTCTTAACAGCGGTTACAATCACTTTTATATTTTACTCTCTCCTGCATTCTCTTTCTCATATGACACAATTCTTACTCTCTTATTACTCCTTCCAAATTATGTTGAAAGTTGTTGCTAGTTTCACTTCCTGCCTTAGGCCATTCTCCAGGTTTCAAGAGGGCTTCCTGCAGAATCAGAATTTGTACATACTTTGCCTCTAGATTAGTCAGTTCTGAAGGCTAAGTAGTTGGTTCTGCCAGTTAGGGGCCTGGAGCACATCATACCTCCGTTAAGGGGAAAACAGACAGTGCCTTGAGTTAGGACTTCAAAGATTATATTCTCTGGATAAGGTACAAGCTCCCACTTTGTAGTTTTAGCACATTGTGTAGTTTTGTCATTCACTATCAGTGATGTCAGGGACATTCTCAGAGGTGACACCAAATTAAACATCACACTGCACTTTGAATGAAAATGACTCAGTTACATTTTTTCAGTGACAACAAAGGAGTGTTGAAAAAATGCAATATTCCCAAACAGGAGCCCTTGGAAGAAGGACATGGAAATTTCTTGCAGTCAAAGGAGCAAGACGCACAGGTTTATTGTGGTATTAATGTGACATTGACTCTGGAATGCCTTATTCAAAGCTTTCCTTTAAATCTGTTTTCCTTGTCAGTGGAAAGTGCATGTGATTCTGAACAAGAAATAGATGCAGCTTTCCTAAAACAGTTCTGAAACAGTCACATTGAAAAAAAAAAAAGAGCAAAAATTCTCATGTATTTTCATACCATAGTAAATCCCCATAGTAAAGGTATGACTAATTTTCTTGATTTCTTTTGCCTCTATTTCAGTTGTTTGGGATTGAAAACTGACATTTTATTTCATAACCCATAGCAGAGCAATACCTTTATAATGTACACATTTTGAGATGGGGGGATCTCAAGATCTCTTAATTAGGGAAGATAGTAAATAAGGAAAGTGGCTGATGTTTAAACCACAAATCTGCATTTAATTAAAAGTGTGAGGGAATATGGAAATAAGCAGATATGCAGATTAGATTACATCTGGTGCTGTGATGGTTTCAGGTTATACCAATATGAAGCAGCAAAAAAAATAATACTCATTTAAAAATGATGCAGTTTTTGTAAATAAAAAATGCAGGTGTAAAGGTAGACAAAACTCTACTTTTGCTCTTAATTTCATGGGCAGCTGCCTTGAGGGGAAAAAAGGCTGCATCTATGAAAATATATCATTCTAAAACTAGTTCATTCTCTCTTACAAAAATAAATGTTTTTCATCAATTTGCTTTTGTTTTTTCTAATATTGGTGCAGTTAAAACTTGGAACACTCTAAAACAGAACCAGAGAAATGGGACTGCTCTTTACATTAGATTATACTGTGATACAAATGAGTTTAAGGAATTGAGCAGAATTAGACATTTGAAATGGGGGAACTGCTATCTTGCTGGTTTTCATCAGCTCAACAAAGTTTTGTTTTCTGGCTTCACACAAGTGCACATACATGAATATATTTATTTAAGTATCACAGTCAGCCTGAACTGGTTTTAAGGCTGATTTTGGTCAAGGTAATAAAGAAAAAAATACTGTACAGTGTGCAGCAGTACTGGAGATAGTGTAGGTCTACCATGGGCTACAAAAACCTGAATGGCCGCTAGAGGGCAGAGTTCTCCTTACTGCCATTACTAATTATATTTCTGCTACCAAGATTGGGGTGCAGGTAGTCCTTAACAATAGTAATTGGGACCAAAATTTCCATCGCTAAATAGTGTGGTCATAAAGTGAGACATCACGTGACCACATCACTTAGTGACAGCAATCCTGGCAGTCCCTGTTGCCGTTGTTAAGTGAGGATTGCAGGTTGTTAAGAGAGGGCCTCCTCACAACTTCTTGACACCTTCCAACAACCAAAGTCAATCGGGAAGCTGGCAGGAAGTTGCAAGTCCCAGGTGGCTCACAAGCAGGCCAGTGGGCAGGTAAGTGGCTGCTGCCAAGTAAGGGAGAGTGTGCAGGTGGCCACAGCAGCACCGCATGAGCGATTTTGGGCCTGGGGGTAGCTGCTGCCAGCCAGGGGAGGGCGTGCAGGCGGCTGCAGTGGCATGCATGAGTGATTTTGGGCCCAGGGTGGCTGCTGCGGGGTTAGGCAGGGTGGGCAGGCAGCCAGCCAGTGAATGTAGCAGTGCTAGGGGTGGCTGCTGCCAAGCCAGAGAGACTTACAGAGCGACTTGGGACCTTCCATCCTAGCTTCCCCGTTGACTTTGCTTGTGGGAAGCCAGCAGGGAAGGTCGCAAATGGCAATCACATGACTCTGGGATTGTGATGGAATGGTTTGGTGAAGGCTGTGCTCGAGGAGATAAGCATTTCCTTAGCCCCCAGAAAGAGCGTGGGAAGGCGAAAAAGATGAGACTGGCACCACCCTAAGGAATTTGCAGTGTTTGCTTGCTGGCTTGGGAAATTTAGATTCAGTCTGGCAAGACTGATATCAGGTTCAGCCCAAAGAACTCCACAAGACAGTACAGATTTAGTTCTATAGCATTTATTAGCTTTCACCTATTAGACAGAATCTTGCCAGACTGAATCTAAACTTCCCAAGCCAGCAAGCAAACACTGCGAATTCCTTAGGATGGTGCCAGTCTCATCCTCTCACCTTCCCACGCTCTTTCTGGGGGCTAAGGAAATGCTTATCTCCCCGAGCGCGGCCTTCACCAAACCATTCCATCACAGGGATGCTGCAACCATCACAAGTGTGAGCTGATTGCCAAGTGCCCAGATTGCAATTATGTGACCATGAGGGTGCTGGGACAGCCAAAACTTTGAGGACTGGTCATAACTATCACTTGTTTGTAGCCCTTGCAACTTCGAACAGTCACTGAATAAATGGTCGCTAAACAAGGACTATCTGTAATGTGCTGCTTTTCTTGCAGTAACAATACCATGGGTGCAATGGGTTGTTTTTCCTTATACGGAGGTAGCTGATAACAAGCTACATTGCAACAAGCTACATGTGTGTTTATGCATACCATGTGACCAGGATTGGTTTTAATAGGGTTTGCTAAACTAGCATATTCACTTTGCAGAGAAATGAAGTAACCATGCCTCATTTAACTAATTCCTGGTCAACCTTTCCTCCAGTTTTAGCTTCTTTTTCCTGGGAACGGTAGATTGGCAAGAGACTTGGATGAAGTACACATGCAAACCACGGAGAAGCCAGAGTTCCCATGTCAGACGTTAGTAATAACGACACATAGTTAAAACTAAACCCTTAAAACATCGTTTCAAATGGGGTTTTAAAGCTAAAAATAAACCAAGGTTTATTGCTCAGGGTAAGTTCAAACAAATTGACAATAGGTAAAATATATCCTGCCTCAGCATTATGTCCAAACCAGGGTTGTACATATTTTTGAAATCCTGTTGCTCGAGGCCAGACTCAACAGTGTCTAACTCGCCTTTAATTTTCAGGCATAGAAGTGGCAAAGAAGACAGGACAATCCTCCAGTGGGAGACCTACTTTTGAGGTTGTCAACAGCTACACTAGGAGTAGTAGGCAGAACAGTCTAGTAGGGCACCCATCAAGGATATGAGCCACCATCACTGACAACCTCACATCATTTTCACCTGCATCTAAAGGGGGTTCCCTTCATAAGCAAAAGTATTCCCTCTGCACATGCCCAAAGGGAAGAGATCTCGGTGTCTAGATCTGGAAACAAAAATTACTCTCTGCCTTTCTATTAGTACTGACTTCCAAGACAATTTAGAAAACAGTTTGACACCTAAACAAATGAAGATGACAAGCACAGTCAAAATAGTGAGGAAATAAGTTTGCAAGATTCTCAAGAGCAGGTAAAACAGCACAAAAATAAATTCTACATACCAAAGAAAGAGGCTCCTTCCTCAAATCAACTTGGCAGCTATCACAAAGAGATCATTTTCATTTGTGGGAAAACCACAAATGAGATCTTTGGGAAAGAAGGGTATTTGCCCTTGCTCCACATCAAAACAGCATCTCCAATACCACCCTTTGAAGTCAGTCTGCTCATGAATCCCATCTTCATGCTCAGGGATAGTCTTTGGATCTGGCAATATTTAACTTAGCAGATAATATTCTTTATTTTAATTTAAAATTGTATATGCCATCCTTAAAATGTTCAGTTTCCCCAAGGTGATCTAAAACATACCAAAATTATGATTTTTAATGTTATGCTTAAAAAAAAAAATAAAACTAACAATTAGTACTTCCAGACTGGTGTTATGACACTTATGATCCCAAGTTCTCCACCAGCTGAAGGGGTTATATTCTCATCTTTTGACTACTTTATTACTTCATTGCTATTACTTTTCTTTAAGCTGTTACTCTGTGGTGATAAATTTATAAGATTCAAAGTCAAGTAGACAAAGCACAATCACCCCAATCTTCTCTCTCTCTCTGATGGATAACTTCTCAGAATTGAAGCTGCTGAAAAACAGCAAAAATCTGAATTCATCCCTGACCCCAAGTAAACCTAATAACAGAAAGAAATGTAGGTGGAGATGCTGTTACTTTATAAGTGCCTGCTCAGGATTTGCAATATTTTAGGATGAATTTTTGCAGAAGACAACTGCAGGCAACGGGGTGAAGCAATTATTTGGAGTCGAATAAGAGATTTGATTCTATGCATTGGAAAATAGCAGAGTTAAAAATTTTAATTATTAATTCACATTAAAAATTGTTCCGCTTGAAAATTCTGATCAACAACTTGCTACAGATATTGAAACAGAGTTACAAGTAAAAATGTTCAAGACTTGACTTGTGTATAAGGTCTACTTCCTTGAAATAATGTAAATTTATTATTTTTAAACATTCCTTGGGTTTCTGTTCATCCTACCATAAGAATTAGGGAGCAACTGCTGAGACTCCCCATCTACCAGAAGGTACAAAGGGAGGGGGCCTGACAGTGAGCATTCTTTGTAGAAGGCCCCCTTCTTTGGAAAATGTTGGTCCCTGAAGCAAAGATGACCTCTACTCTCACGACCTGCTGGAAGCAAGTGAGAACATGACTCTTCTGGAAGGCCTTCAGGGATTAGCCTCAGAGCATATTACTCTTGGTATTAAGTTAAATTGATTTAGATTTAGATTTAGATCTACTATTTTAATTATTATATAGGTTTTGTATTGTGTTTCATATGTAGGTTCTGTAAGCTGCCTTGAGTCCGTTCAATTCCAGGTGGTAGACAAATTCCATAAATAGATAAATGTAGACTACAGAAGATGTTACTGTACTGTCAACTGTGCAATCTGGTTTTATAAAAGGATGATAATATGACATTATTAACTGACATTTTAGTTAAACATTCAGAAAAATCAGAATCAGCAATAGTTGCTATTGATATTATTATTATTATTATTATTATTATTATTATTATTATTATATAAGTGTTCCTCAACCTCAGCATTCTGGGAGTAGAAGTCCATCCATCTTCAAGTTGCTGAGGTTGAGAAACACTGATGCAAACAATATTATTGTTGGAGGCATAGAAAGCCTTTCAGAGCAAACTTTTGCTAAATACAGATTTCCTTTTTTAATTAAGTGGATTACAATGTATTATTATAATACATTGTAATATAATAACACTTTGTAACCAGCAGCATTGCAAGCAGAATTATTGCTTCATTTATTTACATGCTTTGTGGAACTTGTCAAGGATATCCTTTATCTCCTCTCATATTTGGCATTGGAACCACTGGCCTATATTATCATGCCAATTCTGTATATAAAAATGGTGGATGCGATTATATACAAATTGTGATTATATGCTGATGATATATTACATCTTCTTGACCAGTATAGATGTTCTGTACCAAAACTCATTGACAAACAGTCTGATAAATTATCAGGTTTTTCAGTTAACTGGAGTAAGTCTCTTATATTTCCCATCAGCTCTAATATGAAGATGTGAATAGCTTGTTTTTCTTGGTATATAACTTCTTCTAAATATCTTGAAACAAATATTCCAAGGAAGATTTCTTCTTTTGTAAATATAAATATCTGCAATGGCTTATCTCAAATCAATATTGATATTAACAGATGTTAACATGCCAGTGACTTATAGGGAAAGATAAACGTTGTGAAAATAATTATTATGTCAAGATCGATCTGTGTACTTACGGGAATTCCTATGTTAATACCTTTAAGATACCTCAAACAGATTGAGAAATCAAGAAAGTGCTTTAGGGGAAGGACAAAACCCCAGTTCTTTTTTATTTAAATAATAGCTTTCATACAAAGATGAATGTTTCGATTTTCCCAATTACTGGCTTTATTACTGGACATACATTTTGACTTCCATTTCGGTATAGAATGCAAGTAATCAAGAATTACTTGAAAGATACTGGAGTGGAAATAAAATTATTCTCATGATCAATTTATATTCTGGGCCAATCCCAAATAGAATTTTATTTTTTTTATTTTGGAATTCATAGGCTAATAGGGTGTTTGATATTTTGAATCAGCATATTGCCACTCATATTTTTAAATCATTTGACATACTCCAAGAGGAAATAGGCTTTCTAAAACTCTGGAATAGCAACTGTTGGAGAAATACCCTGAGAAAGCCCCCCCCCCCCCTTCTTCCTTCTTTGCAACCGGGTGGTGAGGTTCAGCTCCATTCCTCTATTCAAGCAAGACACGGACTGGAGACTTTGGAAAGTCTCCAAAAACTTTATAAAGAGTCTGCAAACTCTTAGCGGTCCCCACATTCTAAAAGGACACATTCAGTTTTTGACAGCTGCAAAACAGGCAGGGCATCAAGGTGGGCAGATTTCCTCAACAGTATTATGTAAATTCCCCTGTGGATTTCTCCCGATTGCATGGCTATTAATAGCAAATTGGCCTGCCAGGAAGTAAAAAAAAAAGGCTGTTCTCATCCTTCCGAATCAAAGTCCTCATTCCCACCCCCCACTTAGGTCCTTGTCTTGGGTGTTTCCTTTGGTTTCCTAGCAACCACCTCCAGGATTCCTCTCCCGCCCCTCTATGGTTCCCCCTGCATCATGTGAACTTCGGTCAGGATATGACATCATCACTGGGTTCCCTCTATCATTCTGTAGGCATTACCGATTTGCAAGCCACGGGATTGTTACAGTGTAACTGTCTAGTGTTTTGCAACTGCTCTTACTTCTGTCTTGGGAAAAGAGAAAAAAAGGCGTGAGGATTTTGCACAATCCATTTTCTAGGATACAAAGACGCTCCCGAGATGGAAGGGAAGCGTTTAGAAGGGACGGAGGAAAGGGAGGAATCCAGAGACAAAGGTAAGATTAGAGAGCAAATCTAACAAGGAGCCTGAAGCCATAGGAAACAGAAAGAAGCTGCTGTTTTGCTTTATATGGGGCTGCAGATTAAAAGTTCTGAAAATAACGGATCCGTTTTAATAGCTCTGTTCTGTCATGCAAGGCAAAAACACTGAGCAAGTTGGTGCCATTTATTAGTATCCAAGTTATGGAACTGCAAGATTTTTTAGTTATGTGGGACTCTTCTTCAGACTGGTTTTGTGCAGCTTGAAAACCTGAAGTCTTGAAAAAGCCAGGAAAGTGAAAATCAGAATAATATTCAGCTCTGTGTATCTATGAGAATTAGGTTTTAAGCTCTGTAATTGACAGGAAGGGATATTGGGGAATTGTGAAATGAGAAAATGAGACAGTGGAGGTGTTGTTTTAAAATAGGAATGTGTTAAACCAAGATGACAGGCAGCACATTAATTTAATTTTTTTTCTCTCCATGTGGGGTTAGAATTCTTTGTTTCTATCTGTACCACAGCAGAGGAGCAATTGGCTGGTTAGAGAAGCTCAGCACAGGAAAATATTTAAGTACATTCTGCTTCTTTTGCCCAAGGCTTTAGTATGCCAGGAATTGCAAATGTATAGCAGCTGTTTGGAACCTGCAAATAGTTTTTCTGTTTCCTCCTTTGAAACCTATCCCTGCTTTGCTTCACTGCTAAAAAGGGCCAGGGCTGGGAATAGTTATTAGTGTCTGCTTGCTTAATTGCTATACTGAAGGCATTTTTTCAGGCCTTATGAACTAAATTCTTCAGCCTGAATGCTCATCCTGCAGATCCATCCTCTGCTTCACTTTCAACTGACACCATCAATACCTCAAGGCCAAGTGGCAGCTGCCTTCAGCCACAGATGTGTTAGATTTCGAAGCTCATGATTGCATGATGCGCTGAGCCACAAAAGGGCCATCACATGTCAGCCTGGCATGCAATGCAATGGTTCATTCTTTTGTGCAGTCCCAGAAAATTAGATTGGCTAAACCATGGTTAAGGTAACTGTGGGTTTGTTGCAAAGCAATGCCACAGACTGCCTGCCAGCCGATTACTGTAGAAAAATCTGCCATGCTGGGATGCAACTTCTGTAATTCTACTTTCTGTTATTTGGATTCATGTTCCCAATGAAGGATTCCTAGTTACAGGATTCCCCTGTATGACATTCTGCAGCCTTGCGCTTTCTGCAATTTAAAAGCAAGATATGGATGTGTCTGATAGAAAGATTATGGGAGCTAAAATAGTCATCTGAGCCACTGGTCATGCGTTATGGAAAGTGCAATCTATCATATAGCTTTGAGAAGGCTGTTCTAGCATTCCTTGCTCCTTAAAACAATAGGCCTCAGGTTGCCCCCCCCCCCCCCCCAAATATGCCCAACATTTAGGAAAATTATGTCACATTGTTATTTGGGATTTTAGCCACTGAAAGCTATGAGTGGAAGGTTATGTGCTTTGAGTAGAAAGCTCCCTGGGTGTCTAGGGAGCTAGCACTAAAGCTAGACACCTATTTTGGAGAGATTATTTTCCACTCAAATAATGTCTCCAGTCATGAGAAAGTGATGTCTGTATACTCTTTTTCTACTTTCTGCCTGCAGGAGTTGGGGCTGGAAGTCAGGATGAGACAGAAGACCTCAAGAATGAAGCACCAGAAGGAAGGGTAGAGATGCAGGACCTAGAAGCCACTCTGAGCCTGCAACAGAGAGGATTAGTGCCAGGGAGCAAGGAGAGGGAAGGAAGACAAAGGGGGGTTCATAACAGAGGTGGGGGGAAACGAGCAGAGCTGCAGGTCCCAGATAGCTACCCAAGAGCTGAGACCTGCCAAAACCAAGCCAAGGGGGAAGAACAGAGGTGGAGGAGCCCGGTGAGAAGACGCCGGACAAAGGAGGCTTCCCAGGATCCTCCAGGTTTTATCAACCTTTTGGGTATCCTGGAGCCGCCACCTCCTCTTCCACCCTCCGCCCCCCACAAACCAGTGAACAAGCCCTTCCGTTGTACGGAATGCGGAAAGAGTTTCTCGCAGAGCTCTGTGCTCATTGAGCACCAGAGAATCCATACTGGGGAGAGGCCCTTTGTGTGCAACGTTTGCGGAAAACGCTTCTCCCAAAGCTCCACCCTGATGGGCCACCAGAGGATCCACACGGGTGAGAAGCCTTTTGCCTGCCCTGAATGTGGACGGGGATTCAGCCGCAGCTCCGCTCTGACAGAACATCAGCGCACCCACACCGGAGAGACCCCCTTCCCCTGCCGGGAGTGCGGAAAGGCCTTCAGCCGCACCTCCAACCTGGTGAAGCATTTGCGCACCCACTCGGGCGAGAAACCGTACACCTGCGCGCTCTGCGGGAAGCGCTTCTCCCTCAGTTCCAACCTCCTTAAGCACGAGCGCACCCACTCGGGAGAGAAGCCCTTCCCCTGCCCCCTCTGCGGGAAACGCTTCAAGAAGAAGACGCACCTCGTGTCTCACAATCGCGTCCATACCGGAGAACGGCCCTACCGATGTGAGGAGTGCGGGAAGTGCTTCTCCCAAAGCTCATCTCTGATTGAGCACCAGAGGATCCACACTGGGGAGAAGCCCTACAAGTGTCCCCAGTGTGGCCGAGGCTTCTATGTCAACTCCAAACTAGTCAAACATCAGAGAATCCATACGGGTGAGAAACCATATGCCTGCTCGGCCTGTGGGAAAACTTTCCGATACAAGCAACAGTTTCCCCGTCACCTGGCCCATGTGCATCCTGGGGAAGACCAGGTTTCTGTGCTTACCTTGGGCACCAGTGTTAATGTGCTATTCTCCTAGGGTGCACCCCAGTGCCTGGTGGCTGGCCGTTATGTCTCACGGGGCTAGTTCCAGTCAGAGGCAGAATTGTTGCCAAATATGGTTGATCCCTAGAATAGCATCTTTTGCTGAATGATTAAGCCAGTTTCCGAGATGGCTTAAACAAGTATTTCTACCTTAGTGACAGTCACATTTGGGTGGCCTACTTCATGATGCCACCTTTATCCTCATTTAGAGGAGCTACTTCCCCAAATTATAGAATTTTCTTTTATGCAGTATGTCCCTAGGACAGAGGCCATGCCATTTCAGAGGGCTGTCATTGTAGTGAATTTACAATAGTGCCAAGATCTACCAACCTGACATCTTGTTATATTAACTAACACAGTATAAGGATTCTATTCTGTTATTGGATCAAGATTATTTTATGTGGTATATGAAACCCAAAGCTAATCACTTTGTTTAACTTTGCTTTTTGTTGCCGTATAGCTCATGACACAGGATTTTAGTTTTCCATCTGCTCTGAGAAAAAGCAAAAGGATTTTCTAAGGACCTTATTTTTTGGTTCATATAGCCAGGATTTATTTTCTGGACCTTGTTTTTTCTGAATCTGAAGTAAAGGTAAAATTGTACTTTCAAGTTTTTTTAATTGAGCTAATTACAGTATTATCTAGAAAACACGTCATTAACCTTCAAAGACAATTCTTTTCATTAATGTTGAGATTATTCAGATGGTGTGTTTATGATAACTACAGGAAAACCACAAAATGTCTCTGACTTAAAACTCCATACTGATGCTTCCACCTGTTTTTATTCAAGGTAATTCCTTTCACAGTCAGATTGTAAAATTCTGTCTGAGAACAGACATTTTGACTACTGATGGGATTTTAGAATAATTGTAAAAACTTCTAAATGGCCTCTTATCATTGTGGAGTCTACTATGGTAGACCAATCTTCTAGAGGTGTAATTGTTCAGAACTTTATAGGATTGCTCACTTTTTCTGCTGACAACTCATACCAGATCCATTTCAAGCTCTGTGCTCCATTCAGTACAAAACCAAAACAGTCATGTGCAGGAGGAACCACCATTAGTGGTGAGCACATGACATCTCACGGACTCATCTCAAGAAGTGAGCAATAGGCAAGATAGTGGCCTCCAAAAGTCACACATGAGCTTCTCATTAATTTAGTCATCAGATCATTGAGGACTTTGTCTTTTTTTAGTAAATGTCCTTGAATTAGCTTCAGAACTTAATTCACAAGAGCTAGAATGAAAACAAAATGAAAACAAATGCTATTCTATAGTTAAATAATTAAGAACCCTACCTAACACACGTACCTGTAACTTAGTTATTTCCACAGAAACTAGTGTTTCAAGCAGTGAGACTGGACTTCCCATATCAAGTAATACATTTGAAATAGGGTGTGATCTAGTCCTAGTATTGTGTGATAACATTGGAATAGACAAGTTTTTAACTTGATTGCTTCATTGTGGCAGTTGCGTATTTGGACAGGGGAGTCATACAGTGAAGTCACTCTCATTTCTGAAACAAAACCAGCTGGAGGAACAATCACAAGGAAGTATGAACTGAAGGTTTCCACTTTATTATGGCAGAAAGAATAGTAGCAGAACAAAAGCCCTGGAAGTGCTAGTGTTCTTGAGATAGGATCGCAAGAACATCCTGGCATGTTCAGTCTTGCACCCACTTCTGTCCCCAGATGTTTTGCTAGCCCAAGTACCTGTGCTCCAGTCCCTACAATAATTTCTACCTATTGTCCCAGTGCTGTGTTATGTCTCCATTTTTCTCTCAGACATTGCAAGGAATCACTTTGTCTGCTGACTTCCCAATCAGTTGCTGAAATAATTTAGCCATGGACATGATGCACAAGCCTATCGAATTTCACTTCCAGATAATTAAGAGGGTGCACACACATATACACCACATAAAATCTTATATTTACACAGTGAGTCTGTTTATACTGGAGTAACTATAAATTTATCAGCTCACTTTCTCACGCTAAAGTTATGGTGACAAAGAAATAGACATCTTTGGCTTGATTTCAAGGCCAATTCCTACTGCATTCCACTGATTCATGAATTATGTCACTTATTGCACAATTTTGAGATGTCATTCATCTAATTTTGAGATGTCAATTCATCCTCCCCCAATTTTTAAGTAAATGTTATTGCCAGCAGGGTTGAAACAGTAAGTACAGGTAGTCCTCAACTTACGACCACAACTGAGACCAGGACTTCTGTTGCTAAGCAATGTGGTCATTAAGTAAGTCATACCCAATTTTATGACCTTTCTGCCATGGTTGTTAAGCAAATCACCATAATTATTAAGCAAATCACACGGTCATTAAGCAAATCCAGCTTCTCCCATTGACTATGCTTGTTGGAAGCCCCCTGGGAAGATTGCAAATGGCAATCATGTGACCCTGGGATGCTACAACCATTGTAAATACATGCTGGTTGCCAGACGCCCACATTTTGATCATGTGGCCCTGGGGACACTGCAACAGTCGTAAGTGCAAGGACCCGTCTAAGTCACCTTTTTCAGTGCTGTCATAACTTCAAACTGTCTTTAAACAAATGGTCATAAGTTGAGGACTACCTGTGCGTGTAACCCAGTTATCCAAAAACTGTAATACTAAGGAAGTATAAGACAAAACATTTCCAACAACAAACTTGAGGAACTTTGTTAAATTTAAAATGTTTACTTGCCATAATAGCATTTGACCTAAAACTCACAAAATAGGACATCAAAAAAATTGCCTCAAATCAAGGATTATGTTTAACAACATGGATTCCAGCCTTGTTTTCATTTCTGCTGGCTCTTTTCATAGGGAGCAATAGAATCGTTCCTGTCCTATGTATGTTAAGTAAGTTCCTTAGTGTTACTCTTGAATAACAAGTGAGTAAAAGGCTGTGTATAGAATATTTGCCCTAGTGCATTTTATTAATTTTGTACTGATGGTGTTTCAGATTTATTGTAATCATTTGCTTTCATTAATGTTTCTCAATAATGACTCATTAAAAATGTAATTTCATACAACCTCCAGCTTTGTCTGCAGTGCATCAAGTTTATAAGATAAAAAGTTATTATTCCTCTTCCCTTTCATCAGATAAAACGGTGTGATGGAAAAATAATAAGGCTGCAAACCCTCCCCCATCTTCCCCTTGCCTGTCTTTCTACCCCCTCCCCCTTGTGTCTCCTCTTTCCTCTGTTTCCCTCTGCCATTTCCTACCCCCCACACACATTTGCACATGTAAAACAGGACCAGTCCCAGGCTATTGCATGACCCAAGAACAACCATGTTTCTGCTTCCAAAATAGCCCTCTGAAAACTATCACGCTAAAACAATGAGTTTTATCTATCACATTAAAACAACATGCTGGCTGGGGAATTCTGGGAATTGAAGTCCACACATCATCAAGTTGCCAAGGTTGAGAAACATTGGCTTAAAGATTTGTCTAGGGGCAGCTTCAGTGAGGATTCCTTTGTTGACAAAATGAGAAACCGCTGGAATTCCATCTATATACTACTAAAACTCTTGTGTCTGTAACCTTCAACTGGGTGAAATGGTGCACCATAGGGCAACAATTTTTGAACCAAGGTAACTCAAATGGGTTAATTTACAGAATACGTCTAAACTCTGGGACCCATTACTCCCATGGGATTGAAAGTTGGGAAATTTGTGGCTGCTTCAGGACTGCTGTGCTGCTGTGCTGCTGCGCCACCGTAGTCAGCCCAGGTCACATGATCATCATGGGCATATTCCTGACCTTTTTCCCGCCTCCCTCCATCCCCTGCACCCAATCAGCTGGCAGCAAGGAAACAAGGCAGAAATTTGAAATCTCTTAACAGCTGTGGGCACTTAGGGAAGGATGAGGGAAGGACTGGAATGCCTTCTGCCAAGGTAGGGCTGCCTGGGAGGTGCAGGTAGTTGATGGGTGAGCCCTCCTCTGCCCTCAAGAGGGCCCTTGGGGACATGCCAGAATGGGGAGTGGGGGTGCAGTTTTCCTCATGGTCCATGTCTTCCTTTGTTCCACCTCCCCCCAGCAAAGTGGCGGGCAGTTCCGCAGGTCAGTTGAAGAAGAGGAGGAGACTTCATGGGGGCTCTCCTGAGGATTGTGAGGGAAAGGCAAATGGTGCAAGCCTATATTATATGTGGAAAGGAAAGGAGGGAGGGAGATTTCTGACACTTCCCTCTCCTGATAAATAAAGTCAATGGGGAAGCCAGTTGCAAGTTGCTCCCACTGCTTTTTTGCCCTTGGTCATTCTGTTTCTCTGTTTAGGTAAGGAAATATCTCTGAAATGATGACCCAGCCCGTCAGGGGTTGTCTAGTTATTAAACTCATACACCTGCTTTTCTTAATCTTCTGTTCTCCTTGGCAATGGATTCCTTGACTTAGCTGCCTTTTACAAAAGCATGGTTTTGGTATCACGATAGAAAAACACTTTCCCTGTTTAACACTTATCCAAAACTTGCCTGTGAATCAGATCTCTCAGATTTCCCGCCTCTTAACCCCAAAGTGTATAAGAATCTCTGCCTTTCTATTGTTTGGGGTCCCTCTTTCTTGGAAAGCAGGCACCCAACAATCGTTGAATTAAGTTTAGGTTTTTTCTCCTCAGTGTTGTGCTCCTTTCCTCGGCAAAAATTCCATGACAACAGTTTACAAAAAAAGTGTCAATGAAAAACACTGCACTAGATAATCAATGCACTGCATTTTTTAATAGCACCTCTGATGTAGTATTATTTATGTAATTTACATCCCATCTTTCTGTAAGAAGCCCCACAGCAGAAATTCTCAAAAGATGCATGAGAAATTATTTTTAAAATTAAGTCCCTTTGGAGCTCCAAATATTCATATTCAGAGGATCCTGCATGATGTGGCTCTACATGAGATATCATGAGCTCTACCTCCTTCTAATCAACCTTTGCATGAACATAGATCATGTACATCTTGGTATGTGATGTAATTTGATCATTCAGTCACTTCATTTTAATTATCTGAAATACTTGCAACAACTTTTCTCGTACAAATTAAATCACTCAAGGAAAGTATTAAAATTTTAAAACACAGAAAGCATATAATTACTTCTAGCCCATCACGTTTTTGAAGAGGCATAGCATACCAACCCACCTGAACAAACAGTTGTCCATTGCATATGCATTAATTGCTCTTCCAGACAGCTTCAGAGCAGTTAACTTGCCTCAAGTCAGATGTAACTGGTGCAATGGTGCCAAATGCAGAGGCATAAACGAGTCATTGCTTTATGTGTGACTCCATCCATATAGCATGCTTTTAGGAATACATTAGTAACTTGAGGTAAGCTCTACTGAACGCAGCGTGCTGCCTGGGAAAATTCTGGGAACTGAAGTCCACACATCTTAAAGCTGCTGAGGTTGAGAAATACTGGTATACCCAATTGTGGCCTGATAAACATAAGCGGGGAGAGGGAGAGTTTCTGCAATATAGAAAATAATGATGCAGGGTAAAATTATTTATACTTGATTCGTTCTTTATCCTGCAGTTTTCACCAAAAATGGTTCCCATGGGGAATAAAAGGGCGTCCACCTTAGTTCGGGCTACAGCTGAAAAGCACAACTCTCATCATGCTAAACACTGCTATAGAGAACAGACTCTCCAGACGTTCCTGAACTACAACTCGCAGCATTCCTCGTCATCGGCTACAGTGGCTGGAATTTCTGGAATTTGTAAATTAATATCTGAAGGACCGTAAAGTGTCTGGCGCGGTGCGTTTAGAAAAGAAAGCACAGGCTTCTCCGAGGGAACGTTACTGGTTGGCATGACGAACGTGAATCAAATCTGTCAGGGAACTCGGTTTCCCAGCAACACTGCGCTGGGTGAGTGGCAAGAGTTACATCACGTGATCCGGGCAGGAGGGCGTCACACTTGCGCGCCATCGCCAGGAAGTTTTATCTCTATGATGACAACGTTTCCGATTAAAGAAATCACTTCCGGCTTGGGCCTAGAGGGTGGGGGGAGCTGTTAGTTGTGAACAGGGAGTGTGCTGCGCGTGAGTTGTCGCGGTGGCGGTTGTCATGGCAGCGGCGGCGGCCGGGCCCGGAGGAGGCGAAACGGCCTCCGCTGCAGACGAAGGCGGCGGGGGAGGGGACCGGGGGAGCCCCCCCGGCTCGGACCCACGACGCCTGGGGCCGGGGGGGCGAGAGGAAGAGGAGGCGCCGAGGCAAGGCGGCGCGGGGGGCCCGGGCAGCCAGAGCCGCCCGTCCTCGTCGCCGCCCTCTCGCGAGGCTGAAGTCACCGTGGAGATCGGGGAGACCTACCTGTGTCGGCGAGGGGACGGGACGTGGCGTAAGTGCGTCTCCGAGGGCGACGGGAACGGGCCCTCTGCCCCCCTCCCCCCTATTTTTCAGCGCTATGAATATATTTCCCGCTGGAAAGGGCTGTCGTCGTCATAAAACTTGCGAAATACACCTTGATCAACTATCAGGAGACCAGTGGCTTATAGTGGTTAAGGTATTGGACTTCGGCCGGGGAAAGCCAGGTTCAAGTCCACCCTTATCCATGGAAGTTTATTGGGTGTCTTTGAGCCAGTCATTTTGTTTGAACCCGACATATCTAACAGGGTTGTGGGGAAAAGCACAAGAGGGGAGTGCTGTGTATGCTGCCTTTTCTTGTAGGCAAGATAGGAAGTAAATCAAATAAATAAAGCAGGTGGTTTTATCTACTACCCTTCCTCACAATGAATGCAGGATGTCCTTTTATCTGTATCTTTTATTGATTTAATTGTAATTCCTTTGTGTGTCGTGAGCCACCCAGAGTCATTGAGAGTCAGACAGCATACATGTTTAATTAATAATAATAATAATAATAATAATAATAATAATTATTATTATTATTATTATTTATAAAGATGATTATTGATTTAGCACTTTTAATCTCAAATTATTTCAAAGATTCCTAAAGTGCCATAAAACATCTAAAGCCAAATCCATCCTGCGTAGCTTAATACACAGCATTAATATGAGCCACACATAGTTGTGAAATACTCAAGTCTTTTTCTCTTTTGAAAAGGATGGTTAATCCATTTCCCCAAGGAGAAGAAGGAAGCTATCACATTAGGTTCTGAAGGAGATAACACAATTTTTGGGCCACTGGAAGGATCTATTTCATATAAATTATTATATGATACCAGAAGCTAGACTGATAGCCTGATGGCTATCAGTCTAGCTTCAAGTCTCAGTACAGTTATTGAAGACTGATCCTTGGCACATTGATTAACAGTAATCCACTGAACGTTCTATAATTTAATTGCAACTAAACATGCATGGGGTATGCATTCTCATTCTTCTTCTGTTACACTTCTCTAAAGTATCCTTGTACATATTACAGAAATATGTGAAGACTTCTCTGTGTTCACACTCCTATAATATTGTGGGTCCTTGGTTACACAATGCCCACATCAATGCCTCTAGCTTAGCTGGTAAGAATGAACTTAAGTTTTATAGGCTACTTCCATGCTGGCTTGCTATCTTTTGGGGAAAAAATGTGTTTTATGGTCTTTTTTCAGTTATATGTTATTTTTCTGTTATACTGGGCCACTATCTTCCTAATCCTAATTAGGGATAAACTGCTCCTAGTGCCCCACTTTTGGGAGATAACAGGAGCTGAAGCCTGGAGGTGCTGTTTCTTATAGTTTCTAGCAATACTGATTCAATGGAACAACTTCTTCATAGAAATCAAGCTGGCCCCCTCCCTGAGTACATTGCAAAAAATTCTGAAAATTGAACTCTTTCACTGAACTCTTCCACAGGCCACTTTTGTTTTATTTATGAGTTGTTATTTTATTGTTATATTGTTTTGATTTTATGGTGATTTCCTGCTGTTTATTCCCAAACATCATTTTTCTACATTGTGTTAATGCTGCTGAGAGTTGTTTGATTGCAGTGGGCTATAAGTACAATAAAAATAATGCATCTTGCAGAAATACAGGCTTGATAAACTGTCAAAATCTTTTCTGCTCTTTTCTTTCAACTATTTTCAGCAAGATGCTTCAAGATAAAATATTTGTAACTTGCAGCAGTCTTTTCCAGTTTAGGGTCCTCTGGATGTTCTGGGATTACAGCTGCCCAAATTCCCAGCCAACACATCTGGAGGGCAACATATAGGTGAAGGCTGATTTAAACTTCTCACCTTTCATCACTGAAATGTCCTTTAACCGAATTGGTGGTTGCTTCCCCTTCAGATTCTGCAGAGGTGATTCAGTCTCGGCTCAACGAGCAAGAAGCCAGAGAGGAATTTTATGTTCACTATGTAGGATGTAAGTGCCATTTTGAGATTCTGTATCTGTATAATGAAGAGAAAGTTTGAGGTGTCTTACCTAGTTCAGTCTTCCCTAATCTTATGCCCTGCAGATAAACTGGGATGATAATTCCTAGAATTCCTAACCAACTGAACGCTGATCTAATCACATCAAATATAACAAGACTTTTATTATTTT
The DNA here is from genome assembly GCA_030867105.1 of Liasis olivaceus. Lineage (NCBI taxonomy): Eukaryota > Metazoa > Chordata > Lepidosauria > Squamata > Pythonidae > Liasis > Liasis olivaceus. Next base: position 100,469,611 of record CM061351.1, read on the forward strand.
TTCCTGCAATCTTCCATAAATTATATTGTTTGGTCAAGTCATTTTGAGATCAGATGAGCATAGGGAGATCTGTAGTTTTAGGTAGGTTTCCTAAGTTTGTGTTTCCGTCTGCACCCTAATGATAAGTTGTTAGATAAAGAAGCATTATAGTGTGGCCTTAGCACAGTGTGATGAGACCCAAGCTGTGCCAATTATCCCCCTTTGTAGGAAAAAAGGCTTGTCAAGAGTAAGAAGTAGAGGAAGAAATTGTATGTCTTGAGTTCAGTGTTGAGCTCTGGGAGGACACTGAATGAGTGTTTATTGGTGGAAATCAGGAAGATTTTGCTTAATGTCAATTCAGGGTTTTATTTTTCTAGTACTAGAATTAAAGCTGTCACACACAGTCTTTGGACACACACACATTCAAAGCTCTGTTTGGGGTGGGGATCTTTGTTTACTGTTGATAAATCACTGGCAGTCAGAAACCCTTGCTGATCTATGGCAAATCATCTAAAAGTCCATCAGTAGGTTCCAACCTACATTCGCTCCAGATTAGAGCAAGGCAGGATGGGTTGACATTCTTGTTCCCATATTTCAGTTTCTAGGCAGAGAACATTTAAAATATTTTGTGTGGGATGGAATATTTTGTGTGGGTTGGTTGTGGGGAATGGGGAGATTTCTGTGATCTCCTAACTCTCCTCCGGCTCTCACAGTCAACCGACGTCTGGATGAGTGGGTGGATAAGAACCGCCTGGCCCTCACCAAGACAGTCAAAGATGCTGTGCAGAAGAACACTGATCAATACATGAATGAACTTTCTGAGCAGCCAGAGCGCAAGATCACTCGCAATCAGAAGCGCAAACATGACGAAATCAACCATGTCCAAAAGGTGATGCAGGGGAGAGGTGGCTAGGAAGGTGGAACTGTGCTATGCTACAGAATATCCATTCCAGAGGTGGAAAAAAAAAAACAGAGTACCTGACTGCACTGTTGGTGCTATTGCTACCCTTATGCTGGCAATAGAAGGTGACTTTTCCAGGGAGTGTTTGCTTATACCCACCAGAATGTTTTCTCCCACTGCAGACTTACGCTGAGATGGATCCTACTACAGCAGCTTTGGAGAAGGAACATGAAGCAGTGAGTGTTTATCGGTGCCTAGTCTAGCCTTGTCTGGCTTTAAGCCCAAAGAGTATTGGAAAAGGAAGCATAATTTTGTTCCTAGGCCACCGCTTATCTTTTTCTCTCCTCAGATCACCAAAGTGAAATATGTGGACAAAATCCATATTGGGAACTATGAGATTGATGCATGGTATTTCTCGCCATTCCCAGAAGACTATGGGAAGCAGCCCAAGCTGTGGATCTGTGAATACTGCCTCAAGTACATGAAGTTTGAGAAGACTTACCGCTATCACCTTGTACGCAAGGGGGAGGATGGTTGCCAGGGGCACAGGGCTGGGGAAGGTTGGGGTGGGAGAGAATTGAGCACCATGGAACCTGTAACTGGAATGAAACAGTATCAGAAAGGCAGAGAAAACAATGTTTGGGGATCAGTGTATACCACTAAATCTGAACTGCCATATTTAGTTCCAGTATTTTCACTGTTATCAACCAGAAAAATCTAAAAGAGTAATGCTAAAATGAAGCTGGAGAATAGTAACCTGGTCAAAAGCCAAATAAATGTAGAAGCTGCACTGAACAAGTCAGTGGGTGGAATTACTCAGAAAAATTGTGGATACCTGGCATTTTTGGTACTCATAGATCTTGTTGTTGTTGTTCAGGGGCAATGTCAGTGGCGACAACCACCAGGGAAAGAAATCTACCGCAAAAACAACATCTCAGTATATGAGGTGGATGGCAAAGATCACAAGGTAAGAGCTCACTTCAGCTCCAGGGTTTCCACTAGCTGTTACTGTTTTCATTTTCTGTTGTCCAAGTGGCAGGTTTGCTACTTTGGGAACCTGGAGTTTGCCATGTTCACTCTCTTGAAAACTCTGGCTCTTCAGATACAAAGTCACTCCAGATAGTCATGAACAGTCATTAACTAGGTATATAATCTACTTCTCCCCACATTTACAAGTCATTTTTAACTGAATGCTTGTGGCTGAGAATGTTTATTTCATTGATAGGCAAAGCCCTAGAAAGGTGGGTTTAAGGAAACTAAGCTTGGAAGGAATCTCTTGGGATTTCCAGTGCTGGCTGTTCATCAGTAGTGGTCTTAATATCTTTTAAACAAGCCAAACTATATGCAGATAAGAAACTTTGTGTGGGCCAGTAGCCTCTCACCTTCAGCCTTTTGATATAGAAACAGCTATATCAAAGATGGCAAATAACTTGGAAAGCTGTGCTGACAAAAACATTTTGAGAGTTGTAGCCCAGTATATTTAAAAGATATATCTAAAAACAAACAGATGGCTCATTTAATAAATCAACCCAGAGTTCTCACCCAGGACACAAATGACCAGGCTCAAGTTATCCTACTTCGGACGCATTATGCAAAGATCCAACTCTCTGGAGAAGGCTTTAATGCTGGGAAGGGTATAAGGAAAGAGAAGAAGAGGACGACCACCAGCAAGATGGGGGAACTCTATTACAGTGTTGATATCTGCACCCTTGGAAGTCCTGAAGGACCAGTTAGGAACAAATCGTCATGGAGAAGGTCTATATAGTCACTAAGAGTCGATACCAACTTGGTGGCACCTAATGAATCAATATCTAAAGGATGCCAGGTTGGGAAAGGGTAATCTTGGGCATGGATAGTAATATGGAGGCTGTTTTATTGAACCCTAACAGTGGATAAAATCATAGTTAAGAACTGGTTGCATCTGTATTTTGGGAAGACCAATCAGGAAGTTATGGAATGTATCAGATAATGTAGAATATGAAATGCAACCAGAAGATTCACTTTCTTTTCAAAGAATCACTTAGAAACTGTAGGCTGATTGTAAGCTGGGATATGCAAAACTATAATTTCAGGACATGGGCCAGGCCCCAGAACAGGTCTGTGTCGTCTGGAATTGCTTTGGAGGTTAAATTCTGGAAGACTGCCAGACTACCCACAGAATGGCCCAGATAGGCCTGGTTCAGAGAAGGAGCAGTTGGGTTTGCAGATACCTATTTGTGAGGCTCAAAAGCTTCCAGAAGAGGAACTTTACACAAAGTTTATTTTTCTGATACGCATTCTTGGCTTTTTGAACAACTTGGAGATACTGTCTCTCATTCTAGAAAACCAGATTTTGGTTTTAGACAACAAGTTGTGAATGAAGTGCTATTGTTTTAGAAAGATTATCTCAGAGACGCCTTTTCTTTTTTTGGTAAGGAAAGGGCCAGCGCTCGTCTTCCTCCTCTTTGCTCCTGGGTTTCACACTTTTTGTCTGAAGCCTATGTCCTTATTGATGCTTGATTTTTCCCCCCAGATTTATTGCCAGAATTTGTGTCTTTTGGCCAAACTGTTCCTGGATCATAAGACCCTCTACTTTGATGTGGAGCCCTTTGTCTTCTACATCCTTACTGAAGTTGACAGGCAAGGAGCCCATATTGTTGGCTACTTTTCCAAGGTACTGGCTGCCTGTGTTCAGGGAGTGGAGAGTGAATTGTAACTAAATTTGTAATATAAAGGGGAGGACAGACATTACGGATGTGCAAAATATTCTGTGCAGTACTAGTTTTAGGTGCTGTGTATGTAAATCAAAACTTAGGGTCTTTTGATCCGTTCATGGTGTTTTCATCCATGCATGGACCAAAACACTGTAGAAGCGGTTTGGGATAGAAGGGAACAGGGAAATATCAAGGAGAGTGGTGGTGATGGCTGAGGGAAGGCCTTAGGAAGATTGGGAGGGGCAGGAAGGCCATTGGGACATCAGCAGTGGTTATGGGGAGGGAGAGGAGGGAAGGCTCTGGAAAGATCAAGGGCATATGCTGCACTGGGAGTTATGCAGGACAGAACTGGGGCCTAACGCACTAGCCCTATTCACTCCATCTCTGTCTTATTTTGCATAGAACCATCCAAGCATCCTGGGGTTCATTTCTAGCAAACCATGGCTGACCCAAATGATTCAGCAGAACTTCCAAACTAAGAGTTCTAATTTCTTTTTTCTATTTTGTGCACGCCCCAAATGAGCACTTAGAATCTTATTTCTATGTGTTTAAAATTAGTGTGTGGTAAGAAAAGCTCAAAGTAGAAAATGCAGTTTAAGAAACATGTTCATGTTTGTTCAATTGTTATAATTAATTTGACTTCTGACAGGGAGGGGGAGAAGAAATTGCTGTGTGTGCATGTAGGTGTGTGCATGTGTGTCTGGGAATCTCTGGTTTCCTCTGAAATCTGTGATGCCATCGTTAATTGCCTATGTGCTTGGAAGCCTTTATTCACAGACAGAAGGACAAAGTTTTATTGCATTTGTATGAATCTGATTCCGCAAGTAATATAACAAACTGCAATGGAGTAGGCTCCGTAACAGAAGCCTGTGTAATATAAGGGTTGAAGTGCTGGACTAAATTCAAGTCTACACGCACCCTGGAATCTTAATGGGTCAGTCATTATGATTCAGAAAAACCTTGGAATTAAATTGGGAAAGAGCATTGTATGCAGGCTGCCTTCAGCTCTGGATGATCAATAGAATACAAATTTAGTAAATAATGTTATAATTAAAAATATATATATAAAGAGGGAAGGAGATGATAAATAAATTAGTACCAAGGTTAGTTTAGCAGAGTTTCCAGCAGAAGAGGAAGCATGGATTTTATTATCCATGACAGTGGAGCAAGCTTCTGTAGGGCTGCCAGATATCATGGCTACAAGTGATGACTATTTTTTAAAGAAACAACACTATGATTTTCTGGATGTTGATTTCTCCACTTAGTGCTAGGTTTCATACCATCATTTATTTGACTCCTGTGATTTTTTTTTCCCCAGGAGAAGGAATCCCCTGATGGAAATAATGTGGCTTGCATCCTTACCTTGCCCCCCTACCAGAGGCGGGGTTATGGGAAATTCCTCATTGCATTCAGTAAGCTTGTTTTCTTAGCCGTGAATGATAACAAGAATGAACTGCAATATACATTATCAGTCCCTTAATTGCTTCCTGTTGTTGGATTTGGAGATAATCCCATTTTGCCCCTCATTCATTAAAAGGGTGACAAGTTACCTCTGCTGCATCTGCTCTGCCTACCACTCTTTGTAACACTCCTCCTATCCTGATCACTTTAGGGGTACCTAATCTGAGTTACAGTCCTAAATATTTAGTACTTCTTGTATTTTGAAGTTACTAATTTACTTCCCCCACCCCAGGAAAGTGTGAGTTTGTGTCCTAGGACCTGGTTTCTGCAAGAGTCTTTCATCATGATAGCACACCCTTGATCCAGTCTGAGCTTTTCGTTCAGCTCCCAGTCCTTGAAATGCCTGGATTCTGACTGAGATGCTTTTGAGGCTTTGACTTTTGATCTCTTGTTCCATAGGCTATGAGCTCTCCAAACTTGAAAGCACGGTGGGATCCCCCGAGAAGCCCCTTTCGGACCTCGGCAAGCTGAGCTACCGTAGTTATTGGTCTTGGGTGTTACTAGAGATCCTTCGGGATTTCCGAGGCACTCTTTCCATCAAGGATCTCAGGTGAGAGGAGATCTGACTACAAGTGATAGTAAGAAATGCCTCTTGGTGTTGAGGGAGGAAGGGCCCCATTTCCTGCCTATATTGACATTTATGGTGATAATTTTACTTGGTGACCATATATATTTACTTTGTATTGGCTGTAATTGTTTTTAAGTGCTTTATGGTTTTATGATTGTTTGCCACCCAGAGTCACTTGCTGAGATGGGCGGCTACAGAAATCAAATAAATTCATAAACAAGCAAACATGGGCCCTTTTGTAGCATTTTACTGTGGCGCAGCCTTGACTGAACTGAATGTGACCTATTTAAAAGAACTCCTGACCTCCCCTTATCTTGTACTTGTTCAGCTGCTGCTCATTTTGTTGTTTCCCTTGGCACAGCCAGATGACCAGCATCACGCAGAATGACATCATCAGTACCTTGCAGTCATTGAACATGGTCAAGTATTGGAAGGGGCAGCATGTCATCTGTGTCACTCCAAAGTTGGTTGAGGAGCATCTCAAAAGTGCTCAGTATAAGAAGCCTCCTATCACAGGTACTGAAGAACGGGAAAATGGTGGGCAGGGCACAATAGTGGTCATCATGCTTTTGACTCCAAGTCTGGTTTGCCAGTTCAGATCTATGTGTGGCATTTAACTCGGCACTCCTCCTTCTCTTTCTCTTTCTCTCTTTGCCTGTATACAGTTTCCAGATCTGCGGTGACAGTAGAACTGTCAAGATCTCTTGCCAGATTCTTAAAGTTGCTAGATTTAGCTTCTTGGCCTGCAGTCCCCAACCTTTTTTCTCTGTGCAGTTCTTATAATATTGCATTGTCTCCATCTTACTTCCTCCTTAATTCCACATTTCACCACCTGTTGCTTCTTTGGATTCCCAGTTTTAACCATTCTCATGTGTGTCATTTTCTTTCTTTTAGCTTTCCTGTGTGGGTGTGAATATGAGTATGTCTGTTTTTCTTTCTCCCTATGGCAGACAGTTTTTCCTGATCTTCAGTGCTATAAAGTGTTTGAGAGCCTTCTCCTCTGTTTCCCAGTCTTTCCATAAGCACCATTCTTCACCTATTTGTTCTTGGGGATTCTCCTCAGGCCATTGCCTGTGCTGCAGGCTGCTTGCTTCTAAACTTATCCTTTTAGTTTCCCAGTTCCTTAGAACCTCTTTCCAGTCTTTACTGTGCTCTCTAATCCCAACTAAACTGACATTCTTTATTCCCTCTGAGGAATGGACTTCAAACTGTTAGTCTCCTAAGCAGCTGATTCCATGCCACTGCACCAGCTCAGGCAGTTAATAGTTAACTCCCATAAGATAGCTGGAAAGGATTATTTATTTGCTTCTGTGTGCACGTTTACCATACCGGAATGCAGAAGAGGTGGTGAGAGAATACTAGCCTTTCATTTGAAGCATGTTTCAAGCTTGGTGAAAGTTCATAGGGCGAGATTGTTTTAGGTAGAAAGAATTGCCTGTCTCTATTGTCCCTTTCAATTCATACTGAATGAAAAGTTTATTACAGTCAAAGGACCCAAGAACAAACACAATAAGAAAGAAAGAAAGAAAGAAAGAAAGAAAGAAAGAAAGAAAGAAAGAAAGAAAGAAAGAAAGAAAGAAAGAAAGAAAGAAAGAAAGAAAGAAAGAAAGAGCAAGCAGCACACATTCTGTCATTTCATTGGGAACAAAGCATTCAGCAAATAGTAAATATTTGTTGTATGTAGTTCTTATTAGTGTTTCCAGACAAAACCGGATGCTTAATCTTTGCTAGCTTATACCACTGCAGTTTGTGCACACAAGATCTTCCCTGTTTTGCAGCACAAGCAGTAATGCAACATAAATACAGAGAAACTTAATTACTTTGTATATTGTGAGTACAAACATTTAAATGACCTCTCACCACAGTACTCTATAAAGCTGTTTCCACAACTAAGCCAGATAACTTGCTTTTGGTTTATTGGTGATCATGCAGTAGGCCCAGTATCTACTAAGTGTAAATGCAGAGGCATCTAGGAAGAAGTCAGGCGTTCCAGATTTTTGCTGAAAGAGGCATTGTTTTTTTTCCCAGGGAGCTGATGACGTTCAAGGATGTGTCATTTATGTAACAGGAGCTGCAGGGAGATTACTTGTACCCCCTCCCAGGTCTCTTTCCTTTTCAGCAAGCTGCTCAGTCAGGAGCTACTGGTTGGGTGGGGCTGAAAGGCTTGAGTCTGGTACAAACAAGGCATAACTCTGCTTGTAAAATGCATGGTGGTCTGAATGGCAAGCAGAGCCTCTTAAAAGCTAAAAGGAATTTGCCATGGCACTTATTTGTGTTTGCTGTTAGTAGCCCAAGTCATAATTTTATTCATTTTGCTATCTGTTGCACTTTCTCTAGTACTCAAGTTGGTTAATCTGTCGAACTTCCATGGGCATTCTCAGTTGAGGCAAGGACATTCTTGCCCATTAGAGATAGTGATGGAATTTATTTGGCTGCTCTGCTTTTTCCACTTACCTGTATAGACCTTCTCACTTGCCTTATTCCCTTTTCTTCCCTTTTTCCTTTCTCCAGTGGATTCTCTCTGTCTGAGATGGGCACCTCCCAAGCACAAGCAAGCCAAGATTTCCAAGAAGTGAAGGAAAAACTGACATGAAAAACTGAAGGGGCTTGGCCTCAGTATACATCCACTTTTTATTTTAGAAGATGTTCAGTAATTTAGCATTGATGTCAGTTTTGTACTGAATGGGTATACATGGAACAGGTGGGTTGGGGTTATGAGAAGGACAGATGTTATCGAGTGTTGCAGGAACTCTGTCCAAGTGGGTTCATTTGAATGAAGACTACTTATTTATCCCCTTTTTTTCTTCTGTTGCTTGATATTGAGCTCCATTTCTTTCCTTCTTGCCAAACCTGGTGTCTTACTCTAAGATAGAACTGGTATCCACACTCTTATAATAAGAGGAACAGATAGAGTCCTATTATTTCTTATTGACCTACAACTATTGAGAGTTCTAACCTACTCTAGCTAGAGACTTTAGGATACTGCCACTCCCGGAATCAAGCAGGTTATTAAATATAGTAGAATCTTGGTAGTACAAGATCTGAGCAGTAAATAAACACATGGGTGGGATATTTGAGGAGCATGTGGTCAGTGAAAGTTGGAGGCACTGATTACCATCAGCAGTATTGAAAAATACAGATTACAGACTATCCTAGGAAGGAAGATCAGCTTCCCCAAAAGAGATGCTGGAGAACCTGTCAGCCTTGTTCAAAATATTGAAAAATCTGTGTCTTCTGTAATTCTTGAGAAAAAAGTCTCTCTGGGTAGATCTGTTGTCACTCTCCGTGTCTTCAAAAGGAGGCAAGTTTGAAAGTTCCATCAAAGGTCTTACTAGATCTAGTTATACTAGATAAGTAGTTTGAATCCTTCCACTGTCACACACTATTAACAATGTGGGAAAAGAGAGAAACAGCAACAACATTTTGAAGTATCTCTTGCCCCACAGTCAACTTTGCTGACAAAAATAACAGATGTGTTAGAGTTGAATGCTTGGTAGCCAGTAGCAGGAGAGTCAAGATTTGGGTGCTATGACTCAGGAAAAAAAAAGTGGAAATAGGCACATATAACAGTTAAAAGTCCTATGTCACTTCTAGCTGTAAGGTGTTCCATAGTGCAGTGGGGCTTATATGATGTAACCAAAAGGAAGTTAACCAATTTCTTTTGCAGAGCCTCAAAGTAAATGGTTTTCTATAGCACGGTTCCTCAACCTTGGCGGCTTTAAGATGGGTGGACTTCCCCTTGCTGGCTGGGGAATTCTGGGAGTTGAAGTCCACCTGTCTTAAAGGATGAGGAACCCTGCTCTATAGAAACAAAATACCGAAAGAGATTGAAGAACCGTGCTTTTGCCTTAGGTGCACTTCTCAATGACAGCCTTTACCCAGATGAATGGACGAACTCCAGATAGGAGAAAACTATTATTACTTGACATTTCCCCTTCCATTGTATGAACTGCATTTGGTGGTGATCAAATGAGAAGGGACTTTTCAAAAAGAACAGAAGTCTCTTGAACCGATCAAGTGGACCGGAGAGAAAAACTTGCTACTATTTATACAGCCAGTTTCCACTAAGGTCCTTGCATACTTTTAATGCTGGGGCCAGTGATTTTGGAAGGGACCCTGGAGCTTGTGGTGGATGTATTGGGTAGAAACATCTATTCATATAGTCGCCCTGCTGTAGTTTTTATGTGTATACCATATATATAGTGTGTTCTGTTTAAGAAATATTTTAATAAAAAACTTGTAAAACAAGTACTGTGCCATTTTTGACTAATTTACAAGAATTAGAAGGTAATCATTAAGAGTGGCATAGTGAAAAATTGTAAATGGCAAGAAACAGCCCTTGGAAGTGAACACTAAAGAAAAACTGTTAAGGAGGAACAGACCTATAGCAGGATATGAAGACTGATTCGTATCAATATGCTTAGGTCATGGAAAGTGACCTAAGCATAGGTCTTTTATAACAAGAGCAGTAGTTAACAAACTTGTTACACTGTTGTGAAGGGGTTTACTAATACATCTCTGTGTCATTTCCACAAGGTTTGACTAACAACAACATTCCAAGGTGTCAGTTGTTTAACACTCAACCTTAGTGTTCCTCATCTGCAAAATATGACTTGGTTGTTTTTCTTGATTAGCTTGGGTCTGGTGACAGTTTTGTATAAGAATTGCACATCTACAGTAATCTCAGGTTCTTGACCAACTCATACCAACTATTCAGTGTGCAGCTCATGTGACGAGACCAATTCCATGAGTCACACACTCAGCTGTAGGAAATACAGATCCTGTTAGTGTGACATGTACTTCCTGCATGCCTCCTGAAGAACTCTACCAGTATATCTTAATGCTTTTAAGCAGCCGCTTCGCTATCTTTGAATTTTCTCTAGTTCCACCTTGACATTTCTTGTGAGAAAAAGTCCACAAAGCTTCCCTTTAGTAATAAATAAATGCCTTATTAGTGTAGAATTACCATTTACTTTATTAAAACCCTTCATCTTGAAAGCAGCATCTGATTTTCATCCTTCCTCAAAAGATGATGCATACATTACTTTTTAAAAAAAGTTGTGCAAATATAAATCATCTAAATACACCTGTAACCACCCAAAGAGGGCAATTTCAATCATCATTGCTGTCCCACAAGGGAGTACCATTCCTTTTAATTCTGTGTCCATGCCGGCAATATTTCTGTCCAAGCATACTTGAAAAAGCATTCCATTTCATCTCCTTCACATCTGAGTCACACTACTCCATAAATCTGTCATGCTGACAACTGGTGACACTTCATGCAGAACGAAAACTGCCTGATGATACTTCTCACAACTCCTGCCGTGCTCACACAAGAACGGCCCAGAATCTCTGCCCCATCCCCCACTTTGGAGGGATTCATAAACTACACAGCAGAAACATCCAAAGGCTGCATTTCTACCACTTCACAATTCCAGCTTAATCAGGCAAAACTGCAAGGGAAGCAGCACACAGAAGCGGGCCTAATCACGCAACCAAGGATCAAAAGGGAACAGGTTGGTTTCAAAGTCCCAGCACCTCTCCTGAGTCTCCTTTTATTCAGTCTTTGAGCCAGGAGAAGGGATGAGCAAACATGAAGTCAGTCATAGGCAGCCCAGAAGACAGACTATGGCCAAGCAACCCAAAAGTTAGTGGAAGTGGTTCCATAGAATATATCCCCTTTTCAGAGCCTGGTGGTTCTTCTAGAACTGCATCATAATTTTCCAACGAGTTTCTTGATCTGTTCCTCGTAAGTGGATACCATAACAGAGGCCACGTCAGTAGGATTGCTAACCCTATGAAAATCTCCCATCACCCAAGTTACTAATGGAATTATCTACTTGACAAGATAGTGACCTTTAGGGAGAAGAAATTACTTTAGGGCATGTTATGCTGCTCTCTGAATTATCAGAGTTGGGCAAGACATCAGCCCATGATCTGAACTAGATCCTAAGAAAGAGATAAAGGATTCAGCTGACTGATTCTCTTCAAAGGGCCTAGCTCTGATCTTTGAATAAGTCAAACTATTGTGGAGGACCTTGTCTTGACAAACACTGTTGGGAAGCACGGAAGAATGCCACAGAAAATTCACTTTATAAGCTGGAAAGGAGGAACTGGACAGAGAGGAACCTGTCATGAAACCGATCATGTTTCAAAATGTATGCGAGGAATGCAACCGAAGAAGAGAGCCAAATATTGAACAGAGAGATTAGTCATACCCAAAAGCAGTCCAGGAATTTGCATAAAAAGGTGAGTAGACTCCCACTGAGTTATGAAATTGTGTCCACATTAGCAAAGGTGGCTTACAGATTTGTATGTAACTGATTAAAAAAAAGATCAAGCAAGTCACTGGCGATGGGGAAGGGGCAAAAAGGAGACGTTCCTGGGAATTATGAATTAGATACTCAGAATAAAGGCCAGGAATAGGAGTGAAGTGTGAACTTTTAAAAATGCTATACGCTAGACCAAGGCTGCAGGTGGATTTACAAGATATATACTAGATTAAGACCTAAGACTTAGAGGCAACTTGTGCTTTGGAGGAACAGTACCATTTCATAATTGGAGTCACACTGCATTATATGCATCCAGAGTGCAAAGAGAAAACTTGAAGCACAGCAGGCTATGAAATAGTGGGACCATCCCCATGAGTACAAAAACAGGAAGACACCACTCTCCCTACACGACTTGGGGTGGGAGTGGAAAGTTACCACAGGAAGTTCTGAAGGAGAAGGAAAAGAAGTAGTAGACTAGCCATGCAGGCTGCGGAACCAGAATTGTCGGGGGAGGTATTGTTTGGGTCAAGAGGCTTGCTCCAGCCTGGTGGGGCTTGGATGTCATCATAGGGTCCACCCTGGCTTGTAGTATTGGAGCACAAGCCCTCTTCAGAGACAGGTTCTATACGGGCTGTCACTTCATTGAGCTGCACTTCTGGAACTTTTTCCTTAATCCAGTTGGCATAGACAGAAGTGCGGATATAAACACCAGGCCTATTGGCAGCCCCACAGCTGTCTCCCCAGCTCACGACACCAGCCAGGAACCAGGCATTGTCAATGCGACAGGAAAGGGGGCCTCCAGAATCACCCTAGGAAAAACAAAAGGAATTAAGTTGGGGGGGGTTGGGTTTTTTTTTTGTAAAGGAAGCGAAGTAGAGAGTCTGCAAGTATATAGGATAGCAACTGTCTGATAATATTAAGAGAGGTCGGAAATGGAGAGAGGTTACAGCAGCGCTTTTCAAACTTAACAACTTTAAGATGTGTGGACTTCAACTCCCAGAATTTCCCAGCAAGCCCACACATCTTAAAGTTGCAAAGGTTGAGAAACACTGGTCTATCCTATAGCACCGGAATACCCAACTGCTCATTAGCACAGGACCTCATCTAATAAAAGCATGTTTTCCTGCGCAACCCTAATAAAGTGACTGAGAACACATGGTTTTCGGGATCTCATGTTCTGCCACCACCACCCTTTGCCAATTAATGGCACCCCCAACCTCCTCTAGGTGGTCTCACCTGACAGGCATCTTTCTTGCCTTCTGCAAAGCCGGCACACATCATGTCACTGTGGAGGATGTGGGGATCCTCGGGATCCGGGTTCTTTCCATACAGGCACTTGCAGGTCTCCAGACCAATGATGGGCACTTCAAGCTGTTGTAGCGTCATGGGCGAGGGGAGGGTTGCTACAGAGAAGGAGATGGTACAAAGTCAGTGTGGAGGCAACACATCCTAGAGGATGTGTGTCTTGTGTGTAAATAGGAGGAGCAGTCTTTCTTCAGGTGTGGCATTCCAAAGGAGTGCTAGATTTCAGGACTTCCTGCAACTGCTGACCAACCTCAGATAATCATTAGAATACCTCCTCCTGGATCAGTCCAACATGTATCTTAGCCCACCGTTTTCTCTCCTCCAATCAGATGTCTCTGGAATGCTCACAAGAAGACGGAGCCATGCCCCCCACTCCTCCTGTTTTTCCCTTGCTGCTACCATTTGAGGACCCCCCATCCCCAACCCAGAAGTAACATCCAGTCTCCAAGACCAATAGCTCTTGATACAGCTATTTTCCATGAATGAATCCAATCTTCATCCAAGCTAGCAGCCATCACCATTCTCGTGGTAATGAATTTCATTTATACCCCTCATCAGTCAACTTTTTTCCCAAGCTAAAGCATCCCAAACCTTTTCTTTTTCTAAAGCTTTTTCTTGTAAAGAAAGTGTTGAAGCTTCCTGAACATTGGCTTCCTTTCTTCTTCGTTTTCCCATTAACAGCTTCAAAGCTAATGTCTAGGAGATGGCACCGTTTGCAGCCCCCCAAGGCCTCGACTGCACCCTCTTGAAGTTTTCCAACTGCTGCTCTGTTTTATTATTACTATTATTATTTTATACACATCAACATGAAATCACAGCTGCCAAGTCTTTAGCTGGTGTTGGACTTCATTCGCATCGAGTTCCTCCCCAAAACCTAGGATGTCATAATGTATCAGCATAGTATATGTGCGGATCCAAGCCACGTGGGATCCTTTTGTAACTGACAGATGGAAATCTTGTCAGTTATTATTTATTTATTATTATTAAGGAACGTCTTTTGTTGTTTTATTTTACATGTTTATATCCTTGCAAACTCCTTTAGTTTTGATAAAAAGAAAAACGGTGCCGTGCAAATGAAATGTGGGATACTCAAAATTGATTGCCTAATGCTGAATTGGACAAACAGGTCTGGGATGAGATGGGCGGAAAACTAAACCCTGGCTGTGCTGGGAAGGATCTGCAGCAAAAGAACCTGTGTTATACAGAAATGGTTCACCATTTCAGATATACTGGCATCCTTGAACACATTATATCAGAAAATAAAAAACCCAGCGTCTTTTGCGTACACTGGAGCTACAAGTGCCAAATGTATCCAGTTAGCTGATGAGAAATTCTGGAATTTATAGTATCACTGCAATCCAAGGGCACTAGATTTGGGAAAGAATAGGGATTACAGCCTGTAGATGAAATCTTTCATCCTTACTAGTAGCAAGGATATTCCCCCAGCCGGTGACAGTGCATTTCATGCCATTTGGGAAGGTGACTGACGAGGCGGGCAGGCAGATTGGCCGTACAGTCCGAGTATAAGACACTTTTCCGTTGAGTTTCACCAGGGCAATGTCCCCTTGAGAGCCTTCATCTTCATTGAAGTCGGGGTGCTTAATCACTTCCTGCACTAGCTTCACTTGGATGTCTGGTGAGGGATTGTTCAGCTGGAAGGCCCCCAGTGTTACTTCATACATATCAATCGGATTCTCCCTGTAGAGAGGAAGATGGTTTGCATCAGAGGACATTTAAGATTGTAAGATCATCCCTGCTGCATCAAGACCCACTCTTCTGTTTCTAACAGGGGCCAGACAGATTTCCCAAGGAAGTACCCAAGCATGGCAAGAAGGCAATAATCATGCACTTGGGTTTTTTTCCTGATGTTTAAATATATACTACTTCTTAACTGTAAGGCTGCATGAAGCTAGTGTGATCAATAGCCATGAACTGAATTGTATTATATTAGTTTATCATTAAATGTATAGAATCCACTGAGATCATTACTATCTCTTACGCTCGTGATCCCACAAACTAGTGGGAAGCATGAAAATAACCTCCTTTTCTACCTTAAATCTACAGCCAATAAGTTTCACCAAACAGAAAGCGGCACAGTATGGCATCTAGCAGTCTGAGCTATGCTTTGAAGCCCCTCCCTCCACCTTAATCTCACAATGAACAGAGGTGCTTTTAAAGTAATACATTCAAAGCATTTTGAACTCTTAGTGGTTAACAACTGCAGTGACAATGACCACGTTGTCACAGTGTTAAGAGAGAGTTAAAATCTTCTACTGATTGCATTCTACAAACTCCACAATGTCTCACCAGTTTGTCACCTAGGTCTGGGATACTGAATCCAGCACCCCTGAAACCCTCTCTCTAAGCGAGACAACAGCATCCCATCTGTTTCCTAACACCCACATCTTTCAGGGATACCTTGACTTACTTGGGGAAGCAATGTGCAGCTGTAACCAACCACTGGGGGGCAATGAGAGTTGCTCCACAGACATGATGACCATTGAAGTTCAGGTTGACCTGCCACGGCCACTGTCCGTTTTGAGCATTGAAACCGCCCACAATCCGTCCCAGGGCAGGTACCCCACACAACACTGCAGACAAGTAAGACATTTTCATGAGTGAAAAAACAATCCATTCTAGAATTCAGCGTATTACTTTATTTATTGTTGGCCACCAAATATAGACATGGGATAAATTAGCCAGGGCTGTGTGTGAGTATGCTTCTGCTCCAGAGGAGGTTAATAAGAAATATAATCAGCAACCAGAAAAATCTCTGATTTTTACTTTAACGTTGCCTTCCAGTTTTTATTCTAACATGCGGAAGCATATGCACATTGTTACTGCAATCTCAAAGGCCAAGAATAGATCATGAGAGCCCCATTTTGAAAAAGTCACAGAATTGAGGATTTCCATAGAAAGATGTATAACTAAACCATGATTGCTAGGAACAAATCCAGAACAGGAGTTGAAGAGGGGAGGGCAGAGTTAAATTAGCCAGCAAGGAAACAGGAAAGGTAAGAAGATAGGTAGAATGTGCAATATTCACAAATCTCTTACTTTCTTGTGTGCTGGTCTCTTTCATGACTGCAGAATAGGAGCAGGAGAAAAACATGAAGAAGAAGAAAACCAAGATATTAGAAGGACATAAAGACACCTTGCAATGTATCAGTTATACCTCTTGTATATGAAAAGTGATTCCACCTTAGGGCACTCCTCTTCCCACCCCCAGCATGTTGCTTTAACGTCCACAGGAAGCCAATCATCCCTTGATTCTACTGAATGTATGGCCTTAGCTCTTTGATCACAGACTGGCCTTAATTTGGGCCCAAGGCTAAGCCACAGCTTTTTTCTAAGAGCATCTTGGAAGAAGTGAATCGAGTGTACCTAAGAACTTGCTCAGGGTTCCTTCCCAAGCCACTCTGTCAATGGGTAGAAATCCAACAGAAACACAACTGAAGGAAGCTGCCCCAATTCAATGCGTTCCGCCTCTTGTGAAAGGCACATATAAATATAAAGCAACAGCCCTTTCTAGAGCAAAAGTCTCAGTACCAGACTCTACCAAAACCCATTTACTTTTCATTTTAAAAATTACATACTGGGTGGTATCATCATACTGACAGAGAGAGAAAAGTGATTTCTTGTGGGCTTTTCCAAAGTTTCCTCCTTAAGTTGCATTAAAGAATCTGAGTCAGCCTCTCTCTTCTCCTGCCCAGATTTTTCTCACGGCAGCTTTGCTTTCTGAGAATTTATTTCCTGCCCTGCCAGGCTACATCAAACTCCTTTGAAATCAATTCCAGCTACAGAGTCATCAGGGACATAGGAAACATGACCAAATCTTGTTCTGCATTTCACCACTAAACGTACCATGCCCCATCTGCTGAAGGCTGCACTGTGGTAAACAAAACCAGAAGCAAAGGAGCAGATGAAAGAACCAAGCGAGAAGGTACATCAGCATACAATAAGGGCACTTCTGAACCCTTGTTTTCACTATTCAGTCCCTCAAAAGCAGTTTGAAGATGATCTCTGGTCCCTGAATCACTGCCCTGTCCCAGTCCTGCAGTGTCAAAATATCCCATCAGCTCACTCCACACAAAAGGAAAAAATAAAATATTGCTTACACACCCCATCCACATCCTTATTTCATATCATGTGTATCTGAGTGGTTTATGGAGGAGGTACAAAATTAGGAACACTACATTCCAGAGGATTCCAGAACATTCTGTTTTTCCTCAAGGGGATCCATCCAATTATTCTGAGGGTGATTCGGTACTTTTCCAAAAATTAATTCTCTACCTGGAAGTGGTGTGTGGAGACCTGGATGGGGGATAGGTTTTGCATTAACTAGTCCAAAATATATCTAAGCAATTCCTATGAAGGGGTGCTGCAAAGTTGTCAAGTCACCTTTCCCCTTGAAAGGCCTGCAAAGGTGGCTGAAGCTCAGAAGATGGGAGGTCGTGAGGCTAGAGTACTTACAGATGGGGAATGAACCATGCACACACTCCATAGAGCCATGGTGTTTCAAAGAAAAAATGAATTTTTTTAAAAATTTTTCTATCATTCAACTATCCCATTGCTGAACCACAAATAAGTCTGTTCAGCTCATAAACACTGCTGATATCATGGGACTACAGAGGTCTGGAGCTGGTTTTGAACCGGACCAGAATCCTTGTGCAGAAGTGCTGTGTTCAACAAGCATCTAAAAATAGAGGTGAAGAGACTGGGCAGATCCCAAAGGTAAAGTATTCCATAATCTCAGTGCCTCTGTTGAAAAGATTGAGACACGAGAACCCTATAGGGGTAGATTAGTCTTCCTTAATCAAATGCTGGCTGGGGATAATGGACATCATAGACCAACATATCTGCAGGCCACTAAACTGGGAGAAGCTGAGCTAGATAATCAAAATGTGCTTAAATAAACCCTCCCATCTTGCATTTTTCACACAAAATTGCCAGAGTCTGAGCCATGCCATCCATGCTGGAAATCCCCTTCCCACTACCCCTGATTGTATTGTCTTGGTGGGAGTCTGGGAATACGCCCTTACACTGAGGTCGGGTTCAAATTAACGTTTTTGTCCAACTATTATTCATCCTTTTCTATCCAGGAGGATCCCTGTACATCCATGTGATGTCAGTGTTCATCCACCAATACCACACAGCATTTGGGGACCCCTAATTTATTGTACATAAAAATATTGGGCCCAACAATCCTGATCTCCTATGGTAGGATTTTTAAACAAGGACCAGCAACATCCTTTGGGGGATACTGTATTTACTGGCATGTAAATCTGCTCTCAAATAGGGCAGAGTCCTCAGGCATAACTTAACACTCTGAAAAGACCCTTGAGATGTCACAGGTGAAATCCAACAGCTAATTCTAGGCCTCCAAGCCAATCCTGCTGATTGTTCATTACAAAACTGTGGCTCAATGAGCAACAAGGATGTTTAAAAATAGATCCAGGTTGACTTGTTAGGTTACTTGTTCATGACGTTCAGACCTGCCACTCCCTTGGGAAGAAAATGTCACTGAAAGAAACCAGTCTGACCTATCCGTGCCCTCTTACACCAACCCACCTCCCAGGGCTCAGCCCCAGCAAGAACTGAATACCTGCAGGTCACAGTGCTGAGCAAACAGCTTACACTGCAGAGGCACTTCTTGATTCATTCTTAGAGCCAATTGTGATGTCACAATTCAGTTGTGAGCAAATGACACACAACTTTACTTCCCAAGGTGTTAAAATTTTGACGTGGCTAGTTTCAATTAAACCATTTTTTCCAGTCAAGAAATAAAAAGGCCAAGAGACATCCATATTTTCCTGCTTTCGCTGTTACGTGAAAGGCAGAATTTCAACATATGCACCTTTTCTCAACAAGAACAGGCAAAGTTGTCCTATAGTTTCTGCATCTCTGTTAGTAACAAGAACACAAATACAATAAAAATCTAAATTGAAGAGAATATATGTAGCTCAGGGTTGAACTGTGGAGTCTTTGGGGTTCTCTGAGCTTGGTTGTTTTCTTGCAAACGTTTCATTACCCGGCTAGGTAACATCTTCAGTGCCAGCATCCATTCTAGCAACAACCAAGCTCAGAAAACCCTAAGGACTCCACAAAAATCTAAATTCTCTGAGTGCTGGTCCTGACATATTCCGAATACTGTCCTCCACATATAAGATGAAGGCCTCTTCACACCCAAAATTTGCAAAATTAACTACAGTACTTTTTTTTGGGGGGGGGGGGTAGGAATCTGAACCTTGGAAGAAAAGAGCCCAAAGAGGGCCAGGCTTATTCAGTGCCAGCAATCACAGACTGCTAAAAGATGAAGGGGAAGAAATTAAAAAACAACAATGCATGCAAAATGACTTAAATGACCTGGAAAGGAACCCAGGAGAGCCCCTATCAATCTAGCTTTAACATTGTGCTGAAGTCACTATTTGTTTTAACCATGGTTTTTACCAAACCATGATATTCTTGTTTCTACTTAACAATAAGCTATAAACCTTGATTTCCACACCACAATGGCCAGGTTCATACATCTCACTAAGCTGAAACTAAGCATGTCATGTCATGTCTCAATGCAATATGTGAACCAACCTGATATAACTTGACACTGAATAAACAAATTCTGGCAAATCTGAATTGCTGGAAGCAACTTAAATTTGTGTTTAACGCTTTGCAAAATCACTCTCCCTCTTTGCCAACCCAAAAAAACAAGGAAGCATCAAAGCCTGGCAAATTGCATCCGTTATTCTTGAGTGCAGAGTTTGGTTGTAGTAGCTCAGGGCGAAGAAAAGGATGCTGTTTACTTTATTCTTATGTGCCAGGACCAAGCACGGCTACTGCTGCCTGGAAGAGCCCTGAGGGCCAAAGCATCTTATATCTTATTTCCTTATTCTGTTTGATTACAGATATAATCTGACCAAGTGCAGGCTGGAAAGAACACCCACAAATGTGAACACTCACACGTAGAAAACACTCCAGGACCCCCCCCCCCCCCCCCTGTTCCCAAGTGCTTGGATTTTAATGCCTCTTCTGTGAAGTGTATTTGACTAGTAGGAGTTTCGGGTTTGATGCAAAAAGATAATGGAAGTTTCAGAAGCCAGGCCACTGGCTGTATCATTTGTAAAACAGTGGGTGTAGCAACCAAAAAAGAGACAATGCTTTTTTTTTTGGCTCCAAGGACAGATTTCCTCCCAGAAGAGAAGGAAGAACTCCAACTGCTCACCTCAGACAGATACCACTATATTTCTACGTCTGTCAGGAAGGACGTTGCAGGCCTGGAGGCTGCGCACAGACGAAGAGTTAAACCTCTTTCAAAGAGTAACTAAAAAGCATCTTACACATCAAGCGACAGGTTCCTATTCGGACAAGCCCTTCCTTTTAAAAACTTAGCGCAAACTAGTGTTGCGGCTTTCGTTCTTAAATTCTGGCAGGAAGACGTACAGTAAGCGCAGCTCTTCCAGGCCTAGAGGTGCAACCACAGCTAGGCAACTTTTCTTGTGGAATATCTGCTGAGTTGTGCTAAAAGCACGAAAGCTCCAGTGGAAAAGCAGTGGAAAAAAAATAAGACGGCAACTCTTCTTCCTTGAGATATCCCAAGAAACATTTCCACCCCTTTCTCCTGCTGTCTGTTTTTTCCCAATACAGACCTTTGCCCTCTTGCAATCTAACGAGCAACCCACCCTCTCCTAGTCTTGCTCATACTGCTGGTTTCAGGAAGAAGGATGGGAAACCAAGAAGTATTGATTCTATGATAAAACTGAGAAGACAAGCATTCAGAAATAAGAAGAGCTGTCATCCCACCCCCACCCCCACAGCATTGGTGTGCAGTAAAGCACAACTCCGTAAGACTCAGGAACAGAACGTACAGTGGTAACTTTGGGGTTCTCCTTTCATAATCACAGATTAGCTTAGCTCTAGACTTCAGTCTGAAACTCTGGGTATGCACATTGTGAAGACCTTTCAAAAGAAAAATCAAAAGTAAACCTGGAACAGCAAGAAACAGAATTAAGAAAATGATTTCTTAGAGCAGGAAGTCCTTCCTTGGAGATGAACAACCATCCTCAGCCTCAGGCACAAGGACGATCAAGCTTCAAAGCTGAAACCCCTGGCGAGCCGCAGCCCCTGTATTTTAAGAAGTATATTTCTGGATACAATGGCCAGGGGTGAATCACCACAGTTATTCTGCAGGGCTGCCCTGAGCAAACTCTGCATTCAGCTGCCCCCACCAGGACAGCTGATGGAGCCCAGCTTTGGGGCTGCCTCCACACCCTCCGATCAAAGCCACCAACTTCTTCACTGGCCCAAGCAAGGAGCTCCTGTTTTAATTCCCCCTCTGCAAAACTCGGTTCCTAAAGCCCATCCCGTGAGGACTGGAAACTTTAAAGGCGCGCCCCACTAAGGGAGGTTAGCGGCGGTTCTTACCGCTCAGCCTCAGGTCCTGCTGCCAAACGAGACTCAGCTCCCAACCGGGGCGGGAACGCCAGAAACGGCCCGCGGCCAAATTGCAAGCTGCGCGGGACGCAACAGGACGGCGCCCTGAGAGGAGCTGCCCGCTGCCTTTCAACGCGCCCCGAACGGCTCTCGCCTACTACTACTGTACTCACCGCAGCCGACGAGGAGCAACAGCAGGCGCAAAGCGAGGCTCAGGCCACCCCGCAGCCCCTCCATGGCGTGTCCAGGTGGATCGGCGGCGGCGGCGACGACGCTGCCGCTGAAGAGAAGCAGTGACGGGAGTCCGCGCACGATCTTCCAGGTGGCCCAGCAGGCAGGTGCACTGAGGCGGGAGGCGGTGTTCGTGGCTCTACCTTCGCGAATGACGGACAAGTGGCCTAACCTGTTGGGGACGGGCTGGGCGCCGGGCCAGAGCCAGTCAGAGGCGGCAAGACAGGCTGTTATTTGCATACGGCGGCCTCGCTCACCTGGCTGACTCTTGGCTCGCGCTGGCTTCCCGCCGCTCTGGTGCAACGGGGCTTCTGGCTTGACCTTTGGGGCCAACGCGGAGCCCGCCACCCCTGGCTTTTCAGTCAGTGGGGGTTCAGCAAAGCACCCCCAGAGCGGGCTTTCCGTTCAGGCCAGGCCTATTGGGAGGGGCGTTTGAAGGGGCAGGATGGAGAGGGGTGAGGGCCACCTTGCCAGCTGGCTTTCGAGTCTGCCCTAAGGCCTGCCGACAAGTTGCAGGAATTGTTCAAGCTGATGGAGAGGCAAATAGGCTCTAAAGCAGTGTTTTTCAACCTTGGCCACTTTAAGATGTGTGGACTTCAACTCCCAGAATTCCCCAGCCAGCGTCCCCCTTCCGGATACTCTTACAACCCTTGCCCCCTATGCTGGCTGGGGAATTCTGGGAATTGAAGTCCACACATCTTATTACAGTGGCCAAGGTTGAAAAACACTATTCTAAAGACTCAAACACTATCCTAAAGACTCAAAAGTCAGATAGATGAACTGTGTAGGAGTGGCCCCCAAAGATACCTTTTAGAACCATGTTTCTCAAACTTGGCCACTTTGAGATGTGTGGACGTCAACTCCCAGAATTCCCCAGCCAGCATGGCTGGCTAGGGAATTCTGGGAGTTGACGTCCACATATCTCAAAGTCCACACATCTCAAAGTGGCCAAGTTTGAGAAACACTGTTTTAGAAGGCTACATGAGGAAAGAGATTAACACTTTAAAGGAGGGTGAGCTTGCAGGTTTTGCTATATCATTCAAATATGGGGTCTCTGATATTTCATCATTCAGATGCAAAGCAGAGAAACCTGGCCAATGGAGAGTCATGCCATAAGGATGCCATTTATCCTTTCTTATCAGCTTAACCGACAAAGAGGTAATTGGTGTCCCCTAAAGCCATATGTCTGCTAAATAGCAAATGGGATTTTTCGAACTGCAGCGTGAGAAAAAACTTTTCTGGTAACAGTGAATACCCACTTTAAGGGGAAATTGCTTCAAACAACTTTGTCCGTTGTTTGATGTGAACTCCATTATTGCCTGAAATTTTACAAAATTCAGATCCATCAGATTTTATCCAATTAATCTGAAGGCCACCAAAGCAAGGTTTCTTAAATTGAGGCTTAATTGTATTTTCCCCCCCTAATCTCACCCTTTTGTCCCAAGGAACCCAAGGAATTCAGCGTACAAATACATTTGTTGTCCCCCAATTATCTTTGCCTCGGCAGGCTTGTGAAAGAGCTAAAGCAGCAAGGTAGCAACATATCTAAAATATCTAAGGATTTTTTTTCCCTATCTGTTCAATCATATCTGATTCTCAGAGGCTGCCTGGACAAGTTCCTGCAGTTTTTTTGGCAAGATTTTTCAGAAGTGGCTTGCCATTGCTTCCTTCCTAGGGCTGAGAGAAAGTGACTGGCCCAAGGTCACCCAGCTGGCTTCGTGCCTAAGGCAGGATTAGAACTCACAGTCTCCCAGTTGCTAGCCTGGTGCCTTAACCACTACACCAAACTGGCTGCCTTATCTAAGGATAGCCTTCCCCAAATTGTTAGGAATCTGGTAGCACTTTTTCTGACTAGCAAATTTTTATTAAAAGCATAAGCTTTCATGAGCTGGCTTTGAATAAAATTTGTTAGCCAGAAAAGGTGCTACCAGATTCCTGATTTTTTGCCACTGTAGACTAGCACAGCTCTCCTCTTACAAGATCTTCCCATACTGGTATCCTTGAGTAGCTGGGACTATAGCTCCCATAATCCCTTGGTACAACCATGCTGTCTTGTGTTGATAAATTTGAAGTTCAACATATCTGGAATGTACCAGCCGAAGAGCTTCAGAAGTTAATGTGAAATAAGATTTGCCTGACACATAGTTGTCCAACTTAGTACCTTCTACATATGTTGGATAGCAATTCCCAGGTAGGTTTTCTATAGTTTGATAAAGTTAAAGTTAATGTAGATTTTTTAAATCATTATATTAGAAGTGCCATATTGAGAATATGGAACAAATATAAACCCAGACTGTGCCCAAAAATGCCTTTATGGGTCTTAGCACAAGAAGCATTTTATAGGAAAGAAACAGTAGGTAAAGAAAAATGGTTAACTTATCGAGAGTTGTTAGAACAGGAACATGGAGAATATAAGATGAAATCAAGAGATACTGGCTGCAGAGGGATTTAGTTTTCAATGGTTTTCGTATGCACAGTTGAGAGAAAGATTTAAGGTAGATAATAAGGCATTTGGAATTGAGCAACAAGAGAGAATTTGAAGTTGAACTATGTACAAATGACAAACGTACTTGCTAAAATGTATAAACTTTTATTGAAATTTGAAATGGAAGAAGAACAAGTGAAAGACTGTATGATAAAGTGACTTGCAACATACTGATGGAACAGTGGGAAAATATTGGTTAAAAGGATTGAAATTTACATTATGTTATAAATTAAAACAGAATTTTTATAAAATGATGTAAAGTTGGTATGTGACTCCAGAAAAAAATTGTCTAGAATGTATAAAAATACTTTAGATTTATGTTGAAAATGTGGACAACGTGAAGGGTCATTTTATTATGCCTGGTGGACTTGTAAAAAAATCAGAAATTTCTGGGTTCAAATACATATAATGATACAAAGAATTTTAAAGATCAACATTCAACTGAAACCAGAATTTTTGTTACTGGGATTAATGAAAAGTCAATTAGAAAAGAGCTATGGAAGATTATTTTTATATATGATTACTGCTGCAAGATTATTATATGCACAAAAATGGAGAGATTCTGAAATACCTGCAATGGAGGAACAGTTGTGAAGATGACAGACCTAGTGGAGATGGCAAATGAACCTGTTTAATTAGAGAAAAATCAACAACTCCATTTATTAGTGACTGGAAACCTCTTATGGACTTTTTGCTGAAAAAAGAAAATGAATTTGGGATCTATGGGTCTGAAGATTAGAAAGGGTGGCTTAGGAAAGGAAATTATGATGTAACCTCAGAGAGAGAGGGTAAAATATCAATGTATCTATTACTACTGTCAAGAAGATTGGAAGCTGCTTCTTTATAACTTTTCTTTTCCTTTTCCTTTTCTGTTTCCATTTTCTTTTTTCACTATTTACTATTCTTCTTTATTATTTTTATTTTCTCTTATGGTTTTTACTTTGTTAAAAATTTATTTAATAAAAATTATAGATAACAATTCCCAGGTAGGCTGGAAACAATGGGGATTGTAGACTATAAGAATTGGAGAATGCCAAGCTGGAGAAGGCTGAAGTTGAATGCTGAATATCAAATTTCCTACTTTATTTAAATTTAAATTATTTAAATTGTCACAGTAGTCTTCTGAGATCAATTTTGG
This sequence comes from Liasis olivaceus, assembly GCA_030867105.1. Lineage (NCBI taxonomy): Eukaryota > Metazoa > Chordata > Lepidosauria > Squamata > Pythonidae > Liasis > Liasis olivaceus. Next base: position 100,495,071 of record CM061351.1, read on the forward strand.
GACCCATGCTTACAGTATGGAAACTGAAGCAGAAATCTGATGTATCGAAGTTCCATTGCTCACATCAAGAATAGAGCTGAATTCAAAAAGTTTTGGACTCCATCTTTCAACTTGTTGCATCAGCCTGGCTCTCAGGAGTTATTTTTTGATATGATGCTCTTCTAACAAGCAGGAAAACTCTGGAAAATATAAACATTTATCACAATGGATGATAGGTACATATAGTGTTTGGCAAGACAGAATACTCCAAAATGATATTTTGGCTATATAATTGTGTGTTCCTTTCATCACATTAGTTCCCATGATTATATTTTATATACGTGTACAATGGAAACCTTCACCAATCTCTCTCCGTGGTATTACATTGACTGGGTCCATATGTACATTGTCATGATTACCTCTAACCAAGGTTTGATGGAAGGATTGACAATGAAGCTCAAGCTCAGATACTTTGGTCACCTAATGCGAAGAGAGGACTCTTTGGAAAAGACCCTGATGCTGGGAAAGATGGAAGGCAAAAGGAGGAGGACGGCAGAGGATGAGATGGCTAGATAGCATCACTGAAGCAATGAGCATGAAATTGAGCAAACTCAGGGAGGCAGTGAAGGACAGGAAGGCCTGGCACAGTATGGTTCATGGGGTCACGAAGAGTCAGACACAAAGACTGAACAACAACAACAACAACACAACAAGTTATTTGATGAATAAGCCACAAGAGCTGGCCTCACACAATACCAGACAAATCACATTGGGATTCTGCATGATAGATAAACTCAATCTGTGAAACCATACTGTTTTTAGTGGTCTTTGATGCGCCAATTACAACTCGAAGATCTTTTTATTATTTCATCCATGTGTTTTTAGAACCACATCATATCCATGTAAATAAGACAAACATTGCGTATTAATTGTGCCATGTGAAGAAATTATCAGTGGCAGCTAAATAAATGACTAAGAGTCATGATGATACTACCTCCACAAAAGAATTCCAGCCTCTGAATACCAGTCCTTTGGAAACAAGAGATGGGGGACACTATTGTCCTTGTGAATCCTTTCTTTTGGCTTCCAAAAGACACCCGGTTACCTGCTGTGGGAAACAGGAAACTAGAGGAGGTAGACTTTTGGTCTAGTACAACTGCGCAATTTTCTACCATCGGCTCCTTTTCTATCTGTTCTGATGCAATGAAATGTTTGCAAATTCTATAATTTATAAAGTCAAAAAAACCACAATATAAATGTTGACAAAATGGGCAGTTCCCAAGGAGGAAGCGGAAAACTCAGCTGAAATAAAAGTTCCATGCAAAGTCTAGGGATCAAATGGCATGCTTGGACAGGAAGGGGCAGTACAAACTGGTGTTGACATAAAGGGTGTTGGCACAGGTTGCTTTAACCTTGGTTGGTTGTTTTTGGTAATTTGGTGGGCCAATCAAGCCTTCATGGCTAGTTTATGGATCTGTCTTTCATGCAAACCCTGAAAATGGAAAGAAACGAATGAACTGCGGTAAATTTACCTTTGAGTGCGCCATGCAAATTGTATCAAAGGTTGACAGTAAAAAAGTAAGGGATGAAAGATTATTGTTGGGTTCAGGGACGGTAATAGGCATTTGGGTGGAGAGTCAAGAGTCTGAGGAAGAAATGGGTGCAAAAGATAAAATCCTGGAGAGGGATGGAGGAAGCCAAGGGTGCAAAAAGCTTTGGTAAAAGGGAGGGCCAGAGTAGTGGCATCCACACTGAGAATCTGTGGTTGAAAAGGAACAATACTTTGCAGGCTGAGCAACCACTGATGAAAGCAACAAGGGGTAAAACGAGGCAAAGAAGAAGAAAGACTGGGACACAGACTGAGTTGAATGAAGTGGGTCTTTTTGGACCTCAGATCCCATTTCTCCTAATTTAATCCTCTCTCCTCTTCTGTGTCTTGACCCAAAGAGCTGCTGGTGTCACCAATTCCCATCCCAGGGAGGCCGCTTCAGTTCTTGAACATTCCTGGAGTTCCCAAGCTTTGTGTTGCCTGTCAAATGACACACACGAAGGACTGACTCAAATGTCTGTCAGGAAGCAAGAGGAAAATTAAAGTTTTCCTGTCCTGCCACACGTGAGTCAGGTTTGTTGGCGGCGGCAGGTAACCCTCAGGGGACAAGCAGCGAACGGTGTCTCCTCCAGCTTTCCTAGCCACTAACATTTCCAGGCAAGTTTACTAGCCCATCTGATGAGGCTGTAGCCTTCAGAAAGTGTGTGCTGTTTTTTGCTAGATGGGTGCAAAGGAGATTTGTGTTTAAGAGCTGGGTGATGTGTGTGGCTCAGGTGTTGGCTTGTGGAGAAAGCCCATAATCAGTTCAGAAAGCAGGTCTTGGACAATCCACTGTCAGCCTAACCTTCCATACAAGGTTGTTGTGATGGGCATTCCTGTGGTGGCAAGCCCACTTCTCTGCTTCTGATGCCATTTCTCAACATGTACTATTATTTGGGAGGAGACCTTCCCCCTTGAAGGCTATTCTGTGGTCTATATCAGTTTCTTTGAAGGGGAGACAGTAAGAGTGCTTGCCCCAAATTATTTTAAAGTCCATTCTCCATGAATGGATAGAGTGTGCCAGTTCTGTTTTTTGCTTCGACCTATATTTGGGGCTACAGTTTGCAGATTCATAATGTCTGAATTTTCTAACCAGCAACAGTGAGGATTCAGTTCCCTGCTCAGCTGTGAAAATATTGGGGTGATCTTTGGCTGTCAGTCTATTGCACCAAATCTTTCTCATAGCATTACTGGGAAGATAAAGTAGGCGGGCAAGTTCTGTGTATACCATTCTGAGCTCTTGCTAGGAAGAGTGGGATAGAAATATAATAAAATTGGAGAGATTTAGATCAGTGTTTCTCAATGTTTTTTCCCTGTGATCCCCTTCCAACCTTTTCTCCTATGGCCCCCGTGTAGGTCCCATTACCGGATACGGGCATGGGTCAGTAACTGGTGCGTTTTTGGTATCAACAAGACAGTATTTGCAGTATAATAGTTTGCTTTTCTTTGGCCCTCTCGGCACATGCCATGGCTTCCTGTTACATGGTTTTCATGTGCCCCCCCGAAATATCCTAGGGCTCCCAGGGGCCCATATGGCCCCCAATTGAGAACCACTGATTTAGATGATGTCCTATTGGAAGCAAAGATTTATCTTTTAGATGCTGGAGGTCATGCATTTCTGGAATATCATCATTGTGGGGACCTTGCTATGAAAAGTGAATGAGATGGGCTATTTACAGAAGCCTTCTCTTTATGGACAAACATCTTAATGCTTAAGAGTTGTTCAACGTTATATTTTTTTTTTTGCTGGAGGCATTTAAGCAGAGGGCATCAATCTGTCATCAGTTAAGCTGTTATTAAACCATGGCTTATTGCACAAGCCATTTGGGTTGAGTTAGCTGCTATTTCATGTGAGCCTTGTCATCTTTGCCCTGAGCGAGAACTCTGGGTTGCTTTGCTCGATGAGCCATTTGCTTGTTTTCTTGGCTGTCCAGTGTTCTGTCTTCTCCAACACCAAAGTTCAAGAGTATCAATACTCTTCCTATCTTGCTTCTTTAAAGTCCTATTTTCATTTCCAGAGTGTCAGAGGGAAGACCATGGCTGGCACGATCCTGATCTTGTGGGAATAGTCATATCACATTTAAGTATCTTTTCCAAGGCCTTTATGGCTGCTCTAGTATGCAGCCTATTTCTCAACTGCTTGTTCTTTTACTGTTGATAGGTGATCCTAAAAGGCAGAAGCTATCCATCACTTTGATATCCTTGTTGTCAGTAGACAAACACAAGCTGAGAACAGAAAGCAAAATGAAAAATTTTGCTATAAAATTCCACCAGCCCTTCAGAAGCTGTCCTTGATACATGATGGAGCTCCATGATGGAGGGCTGACATTTCAGACGTGCCTATCTAGGAGGAAAAGGCCAAAGGACTTTTATTTCTATAAAAGTTTTATTTCTAACTTCTGTTGCCAAGATAGCTTATCTTCTTAGTTGGACAGTATGATTTGATCATTTGACAGACTGAAGCTTCAAAGGAATGTGCTTTAAATGAGATGTGAATAAATTTATCTTCCTACTTCTTGGGCAAATCCAGTATTTATCTACTGACTCTTGCAGAAAACTGCTTGTCCACGCTCCACTTTTTGACATAAAGGGATCTCTGCCATACAGCCCTTTCCAGATCAAAGCCAAAGCCCATGCAAAGGGAACTGGCAAATCCAGTTTTCTAATGCAAACTTCTTTTGATTTGGCATCAGTGTATTTATCTCAGGTCTTCATCTTGACCAAGAATAACCTTTTTTTTCCTAGGGGGTCACCAAAAACTGGTTTTGCAAAACCAGAAGCAGAACTGATTTTCTTGTCCAAGGAATATACCTTTAAGGGAGAATAATCTGGGGTAGTAATTACTACAGTTGGTAGTTTCTCTGGCTGCTTTGCTTGCTAAATGTTATATACCTGCCTAAGACATATGAAAGGTCAAGCAGAAAATACGAAACACTGGAATTTCTGTTTCAGTGGCTTGCCAAAAAAGCGGGGGGGATTTGCAGAGAGCTGATTTGTACCTAGTAGGGAATTCAGTTTAAGGGTACGTGCATGGTTTCTCCCCATTTTTACCCCCCAATTCTTTGGCTATCTTGTAATCAGTCACCCTTTTTCAAGCAGTATAATTTTCCAAGGTAGGTTAAGGCTGAAATATCCAACCAGGATCCCCCTAGATGAACGTTAATATTCAGACAACTTCCTTATAAGAGATGGATAAATTAAGAAACCTGGGTTATTATATTTATATCCTGGATTTCCTTCAAGCTGCTCAGGGTGTGTATTTTTTTCTTTACAGGTTTATGGAGCATTCTAGGCAGAGATAAATGACTATTTAATATGATCATGGTGAAGAATTTAAATCTGGATTGCTGGGCTTAGCTGATTTTTTTCTGCTGTCACACTTCTGCTTGTCTTTTGAACTTCCACCTCACCCTTGTGTAACCCAAGAGCACCTGCTTTGCCACGATCCTCCTTACTCAGCCCTTAGTCACAAAGGGAATTGATGGAATGCATAGGGTTAATGTGGTGACATCATTGGTGTTGTTACATAACCCTAACTAGTTGAGTTCCCCGACAGCTGGCCGGAAATCCACCATTACCGAACATCATGGCCTCTAGTAATTGAATAATTGACAAATTATATGGCATCTTATTAAGCTTGAAGGACGGAAACCAGTACTTATGAAAGGATCTGTTCTCAGCCCTGAAATGCAGCTATCTCCAGGGCAAGAACAGGTGGACGTACAAAAGGGTCGGCGTGTGTGTGCCAGAGAATAGGATGTTGCCTCAAGCAAGAATTGGACCTTGGGGTGGCTGAAGTCCAGCCCCAAGTAAATTACATGATCTTTTCTGTGCCATCTATGTCAGATTTTACAACATCCTCTCATGTTTTTCCTATCCCATTTGTATGGCCCACTCTGATCTCCAACTCCTAACAAATATATGGAGTAAGGAAGGGGTAACACAGATGTCTGGTAATTTGGAAATGAGCCACAATCTAAAGTCCTTGCTAGATTAGACTATGCCTGAAAGGGCCCCACTAGTTTATCTAACACAGACCCAAATAACTTGGAATAAAGGCTTTTTTTTAGCTTACTTTTTGTGATACTCTAAGTAACAGGGCAATGGAACACTGACTTGGCCCAGTAGGATAGAAGCTGGCTCTTGATCTAGTGTAAGGATGATTAAGAGGGATCCTTGGGAAGAGCTTTAACATGGGGTTAGTTGATCCAAATGGATTACTGAAGGTGGTCTTAAAAGCGATCAGTAACAGAATGAAACCAAATTCTCAGATGATTACAAGCAAGTGTTCTCTCAAGCCAACATCCGCATACATAAATCTAGCGTATCAGAGATAAAGATAAAAGAAAACTAGCACTGCAAGGGCAAGAACTACTAAGTGGAAGGATCGTTTGGTCTAGAATATTCAGTTGCACCACCTATAATTATACCAGCAATCTAAAGCCATAACCCTTCTTCCACAGGCACAGGCGTACAATGAGCATCACTGATTCATGCCACTGTACAACTCAAAAGTTATTGATTGCAGAATAATTATGAAAAATGAGAGGGCTTCAAGAAGTTACCTTCAGATATCAACAACTACTTTGTGTTGGTTCATTGCTGTTGTTTTGTCTCAAAGGGACACCAAGTCAGGTTGCTCAGTCATGCAGGTAAAAAATGACATAGAAATCTTAAGACTATGGATTAAGTGGCAGCTGGAATTAACAGAGAATCACTCTGTCACTGCATTTGTTGTTGCTGCTCCATATTACAGAAAATGTAAGAAACCCTGGCCTTTGCATTAATGAAATTAGTGACGGTGATGCTCAGTACAGTTCACATAAAGGAGTATTTCCTTATAAAATCAGGCAGTGCTAGAAAGTCATTTCATTATTCCTTTTATGTATTTTTTGGCGTCTTTGTTATCAATTGTTTAAATCTCACAATAAGATTGTTATCTACCTACAGCCTTCTAGCATTGAGCAGCAAACAAATAAAGCAAGTAAATACATATGTACATAGTAATCCTGCTGAGGTTAAAATCCCAGCCACCTTGACTCTTACTGAGAATTCTGGGAATTGAAATTGATACATCTGGAAGTTGGGAAAGTACCAGCAATACCTATTCTCTTTTCTCACTGATAACTTGTCTCAAAAGAAAAACAAAATCTGGATTGTTTTCCCTCTTCGTTTTTAGAACCCACTAGGGCCTTTCCCCTCCAGACTTATTGTAAAATGCTTTCATCCTTGTGCAGGCTTTTGTTTATATACAAGTACAGATGTACATACAGGCCTCATTCTCTAGCTGCGTGTATTTTTACACAATCGGCACAAAGATCTCTTAGTTCAGACCAGACTTGAATGACAAACTGAATTTAAAACAATCTCATTGATGTATTTCCTGTATGAGTTAAGACCAATACAATTATTTTCAGAATTGACTGAAAACATCTTTATTATTCAACTCTATGCCCGCCCCCACCTTGCAATTACAACCACACAACTAAAATATATTTTTGTAATCTGGGATTACTCCAAGTACAGCCAACAAAAAATAGACAGGCATACAAAGTCTGTACACAAACTCAACATGGGGTACACAATTTGCGATGAAGTTAGACATCATACAAAATAAAAAAAGTTTAAAAATTCACATGGTCTGGGATCTTATATAGGCTCAATAAGGTCTCTCGCGACGGTCTTGTCTGTGGTCCCCTCTGGAGAAAGAGAAGAAAAGTTTAAATTTAAAAGTTACAGATTAAAGTAGTGATTACTAGCAATAGTTAACAATACTCCAAAGGTAAGCTACCATGGGTGAAACTGGTAGGAGTTTAGGAGTGAAAAGCACAAGATACAAATTCTAACAGTCTCCGGGAGACTTTTATTCAGGTGCAGACATATGGTTGGTATCATCTACCCATCCCAGTTGTAGAAATAAACTTTACCTAGAGTCCATTTTTCCTGGTCCAAAGTTGCCTCTGTCTCCGCCTCTTCCACCCCGGAAGCCACCTCGGTCTCCACCCCTACCTCCACGGAAACCACCTCTGTCAAAGCCTCCCCGTCCTCCACGGCGTTCTTCACCAAATCCACCTCCTGGGAAAAGAGAATAGATTACTAATCTAAAAACAAAACTAGTGTTTCCCTCCTACATTCAGACCTTTACATAAAAAAGGCAAAGCTACGTGTTTCACGCTGAAAACAAAATGACTGCGGCAGAAGATTGCCATATATTTCTGTCCTCCTCCAGTCTCACTCCCACAGATGATGCTTCTCAAGTGTAGTTGATGAATTCTCTAATACTCACCCATATGTGGTCCCCCAGGCCCATCTGGTTTGGGTGCTTTGCACTGATTGCATTCATTGCGCCATGAAAAATTCATGTTCTCACACGTCCTACAGTAGACGTAATGGGAAGAAAGAAAGCCGTTACCGATCAAATAAATTCACAACTCATCACCTTGTATTTCTTCCCTGCCACCCAAATAATTACAAATGCTACTTACGGGTTGGGACACTTCCAGTCTCCGGCACGTTGCTGGCCACCTCCGCCACTGGGGAAACCGCCCCGGTTGCCTCCACTGGAACCACTGTTGCTGCCGCCTCCACCACCGCCACCAAATCCACCACGGCCCATTGGTCCTGAAGAAAATTCAAGGCAGCAACTGAGGACAAATGTTTTCTTGCCAATATTTACCGTCTCACCCCCATAACAGTGTTTTTCAAGCTCAGCAACTTGACCATGTGTGGACACCACACATCTTCAACTTGCTGAGGTTGAGAAACACTGCCCTGTAAGGTTTCTCCATCTGTTTTATCTCCATATTCTACCGCAGAACTTGGCCCTTTTCTTTCACTTTCAGTCACTGTGCTGTGCTGAAGAACTGCTAAGATAGGACGATAACACGTAGCATGACAAGACGACGGATAAGCAGATGCTCTGTTACTTTCCAATGACAGCAAAGATGATGTCCCACCTCCTCTACCACCACGTCCTCTTCCTCCACGGCCATTCCCCCCCCCTCGGTTGAAGTCTGCTCTCCGGGTGGCAAAAGAAACCTTGATTGGATTGCCAGAGAACTCTTTCCCTACAGAATTGGAAAAAAATTGCTTTTGTCCATTACTGTTTTCATTATTAACACCACTTTTTATTCCATTGAAATTCCAAAGGCACAGAGATAGTTCCTACTCCACCCAAATTCCCAGCAAGAAAAATGCTGTTCCAAACTAGCCACCTACCATCAAACCAATCAATGGCAGCCTTTGCAGATGGGGGATCATCAAAAGAAACTGTGGCTTCTCCTTTCAGTTTTCCTGTCTCACGGTCTGTGTACAGGTTAATCATAGGTTGTCCTGTTTTCTTGTTCATCTAAAAGGAAACACATCAGATGACATTCTGACCAAATCAAGTTTACATACTTACATGTTACCTACTAAATACAACTATTTAGGAACGCTATTTGTTTGCTGCTCATTTCCAGAGAATCTGCTACCCATCTCAAATATGAGATTCTGGGCAGCTTACAACATTAAAATAATAAAAATATAAAACCCATAGCAGCTGACAATTACTGTATAAATAACAAACGGCAATCAACAAAACCAGGAGATGGGTTCCCTTACACAACTGGGGCCCCAGGCTTGAGCACAGAACCACATCTTTAGTGCCTTTTTTGTCTGTTTGCTGCTATGTGAACTCTACCTCTGAAGTATAAAAACATTAACTAGCTTTTAGGTGGAAGATGCATGGCAGTGCAATTAAAAGCATCTGAAAGATGTGGGCATCTACCCATTTCTTGCTTCAAGGGCAACACAAATTTTGTCTTTATATGCAATTCATAAACTAGGTGGTCCTCTAGATTGCCCACTACCGCATTGCTAAATGGATCCTCAATAATGTAGAATATCTGTTTACCTTGATGAGGCCAATCTGCTTGAAGTATTCTGAAACCGACTCAATGGTTACATTTTCACCAAGTCCTTGGACAAAGATGGTGTTATTGTCAGAATTATCCTGCTCACCAGCTGTAAGACAAGAATTAAGACTTTTAAACAAAAAGCCCCAAACAATACTCCAGTATTGAACAATTCTGGACTGTACAAGTTTTAGACTCTGTATTCCATTTTGTCAATGTGAACAGACGCTTCCTTCAATTAAATACAAGTCTGCAATACTGCATCATCATCTTAAAAAGTTCATTTCTCAGTCTGTTCTTAACACAACTGAAATTAGCTAGTTTAATAGTTGTTTCCTGTTGACAAGAATCCCAGAGAAGTCAAAAGGCATATTTGAGGATGCCATCAGTGTCTCAAGTGATCCCTGAGCGTTGGTTCACTGATCTTGAGGTACACTGTTCCTTAAGACAGAACACTTGTGAATTCAAAGCTTTGTTTTGATTATGAAGTGGAATGGATATAAAACCAGTCAAGCAACCACTTACCAGAATCATGACGTGAGCCTTGGTCCCGTGGTCCTTTTCACATGAAAACAAGGAAGGAAAGATTCAGTTAAAGAGAGGGTGGACTACCACTTTTTTTCACATCACCATCACGACCACATTAGAAACAGGCCAGTGTTGAACATATGCAGCCTCGCAATTAGAATATAAGAAAACATGCCTGCCCAGTCAGAAGCACTCCATGTCTTAATGACAAGATTATTTATTGCATAACCAGTTCAAACACTCTTTCTGCCAGGTCATACTGAACCTAATTTTTGCAGCTTGGAGGGAGGAGCGTGGCCTCCAGACACACACTCAAAACAGCATAGGACAACCACCCTGAGGAATCTATTTTTCCATTTCTTTCATAGCATACATTAGTCACTGCTACCCAGAGTCTTTTATTGGATCCGTTTTTTAAAATCTCCAACACCATGAGGCCTGTAGCAGAATACTGCAACCTATTCCATTTCATTTTCTTGAACATAAAAACTATGCATTAATTATACACCACCTTATACCACAGAACACATTTTGAATAAGCCCTTTTTACAAGATTAGATCTTTAGTTTTGATAAACGATCAGGTTTTTACTTGCATCAACCATTCTATACACAGATTTAAAAAAAACATTTTGACACCTTTCAGCACATCCAATCTTAATTATTTTTGAAAGCGTATGCCCAACACTGGTCTCAAATGCATTAAACAATCCTATGCAGACCATTTAAAATTTTTTGTGCCAAGCCTTTTTCAGCAAACCCTATGGGAACGTTCCTTAAAACCAATTATTTTAGTTTGGTACATTCAAGTTTGAAAAAAAAAAGACCACCTTTTATGAAACTTCATGATATTGAAACCAAACTCTCTTAAAATAGAAGCCCATGAAAACATTTATTTGTCAAAGAGCTCTTAAGAGTTTCATACAGACAAAATTATACATTCCAGTTTGAAGGGAGCGGTCCCTCGCATATTCTTTCCTGTACCAGTAGTTTTTTAAACAAGGTAACATAAACCTTCATTTTTCCATGTTTCTCCAGGACTGCATGCACTTCCATTAACACTTTTTAACCCAACATTTGCATGTGTGTTTTTAACAAGGGACAACACAGAAGCCCAACATTTATGAAGTGAATTTTTCCATGTGTTCTCCCACAAAACATAAGTCTAGGTTTCATTTTTTCCAGTCTTGTTGCATAACATACAACCAAAATGTACCGTATTGGCCCGAAGAACTTGGCCGAGTAGAAAACCCAGAACGTGGAAATCAACACCACAGATACAACCAACCATTTTGGCATATGTGCCACAACAGGGAGTGCTCCCATAGGTTTTTATCTGATAAACGGTGGCTTTTCATTTCTTTGGCATACAAACAGAGTCTCCGAAAAATAATATAATAGAAATACACTTTTGTGGTTCAAGTTTTTGAACTCTTTGGACTTACCACCAAATTTATTGAAGCCACCACCTCGCTCACCACCGCTGAGGAGATAAGTTAGAAGATAATGATGCTTTTTCCATGGCTAAAAAGGTTTGTTGCTAGAAACTACACCATATCCATTAAGATGCTGGCCAACACTTATGTTTGATTCTTCCTGAAGATCTAAAGACAACCTGCTCCACCTTTTCCTTGCTCTCAGCATTTTTTAAAAATAAAGCATGATACCCTTGAGAAGGTTTGCAATTGCTAACGTTTAGTCAATCTTCCTTCCGATCTTGAACCGTTACATGTGGCGTCGTGATGCAGCTTTTGAGACAAAGTTGTTTTCCTTGTAGCTGTTCTAGTCTTGGCACGACTGGTGAACCAAGCTTGTTTTTAAAATATTGTATACCGTGCACACTGTATTTCTAGTTCACTTTTCTCAAATTATTGTTTTTTTGCAAAGCTTTTGTTGTGTACAATCCTACATGCAGATATCTGCTTTGAAAGCATGTAAAACCCATTCTCTCATCAAAATACTCATACTGTAATATTAAATTACTCAGCTCTAAAAACTGCATTATCTGCCTGCCATTAAGATCTCTCTCCCTTCCTCAGACCCTTAACTAACATGTGGAAGGTGGAGATTTGATTAAAGTTCATTGACTTTCACACCTGTGGCACACAAAATGCAGAATTTGTTAACAGAGCAGGTATTGTTAAAAGAGCAACAACTTTTTATAAGCAAACAACCCTTCAGCTACCCACATCTATACTCACCTCTCTATCTTGTCTCCCCCAATCAGAAGCCCACATGGTAAATGCTGCTTAGCAATCATTGTTTTTCAAATACCAACTTTAGACATCCCACCATAAAAAAGGAGGCAGTACATGTACTCAAGAGCAGTGTGAGGATACTGCATGGTCGCACGTAAACCACAAGTACAAGAAATTCGGCAGTTATGTGAGTAAACATGAACACATCCATTTAAACCTAATTTGACATCCATTATATGGCTAAACCATGGCATTAACCCCAAGGAAAGCTGGCTTACAATTTGCATAGAAGCATGTTGCTTAAGACAATCATAGAAGCCTCAATTTGCTATCAGCATATAAACCATGCCCCCTCCGTGTCCCTCATTAGGTTTACACTGGGGTGGAGTTGAAAGATAATCCTATTATCAATCTCCTTTCTGCAAAAATTGTAGTATTGTATTTTGTAGTATGAAAATCATCTACATAGTACACAACAGTAACATGGGTCATAGAGGACCATAATTCACCTTTGAGGAACAGTACTGATATTCATATCAAGTGCACCTTTGAGGTTGTAAACAAATCCAAGTAGGATTACAAGATGAAAATACCGTATTTCACCCCATGCACAAACTTGTTACTGCAATGACTGATTTGTAAGAAAGTAGTTTTAACTCCTTCACATGCAGATAACAGAATACCTTTTGACATCCATTAAAAATTCACCCCATACAGAAAACATATCAATTGTATACAGGGTGGTTTTCCCAGCCTTATTCACCAAAACCCGAGTTTTAATTTTTCACACTTTGCACCCTCCCAGAAATGGTTAGCTTTTTCAAGTACTAAGAAAAATAAAAAAAATTTAAAAAACCCACTCCCTCTCCCACAACAACCGATTAGACACCTACCCCATGCCGCCTCCACGGCCACCTCTGTTGCCACCTCTACCACCACTCCGATCAAAGCCACCTCTACCATATCCACCGCCGCCACCACCTCCGCTGCCTCTGCCACGGTTGCGGTCCTGTTGACCCCCATATCCACCTTGATCCTGGCTGCCATAGCCTCCTCCACTACCACTTCCACTCATGGAGGACTGATCCTGGCCATAGCCACCAGCTGGAGAATTAAAAAAAAGTAAATCTTAGTTTATAAAACATGACCTTTGACTCCTGGCAATAATAAAACATGGATAGGAAGGGTAAAAATCTTGCAGTGCTCCTACTTCCCCGCCTCCGGAATTGGACATTATATTCTTTAGACTTCCCTTTTCCCAAATTTAGACCAAGATGAAGCCACATGTGTGGGTCCAAGGACAATGGGCTGGAAAGGACAACATATACTCACAACCACCGCCACCACCTCCTCCTCCGCTGCTGCTGCCGCTGCCATACTGACTCTGCTGGCCATAGCTCTGAGGTGGGTTGTAAGAAGGTTGCTGCCCGTAAGAACTTTGCTGCTGGCTGCCATAGCTTGACTGCTGGCCATAACCTCCACTTTGGGGTTGCCCATAACTGGAAGTTTGGGAACTGGTACCATAACTGCAGATTTCACAAAAAAACAAGCATGAATAATACCATTCTAGCCTCATTCAAAAGTATTCCCATTAAAATGGTCTTATTCTGTTAGGATTCTTCAGGATTCACATCTCCAAGCCCATCCCGTGACTCTGAACAGAAGAGATAAGGAGTCAGCCCCCACATCAGCATTTACCTTCCAGTGCTGGAGCTGGCTGGCTGCTGAGAATAGCTGGGATAAGATGACTGCTGTCCATAGGATGACTGTGAAGTTTGACTGCTGCCATATCCTGTGGATGAGCCATAAGCTTGTGGTGTTGACTGAGTGCCATACCCAGCTATTATGTTAAAAAAAAGGGGGGGGAGGGAACAGCAATAAATCAGCATCAAATCTAACAGATTTCACACCAATGACTGCAAGTGATCAGATTTCCCACCATTACTTATAACTTTGAATTAAAGCTCTGCAATATTTTGCACTTGGTTCAGAAGGTGTGTCTGGAATATTCAGAAGCATGTAATGCAACACCTGTCTGCGACTCATTAAAGCAAATGTAGGTTTCCAAGACCACACAGCTGCATTAGCCCCCCAACCATAGCCATATTGTCCTGGAAAATGATGTGGCTGCTTTAACAAGTCAGATGGGTGCTGCATTTGCCTCTAAAGCACTGCAGAGCCTTAACACTGACGTTTTTATGAACAGATACTACTGGCAAGTTAGGGAATACAAAAGGTTTCACAACCTTAGAAACAGTCATTTTTCTAATCCCAAATCATCAAGTTCCATAATTTCAGTCAATAATCAAAGAAATTCTAATAGTATAATCAAACTCTTATCAGGATGGAATGCAAGAGCATAATTTTCATACTTTTGCCTCTAAAAAAGCAAGTCTGTATCTTGCCATGTACCAATGTCACAGAACTGACTTGGAAAAGGCAAGCCAGAATCACTCATTCCCCAGCTCAGATGATCTCTCACGTTTTCCTATGTAGTTATGAAGTTCAGAAAAAAGATATGCTACAGTACTCACAGCTCTGTGTCTGGCCATAAGACGAGCTGTAACTACTTTGACCATATCCAGAAGTATCCGCTGATTGCCCGTAGCCACCATAACTCTGCTGCCCGTATGGCTGGCTAGTTTGTTGAGAATAACCCTGCGTGGGTGGAGTTGGGTAGGCCCCATAACTAATGGAAAAGAAGAGTAAATAAAAATCAGCCAAGAAAGGACCTTATTTCCACAGTGAACTCATAAACTGTATTTTTGCCTTTTACTGTACGTCTAGTGTGCTCCAAATAAACTACAGGAGTTGCAGGTGCCTGTTTCCAAGATGGTTGATAACCCCAAAATTTGTGAATAGTGTGTAACTCTGAAAACTTACTGGAAACACTCAGAAATAAGCAATATTTTAAGCCTATTTTAAAAGACAGCTTTAATATTATGTTCTCTATTGTAGGAACTAATGAAAGTTCAAGGAATAGTTTTATAACTTTCCAACAGGAAAGTTTGAGCTTTATAAGGGTCATCCTGCTGTCAGTTTGCATTGGGAAATTTAATGAACATTCCAGAATAAATGAAATTCTAAGCAATATTCTCTGGGGATAAATAAGAATTTTTTACATTGATATACACTATTTTAATGCACTTGATACATACTGAATTGTATTGCTGTTTACAATTAAGCTTGTTAATTTAAGCAACTTTCTGTACTTTAATGCATAAGAGGAAAGACAACAGTTCTAAACATATTATTTCTATGAAATTATGGTTATTAGTACAATGTAAGCGTAAGTCAAGGCACAAGTCTGATTTTGTAGATCAGTTCTCTGGACAAATTAGTGCCTCAACATCTTCACATTTTTATAGAAAAACTAACATTGCCTATTTCAAAATAATTATAATAATTACAAAAACAATGAACACATGATATATGCAAACATGCCACTCATGCATAGAAAATGAATTCCAGTGTCATTTACCTCTGTGTTGCTGACTGGCTATAATCTGCAAGAGAATTGGAAAAAAATAGCCATTTTAAAAAGCATCCACTGAACAAGTTTTGAGAATCTAACACAGGAGAAGGCAACCTATGGCTTCCCAGATTTTGCTTGACTACAACTCCCAGCATCCCCAAGAAGCAGGGCCAATAGATGCTAGGAGTTTTATTACAATTTCTGGGATGCCCCAAGTTGTCCAGCCTTGGCCATATCTCTGTACAAAGAACTGGATACATTTTGCTCAGGCTATGGCTGCTCAAAGGGGATACATACATTTGCCCAAAAGCTGTATCCCAGTGCTGACACACAGATGTCGCCCAGTATTGTGTGAAGAACATCTGTGTGCCAGCTTGGCATGAGATCTGCAGAATGTGTCGATAAAGTATGTGTCACACTTCAAATGCTATCCCTTCCGTACAACGCAAATGTGAAAGAGCAGAGCTTGCACGGTAACATCACAACATTTCACTTTGATGTGGCTTGGGATGCCTCTGGCGCTTGGTGGAATTAGATTTATGGAATTCTTTCTTGGCCAGGTCAAGAATCCTTTCAGCCGGGAAGAAGCAGTTAGGGGTTAAGAAGTTTTGAGGGAAGGAACAAACTAGTCTGGGACAGCAGGAAATTCTGAAGCCCTCCAATTCTCCTTGTGCAAAGGCCCATTTTTAAAACCATCCAACAGCCAATAATAATAAACAAGCAAATAGTAAAAACAGCGGGAAAAAAAAAGGCTGTGCTGCCAGAATGAGTGACAGCTCCACAGGGATGGAAGAACAATCCACCTACCCATGGAGCGGAGTAACAGTAAAAGCGCAAATTACGAGTCTAAATACACTTAAATTTGCCTGGAGGGAAGAATGTGGAATTAGGACCGAGCCCAGCTGCTCCTTTAAGGCCCACCAGCGAAGATGGGCAGCGAGGAGCGCGCGCTGTCAGCGAACAAGCAGCCGTTGGGCGCGCGTGGGCGACCAGTCATTTATACGAGGCGGCGGGGGAAGAAACGCAGAGGAAGAACCCGGATGTAACACTGCGACAAAAATTGCCTCTAACGCGCACGCGCCGACGCCACACGTAGCCTCACGGCCCGCACGGATACAGCAGCGCATGCGTATTCGCGATCTCTGGGTTCAGAAGACCGCTTCCCCTCCACCGATTAGTCAACGCGCCGTCTTGCGCATGCGTGGTTGTCCCTGTCCCTCAGTGGCTCCTCGGAAACCCCGTCTCTCTCGCTCTCCCCGCCCCCCGCTTTCCTGGGTCCCATGCTTTCCTAAAATGGCCGCAATGAATTGCGCAGTTAAGACCGATGATGAAGCGCAAGCCTTCCCTACGCTGTCAAGAAGAAGCGATTCACCCAACTTCCCCTCCCCGCCAGGAGCATCCGCACCTTCTCTCCTGCTCCATTAACCCCCATGATTTAGGAACAAACCCAAAGCCTCCGATCAAAAGCTCTGACCGCCCCATCCATTTGTAAAGGGGGCGGCTTATCCCTCTCCCTCAGCGCCCGCTCCTCAAATTCAACAGGACCGAGACGCGATCCGACTCCCCGCCTGGCCGATGCCTCCCGCTCGGCCACCCTGTGCGCTCTCCAAGCCCCGCCTCAACGGAAGCCCTGAAATCTCGCCCGCAGATTTCTCTGGCAGCCCCCCAGAACAGCGGGGATGAAAAGGCGAAGCGCCCTCTCTCCTCCCGGATCCCCGTCGAAGCACGTCCGCCTTCCTCTTTCCTGATCCCTCCAGCCTAGACTTTCTCCCTCCCGCAATGGATTCCCCTGATTTGGCAGCCTGCGGTAAACCCCATCCACGGAAACCAATCTGTCCCAATCGCCCCGTCGCTCACTCCCTATGACCACGAGTTGGTCCTGCTGAAATTAAGCTAAGCCCCCGCGCCCCCCCTGCAATGGTTCGAGGGCCCGGCGTCCCCTTCGCGGTCTCTCCGGGAAGCTGACCGAGTCTTCCCAGCGGCCCTGCCCTTCTCACCGTTGGATGCCATGGCTGCAGCTTCCCGGGAATCTGCTTCACGTTCCCTGCACCGCCTGTCCGGCCCGCTCCCTTCGCGGCAAATATACCTCCCCCTCCCCTTTCTTTTGGGCTACACCATCTCAGATGGCAGGGGTGACCAGAGGAGTCTTTTGAGTAAAGCCGATTACCTTTCGTTCAAGAAAAAGATTCTCTTGGTCACTGACGACGTGTGCACTCCTTCATCCGAAGTTGCTTTATGGAAATAAGCCTTACTTGGCAGTCCGCGGGAAGGGATTTAGAAAGCCAGACTGCTGCCCCCCCACAAGCGAAATGGTGTCAGCCCAACCTGCTGGGTGGGATGAGATCACGGCGGCAACTTGGGCGCAACCAAAGGAGGAAGCGGGGGGGGGGTTGTTGAGGAGAAATCAGGGAAAGAAGCCCTCTTTGTGAGCCTCCGTTGCGGGGCCGGGGGTGGCGTCTCCTTTGCGAGGCGCAGAAAGAGGTTTCTCTGGATTAAATGTCAGAGGAAACTGGAGTGATTTAAAACCTAGCGGATTCACTGGGCTGCAGGGTAGCATACTTGGGGTCGAGTCCTGAGCGGGCAGGGGCGCCGGTGAAAGGCGTTGCTGCGTTTCAGCCCCGTCGCCTTTGGGGGAAAGAAGATGTGGCCGAGCGGGCCACCCCCGCTCGCCTCCTGCCTGCGGCACTTCTGCACGCTCTGCTTCTGAGAAGGGCTCCGAAACTGGCAAAACCTGGCAGCCCAGTCCCCGATCTTGCCAAGCCTGCCCTTGGGAGACCCGGATACACCGCTTCAGGGGCTCCCCGTTGGTCCCCCCGCAGCCCCGTCGCTTGACAGTGGCCGCTTTGACCCAGAAAGCCACTAACCCGCTTGAGATCAGATCGTCTCCCGCATAAGCGTGTCCGTAACGTGTGACCAGCGTTGGAGGTTTGAGAGTCCTTGGAGCAGGCAGGCCCTTTCGGTGGTGGCCCCTGGTTGCGCAGCTCAAGGAAGGTAAGGTGGGCTCCCGCGTTCCCCGTGGGCAGCAAACGCCGTTTTACGCCATTCGGCCTTTCACCCTCTTGCTCTGGTTCTGTAACTACGCGCAGTGTTGTCCAGACTTGGCCACTTTAAGGTGAGTGGACTTCAACTCCCAGAATTCCCTAGCCAGCATGGCTGGCTGGGGAATTCTGGGAGTTGAAGTCCACTCACCTTAAAGTGGCCAAGTTTGGACAACACTGAACTACGGTATACTCCTCAGAGTTGATTGCACTTCATTTCATCGATAACACGAAATTTAAGCGGTATTTGTACTGCGTATGAACGTAGCGGCCTGCTTTACGGAGGGCGTGATTCCGAAATAGATGCGTTATTATTTTTTCTTTAGATCCCGCATTTGAACCGAGGAAGTGGGTGGACTTCCACAAACGTAAGCGCTGCTGTAAAAATAAGCTAATATAAAACAGGCCCTTTTCTTAACGGATTTTACATCCGCATCCTGCCTTTTGTTCAAAATCCCCAATCGACTCGCAACCTTCGCCAGAACGTCACAAAAGCGCGCAGGCTTGGGCGGGCGTTTAACAAAACACAACGAAAGCGGTGGGGTGGGGGGGTTACTTCCTCTAAAGGAAGTTTATTTATTTATTTTCATTTGGGGCAGCTGGTCTTACTGGATACTTGAAGACTTGCCTTATCCTCCTAAAGAAAACCTGCTTGTCTTCATTGCATCAATAATGCTAGTGTGGGTGTTTAATGTTCTCATTTATTGCAACCATCCTCCTCCATCAAAAACGAGTAGATGTAAGTTTCTATGGCAGTCGCAACTCTCAGCTTTGCTCCCTCTTCAGACGTTATTTCCCGTGCGATTTGCCACAGATTCAGAATTAGGAACTGCAGGCTTCCCCCCCCCCCGCTTCACTGGAATGGTTTCTCCCAGGAACAAGGCTTTTCCTGACTCTGTCCCTAAAACCAGCTCGAGCCAGTTTTGAGGCCCGCCCTGCCAATTTATGAATGGCCTGGAGCGTTGGCATGGTAACCCTGGAAATTAGGCCAACAGCCCGGGAAAAAAGGACTTCGCCTTACAGGGAGGAGAGTCAAGCGAAATGCCTGCAACGGCCGGGCAGGATCGCCCTCGTTGACTGTCACCCCACGTGGACGTTCTCCCTACGGCGGAAACCCACGGGCCAAGAGTCTCCCCGCATGGAAAAGCAGCCTGGGAGAAAGCTTTACCTGTGAATAGCCGCCTGCTGTCCAGCTGATTTAGATCCGGAGCTTCTGATTCTTATTTTTGAATTGTTATTGCACATCTAAGTTGTGGATGTCGGGTGAAAGAGGCAGATGTGGCTGTTTCTCTGTGAGAAAAACGAAGAGTCCGATTAAGCTTCTGGCCGCTTCCTGATGGAAACAGATAGAGCCACAAACAAGCCGATGTGCCAAGCAGGTAATAGTGAATGCACTGGAGTGACAATCGGTTTTTTTTTAAGTTTTTTTTTAATTTACCACAGCAATACAGAAGTGCTTTGCCACTGCCTTCTTCCAGGACAGTTTTTTGTCGTCCCACTCTAGTCTTCAGCCCAGGGATTTCCTGGTGGTCTCCCATCCAGGTACTAATTAGATCCAATGCTGGTTAATGTCCCCACCCATACAGCATCTCTAAGAAGTGCAGCAATATATAAACAGAACCTCCTTTGTGTAAAAAACAAAACAAAACAGAATTTTTCATTGCATCTAGATGAAAGGCAAATACTCATTCCCCATTCCAAGAGAAATGCTGCATGAGAAATCTGAATCGAGCAATTCCCATGGCTAAAATCAATTAGTATAAGAAATATGAAAAACAATTTAATTATTGTGGATTATCAGTGCAATCTGCAAAGTTTCTGAAGTGATGTTTATAATCTAGCGTACTAATTCTTCACTGCTGTTCCTCCTTCATGTTCATCCCCCAGTACGTTGCAATGCATAAAATGTTGCAGGGAGACGTTTCTGATTGGCCATGCAAAATACCTTGTCTCCACTTTAAACGTAGTCCTGCGTTTCTGCAAGGTAGCAACAACTTCTACTGGTTCTGAGCTGGAAGACATGATTATCCAGCATTCTTCTTCCATATTCCTCTCTCACCATTTGCATTTTCCAGCGCTGATTTCCTGGGCAGGCCAACAGCTCCAGCCTCAAAGACAGTTTTGTAGAGCCAACAAAATAGTTTTTCCAGCTCATGCTGTGTTGAAGATTAGATCCCGCCCTTGATTTTGTGGGGCTCTAGGCCAATGTTTTTCAAACTTGGATACTTTAATATGAGTGGACTTCAACTCCCAGAATTCCCCAGCCATCTTTGCCAAGTTGGAAAAACACTGTGCTAGATTCAGTGTGCAATTTCTGTTAGCTTAAATTTCTGCCAGCTTTTTCTCATCAGAGAAAAAAGGTAGGCTTTTGAATGATGGATTTGGAGACTGTGACTGAGGGTCAACACTGACACCATGGCACGTAATCAATCGAGTTTCTTTAATTGCAATCAATTAGCGCTGGAGTTAATACAGGCTGGCTGTTCCTTGAGGCCATGATCAGCAAGCGGAAACTCGCATAAGTTGGTTATTTGGTGCAAGTGGATGATGGACTAGAACAGTGCTTCTCAGCCTTGGCAACTTTAAGATGTATGGACTTCTAATTCCCTTGCTGGCTAGGGAATTCTGGGAGTTGGTGTCCACACATCTTAAAGTTGTCAAGGTTGAGGAACACTGGACTAGAAAAAAAAAGATTGTGCTTGGCAAGATTAAGAGGATGAAGGGGAAGAAAACAGATCAGACAGATAAATGGCATTAAATTTGTTTCAGGAATGCCCTTGGAAGTTTTACAAATAGCTACCAGGGACACACTGAGACTGGGGGCATTTATCTTTTCAGATTTTGAACTAAACTCAATGGAACCTAATCATTAACTATGCTTAACGATTGATATATTTCAAAGCTCATATAAAAGTTTTCTGCATTTCGTAAACCTTTCCAATCATTTTCCAATGAGCTTTTTTTATTCCAGTGGTGTTGATTTATCTAGTGTAGTTCTTGTTATTTTCTCCTCATATAATCTCGCTGAGAGAAAGGAAATTGAAACTGAGGGATCCATCCTTTTGTTAAATGATCAAATTAAAAAAAGTCAAGATGCCGCTGCAATTAGAGCTCTACCTCTTCTCACATATATAAAACAAAGCTTGGAGCATAATGTTGTGGCCACCATCTTGTCATTTTTTTTTAACGTACCCCGCAAGATACCCCTGATTTCATCCATCTCACTAAAGCTAAAAAAGTGATTTCTCCATTTTAAGAGCAACCAGGTCTCCCTCATTTTTCTTTCCTAATTTAATAAGACTCTGGCAGTCATCCAGTTTGCCTTAGGCAATGTACAGTATAGAAATAAAGCATTAAAGGATTTCAAACAAGAATCTAAGATAACATGCAACAGCCAATATATGGATGTATACTACTTGAAACTAAAAAAAAGTAGGTAGCCACAGAATAAAATATGAAAATGTGCTCATGATCTGAAAATTCTTAGGCAAGGGCTTTGCTTTTCTTTAAACAAAGAAATCTGGATTGAACTGAGTGTGAAACCTTCATCCCCAGGTGAATTCTAGTTGCCTAGGCAACAGGTGGGGGGACTTCTAGTTGTCTTGACGACAAAGTAGTCCACCCACTCGCCTTCCCCCAAGGCTTTCAAAAAACCTCTGCACTGTTTTCTGGCTCTGGAGGTAAATGGATGGCTTTTGGAGTGCTAGAAATGGCTCTTGCAAATCACTGAATGTAGGTATGTCTCTTTGGTTAAGAACCAAATATAAATAAGCCAACTTAGAATGAAAGCAGTGAACCAAAGGCAGGGAGATTAAGCGGGAAATTATTGGGCATTCCCTTGTTGTGGAAGGGAGGACATAGCAAAGGAGTCAACCACTGTTTATGTGTCCCATGGATCTGACATGAGTTATGTGCTAGCTTATAAATTATATTGCTTTCCATTACACAGACACAGTGGCCAGCTTCACGCAGAATATTAAAACCTGACGTCCTGGGAAAGTTTTGGTTTTGTTTCTTTATATATTTGTTTTGCTTTGCCTAGTTTGCAAATCTATCCAGATTGGCTTTGTGATTGTGAACAAGCAAATCTGGTTCCTTCAACAAAATTGGTTTTTATGTCTGTCTGTCTGTCTCACAGAAATTATATGCAATCACAGATGACATGTTCCCAGCCTGCTTTATGAAAATGTGGATATTCTTAACTTTGTGGTGGGATGGAGATGTCATTAATTAATTCAAGTCTCCTAATTGTGTAGTCAGAACATTTCCTCTTCGAAAAAAATGGTTATTAGCCTCTGAGCCAATCCCTGGCTAAATTGCTTCACTTTTTTTCCCAAGACACTGGTAGTTCTTCTCAATATAATAATCCCATTGCCTCTCGTTCCATTCTGGCCAGACAGTCAGATCTTTCCTTCTCCTACATTGTCACAGAATTTTGTCTTCCTGAGAAAAGCTATAACATAACAATACAATCTGGCAAATGCTTGTGCAGAAGGAAGTCCTTATATTCCATGGGGGTTATTCTGTTGTGTATTTAAAATTGTAGACATCTTAGTGGAAATGTGGCCTGAAACTTTCATTACTTGTTTCCAGACAAGACTTTGTTTCCTTCCAAATTTTATTTCAGACATTTCCCTTAGCTGATTTTTGGTTTTATAAAAACAAAAACACAAAAAAAGGTGCCTCAGTTTTTCTGATATCCATAAACATCAAATTAAAAACACCATTGAAAACTACATTTTTTTATTACTAAACCCATTCCCTCTTGCCACTAAAAAGGTAAAAATTCATTTGAGTTGAACTCAGCATATCGTGACTCAACAATACACAAGTGGTTTGCCTTTGCCACCCTTGAGATTTTTTTTACTTTCCAGTCTCATCTACAAACCTGGTATTTCTTGGTGGTCTCCCATCAAAGAACTAACCAGGCTCATCTCTGCTTAGCTTTTCAAGATCAGCCAAAGTTGGTTAGGTGCTTCCATTGTGGGCTGTATTATGAAGGCTTCCTCCTTGCAGTCTAAGAAACTGTTGTTGTGTTCTGATTCTTACCTCTCAACAGGTGTAGATGTCCCCAAGCTGCCTCTAGTTCCCTCAGAAGATGCAGGCGAGAACTTTGCCAAAGGACCAGAGAAATATGGCCAAGAAACACCACCTTTGAAGAGCCACCATCGTCTTCTGGTGTTTCAGTCTAAGATAACTACTGATGTTCATCCAGAGAAAGAGCCTCCATATGCCCCCAAAGTTGAACAGTGCTATTGCCAAATTAACTGGCCGCAAGCGGTGCTGCAAAGGTGGGCCATCGAGAAGGCAAACCGGGAGAAGAACCTCAGCCAGGTCTTCAGCCAAGGACAAACCTTTAGGAATAGAGAACCAGAAGCTAAGAAAGGGGACCTCCAGGAGAGCCCTGAAATGGCATCACAACCGCAATGCTCAGATGATTAAAGAACATGGAATTATATTGGCCCTTGTTGTAAGAATGTGGTCCAGACTTTATGGGATTGGTTCATTTCAGACTCACAGTTCTCAGACCCATCTGCAGGTTGTGTTCAACTAACAAAAATCGATATCCCTTGAAGGGTTTTGGGTGGGCAGGGACATTTTGTTTTAAATGTGTTTCTAGCCTTTATGTTTTTGTAATAAAAATAAAAACAGTCCTGGTGATGTCTCATAATCTAGAACAGGAATGGGCAGCCTGTTTATGACCTAAGCGCTACTCTGTAAATTTTTCAACCATGAAGAGTCCTAGGAAGCATGATAGTTAAGCTGTGCTATCACTGAAAAAAGTGATTCTGGAATTTCCAGCCTCATTAAAAATCAAAACTGAAACTTTACATCACTGCAGGCAGATTTCATCAGCAGGATCCAAGGTGATTCTGAGACCCACCAAAATGGGGCTGGGGTCTGCATGTGGTCCATGAGATGTTTGCCCTTCATCTAGAATGAGGCTGATCCAGATTTGGGATTTAGGATTCTGTATAAGCAATTGTTTCATCCATCAGTTGAAGCAGTCAGTGTATTTTTTTAAGTCCCAGAATAATCAGAAATGCTAACTTAAGGTAATTGTTTTTTAAATTATTTAATGAGATGAGGGTCTACAGAGCTAGAACAAGTAAAGCTCCTGAAAACATGGACTAAGATTAATCTTCCAGATTTCCAACACTGTAGGAGGAGAATCATGTTAGACTAGTATTTCTCAACCCTAGCAACATTAAGATGATGGACTTCAACTCCCAGAATTCCCCAAACAGCATGCTGGCTGGGGAATTCTGAGAGTTGAAGTCCACATATCAATGTTGCTAAGGTTGAGAAATACTGTTAGACTACGGTAGGAAAAAAACAAATGAAATAAAGTGAAGTGAAAGCAGAAGGGACCTTAGAGCTCCATAGTGAAAGTCAAGGTAGTGTCTGACATTTTTCTTCGGAAGTCTTCATCGAACCACTCATTCTGAGCCACTGTGAAGTGGTTCTTCCAGTCACCAACTGTTCCTGTAAAGCAATCACACCATATAGTTTGCTTGGAAATTTTAAGAGATGCTTTCTACAGGAGCCTTAGAGATGGTGAAAAAGCACGCTTGACATTAATTTCCTCTGATCTTACTGTATTGCAGTTACCAACAAGAGGTAGCCGTAATAAGAATCTCCTGGTGGGAAACCTTTGCAAGTTTGGCCTTTCAAAGACACTAAATTGTCATGCATTACTGTATCTAATTTGCCACCCCCTTCCTATAGTGTACCCTAATTGGCTAATGCATAAGTATGAAAGCTAGTAGCCCATGTGCTAGAAGATGAGCAGGCAGGTCAGGGTGGCTTGCAAAGGGAGTCTAACCAGGCAGAAAAGTGGGGTGTTCTCAGAACCCTTCACGACCCTTTTGCTCAGCAAATGCTGAAAGTATTAGAGAATAAAACGATATTAAACTGTCCCAAGGCTGACCCTTTCTAAGCAAGCTCTATGACCACCTAAGGATCTGCAAACATCTCATCCTCCCCTTTTGCGCTCTCAGATTTTGGTAAAACAATGTCAAATTTAGCAGAAAGGTATTCGTATGTCTGGCAGAGTTTTATCACAGTTAAGGAAGTAAAGAGAATATCCACATTCTCTGGCAATATCTTTGTTTCTGCAAACAGGAAAATGATTAACTGAGCAAAGCAGTGACTGAGGATGTGTCCATTTCATTGGTGCTCTTTAATAATTCTTGTAATTTTAGTTTCATCCTGAAAAGCCTCTCAGTTCCTTGTAGGCCCCTCCTTTCTCTGGTCCTTTCTGCTTTTCCCTCTTTCTGCATTCACTCAAATGCATTCCCTGCTCAATTATGTAATATCTTTTTCTTTTCCCTGTCTTTTCAATTGTCTCTGCAATACTATTAGGCCAATCAATCATATCTTAGCCAAAGTAGAAATGCCTCTGATACTTTCTGGTGGAACATACTCCTTTGCTGGAGCCTAAAGAGTTGCTGACTTTCTCCACTGCACAACCCCATTGTGATAAAGTTGGCAGGAGGGAATGGGGAGACTCTTGGCAAGCCCCCTTCATTTTATTTTACTGATTATATTAAATTCCCCATTGACTGTTAACTGCTTAAGATCTCTGTGTTGGTCTGCAGACTGTACATTGTAACTATTCAATAGCAAGCAATTATTTTATTTCCCTCAAACATTTGGTCAGCCTCAAACATTTTTTGATATGTTGTATCTAGGGATATGTTGTATCGATTGGCTATTAATAATAGCTTCGTTTTTGGATTTCCTGAATGCCTAAGCCTGTTTAATAACCTATAATGTCTGGTCCCTGATAAATTGGCATGGAAGGATGTCCCAGTTCCTTACATTCATATTCCAAAATACAGATTAAGGACCTGTACATCACTATCATTCCTCTACATTTCTTGAAATGCAGGATACTTAAGGACAGTTCACTTCGGGTGACCTGACTTGGAGTGGGAATAGGTGTACCTTTCCGCATGAATGGAGAAATGGATTGGTCCATGACAGAGAGGGATACACCAGCCCGGTTGACCATGGGGTTGTGCTTCATGACTTCAAATGAGGTATGATGGACAATCTTGTCCAGAATTGCCATGTCTAATTGCTTCCCTATAAACTGCATCACCTTCTGGATTTCACACTTTGGGTCCTGTAGGAGATGGAGCATAGCAGAGGTGGGTAAAAGGGAGGCAGAAAAGAATGGATCACAGAACTTTATTGAAAACGACTTGAGAGAACATGGCTTAGGGCACTTCCACCAGCCCCCAAACCTTCCAAACTGATTCACGGTGTGCCATGATTACCTTACCACCACCAGTTTGCAACAATGCTCAACTGTGAAAAGTTCCCTCCTGGCTGTCCAAGAGAAACACACAAGTCAGCAGCCTGCTAGCAACCCATCCTGATGCTAACAAAAATGACCAGCCACCATGAGCAAATCTGCAAAGCCACAACCCTATTTACTTTAAAAAGATGACTGAAAGAATGCCATGGCCCCACACATCTTAACTCGAGCGGGGAGGCAGAATGAGGCAAAAAAAAAAATCTTGCCCAGGATTGCGGTGATTCCCACTCTGCAGTAGCTGAACTAGAAATTCATAGGCTCTGCTATTCAATAGAGATGACGATGTGGGATCACATGGACACACAGCTGATCTGGGAGCAACTGAAATGCAGTAGGCGGAGGGGGTTTTGATGTGTTGCCTCTTGGCCTAGCTACTTGTAGGACGTAGTTCTGAAAACTGGCAATGGCTGGCATTGTGATGGAATGGAATTATGAAGGCCGAGCTCAGGGAGACAAACATTTTCTTAGCTCGCCAGAAGAGTGTGGGAGGATCAAGAGGATGAGACTGGCACCTCCCTGAGGATTCTTGCTAGAGGTTGTAGCTAATAAACATAGCTGAACCGAATTAGCATTGTCTCTTGGAGTTCCTTGGGCTAGGCCTGACAAGAATCTCCCCAGATTAAAACCCCAGTTCCCAAAGTCCTCCAGCCACAACAGTGTGAATTCCTCAGGGAGGTGCCAGTCTCATCCTCTTGATCCTCCCACGCTCTTCTGGCGAGCTAAGAAAATGTTTGTCTCCCTGAGCTCGGCCTTCATAATTCCATTCCATCACAGGCGTGAAGGTATGGCAGTTCTTCTCATGTGTCCAAATCCAGACAGGATGGACAACTCACTCTGCAGCAATATAAATATAAACTACAAGAATCGTATTATTGGGGGGTTCTTTAAATCCCATGGAGTTGGGTACAGTGGGGTAAGTCACGAACCCCCTACTCTAACGTCAAAGAATCAAGGGAATAAAAGTGGAGTTTGCAAGATCAAGTCCAAGAACTTTCAGATAAGACAAAAAGGAAGGAGGCAAACAGGACAAAGGGGGGAAGGAAACTTTGGGAAAGCTATTGCAAGACCTCGTGGGTCCATACACACTTCGGGGAATTTTTGTTGAGAGCACACTGAGCTGCCCTCACAAAAGGGTCAATTGGGAAAACTTATGTATTCCCAAAAAAGTTGCCTTGGTGAATATAGCCAGAAAGGACATCAATTTACTTGAAATCAAACCGTTGAGTTGCCCCTTCTTCCACATTTTCTGAGTCACAAGTTGCTCTCTAGCACCCAGTTTATTTTCATAAATTTTCCAAGCAAGTGGGCACGTTTCCCAAAAAGGAAGATCATTGTTGGGCTTTAAAAAATGAAAGAAAATTTTACGGATCCCATAAAGAGGAAAGGAACTTTTATTTTCAAGATCCCCATTTTTCATTGGATTCCATTTTTGCAGAAATGGACAATCTACTCATCTCACCTCACCCCTGCAGGAGAAAGGAGCTAGAGAGAGAGAGGATGATTCTCCAGCTCTATTTCCATTCAGACTTTCCTTCCAGAACTCACTTTTTTAATGTCTTCATAAAAGAGATACAGAACCCGGTGAGTATCTTTTGCTTTCCACCAATCCTTTACATGATTGTACCACGAGCCCCAGGCCACTGGAAAATGCAGAACAGAGAAAAGGAGGGAGCCATCAGGTTCCCAGTGAAGTTCTCAGCAAGAGACATAACAACATTATTCTCAAATGTTTGAGGCCTCCTGCTCTTTTCCACTCATACCCTGAAAACATTGCAGAATGGCTCCCAATCCTGTTGAAGTTCACCATGAGAAAGGTGAACATTCCACCCTCATTGTCTATCGCATGTCATCCCAGACTTAGAGTTGGAAGGAGCCATTTATATCCTTAAGTCCAACTCAAGAGCCAGTCTGGTGTAGTGGGTAAGGTACCAGGCTAGAAACCAGGAGACCATGAGTTCTAGTCTTGCCTTAGGCACGAAGCCAGCTGGGTGACCTTGGACTGGTCACTTTCTCTCAGCCCTAGGAAGGAAGGAATGGCAAGCCACTTCTGAAATCTTGCCAAGAAAACCACAGGGACTTGTCCAGGCAGTTGCCAGGAATCAAAAAATTGACTCAAAGGCGTACACACACACAGACAAAAAAAGCCCAACCCACTACTTATTGTTTTATTTGATCGTTGTTCATTGCCCAGAGTTACTTCTGGTGAGGTGAGCAGCTATATAAAATTGATAAATAAAGCAAACAAATCCAGATGAAAGCATCCCAGATCGATGACTGTTTAGCCTCCACCTGAACACATCCCATAGAGCTGAACTCACCTAGGCAACTGCTTCTGCTATCAATCTGCTTTCACTGCAGATTTTCCCTCTAACATTCAACTGCAGTTTACTTTCTTGTAATGTAAGGCTTACTACCTAGTATGCCTAATGAACATTTTACATATGGAACCGGGTCTTTACCTTACTGAAATTCCCCACCTCCCAAATTACCTGTTACTTAAAAAAAAAAAATGAGACGGGGTGCTTTGCTTACCTTTGCCTGCCATGAAAGTCTCCAAATATTCCTCCCATGTTCCAGGATGAGGCATTCCTTTGTTCATTCTTTGGAAATGGAAATAGGACACCAGGCAGTCCTTGGGATTTCTTGCCATATAAATGAACTGAGGGGATACAGCAGAAGACACAGTCCTGGATTAACCATTAAGCAAAAGAAGCATCAAGGGAAGGGGGGCACCACAGAGTTTTTCCTCTTAGCTATCATGCCCTTAACTCTTTCACGGCCACGCTCAATTCTAGTTTTCAACACTTATTGATTTTTAATGTCTTGCCAGTTAAGCAAGGGAAGGGCTGAGGGGCGCCATTGTTGAGCTGTGCTTAGGGCATCAGTTTGCCTTAATCCAGCCCTGAGAAGAAACATATTTCCATGTGATAGCAGGTAAGAGATGTGTCCCCAAAGGTATACAATTGGCCATCTGTGGCATCTGGGTTAGAAGAATTTCACTCCATTCAGGCAAATGGGAATGTGAAGGAACTGCTCTACTTGCAGCCCAACCTACTTCACAGGATTGTTGTGGTAGGGGACAAAGGGAACAGCCACTGTGACAGATGCTGCCTTGAGATGGGAGATCAATCTAACAAATTATAATAATGCAGTCAATGACTCAGTACATATTTAATTTGATCTTCTGGTCTTCTGGAGAATGTTTGGGCATCAGCAAGAAATACCTTGCAGTTCTCTGTCCAGAATGACTGAGGGAGCAGCTGGACAGGAAGGTGAGTCTTGAGGGTCCTTGGAGAGGGCATCATTTCAGCTTGGTCCGCTCCTGCTTGAAGGACAGGGAAGACAAAAGGGATGAGAATCCGTATTTGAACCTGAATCGATAACCAGGACATGTCTGGGAACTGTACTTTTACAGATTTGCTGAGGATCTGTGGTTAGGCATCTTTAGCTGCTCCCCTTGCCCTGCCAAACAACTGCTCCCAGATTTCTGTGTAGAAAAGCCAGGCTAGTCAGATCTACCCGAGGTCCGAAATGGTCTTGCCCATTCAATGAATGGATGTCGAGAATTCACAGGGGCTCTCTGACATTTCTCCAGGTCTCCTTCTTGTTGGATCATATCCACTATCTCTTGTATCCAAGTGGTACCTGGGGAGTAGGTGAGAGAGAAAGAGATCAACATTCGTATATTCTGTGCTATTCTGATCTATGCCTGAAGTTGATCAACATAAGCTGAAATCTGCAATCACACACGTTTCACCAATGCACACTTATCTGCAGGTTTTCTGTCACTTCTGCTAGCCTTGAGATGGGGAAAGGAATTATGCAACCCCAGAAACCTTCGGTTTGGTCATCCTCAGAGAGATTTAGCAAAGCATCACAAGAACAATTTCAGC
The DNA here is from genome assembly GCA_030867105.1 of Liasis olivaceus. Classification (NCBI taxonomy): domain Eukaryota; kingdom Metazoa; phylum Chordata; class Lepidosauria; order Squamata; family Pythonidae; genus Liasis; species Liasis olivaceus. The sequence goes on from CM061351.1 coordinate 100,525,990, forward strand.
TTGTAGCTCAGAAAGGTTGGAAATTGGATTTTGCAAAGAATCAGCAAATCGGATTAAGTTCTTTCTGACAATACAAGAACACACATTCTTACTCAATCTAATGTGAACAGGCTCTCTTGGAAAACCCAGCATAGTTATATTGGCTCAATAATGGGACCTGTCCAAAGTCATGAGGAGTTATTTTCCTCTATAAGCACTTTGGGGTAGTGTGTATTACCCCAAAGTAGTGCATATAAATTTAATTAATTAATACATACATACATATGTACATAAAAATATATTCCCAAACTGGACATGACTTTGCCCCTAGATTCTTACCTGATTTGGGGTAAGTACAAAGAAGTAAGTCATCTGGCTTGGCTTGGAAGCGCTGGATACGGTCCCATTCATTACAAGTGTCTTTTGGTAAGGGAAACCCTTCCACTTCGTCTAGTCCAGGGCGTTTCTCTGACGTGGGATCTTTCCCTTGCTCCATGGATGTTAGCTATAATGTGATGGACAAGAGAGGCAAAAAATCTGGGGGGAAAAAGAGTTCTCCTTTCCTGGAGATCTTTAGAGATTCTCTAGTGGATGCTAGACTAGATCACCTCCAAGATCCCTTCCAACTCTGATTATATGTTTGTAGGAGGAAAACTGTATTACTAGTAAAAGTTTTGAATTAACAGTCTTCAGTTTAATGGACTTCAGATTTAAGGGGAAAAGAACACAGAGTTCCTTTCCATTTAGCAGACAATCATCCCCATTTGTGGACAAAGTCCACTAAATCCAATTCTACCCAGATAATTAACATCATTTATGTAATTATGTGGTGTAATTATGTAAATGGCATAAATTTAAGCAAATAATATACTGTATTTTTCCGACTATAAGACAATACTTTTTTCTAAAATCCTTACCCTAAAAATTGAAGGGCGTCTTATTTAAGGAAGTCAGCTGAGGCAAAACTGCCCATACTTTGTCTCTGCAGGCAGGCTTCCTCCTATTGCTAGCCTCCAATCACGAGTGAAATAGCTTGAGTCTGCAAACAGACTTCCTCCAATCACGAGCCTTATGTAACTGACGTCAGCTGATGCTGAACAAACCAATTAGAGGAAGTCTGTTTGCAGAGACAAGCTATCGGCAGTTTCACTCGTGATTGAATGTAATCAGTTATGCAAAAGAGCATGGAAACAGAGCTGCAGAGAGACGGTTTGGACCTCCTCCCACCGAGTGTATCAGGTCAATGTTACCTAATTACTAAATAAAAATGTGTTCTGCACTATCTTTAAAATATTGATTTCTTAATTTGGGGTTGGAAAAATGGGGGTCGTCTTGTACATGGGGGCGTCTTATTGTCAGAAAAATACGGTATGTGTACTCAGATCAGTTTATCATTTTTTTTCCCCTTCCAGAAAGAAAAATTTGTGATTTTGGCAGCTTCCTGACTTGCAAAATTTCGGGATGGGCAGCTCAGAGCTGTGATGCTAGCCAAGGTTTCAAAGCTAAACATCACTCAAGTGCTTTGTTTGTGTTAGAAAAGCTTTTCTGACTACCCATCCCTTTGGGGGGAAATTGTCTTAAATTCAGGGTGGTCTGTCTTTCAGATAAATGTGGTAAGTTTCTTACCTAATCTCTACTCTTTCATTTACTTTTAAGCCTAAAGTGATTGGCTGTTAGAACTGTCAATCACAGCGTGGTACACAGGTACCTCCTCCCAGTTTATATTCTGGAAGGAGGGGGGAACTGAGGGGAGAGGGATTTGAGAGGTGAGGGTGGAAGGAGGTTTGAAGGAAGCTTGGAGTCCAAACCCTAAGACAGTGGTAGCTCCAAGATGGGATGCTGGATTCTCTTTGGATTCTCATACAACTAATCCTTGCTTAATGACCACTATTGGGACTGGCAGCTCAGTCGCTAAGCAAGACATCACATGACCATGACTTGTGATTTTACTGCCAGCTTCTCCATTGATTCTGCTTGTCAGAAGCCAGCTGCGAAGCGCGCAAATGGTGAACACATGACTGCAGAACACTGCAATGGTCATAATTGTGAGGACCGGTCGTAAAGTTACTTTTTCAGCACTGTTGTAACTTTGAACAATTGCTAAACAGGGCAGTCATTAAGCGAGGACTACCTGTAGTGTCTTCTGGGTTCTCTCTACCTTTTGAGATTGGCAAAATGAAGGTGATAAATGTGCCATTTTCAGACTGCTTTTAGGTGGTTGAAACAATAGGGGGATGGAAGTGCCTCGGCTTAATTTCCAAACATTTTAGGCACATGGATGAAAAAGTCATTTGCGAATAATGTAGTGATAAACTTGCTTGCAAATATCTTTTCTTTCTCCCTCTCTCTTATACACACCAGCTACACAGCATGAGTTGTGACTCACCCAATGTTTAACATGGAAAAAAATCTCCAAAATGCCTTGAAAGTGTCTCAAGACATTGAGCAAAAGACTGGATCTAACACATTCTAAAATTCTTCCTCCACCCCATTCGAGAATGTTCAGTCCGCCAGAGTCAACAACTTCCAAGATTTCCACATCCTTTTTAATCTTATATTTGTGTGTGTGCATGTGTGCACGCACACACACATTTCTACCTTAGGTCCTTTTGCTGCTCTATTTCAAACACACCCTGTTATTGACTCTTTCTCCTTTGTGTATGAATAGTTATTGCTCTAGATGTCTAGAAAGTCCCCCCACCCCCAAGTCGCCCTTAATTTGTTGGCAATTTCAGTTTGATCGGGTATGTTTTTAGTACAATCGCTGGCTGAAAAACACAGCCCAGTCTTCAGTGACATTGTAGGACAGCTGTGTTAGTCTATTGTGGCAAAAAAAAAAAAAAGCCAGAAGGAGCTTGGTAGCATCTTTTCCAGCTAACATTTTTTAAATTAAACAGCATAAGGTTTTGTGAACTTGTTAGTTAGAAAAGATGCTACCCAACTCCTTCTGGACTTCAGTGGACAATCCCAGGACTCCTATGAACAGAACTTATCCCTTGTTATCCTGGAATTCCAAAACATCATTCAACAGAGGTTATGCCAACAGTGGGCAAATTTTGGATCCAGGATCATCCCTGACTCCTGTTTTTGGAGTTTCATGGAACCTCTTTGATCAAATCAAATCACATTCCCCAGAATCAGCAACATATTATTGCATCATTTAGAGTTGGGGAGTATATGGAAATTGTAACGTAAGCTCCACTATTTTAACAATTAAAAAAAAAAAATTAAGGAAAAACAAATGCCATTGCCCCAAAAGGGGAGAAAAGGAAGATCACAGCCCTAGGCACTGTCATGTGTCATGTCACTGTGTCCTTCAACCAGCAGAAGGTTGCTCACCTCTGATTTATGAATAGCCTAACCAGCAATCAGTTATATTTCCACACACATTTTGTTCCTCACCCTCCCATCTTTTACTTGAATTTCCCATCATTCCTCCTTAAGTTTTCATTCCCAGCTTGACTGTGTGGTAGAGTTTCAACAGCTGTAGAAGAGGTAGAGATGTGATAATAACTACATGGTGGATTCCATGAAGCTACCAGGAGTCACACTTATCTCAGAGACTTTACTCCTATATGAAGGTATAAAGAAATCATACTTCTGCTGCTGACCTTCCATGCCAGCGCCAAGTACTGTATCTGTTTCTTCAATATACATTCAATTTTATCAACCTGGTGTTCCTTTGGCCACGGTGGCTATACAGGTGAAACTCGAAAAATTAGAATATCGTGCAAATGTTCATTTATGTCAGTATGGCAACTCAAAAGGTGAAACCAATATATGAGATAGATGCATTACATGCAAAGCGAGATATGTCAAGCCTTACTTTGGTATAATTGTGATGATTATGGCGTACAGCTTATGAAAACCCCAAATTCACAATCTCAGAAAATTAGAATAGTGTGAAAAGGTTCAATATTCTAGGCTCAAAGTGTCCCACTCTAATCAGCTAATGAATCCATAACACCTGCAAAGGGTTCCTGAGCCTTTAAATGGTCTCTCAGGCTGGTTCAGTAGGAATCACAAGCATGGGAAAGACTGCGGACCTGACAGTTGTGCAGAAAACCATCATTGACCCCCTCCATAAGGAGGGAAAGCCCCAAAAGGTAATTGCAAAAGAAGTTGGATGTTCCCAAAGTGCTGTATCAAAGCACATCAATAGAAGGTTATGTGGAAGGGAAAAGTGTGGTAGAAAAAGGTGCACAAGCAGCAGGGATGACCGCAGCCTGGGGAGGATTGTCAGGAAAAGGCCATTCAAAAGTGTTGGGGACTTTCACAAGGAGTGGACTGAGGCTGGAGTTAGTGCATCAAGAGCCACCACACACAGACGGATCCTGGACACGGGCTTCAAATGTCGTATCCCTTTTGTCAAGCCGCTCCTGAACAACAAACAACGTCAGAAGCGTCTTACCTGGGCTACAGAAAAAAAGAACTGGTCTGTTGCCCAGTGGTCCACAGTCCTCTTTTCTGATGAGAGCAACTTTTGCATCTCATTTGGGAACCAAGGACCCAGAGTCTGGAGGAAGAATGGAGAGGCACACAATGCACGATGCTTGAAGTCCAGTGTGAAGTTTCCACAGTCTGTGTTGATTTGGGGAGCCATGTCATCTGCTGGTGTTGGTCCACTGTGCTTCATTAAGTCCAGGGTCAACGCAGCCGTCTACCAGGAGATTTTGGAGCACTTCATGCTTCCTTCCGCAGACGGGCTTTATGGGGATGCTGACTTCATTTTCCAGCAGGACTTGGCACCTGCCAACACTGCCAAAAGTACCAAAACCTGGTTCAATGACCATGGGATTACTGTGCTTGATTGGCCAGCAAACTCGCCTGACCTGAACCCCATAGAGAATCTATGGGGCATTGCCAAGAGAAAGATGAAGGACATGAGACCGAACAATGCAGCGGAGCTGAAGGCCGCTATTGAAGCATCCTGGCCTTCCATAACACCTCAGCAGTGCCACAGGCTGATAGCATCCATGCCACGCCGCATTGCGGCAGTCATTGCTGCAAAAGGGGCCCAAACCAAGTACTGAGTACATATGCATGCTTATACTTTGCAGAGGTCCGATATTGTTCTATTTCCAATCCTTGTGTTATTGATGTCATGTAATATTCTAATTTTCTGAGATTGTGAATTTGGGGTTTTCATAAGCTGTACACCATAATCATCACAATTATACCAAAGTAAGGCTTGATATATCTCGCTTTGCATGTAATGCGTCTATCTAATATATTGGTTTCACCTTTTGAGTTGCCATACTGACATAAATGAACATTTGCACGATATTCTAATTTTTTGAGTTTCACCTGTAGATGATAGTTGACTAAATGGTAGTTCACAATGCCCCTTATGGTATTGTGAAGCTCTCTCTGAGTAGATTTCATTGTCTCTTACCCACTTTGTCTTTTGTTGACCATTGTCCCAACCCAATATTAAGCAGCACAGAAAAACTCTACAATCTCTTCTCCATTCAGTTTCCTATGGAGCAATACAGTTCAGCTTGCAAGCATGCTTTCTGGATTCTATCACTTAAAGTAAAGCCTGCAGATGTGGACTTACCTGGCCTTCTCTGACAATCAACGCTTGAGGATCACTTGAAATGGGAACCTGATGAGGTGTTGCTTCCACAAGTATAATGCCACCCAACTTGGTGTAGGTAATTAGTTTGCCTAAGCCAATCACATTTTCAGTGTCCAGGAAACTGACTTGAAGGAGCCGATATCTGGTTCCAAAGTCCATTTGTTTTAACTGTTTGGTCAGTGAAATGGTGATGAATTATTGCAATACACTTTCTAACAAATGGAGTCAGGCCAAGTCTTTGTGACAAACTGAGATCACTGAATTTTGGAATTTCCATGGCTTAGTATTTCTCAATATTGTACATCTCATACAAGTAACAACCAAACTGGTAGATATGGTACCCTGATGAACCTACTCCCTTCTCAAGGGAATTGCTCATTTTGAATATCCTTAGTGTATTTGAAAAAAAAATGGCCATCTGGTGTTGACTCCTGGTGACTGCCTGGGCAAGTCCCTGCAGTTTTCTTGACAAGGTTTCTCCGAAGTGTTTGCCCTTGCCTCCTTCCTAGGGCTGAGAGAGGGAGACTAGCCAAGGTCATCCAGCTGGATTTGTGCTTAAGGCAGAACTAGAATTCACGGTCTCCTGGTCTCTGGCTTGATGTCTTAACCACTGCACCAAACTGGCTCTCATTCATTCATTCATTCATTCATTCATTCATTCATTCATTCAATGTTATTTATTAGCATCTTTGTACTTCCTAAATGACACAAAGAATTCTACCATGGGTTACTCTACCTTAAAAATGGCATGAAGTTAGCAATGATCATGGACATTGTGCAGCCCTAAACTCAACAGATATTAATTAAACTTTTTTGGAGGTTTTTTTGGAAGGAGGAGGGAGACGCGCCTGTTGGGATCCTCTTCTTAGTACAGAACAGGGCTGTGGTGTGGTTCCTTCATGCCCAGGAGGCCCTGGGATTGCCCTTGGCATGTCTCTAGCTGGGCCCCATCTGGAGCAGGTCAGCTGCGACTGCAGACACCTTAAAGGGAACTTGGGTGCTATGTAGGAGTTCTCAGGCACAGCTGAATTTGGGAATTAAGAAAGAGGTTGCCTTCTCACTGAGAAAAGGATTTTGTGGTTTAAAAGGAAGAAAAAAACTGGAAACTTCCTTTCCTTTCCTTTGCAGCTCTGGGATACTTTTGCTGTCTTCTTTTCATGGAAGATGGTTTAGCATTCATTCATCCATTTATTGGACAAAGAAGAAAGAAAAATGAAGTTGCCGAATTGTTCAGGAATCCCTGCTCTTGCCTTTTACTCTGAATGTTTTAGGGCCATGTTTATACTTTTCTTGGGAATCTGGCAGGTTAAAAGAAGTCAAAGCTAAATTCTCAGGATTTGGGCAATCAATAAGGTGTCAGCAAAAAGAGCATGCTTTTCCCTTCTCTTTCTTGGGGAGGGGAATCTTTAGCATAATTATTGTGATACAGGATACTGTCAAGGATAACCCTGAACAAAGAGGTCTTGCAGCTGGACATTCCAACCTTGAACATTGGAACTATCCATCATCCAGTGTCTCAAGATTTAATCTCTTTCCTTCATGTTCAGTTGAAAAAAATGGGACCTATCTATGTATTCATATGGATGTATATGGAGAGGGAGAGATTACTATTATGGTCCAAGTCAATCTTGACTTCTGATTTGATTAGGTCCATGCTGATCCTTAGCAACGATGTAGACAGACCTTCTCCAGGATCTTCTGTCTACCACCTGGTCCTTCAGCTCTTCCAACAGGGCACCCATTATCACTATAATGGAGTCCTTCCACCTTGCTGCTGGCTATCCTCTTCTTCTCTTTCCTTCCACTTTCCCTATGTAGATACATTTCCATGCAGTTTAGAAAGATTTATTAACTACTTCTGTGATTCTTGCCCTTTAACAACTAAAAGGAGGGCAGGCATGAATGAAAAAGAAAAAGAGAGGAGTTCCAGATGCTAATAAAAATATTTGATTACTGGCCCAACAGATTTCAGAAAATGATTCCTTTGTCAAGAGCATTATAAAAACAGAGGATATAGCAGTCAGTAGGCAACAGTTTACTAAACACATTATGCATTTGCCTGACTGCTATTCGTATTCTAAAATAAATAATAAAGGCTGAGAAATAGGCAGTGTTTCTCATCCTTGGCAATTTTAAGATATGTGGACTTCAACACCCAGAATTCCCCAGTCAGTAAACACTGGTATAGGGAAAGAGAAAGAGAGAGAGAGAGAGAGAGAGAGAGAGAATTAATAGATTAATTATTAAATATATGCAGATTGTTGTGAGTTGCTCCGAGTCATTGAGAATCAGGCGGCATACAAGTTTAATAAATTATTATTATTATTCACATATATATTAAATAAAGGGGAGAGGGTTAAGTGGTCACATTGACAAATGAATCATGACCACAACCTTGAAAGGAACTGGCACTTTACTTGCCTCTAAGCTTAAAATACATTGCAAGCGAACATTCACCTTTTTAGGTAATGTTATGTGTTCTGGCATTTCTTCCATCCCAATATAAGGGTGGAAGGGATCCCACATGGGAAAATAACCCTGTAAGGAAGCAATTAAATATTATCAGTATTATCAAAGAAGCCTCACTTGAGCCTGTAAAACATTGACAGCATTAGCTGATGTGTAAAGCAAAGGGAATTTTGGTAATGCCTAACTTTGTCTTAGTTCTATAAAATCATGGTATGGCCGAATGAGGTGGTTGGAACTGGGGACAGCTATTGTATAGTTTGTAATAGGAATGAACTTACTGCACTGCAAGACAAAATTGTTCTTAAAGGAAAATATTTCTAATTAACAAAAAGATAGTATTGTATACCTCTGTTTAATCCTGCCAGTGTTTCTCAACCTTGGCAACTTTAAGATGAGTGGACTTCAACTCCCAGAATTCCCCAGCCAGTTGCTAAGGTTGAGAAACACAGTGCTAAGCACTCGCAACTCCAGCCTTATTTTTCTTATCCTTTAAGCAGTATCTTCCATTTTACAAATGTCATTCAGAGGCTAGAAAGCATTAAGAGAGTTCACAGAGGCTGGGAATGCTTGCAGGAGCCAAGCTGAAATGAAGCCTCTCGTTTCAGCTGCAGGCTATCTTTATCATATATGTATGAAAGATAAACCCTGCTTCAGCAAACATCTAGAGGGTTTTTTTTTAAAGAGTGTATATAGGCAGGTGTATAGAGGGGACCTTGTCAAAATTGTATTCTTGGATTCTAAAGCCTTCAACAAAGATCCTCATTAAGGACTCCTGAGTAACTTGGAAGGTTTTAAAAGGGGTTGGATAAATTCATTTTATTGACATGCATAATACACAGTCTCAGCTGGTTGTTCACTTTCAGGATCCTGCTTTTCATTCTTGACTCTTGACCATCAATAGAAAGGATGGATGAAAGCACTACTCGTATCCAGAGCCTTCATCTTTCCTACCCAGGACTTCAGTTTCTAGTATATGTCCTCTTATATTATCTGTCCCTATATGGAGAATCAGCAATGATTATTATAAGTTTTCCACCACATCCTGGAGACATGTACCACAATGACAGCAGAGTTAGTCTCCCACCACCACCACCATCACCATCATCACCCCTTTGTTTTCTTCTCACTGGAGAACTTAAGTTCTGTGATGTCTGCAGAACTGAGAGTCCTTTCCCTTGCTCTAGGATGGGATGAGAGAAACTACCTCAGGAGATTAGCGTTCACCTTCCTTGCCTAGAATTTTCAGCTGGTTGGTCAGAGGAATGTCCATCTTCTGTTTTATCTTCTACTCCCAATGGGATGCCTTGTTGGGGTCCTCCTCCCTTCTGCTCTGCCCCTGGACAGCTTCCTGCACCCTGTCCTCCTTGGAGATCTCATTCTGCTGGCATGAATAGCCAGCTGTCTGCACAGTATCTGGTACTGTTAGCAATGATCAGGTTAATTTTGAGTCATAGGGTGTTTGTGTGAAGCGCCTATATTAGCATAGGAACTTGATGACGTTGTGTTACCCACAGCAGCATGCTATTATGTGGAGACTGCTGGTTTTTTTGAGAGGTTTGCATTGTCAGCTAAAGAATAAAGCTATTCATATTCACTCCTGGATGTCCCCTTGTTAAATATTTGTCTGAAGAACAAGCTGAACATTCTTCACCTTCTCTGAGGAATCTCAAAGAAGAAAGGTTGACCTCCGCTTGGTTCAGCTTCTTCTCCAGCAAGAAGAGAAGCTTGCATTTGTCACAGATGTAATCCAGGTTCCCCAGGCAAGTCTCTTCCAGGTCCACCCTTCTGGCAGTCTGAGATTTGCTTGTACTTCTCCATGACAAACTCCCCCCCCCCAAAAAAACACCTTCCTTGTTCCTGTTTGCTCTCCTGTTCACTCACTCTGGCCACTGCTCTCTTTTTTAAAAAATGCTAGAAAGTATTCTTAGATTTTTAGATTAAGTATAGATAGTGTTCTTTAGATTTTTAGATTAAATTTTTTTTTTATCCTGCCTTTCTTATTTTTATAAATAACTCAAAGTGGCGAAGATACGTAATACTCCTTCCTCTTCCTATTTTCCCCACAACCACCACCCTGTGAGGTGAGTTGGGCTGACAGCAACTGGCCTAAAGTCACCCAGCCATGCCTAAGGCAGGACTAGAACTCATGTCTCCTGCTTTCTAGCCTGGAGCCTTAACCACTAGATTAAGCTGGTTCTCTTCCTCCTGTAAACAAGGTCTAATTTCAGAGAATACGAAATTTAAAAATGCAAGCTCTATTCTTAACATCTGTACTGAGATTATACATAATTTCAGAGAAATGATTTGTTTCCACTCCCCCACCCCCACGTGTGTGTCTTTCTGGCAACTGCTTGGACAACTCCCTACAGTTTTCTTGCACAGAAAGAAGTGCTTTGCCACCTCCTGGGGCTGATAGAGTGACTAGTCCAAAGTCCCCCAGCTGGTTTTGTGCCTAAAACGGGACTAGAACTCAGAGTTTCTTGGTTTCTGGCCTGATGCCTTTAATCGTTACACCGAACTGGCCCTCTTCCCCCATGGTTGATTGAGTATGTGCCATCAAGTCAGTGTCAACTCCTGGTATCACCAGCTTAACTAGGAACATGGTTAGTTATGTCATAAGCCAGTGTTGTCCAAACTTGGCCACTTTAAGATGAGTGGACTTCAACTCCCAGAATTCCCCAGCCAGCATTCCCCATCCTGGCTGGGGATTTCTGGGAGTTGAAGTCCACTCATCTTAAAGTGGCCAAGTTTGGACAACACTGCCATAAGCAGTATCTATCACACCTAGTTATGTCATAAGCAGTACAGATCACACCTGGGTATGGGTTCTGCAGATCAGCCATGTCCTCCGGGAAAGCCTCTGTTTCATTTGTCACCCCCATAAACAATAAAACATAGGTTTTAATGAGCCACAAATTCATCCGTAGAGATTTCCATTTCTGAAATGTACCCATATTCCTCAAGGAAAGATGAACACGCTAGATTTTTGAATGTGCACTTTTTTATTTAAGTATTGCAACAGGAAATAATGGTTTTTCATTTCGAATCTCCACCCTCTAATGGGGAAAGGAAAGAGGGAAGAGCAGACAGCAAACCCTTATTCTGCTCCCTGGATTTTTTTTTTTTAAAGTCAGTTAAGTGGCAACTGAAAGGTCAAGGGCAGAGAGGAAGGGTGCAAATAAAATACATTACCTAGGGAAGAGGAACAACATTGTGGAATCCATAGCTTGGATTGCAAAGCTATGTAGTGTTGCAGTAATTTTTTTCCTAGGCCATGATCTTTTACTGTCGTGCACCATGAAAAGTCTCTTTGCAGACCAACAGGTAGATTCTAATTCCCAATAAGGGAACGCATCTCCAAATGTTAGATGGTACCAAGGGAGAATTTTTTAGATGCCACATCCTATAATCAGAGTCGATCCATACAGATGAAGAAGTGCTGAGCGGGAAAAGTAGTGAGATCCATACATGACGTGTGACAGAGAAAACCTGCTTTCGCCACGCATCTTTGAATCCATCAGAAGCAATCCAAAAGGAAGTTGGAACAAGGCCATAGATGGGGTTGGCAGTGTGCAAGAAGATGACAGAGAAATAACACTGCTTTGCTCAAGTGCTCTTGGTGGCCTTGAGCAGTTCCATGTCGGGATGGGAGAGATTCTGTCCACAGGCTATGCTTTCGTAACTTAAATTCAAGAGGCCACCCAATGACCACTGAACGTGCACCAAAACAGGACTGGAGGAAGCATCAGGAAGCAACGTTTTGAACAGCAACCACACAGGGGAGAAAGCCCTCTACTCCTTTCTCATGGCATCTACATGTCCAAAAGGAGCAAAATGCTTTGTGAGGGGAGGACAGCAGATGCTCAGGAATCCATATGAGAAGAATGATGGTCTCCATGCCAAATTGTATTTGGTGTAGGTATTAAAAGCTTTCTCCAGAAGCAAGGAAGGGGTCAGTCTCATCGCCGGGGCCTTTCTAAATGCGAAAACTCTCCTCTTTGCCATCAATGTGTTTGAGACGGAGGTAGACATCTGTGCCAATACCCTGGAGAGACTGGAGGGTCAAGGAGCCACCTAGGTACTCAGCGTAAGCACGGGAAGTTGGCAATCCAAATCCAAACCTGTGGAAGAGAACATCAAAAAGGGATGGAGGGCTGCAAACTCTCAGCAGACGCAAGAGCCGTCAGAAGCAGAGTCCTCTGTTCTAGGGCCAATTTTTGGAGACTGAAGCCTCTGAGAAACTCTACATGTCTTATTCATAGCTTAACTAACATCATTATACATCAGGTTGCCTTGCATGCACTCTTAGTATGGGATGGGGAAGCTTCCATGGGGTGCCATTGCTTGAGGAATGGTAAGCCCCCCTAAAACTGAACCAAGCTACTGAGTGATGACTACATACCCCTACTCCCCAAAACATTAGGTTGGCCTTGACTCTGCCGGTCTTTCGGAAAGCTTGAAAGACCTGGATGTGTCCCCCAGGTATGGAGGTTGGGAAATTAATTGAGCCCAGGAGGTGTTGCTAATTTAATGAAGATTGGTGTTATCCTCAGCTGCCATTATAGGCTTTTTGCATTGCTGTTCATTTTGTATTTTCAGTTTTTCTTCTATGTTAGCTGCCCAGAATGGCTATTGTGAGATGGATGGTCATATAAATTGAATAAAGAAATACATAATTTTTTCCCTTTTACTGTTCCCAACCTCTGCAAATGTATAAGCTTTTCCTTCACAGAAATGCATAACCCATACCATGTCTGAATTATCCCAAGCACCTCCCTTCCCATCTATGCTTTGTGCTCACCCGTGCATGGGACCTGACTGGGCGCTGTTCCCCATTTCCACCATGTTCCCGAAGATGCTGTTCATGCGGGGATCCTGAGTGCTTGCTTCAGCCGTGGTAAAGTGGTAATCAGTGACCTTCTCAACATGGTCATGAGGGATTCCTGCACCTCGGTCTGAAATCCTGCCAACAGGAAGAGAGACGTGCAGAAGAAGCCAGTCTTGAAGTTGCAAGCTTATGAGAGTGTTTGGGTCGCCCTGGTGGAAGACCTGTGCAGGAAACTAGATGGAGGGAGTGCAACTGTACTAGTCCTCTTGGATTTCTCAGGGGCTTTTGATACTATCCACCATGGTATCTTCTGGGTCATCTGGCAGTGTTCAGCCTAGGGAGGAATTTGCAGCAGTTCTGGTCCCTCCTGTTGGGACATGCTCAGAAGATGATTTTCTTTTTACATCTAAGTCATTGATTTATAATGTCCCACAGGGTTCTATTTGTCTTCTAAGCTAACATCTACCCATTTGTGGGAGGTCATTCAGATTTCCGGAGTGGAATGTTATCAGGATGCTGGTGACACCCAGCCCTGCTGCTCTCTACCTTCTAACCCCAAGGAAGCCATTTGTACCTTCAGCTGCCTAGCTCTATAATGGGCTGGGTGAGAGAACACAAGCCGAAATTAAATCCAGACAAAATGGAGCCACTGCTGGTAAGCAGAAAGCTGGATTCCAAAATTGGAGTGAGTCTGTTTTGGTTTGCATTCCCACAGAAACAGCAGTTTGGGAGTGCTCCTTTATCCCCAGTTGTCACTGGATTTGCAGGTGGCAGCTGTGGTGAGGAATGCATTTGCCCAGCGATGGCTCTGAAGCTGGTGGGCTTAGCAGCAGTTATCCACCCCTTGGCTGCAACCTGTCTTGACATTCTGAAGATACCCCTTAGCCAGAAGCACAAGGCCTTCTCTTCTGTGACTTCTAGACTATGGAATGCCCTCGCTAAGAAGGTACATCTAGTTCCTGCTATCTTTGTTCCATTTAATTTACTTAATTAAAGTAGAAAGGTGCTCTGCAATATTTGTTCTAAGAAGCTACTCTGAACATTGGAATAAACAGAAAGATAGGGTAAAAATTCACTAATAAATAAAAATTTTGCTGTATTTCTCTCCACCAAAAATCCATCCAGTCAACCACCAGAGCAGGGCTCAATGTGTTCACAAGTGTCATTATACCTGGCCTCTAAGGCAAAGTTCCCATCAAGACTGCAGCAGTCAATAGCCACCTTAAGCCTTTAGTAGAGATATGCAAGTGGTGTTGAAAGGGCTGTGTACCTTATGATGAGGTCAATGTCATTGTTAGCAATAGTGATGACAATGTCTGGCACATTGTATGGGGTATCCAAGTGGGATTCCATAGTAGCTCTGAAAGAATCAAAGGGGTGAGGTTATTATCCCACCAAAGCCGCATTTCAGCTCATTGCAAGAATCTGAACATAGTGGAATTATGTTAATGCTTTTTCTTTAAAAAAAAATCTTGCAATTTATTCTTTGAGGAGCGAAAGGCTCAAGATTTGACAGATTATTTCAAAGTAGTATGCTAACATGCACCTTTTTCTTCTCCTACTACTGGTCTTTTCCTTCCCTTCTGTCTCTTGGGAATCCTCCTCTTTCAATCATGATCTCCTAGGATGCCTTATCCCCATCCAGAAAACACATAGATCAAGTCAATAGAAACAAGAGGCTCTTTCAGTTGCTCAGACTTTCTGAGACGGGCAAGAAACTAAACACTTTCTTTGATCCTTTACTGTTGATGCTTTACTATTCCAACGCTGGTACTTCTATTGCTTTTTTCAAATTCCACAGTGAAAATTCTGCGGTCAAGATACAGCCCCTAACTTGGCACTTCCCTTTAAGCCAGCTGTCTCCTTCCTTCTTACTGTATAACTATGTCTTCTAAGGAATCTCAACAAAATAGAAAGAATTCATATCCAAATGATCCTTTAAGAAAACAAAATATATATTCATTCAGGGCCACAAAATCTCGTTTTCTTTAAACACCTAATGATGATCTTTGCTTTTCTAAAGGGAAAAGGAAAAAAAGATGCACAGCAACTCATTCCCTCAAAGATAAGGATACACGTGCCTTGGAACTATATCTTTACAGTATTCCATGATCTGGGAGTCATTGTATAGTTGACAGCTACTGACAGTTCGGAATTTATACTTGGTTTGATCTCAAATACTTCTACTCCTTTTGGGCACCACTTCCTTAAAAGAGGAGTTTTGAATCTCCTTTTCTCACTCTCCCTCGTGATATCCGTGAATGACAGATGCCTGTTTACATTCTCGACATTCCGGTGCTCTCGTTCAAATAAATCCACCAAATTAGGTTGAAACCTTCCTACCACTGGCAGAGCTCTGGCACTCACCGCATAGCATTCTTGAGCAACTCTGGAAGGATGTAATCAAGAGGCATCGGAATGAAAGGGAAGCGGGCAGCCACATGCCCGTTGATCCGCACCTGAGGAGCATTTCCATACTTGTGTTCGCATAGACGCCTGCAGAAAAATTGGAGGTGGGAAAGGGGATGAACAGAGACCCAGATGTCTTATTAAGTGATGCTTCTGGGGACAACCTGCACTGGAAAGAGTTTGATTAGTCTGCATCTTTTGCAGGCATGCTTACCAAACAAATCCCCTTGTAGCTGTTTACACTCACTCTTGCTATCTTTCTTTGAATAGTAGAACAGTAACAGCGTTCTTCCATTCATCAGACACAAATGCAATCCTCACACATACACTGAAGAAGTTAGTCTTAAGCAAATCACATCAACACGTCTCCAGTTACACCATCTACGTTCTCAGATTTTAGATGTATTTATTTATTCAATGTGATGCCTTTTATTGGATTATTTTAGGCCTTGATTTAATTTAAATTAAATACCTTTTAATTTAACACATTGTGTTATGGCATGATTCTGACTGATCTGCAATTAGCAGAATAATAGGGTGGGGGTAACCAACAATTTAATTCTAAAAAAACGAAGGAGAAGGAAGAACTATCCAATATGGGCACTAGATGGAGCTATTGACTACAGGATACTATAACCAGGGTGAAACCAGTTCAACAGCAATAATTACCTGGCAAAATCCACCCATTTTTCAATTATTTTCTTTGGAGACAAGCGGGTACAGATGATTCCAACGAAGTCTGGCTGCAAGAAGATGCAAAACAAAATAATGCTGGTTCAGCGTCGGATTAGCACCATTCATCCCAATGAGACATTCAACCTAAAGGCTTTCTTCCCTCAACCCCCAGGCCAAAATCTAAAGCTAATATTAAAAATCTTTGGGCTGCACGCGCACTTTCTATGGGCTGATGAGTCAGAAGCAAAGATGTCAGCAAAACCTTGATAGCAGGTTACTGATTTCTCCTTCCAGGCCATTTGTTCTTGCTCAGTCACTCAGGAATCTAAAGCTGTGCCAGCCAAAGGAGACTTTTTCTCTTTACTTTATTGTTGGAGGGAGGAATGCTTGATGTCCGGTCTAGCATGGAATCCTGCCTGAATCTGGGGCACAAAGGAGGGTTTATGGAGCACTGCATCACTAACCCCTCTCCTGGTATGCCTCCTATGGGGCTTCTGATCTTGGGAGTTTGGCATTAGAAATACTTGGTTGTGGATGTTCTGGGAATTGGGGGTGGGTGTTGGCAGGCAGCCAGTTTCAGCATCACTGTTTTCTTGGAGTTCAGGGGGAGGACTCTGAAACCCACCTACCCTGGCTATAAGTGTCCCATTCAATCGCAGTCTCAGACATGAGATGTTATTTAAGCTCCTAAGGCAGTATTTTTCAACCTCACCAACTGTAAGAGGTGTGGACTTCAACTCCCAGAATTCCCCAGCCAGCCATGCTGGCTGGGGAATCCTGGGAGTTGAAGTCCATCCCTCTTAAAGTTACTGAGGTCGAGAAAGACTGTCCTAAGGAACACACATATAAACCATCAGTCTACAAAGCAGTTTAGCTGCTTGTGAAAACAAACCTTTTATATAAGCTATTCTTTGCTTTAGTTTCCAGACCGCAGTTTTCAAAGATACTTTAAAATTTTTCTTTTAAATAATAGAAAAGAACATAAATCAGCCCAGGCTAGGCTGGGTTCAACAATCTCAATAAGCCAAAATACGTTTTGATTTTGGATTAGCATGTTGATTTTAGATTAGCTGCCAAGAACAAACAACAGCATTCCTCAGATACACAAGAAAACCAAGATCCGTTCTCTGTCATTCTGGAGAGCAAGATATGGAATAATGTGCTTGTCAGGAAGCGGCAAGATTCTGGCTGAGTTGGGAAAAATGACCAAGGAAGGAAAATCCAGCTGTGGAATCAGCATCCCAGAGAAGCCATAGGCTATCTTTTCTTGAATGTGTTCAAACTCAGGTTGGACAGCCATCTTTCAGGACTGTTTTAACCTTGATTCCTGCATGGATTGGGGTTTAGACTTAGTGGCCTCCTGCAGCATTCTTTGATGATACGGACATTTTGCTTCTGTATGTAGCTTTTGCAAAACTTGTGCAAGGACAGCTTGGGTATTTTAAAGGTTACTTTTTGTTTTGTTTTCTGCTTTAGAAATCCCTGCATTTTTGTCTCGCTGTCTTTTGGGCTGGCATGAGATCAGTAGGTTTGTTTGCTACCAAGGGCCAACACACACACTGTGCAATACTGATATAAGTCAATCTGCCATGATATCAGCAGTCACGAGGCTTAATTTTTTACCTTGGAGGGACTGGCTCAACAGGAAAGCCCAAGGTTTCAAGGCAGTCCCAGATTAAAGGTTTTTTTGATCCAAGGCTGAGAAAGACCTTTTGAAAAAACATTGCGGGACAGAGCCACAATGCTTGCTTGGATGGGGTAACGGTCTGCCTTCACATTTCATTTCAGACTCGTCTGAAAACGTCTCAAAAACGTGAATCAAATTCAAGCCTAGCTTACTATCAGAGATGCGTTCTGACTCCTGCAACTCAGACCTAATTTTTTTGATCATGAAATCTCAGTTCAGTTCAAGAAAGACTGTACTTTGTCCTCGTGCAGGGCAAGGTGATGAGTAGCCAACATCCGGATCCCTAGGCGGGAAGTGAGGGTCTTATCCAGAAAAGAACGGATCAGCTTCTCGTCCTGGGAAGGAAACAGGGAAGCTGCTGAGACTTCAAAGCAACAGCAAAACCCGTCTTCCCACCCATCGTCAATCTTCCTCAAATGTCCTTCCCCCTGGAATGTGAGGGATATTTAGGGATATATAGGGATATGTGAGGGAATCTGAGGCGCAGATAGGATTGAGTTATTCCCTCTGAGCCACATCTGAGAATGAGTTGCCTTCACCGTATTATCCATTTCCCCCAAATTAACTGTGTGGTTCAGACAATTATACTGACAGGAGTGAAAGAGGGGAAAAATAAAATAAAGGATTGATTCAGAGCATAGAGCAGGCTGGATAAACAGTCTCTCCTCCTGAACTTCCTCTCTACCTCCTCCAATCTACCTTGGCATCAACTCAATCTGAAACTGATTTCAAGCCCAATTCTCATGGAATCTCTTTTGAAGCTTTATTGAGAAGAAAGGGATGGGGGTCCAAGAATTCCAGCAACCAAACTATTTCCCATTTGGAATGAATACACTCCCGTGTGCATGAGGGGGAAGATTTCAGATTTTCTTTCGAACCCTTCCTGTGATCCGAGAAGGAGGTGGGTCTTCTCATTGATAATGGAGAAGCTGGCTGCTGACGTACCAATCTCCTGAAATCTTGACAATCATTCCACCGACCTTATCAAAATACCCTCTCAAAATACGTAACAGGCCTTCAGCCACCGACTTCCTTGGCTGTTACAAAACAGTCTCACAGTCTTGAAAAGCCAGACTTCCAGTTACCTGGATGTGTTTGCGACATTCCCGCAAGCCCTCAGCCAGCAGTGTGACAACGTCCTTGTGGTCATCTAGGAGCTGTCGGACCAGTTTGCAGTACTGGGCCTCTGATTCTTGGTCTTTGATCTTTAAACGCAGAAGAAGAGATGGAGGGAGGGTATTAACAGAGAGGGAACTGGAGGAGGGGCCGCTGAATGAGGCAGTCTAAAACAGTTGCCCCTTATTTAATGTGTCAGGGTCTTAACACAAGTACAATTCGTTTTAACCAATGTTACTTTTATCTATTTTGAAATGTATACAGGTAGTCCTCAACTTATGACCATTCATTTAACAACTGTTCAAAGTTACAATGGCACTAAAAGTGACTTACAACAGGCCCTTGCACTTATGACCATCACAGCATCCTCACAGTCACGTGGTCAAAATTCGGGCCTTGGCAACCAGCATGTATTTATGACAGTTGCAGGGTCCCAGGATCACACAATCGCCATTTGTGACCTTCCCAGGGTGCTTCCAACAAGCAAGGTCAATGGGAGAAGCCAGATTCGCTTAACAACTGTGTGATTTGCTTAATGAACATGGCAAAAAGGTCACAAAATAGGCCATGACTCACTTAACAACTGCATCGCTTAGCGACTGAGGTTCTGGTCCCAATTGTGGTCGTAAGTCAAGGACTACCTGTATGTCTCCCATGGTTCTTGGGCAGGGTTCTCCAAAGTAGATAATATTGATCCCCAAAGGGGATGGGACTATCCAAGGGGTTGATGATGTTATTATTATTATTTGTAGTACTATTAATTAAAATAGTATTTATTAAATTATTTTCATATAATAAATGTTTAGGAGTCAATGAACAATCTGAAAGTTCACGAAGGGGTTGATGAGCTGAAGTGTTGGGGACCCCTGCTCCTGGGGGCTACGTAGGTAAAGATATGGATATAACATATACGGTATAACCTTCTAAACCCCTTAACCAAACTAACATTAAAACTGCTAAGAAACACTAAAACCCTGCAATGACTGGGTTAATAATGGGGCCTTAATCTAACAGCAAATGTGCGTACCAGCCAGTGTGGATCCAGGGAGACAAAAACGATCTGCCACGTGTTACTACATTGTGACTTTTAAAGGAATATTCAGAATACTTAAAGTTCACCACTGCTGCATCAATTCCCAGGAAGAACAAGCTATTATTATGTGAACTTTCTTCTCTCAGGGATGAAACTCTATGAAACTATCACCTGTATGGTCAATAACTTTTGTGTCTGCGATGAGATAGAGACAACAGCAGATGCAGGCCTGAATGCCCTTGTTTTCTCTTTTTAATTATGTTTTTATGTAGTCTGCTAAGCACTGATGGAAATAAAATTGATTGGAGCTCAGAGCAATGTATTCCTCTGTATGAGCCTCACAATGGCAAAAATAGACATTTTTGTGTCCAGCAATACTTACTGGGGGAAATTCACTCAGTTTCTGGAACGCTCGAATGTAAAGCTCGTGCTGAAAATAGCAAAGAGGGCAGTTGTGAGTAAAGCGGAAGGGCCACCAACAAAACCAAGCAATATGGACTCACCAAATTCCCGGAGCCTCCCCTTAGATTTTGAGATAAAATTGAAGTGGGCGAAAAGGAAGGGGAGAAGATCATAGTGGGATGTATCGGAGGCTTTTCCTGAGAGCTCAGAGTAGCTCACAAAATGATGGTCAAGGACATCTACTGGCCTGCACTGCAGGGCTGCTGTAAAACAGCAGTCACCGCCGTTATAAAGTTGCCTCTTAGGGAAAATGAAATCTTGAGCCCAAGTCAAGATTTCAACTCGCGAGTGAATTAAAAATCCGCAAGTGGCCCTGTGAACAGTTTTAGCCACGGTTTAATGGAAGCAGAATCCAGTATAGTAAAGGAAGATGGCACTCAAGTCAAAACTCTCGCAGTCTAAATCCCCTGGGGGGGAAGCAGTAGAACCAGTTATTTGATCAGTGTTCCCATCATTTTACTATTATTATTACTACTACTAGATTACATGTTTCTATTTCTCCAAAACCCTCAGAATGATACCAAGGACTCTTCTCCCTCATTTTCATCTTCATACCAACCCTCCAAGATAGGTTAGACCAGTGTTTCTCAACCATGGCAGCTTGAAGATGTGTGGACTTCGACTCCCAGAATTCCCCAGCCAGCCATGCTCAACTCTGGGAGTTGAAGTCCACACATCTTCAAGCTGCCAAGGTTGAGAAACACTGGGTTAGACTGTGAGCTATTGACTTCTTAAGTTCCCTGGTAACCTGGTGGATGAGTAGGACCCTCTCTTCCTGTTAGCTAAAAGTCCGGTCCGTCTTCACTGCAAAGGCAATGAGAACGTACCTTCTGCTTCCCCGAACACCAGCCCCTGCCAGAAAAGCAACACTCCAAGAACGTCTTCCCTGTCTGAAATAATCCTCATCTGAACCGAGATTTGAGAGCGAAAGACAAGTCGACTGAGGCCCCCTCACTCAGGGAGCGGTCAAAGACCTGCTGCCTCGCCTGTGCCATTTTGCATGCACAAAAGACAAATTCTCTTTGGTGCCGCTTAACTTCTGCCTTGAGAAATAATTGCTTGAAAAGCAGGCAATGAGATCCTTCGTACGATACAAAGGAAGCAATTATGAAGCTGCTTTATGGTTGCATTATCAGAACATCAACAGCCTTAAGGCCTCGCCTGTTTCCCTGGTTTAGGTCCACCTCCAGTTATCGGTCATCTCTTTATTAGGCTTCCCCCCAGACCTTGGTGCGCCTACCACATGGAGGATGGTGGGGTTGCAGCCAATGATGAAGGGAAGGCTTCGAAAGCCTTTGATGCGATGAGCTATTCGGACGGGCAGCTCATGGTGCAGGTAACGGGCACTCTTCTGTAGCAAAACACAAAAGGAGGTCATTTGATTCCTCAGCCTCTGTACGCATGCGTCAGCAGAAGGAAAAGTGGTTCCCCCCACCCTGTTTGATGGGGCACACAGAGGTCTTGACTGCAGTGGAGATGGCCCTGTTCAGGCCCATACCCAAGTCTTTAGAGAGAAATGGGGTCATGTTAGGTACCTTGCACAGGAGACATGGGAGGCCAGACTGATGACCATCTTTGGATCCAAGAAGGATGCCTATTCTCTACCCCAAGATCAGTACAGCCGATGAACTGCTTGAAGCATTTCCTCCACTTCCTTTTGACTCTCCATCTTTTACCTGGAGCTTCTTCCCTCACAGGACCCACACAATCAGCCTACGAGGTATGATGGCATACCTTGCGTGTGCCAAAGAGGAAGAGGACTTCCCTCTGTTGCCCCAAAGGGCAGAATCAATGGGTTAAAACTACAAGGAAGGATGTTCAGGCTACACGTCAGGAGAAATCTCCTCTATATGAGCTGACAGCTACTGGAACAGGCTGCCGCATCAAGTGATGAGATCTCCTTCACTGGAGGACTTCCAACAGAAGCTGGATGTGAGATGCTCTAAGGCCTTCTCCAATCCTATGATTTATGACATCTCCTGTCAGTTTTAAAGCAGATATAAGAGACTGTGCTAAGGTTGAGAAAGAAAGAGGAATATCTCTAACACAATCTGCAGACAGGGTATCCCATTAGAGGGTTATCAAATAAATGGACTCAGTCCATCATACAAACATTCTGGAAAAATGAGATTCAAAAGCTTCAAAGAGACCCCACCTTAATGAACTCACTCATAAAGGACAGCTGGACAGTTCCTATCTCAGTTCTCAAGATTCTGTACTCCGGCCCCTGATTCTTGGCACTAAAACTCATTAAGCAAAGTCTTTCATCCTAGATTATGCCCTTCACTTAAAGGGCTTGACAGCAGTGTTCTCCAGTACAGGACACTTTCACACAAGCTGGACTACATCCCTTATTATTCCCAGTCAATGTGGCCAAAGGTGTAATCCAAGTCAGCTGGAACACCCCAGAGCAGTGTTTCTCAACCTTGGCAACTTTAAGAAGTGTGGACTTCAACTCCCAGAAGCATAGCTGGCTAGGGAATTCTGGGAGTTGAAGTCCATGCATCTTAAAGTTGCCAAGGTTGAGAAACACTGCTTCAGAGTGTCATAAAGACTGATCTAAAGCACAAGAAGCTCATTGAAACTGGACAGAGCTAGGCCAAATCTATAATCTGGATGGAGATTTGCCTGAAAACTTGATCTACCAAACAACATCAAATAATAGAGGTTTGCTTAGAGGAGAACACATCTGGAATAGACCAGGGTCTGTCTTCATGATTTATGCTTTTTGACTACTATGCCACAATGGAGGTGGTTGTGTGTGCATGTGTCATATAACATCATTCACATGATAGCCTATGTGCTACATAAAAATCAGCCTCTAAATCGCCAGCATTTATAAGCTGGAAGGGAGTCCACTGCAGCTTCAACAGAGATATCTGAACTTATTTATAATTTATTCACTTAATGTATACAGCTTCCTACACCAGAGCATCTTGAAGCAGTTTGCATAGGAAAGAGAAACAAATTACATAACAAAACACTATAATAAAACAATAGAAAACAATCATCAATAAACCATATCCATTAAAAGGTGAGGGGGACAACAAAGGAAAACACTAGGAGAAGAGCACTCAACAGATGTTGTGAAGATAAAAACGGGTGTCTGAATTCCCTCTTATTAATCTAGACTAGAAACCCAAGGAATACATTTTAAAGAGCTACGATCAATAATTAGAAGGAAGGTTAAGGTTACAACACAGGAATTCCAGGAAGGTGAGTATGCACTGTTGATTGTTTGTGTATCTGCTAGACTTGTTATCAGTCTGAGAAGAAGCTCAGAACCCAGATATGTCACCCAAAACTCCTTGACAAACAACATTTTTAGGTTTCTTTGTGCCTGATTTTTATTTCAGACAGCACCGGGCAAAGTCATACAGCTCTTCGTTCATTCAAGCCAGAGACACCACCGTGTCATCCAAAAAGAGATTAGCTCTTCCCAAAAGCAGAAGGTTAAGCTTACAAGCAGAGACTCAATTCTGGTTTTCCCCTAAGGGCCTTCACACAAGCACAGCAGCTAGCTTGTTGGTTACTGTAGCTACATGTTTTAATTTCAAACACCCTCCGCCTTAAACCAAACATTGGTTTGCACATTCCCCAATGGAGCCTATATTCTAGAGATTTGGGAGGCAATGGAGTTTTGGGGGCCTTTTCTTTAGCTTAATGGTGAAGACACACAACAGAAGGGAAAGAGAAATTCTCACACTAACAAAGTGAAATGCAAATTTAAGAAGAAAGAAGGGACATTCAGTTGCACGTGCAGTATTATTCTTCCATAGGTTCAAACCATCTCAGAATATTTGGGGGGAGTTATTTATGCTTGATGGGCAAAATACCTCTACGTGTGAAAGCCAAACCTAAGAAATAGAATGACACATTAAGCTTGCCATAGGTAGGGAATTTTGAAGTAGGAGTGCTTCTTCCTCAGCAGGTCCTCCATGTGCAGAAAGAGGATTGTGCCACCTGGAAAAAGCACATTTGTATTCTAGATACACAACAGAATCACGTGGTGCAGCTTTTCTAGGTCACACCTATTTGCTTGGATGCAGACTCCCAAAAGACTCTTCTTGCACATATAAAACTAGCATACAAACCAAGATTTCTCAATGTGCAGAACAGCTCCTGAAGCAGCAGTAAACTCCATAATTCCAAGCAGGGAAGGGAAAGGATGAAAAGTAGATCCAGATACTTGGGAATTAACAATGTGGAGGTAACCTCAGACCTACCAAAAGGTGGCTCCCATCCTGAGAACGTCCAGAATACAGCATGGTGGTGGGTGTCAACCTCACAGAGGGCTGCAAAGAGAACAGAAGGCATGTTCACAAACCTCCAGAAGGCCCCTGGGAAGGCAATAAACACAGCACCAAGCGTCCCATGACAAAATTATTTTCATTATTCACTGCCATGTAGTGCAAAGCTTTTTCTCAAATCCATGATGCCCTCAAAAGGCTTGACAACGACCCTCTTCTGAAGGTGGAGAATTAGAAATCAAGTTCATTCCATTTCCAGCCAAAAACTAAACCTGGGGCTGATTATAATGGCCAGCAACTCCCTCTCCTGTCTTCTACAACCCACCCATCCATAAATTGCCCCAGCACTTGGTGTAGAGAGCCACGGAGATGACCTTGGAGAAACTATGCAGAGATGATGGTTACAAAAACATGCTTTAAGAGAAAGATTCCAATCTAATTCACTAGAGCAGTGGTTTTCAGACTTGGCAGCTTTAAGCTATGTGGACTTCAACTCCCAGAATTCCCCAGCCAGCATGCTTTAATTAACCAGCTTTGTCCCCAGACGAGGCCCCAGACTGTGGGAACAAAAATAAGCCTCTGTAGTCTCCTTAGCTGATGGCACAGATGGCCTCCCCAGAGCTAGCACCAAGTTGCTAAGGGGACTCATTTAAACTGGGGATTAGCAAACAGGACCCAAGGATTCTGTGTCTGCAGCATTCAAAATAATATGGGATGTCTTTCAAGGAAATCAAACCATGGAGAAGCCTCTGCTAAGTCTAACTCCACCCAATATCCTTCCCAGGGACACTGAAATGGCATTAGCCACACCAAAACCAACAGATCCGTTGGCCAACTAGGCCAGCCAGCCAGCCAGCCTCCAAGAATGCAACATGCATGCTCAAACCTGTCTTTTCATTTCAGTCCTGGGAGAAATGTACTCCAGCTGCCAGGGAGCCAGAGCTAGATCTGGTCCTGCCTCAAGACTGAAGGTTCATTAGAGAAGCACAAGCCTGCTTAGAGGGTGGTGGAGAAACAGAAATAGCTGCCCTCCGCCTATGCTGTGGTGGGTTATATCTGAGCTACGAATAGGAATTCAGCTGCAACAGCTGTTCTCACTCACCTTTTCAGCAGCTGCATCGATGGCAGATTGGTTGTAGAAGGAGGTCACCGTCTTGGATCGCTCCCTGGCCAGCTCATGGTGCTGATCAATAGCCGAAGAAGACCGGTATCGGAGTCCAGGGAGAAGGAAAGGGAGCATGCAAGGGGCCTGGTTCCCTGCTGCCCCCAGCTCCACCCTCAGCAGTGTTTTCCACATCATTCTCTTTACCATAGACACCTAAAGACAGAAAAATTGTGCTACCCCACTTAGGAAGTTCTTCTCGTATCAGTTTGACCAAGATCCTGAATTCTGGCTATCTTCAGGAAAACCTGCTCTGGGGACAATCTGCCTATCATACCGGTTTGAACTATGGAGGCATGCTGCCTATCCCCCCTGTGAAGCTAAGGGAGCAGAACCATGAAACTCACTATCTTTGTAGATTTCTCAGCTTCATTCACAGGGGAGGTCAAAGCAGGCAACATGGCAGCCACGGCATCAGGATTGAAGCCCCACCCCTTGGTACACGTGATGACGCACAGAGAAAAGCGACAGGCCTTGTATCACTATGCCATGATTGTTGTCTCGCCTGTTTTGACCCCCCCAACATGACACTGCCCAGCCTTATGGAATACCTTGCCCCCCAATGTAACGACGGCTCCCTCCTTGTTAACATTTAGGAGAGAAATAAAACAATCCTCTTTCACCTGGGTTTCAGATCTTCATTTGTTGGGAATTGCATGGCCTTGCATTACTGCAGTGTTTCTCAACCTTGGCAACTTTAAGATGGGTGGACTTCAACTCCCAGAATTCCCCGGGAGGAATTCTGGGTGCATCAGAAACACTGCTCTAAGAGCTGAAGGCTACTTCCATGGGAATCTTCATTTCATCCCCACAACACAACCCTGTGAGGCTGGTTGGCTGAAAGAAAGGAACTAGCCCAAAGTCACCCAAGGAGCTTATGTGGCCGAGGGGAGGCTACAACCTGGATCTCCCCTCTCCTAGTCCAGCACCTTCCACCACTCTGGCTCCTGGACTGAGAGAGGGACTCACCCAAAGTCACCCAAGCAGCTTCCACAGGACTCAAAGCTGGAACTCACCAGTACTAGTCCAGTGCCTTAATCCAGTGCTTGCCAACCATGACAACTCCTAGGTGTGTGGACTTCAGCTCCCAGAATTCTTATCAGTGGCTGTGCTGGCTGTGGAATTCTGGAATTTGAAGTCCACAGGACTGAAAAATGCCATGGTTGGGAAACCCTGCCTTAATCCCTAGCTTGTCTTCCTAACAGCAACAAAATCCCACCAAGCCTTCCTTGGCATCCACAATACTTACTCTTAAGATGATAAGTCACACGGATGTTTCCGTGGATGTTTCCGTTTTCCCCACGTCTGGTCACTGTCCCCTTTGGCAGGACCTTTGTGCATTCCCTAAATGTGACAAGAGACGAACCTGATCCACTCATCTAAAGTATGATCGCTTTATTCCTTGATAGCTGAACCAGCAATCTTGAAATTTTGGATTAACACTACTGAAAAACACACTACGTAAGGTGCTTTTGTGCCAATGTTTATATGCAAACTGTAGGCGTCTGAAAGGAGATTCAGGACATTGAAAAGATATAACATCTTTAAAATTAGAGGAAGAAAAAGAGGTAAAAACCTCTTCCTGCAACTAGAATCTCTTCACCTCTTTTTCTTCCTCTAATTTAAAAAAAGACATTACATCTTCTCAGTGTGCTGGATCTCATCCAGTTGTCTCATAGCAAAAGCCACGTAGGACACCAGAATGCTCCAAGACGTTATGAGTAACAACTTGGCACACCTTTTACTTACATTGGCCGAAGTCCACCTGTCATTCAAAGGCTAAATTTGCAAATTTCCCCCCAGAGATACTAAATACATACATAGATTTCACAGCAGAACCCACCTCCCTTCAAACGATGCAGTCCTGCAATCCAGGTGAATGGATAATTTTACCAACTCGGAGTTGACGACTGAATTTACTTAACAGAACGTGGAAGGAAAATGAAAGCAGTTCTCCATCCAGATCCAACAGAAATTGAAGAGAAATCTTTCCCTCAAATAAACTTAATTATTGCATGCCCACTTCCTTGTTCTACCATGATATGTGGCTCCGTTTCTATCAGGAAGGGATAGAAAGGAAAGGAAAATCTAGTTACTGATTCAAATCTTATATATTCTTCTGGATTTGTTTGTATAGTAAGCCAGTCTTAAATGTTACATCAATAACCAAGAGATGCTTAAGAGGCCGGTAGAAATAATTTCACTGGGGAAAAAAAATGCTATTTCAACAGCTGGCATTGTTTGTAACATCTGTTCTAGAAAGATACACGCCCCTTTCTTTTTTGTGTATTTGGGCGCACTTCCTCTCATCTCTTTCTGGACCCTCCCTTCTTCAATCTAGGGACAAAACTCAAGAATCCTCTTCCCCTTTGCTAATTACTAAATCACATTCTCCCTCCCCCCCCATCATAAAGTGTAGGATGAGCTATGGAACATTAGTATCCACCTTCTACTCAACTGGTATTCACAAATAGGAAATTCCAAATATTTCTAGAATTTCCTACCCTCTGTTCCATTCTCTTCTTGGCCCCAGGAGAAATGTTGGAAATCTTTTCCTAGTTTCCTAGATCCTGATCACAGGACTCAGTGCCTGCCTGGGAGAAAAGGCATTTGTATTCCTTTTTCATTTGGGTACGTTACTTTATGTACTTCAACGTTCACTAATCAGCCACCCAAAACAAATATATATTCTCTTTTCTTCTGTTCTCTGTCTCCAAAGCAGATCTTTGTGTTCTGATCAGTGCTGGAAATTCAGCTGTTACTTTTCAAAACCGGAGCAAATGTTACTGGTATTTTGTGCTGGTGCAGACCGAAATTTGTTTTGAATCCAGCAAAGAATAAATTAATCAACTCTACTATTTCTCCATAGGCTCCCAACTTAAAGCAGTTAAATATTGCAGGGTAAAACTTTAACACCATTACTCACATGTCCTGTTCTGTTTAGTACTTATTTATTTGATCCATGTCTTGCCTTTCCTCCAGAGTAAAAAGTATTCTACACACACACACACACACACACACACACACACACACACTCATTCTTTGCTGTGACTTCTACAATCAAAATGACTTCTAGGTACCATTATATAACGAAATAATAATATTGTGATAGTAATATCACTGAAACCCATGGTGTCCTCCTCTCAATCCAAGGCATACTAATAATTTTCTTCCACCCTTCCCATAAACCTGCAAAGTGGGATGGGGTGAAAGAGAAAGCAAGAGGTTGACTCCAAAGTATTCTCCTCTTGCAATTTAGGGATGTTTTGTAATGGACCAAACAGAGCTATCCAAGCCTACATGCCAACTGTCCTTTTGATAGGTGGAAATCTAGTCTAATCTTGTTTTAGGAGATTAGATTAGATTTTAGGGGGCTCCTCCATGCAATAAAATAAGTCCCTGAAGAAAGAAACATAGCATGGTAGGGGGACATGTTCCAGCCTTGCTTTATCCCTTGATGTGCAGGGAGTTTCTCTCAGTAAGAGAAGTTTCCACCGTGGAAGTCCCCATTTGAGTGTCCAGAGTGGGACAATCCCCTGGTGAGAATCTGGACCAGGATAATGGGAAGAAGGAATAACCTTGAGGAACAGAAGGAAGAGCCACAGCCAAAACAACAGTCAGACGAAAGAAATCTGAATCCGGGCCAAAACTATAACCTGAGAAAGTGTCTCAGGCAAGACCCTCCCTAGTTCTCATCAAGATAAAGGGAGGGAGGGGAGAAGCATATCCAGACTTGCAAGATTCTGTTACTGTAACCTTATAATAAAAGTAGTACAGTATTAGCATTCATAACTTTGGTTTCCTGGTCTGGTCTACCTTGAAGGGCTTACAACCAGGGATGGAGAACTGGTGGCCTATCAGATGTTCTTGGATTACAGCACCCCTCACACCCAGTAATCATTCAGAGATAGTGGGAACTGGTGCATAATGAGATCCGGAAGGTCACAGGGCCCAACTGGGCCTTAGAGGAGGGCAAGCAACAGGGTGGAAAGAGAACAAGGACTCTCATGTTCTCTCCAAGCTTGGAAAGGCAGTGAGTCTTAAAGCTTGAGGACAGGAAGTACGAAGTAACAGGACATCCACAGTTAATGGCAGGTGATTAAATAGCAACCCACAGCTCCATCCCAAACTGGTCAAAGGGCTGAGAAATTAAAGCAAGAGGGAACTGAAGCCAGGACACCTGGGTTCATCTCCAGCTTGGGTTGCAGAAGGAGGTCTTGTGGCTTGGTGACAGCTGGAAGCCACAACTCAAAGGGAAAGCTCTCAGGGGCAACAAGGAGCCTCAGGTCTCCAGAAAGCCCTGTCTGCACCCACCTCCTCTCCAGATCTGGTAGAGCTCCTTTCCACGCAGATCCCCTAAGTCCCCACAGATAACGCTGAAAAGCTAATGTACAATCACTCTGTCTGGCCCCTGTCCACAGTCTTCTCACTCTTGGCAAGGCCTGTGCGCACAAGGTGGCTGAGGTCTGCCCGTGCCTTTGGCCTCATTTCACCCCAAGCAGCTGAAACCCACAGGGAAGGGTAAGACAACAGGGCCAGAAAGGCGCCTGGAGAACAGGCTTCTGAAATCCCAGAGCTTTTGGAATTTGGAAAAGATTATGGCTGCAACCGTCCCGTCGGCTGATACACTCAAAATCCCAGGCTGACGGCAAGCTTGTTAGGGATTGTAGTCAATCAGCAGTTAAAATGCAGCCCAGGCAGCAAAACAGGGGAAAACAACACAGAAGGTATTACTCAAGAATCTGCCAGCTTATTTTCAATGGTGACTTTCAAGCACGGCAAGTGCTCTTACAAGGAAGCCTGTGACCCTAGCACGCTTTCTTTCAAATGCATTTCGGGGAAATCAGTAGGACTTGTTTCTGAGTGAACCTGGCATAAAACCAGGCCGTTAACTACTCTGGCTCTCTTTTTCCCCTCTGTCATGATTTCTCTTCCTCTCATACTGGCTGGACTCACAGCCAGAATGTGACTTGTTTGGTTTGGATTTAGTGTAAATCCAGCCATTGTGGCTTCTTCAACAAATCAGGGCAAAAACAAGCCATGATGTAGCATGATATCTGAACTCATTCTTTGCCCTACTGAGCAAAGCGTATTTAGCTTTCCTAAATAACAGGGTGCTCTTCCTCCTTACATTCGCCCAAACCCAAAAGACGGTCTTCTGTCTTACATTGATAATTTACTTCCTTAGATTTCTGTAAGATCCATCCAAGCATTTCCCTGTTCAAGCTTCCTGGTTCCAATAAGGGGCAATAAGAGGTTTCTGGTTATCAGAAAGAGAAAGTACTTTTCTTCCCCACCCTAAGTTCTTGAACTTGGCCAAGTTTCCTGGAAACAGCCTCAGGAGGAAGTGTGCATAATTCTAAAGAATTCAGGAGTTGAGACTGCCGTAACAAAAAGGTTAATAGGCCACTGCTTGCAAGAACAATTCACGAAGTCATCTGTTTCCATGATAGTTAATATTTAACTAGAAATTACTTTGAGACCAGCAGAAAGTTTTAGTCTATTAAACTATTATCTCTTTGATTAATTTTCTCATTTTACAATTGATAGAAGCGAGGACGAGACGTGAGTGCTAAGAGACTAGACCCAGCACTGTCCTTCCCTTGGTCAAAACCACATGCTAAATGACAGCAATCAAAGGCGCCTTTCCACGTCAATTTCGGCACATCTTGCGAAGGAACCTTAGAGCATTAACAGACCATTCCCAGAGGCACATTATAAAATGCAAGGACCAAATCCCACAGGCCTCGCTGTCTCCTTGAGCTGAGAGCATCTTATGGTGCACATTACATAAGAGATTTGGCAGTGCTGGGCAACATGCTTTTCAGAGTAATTTAGCTACTATTACTCATCATAGGGAATACCTGCTAATCAAGCTCCAGGGCCTGCTTTTAGTCTGAAACTTACTGCAATGTCATCTCATTGGTGCTTCAGCTAGCTTGAATGCCAAGCCAACTAACTTGAAAATATGGCTCACGTATTCAAATATTTATGTCTTGCCTTTAGGAAGAGATTTAAGGCAGCAGACAACACATTTTGTTTTGAAAATACAATTTCAAATTGCCAGCACCAGCCCCCGGATCTCAAATACGATGGCTCTTCCAAGAGTTGATATTATAATGTTTAGTTTTGCTTTTTAGTCTGCCTTTCCATAAGTATTATATTACATGTAGAATTATTCTGTATGTAATATAATGTATTATGCTGTATTGCATATAATTATTCTGAACAGCACTGGCATGGCCCTTGGGGAAAAAACATTTTTTTCCCCAGTCGTGACTGTTCAATGTTATATGTTTGCATTTATAGGAACAGCTGCCAAATGCCAGGAATTTGGGAACAGTCACCCCTTCCTTGCCAAGTCTAGCTGTTTACATTTCCAGGTTAAAGCAAGTTAAGGGGAAAAGAACAAGGTAGGATGTCTTGGAGGGCAGCCCAAACAGATCTAACGCCTGGAGAGGACCAGGTGGCTTCTGCCAGTCACCAGCCCTGTCATTCTGGTCCTGGTTTAACCAACTGGATTTTGTCTGGGAGTCAAACCCTTTAATTCCAGAGTTGTCCTAATGTACCTCCAGACTCCTAGATACTGGAAAACTACAACCGATCTGGTGCCCTCAATGGGAGTGAGACCCAAGCTTCCCTGCCTTCTCCCCCCCCCCCCCAGTCTCTGCCCCAAGGAGCCTACCGTTTGAATGCTATCAATAAGGGAGTAACTAAGGAAGCAAGAAGAGAATCAAGACAAGGAGAACCGCCCTTCCATCCTCTACTCCAGATGGTTCACTTTAGGCCCTGCAGTGGTGGCCCTCAATTTTTTGCTTTTACCAACGCCATAGTCACAAAAACTGTGCCCCAATTTCCTTCCCACCCCCTGCTTTCCAAAACCCATGATTATTCTTAAAGGAAACCCTCCTCTCTTTTCTCCAGTGCTGCAACGCACCCGCTCAGCTCTTCCTCCCGGGGGCACCTGGAGTCCTGGATCCCGTCTCCCTCCCTCCCACCCACCCTGCCAAATCCATCAGGCGGCTTCCTGGGCTGAAAGGCGAACAGGTTCCGTCCCAGCGCTTGCATCCCTCCTAACAAAAACCAGGAAGCTGCATCCTACCTTCCGTGCCGGGGCAACAAGAAGGCAGAACCTAGACCGCCCCCCCCCCCTTGCGCAAGCACAATGGTATGCTCCTTAAAAGGCATCTTACCGCCAAGTCGAAATGCCGCCGCAGTTTCCACACTTTAGGACCGGACTAAACCAGCTGTCTTTTTCTTACCAGAAAAAGGGGGAACTGATGGCAGGCGGTTTTTGACGGAGATAAAGGAAGCAATGCCGCATGGGAAATGCAGTCCGGGAAGTGCGCTTCCGCGAAGCTTGAAAGGCGCTCCTAGAAATACGAGTCCCAGAAAGCCCCGCGCGACATGGGAGGAGCCTGGCGAGCTTCACGGGAAATGTAGTACTGTATTAGAAGCAAGCGATTCAGAGAACTCTTTGTAACGATGGCAATGTAAAGGACGATCGTGTGAATAACGAAGCAAGCGTTTGTTTCAATGACTCCTGAGTCCTGAAATGCATTAACCTTCAAAAGCGGGGGGAAAAAAATCGAGAGGGGGTGGCACGAGGGTATCTAGTTTCTTGTCTGCAATACACTTAGAAAAATTGTATTGCAGCCAAGGAAACACATGATTAATCTCTACATTTATTCTATTTACTATGATTAATCTCTACATTTCTTTTGTTTATTATTTTGTTTGCTGGCACAAACAAGGCATTGAGGGTGTAATGATCTTTGATGGTTTTGAATATGTACTCCAGAACTGAAATTAGGAACATCACCAAGTGCTTTTTCCTTAATGTTTTTTTTTCAACTTTGACGTTTCCAGCCCTGCTCTTTTCATTATCTTTCCAAGATCTTTTTCTTTTTTTGCTTGAATGGCTATTTTTAAGATAATCAATCAGCTGATGCAAATACTCTTTATTCTTAAAAAGTACTATTTATAAATCAAGAAGATCCTGGGGGAAATTAAAAAAAGATATCAGTACAAATATTTACGAAAACAGATGAAAGGCAGAGTTTTAGAAGGTATTCTTTTTAGAAGGTATTCTTTTTTTCCCTTTTTACGTGGGAGAAAATGTTCAAAAGGACACAGATGCAGTTTGAAAATGGGGTTTGCTTTTACATAAGCGTAACTATGCTGTGATCATACGAGTCCTGAGTCAATTAGATGGAAAACCAGTCTGGATTTTTGCCTTTGATGCCTTTATTTATTTTCTGGATAAAACATTACTTCTACAGTAGTTAAATTTCAGAGCTGATTGCATTAATGGACAGACAGTGTCCCCTGCTGCTGGCTGAGAGAACAGGAACTGTTATTTTTTTTATCCCGCCTTTATTATTTTTATAAATAACTCAAGGTGACAAACATACCTAAAGCTCCTTCCTCGTCCTATTTTCCCCACAACCACCACCCTGGGAGGTGCGTTGGGCTGAGAGAGAATGAATGGCCCAGAGTCACCCAGCCGGCTTTCATGCCTAAGGCGGGACTAGAACTCACTGTCTTCTGCTTTTTAGCCCGGTGCCTTAACCAGTGGACCAAAGTGGCTCTAATGGCTAATGGCTCTAAGTTTTTTTCAAATCTTTCCATTCGTTATTCCACCTAAAAATGAATGGGAATAGATGTGGCTTGCTATAAAGCTAATTATAATGTACAAAAGAGATGTCTAATTTTCTCTGCAACAGGAATAATCAGCTAGAAAGTGGTTCTAATAAAACGAAAGAAAAAATCAGCCAAGTGGCTGCCAAATATTTTTTGTTATAGACAGAAACGGCTCAGGAAACTTTTGGTGCCTAACGCAGAAAATCAAAATCAGTGTAGTGTTTAAAATAATAGTAATCTAAACTCTCTTTATCAAATTTAAGTGTAACATATTAGCTTTAGATTTTAAATGGCTGTATATGTCACAATTCAATTTCTGTACATTCACAATTGAAGAGAAATGCCCTTGAACTTATTTTTGAGACTCTGGATTTGGGTTTGCAAGCACATCTGTATACAGAGTGAAACAAATGCTTTGGAGTTTGTTTCTTGCCAGGGGAAACTGACAGTTTATAGATGGCTTTGTATCCCTATATATAATCTTCATTTTACAATGCAATTAAACATAGTCATTTGGGCTATGAACCTAGACCGGTTTCAGTTTTAATTTATCTACAATGTGTAGTGTTTTAATTGTAACAAAAATAATTATTTGCAACTTGCTATTTTTTTGTAATGATGCATCACTATCTGCTACTTGGGGTACGCTGTCTGCCAAACGATAGGTCAGGGTGGGGACCAGGGAAAGGAAATTAATGATGGGAAAAGTAAACCAGGCCTGATTATTAGTGTGAAATTGTGTTGGTTTAAGCAGCCCCTGTTCTTTGGGAAGACACATTTACATCATAGTCCAAAATCTTCAAAAGTTTGTATTAAGCAGGGGTATCCCAGAGGGATGGGTGTCAATGGCATCAAAATGGCAGGTATAACTGGATAATAAAGCCCCGCCTCTTTTTACATGCATGTAAAAGATTATGAAAAGGGGGGGCATCAATCACCTGGTCCTGCCTGCCACGTTGATGCTGCCCTTGCAGAGACCCCTGCATCAAACCTTCCCCCACCCTTAACCCAGCCCTAAGAACTCCACCATTGGTCCCTTTTGAAGTTATCAAGAATAACCTGTACTTGTGCAAAATGATCTGTATCAAACAATACAGGAGAAATGCTATTTAAATCTAAGGAGAAATGCTATTCAAAAAGATATAAAATCAAAACAGCTTGATTTTGGCTTGCACAATGCAAGGTAACTTCCATTTTAGTTCCAGGAGGTGGAGATCAAGTAGCTGAGATGTTTGGAGTCCAAAGGATGGTGAGAGACGTGCTGAAGAACATGACTCTCTGAGCAAAGAAGATAGAGGTGGTTTCCAAACTGTGTAAGCCTACTTGGTCATCTTCAAAAACAAGGTCCAGGGACTGTCCAGGCCCAAGATGACATGGTATTCAGTGCCTCTTGGCTTTCGTCTTTGGCTGCTGTGGGTGGTTAAGGTAGCCGAGGCGCTTGTAGTTGATGAACAGGAGGGCAAAGTTGAGGATGTAGGTGCTGATGCAAATCACACAGAAGTCGTGGAGCACATAAAAGAGGATGTAGGCCAAGTAGAGAGATCCAGCAATGGAGACAAGTGAAGAGCCCACTAGAGCGATAGCTGCCAGTCCGTGGTTGGAGAAACCTACGAGGAAGGACCAGGGTTAACTTCTCTTCAGCAACTTGACAGAAATGATGTTGTCAACCAGGAGTTGAAGGCAAAAGAAGAATTTAAATCAATGGACTCACACACTAGAGCAGTGTTTCTCAACCTCAGCAACTTTAAGATGCGTGGACTTCAATGCCCAGAATTCCCCAGCTGGCTAGGGAATTCTGGGAGTTGAAGTCCACGCATCTTAAAGTTGCTGAGGTTGAGAAACACTGCACTAGAGGAAGACTTAAAGGTGGTTTGCCTCAGAGGTTTGTGTGAATCATGGTTCAGGGCTTAGCATGGTTGTGTGAACTTACTTTATGGTCAAACTATGGTTAAGCAAGCCATGATTTATCATAACATGTGAACCAGCTTACTTCTTTTTCTCACTTGTCCTTTCCCACATAAACTATGGGTTGCCAATCCCTACCTATGAACTGCCTGAAGGAGTATCCTCATAAAGTCGCTTCCTCCAAAGACCACTTCCTGCTCCTTTTCTTTGGTGTCCCCATTGTGCATCTCTTGGGCAATGACTGTATCACATCCCTTAGCTACTGAGCACATTCTGTCCTACAAAAAACTTTCTAAGATTCTCCTTTCTGTATTTCTGCAGACTCTGAACTTCACCCAGCATTTACCATCTCCCATTTGTTTCTCAGCGCTCCTGTTCCAAATCCCTTTCTACTGGGATTTATTTATTCGAGCAAGAATGATATTGTGAACATCTGACAGAGCTGAGCAAGCCTGAAGATAAAACAGCCAGCTGGTTTCCTCTGCTAAGGAAGACAATGAACTAACACTGGCTAGTGAGACGTATGAAGAAACTGCACCAGCTAAACCTGCTTGTGTGACCCGGACTAGTCACTCCAGCCTAGCTCACAAGACCCCAGCGTAAGCCATCCTGAGCTCCTGGAGAAAAGGCAGGATATAAATCTAACCAATAACAATGGGGTACAAAGCAATCTGGATTTAAAGAAGACAAGAGGATAGACCGTGCTTCAAAACACCTCACTTCATCCATCATGCTTTCTCTTGCACACCCACCCGTGCCTTTTACTCACCCAGAAGTATCTGCAGAATGTAGAAAATAATCCCAAAAATACTGTTTGGCTGGTTGAAGAGGCTGTGAGGTCCCAGAAGATCTGCCACCAAGCCAAAACCACGACCCCACCTGGAAGAAGAAATGCTAGGTAATGACTACAATGACAATAAGCAGAATCAAAACTGGCTGGGACTTGGGTGGGAGTTCACTAGGGAATCTCAGGACTGGAAGCTAGATAGGGAAATTGAAAAACAACACACTATCCTGGAAGATATCCTGGCACTTCATAGAAAGTGAAAGTTAGACTTTGAAGAAGCAGGATAAAGAGGATTGATGCTTTTCAACTTTGGTGCTGGAGAAGACTCCTGAAAATACCATGGACAGCCAAGAAAACAAACAAATGGATCATTGAACAAACCAACTGAGTTCTCACTCAAGGCACAAATGACCAGGCTCAAACTAGCCTACTTTGGACACATTATACAAAGTCATAGTTATCTGGAGAAGGCTCTACTTCTGGGAAAACTGGAAGGAAAGAGAAGAAGAGGACAATCAGCAGCAAGGTGGACGGACTCAGTTATAGTGGCGATGGGTGCACCGTTGGAAGATCTGAAAGACCAGGTTGGGGATGGATCATCATGATGATCATCTATGTGGTTGATAGGAATCAACACTGACTTGAAGGCGTGTAATCAACCATCCTGGAAGATGGCAACGGGAAACATTTCCACATTGCTACCAACATTTCCATATTGCTACCAAGCAACTAAGGGATTTGTCTGTGAAGTCAGCAAGAGCAGAATTTGACTCAAAAGAAATGTTATCTTTACTTTCTTATTGTGTAGGACTTTTACTAAATGCTCCAAGGAGTTCACAGGGATGACAATCCTGATATTAGCAAAGCAGCCATCAGAGATAGCCAAGCATTCTGGATCCATGGGCACATTTCAAATGTTGAGACTTTGCCCTGGTGGACTCACTGACTGGCTGTCATTTTGGGGTGCAGTAGGGAGGAGTCACCTCGCCTAGCTCTTCAGACTGCTCTCTATCCCTCCAATTAACCTTTGCTCCTTTTTTCCCAGGCACCCAGCAAAGACATGTTTCCAACAATGCCCAGGAGATGGAGCACTGTTGGAAATAAAGTCTGCTAGTGGTGAAGCGTTTTTTTTTAGATTTTTTTAAAATCCCACTTCTATTATTTTTACAAACAACTCAAGGTGGTGAACATTTCCTCCCCCTTTCCCCATAACAACAACCCTGTGAGGTGAGTGGGGCTGAGAGAGAGGGACTGGCCCAAAGTCACCCAGCTGGCTTTCGTGCCTAAGGCAAGCCTAGAACTCACAGTCTCCTGTTGTCCAGCCTGGGGCCTTAACCAGTAGACCAGGGTTTCTCAACCTCGGCAGCTTTCAGATAGGTGGAGTTCAACTCCCAGAATTCCCTAACCAGGCTGGCTGGGGAATTCTGGGAGTTGAAGTCCACCCATCTAAAAGCTGCCAAGGTTGAGAAACGCTGTGCTAGACCAAACTGTCTCTCTCTCTCTCTCTCAAAGGTGTTAGACTAGGAGCAGGGAGATCCAAGTTCTAATCTACTCTCAGCCTTGAAAGCTCACTGGGTAATTCCCAAGCAATCCTTCTCTTTCAGCCCAACCTACCTCCCAGGGTTGTTATGGAGAAAAACAAGAGGGAGTGCTACGTATGTTCCTATATAAATGGTGGGATATAAATGTAATAAATCCGCTGATGAAGACTGAAACTTTGATTTTCATTAACTTCTTTAAAAGTTTTTTTTTTCTTCAGCCAGGGAGGTTAGAAAGGACAGAGAGCCCAGCAGATAGTGACCATAGGCTAGGTATTCTAGTCCTGATTAAATAGACCAGGGTCACCTTCAGATCTCAATCTATTTGCTCTCTGCTTCCATGACCCCACACAGGGATTCCTGCTCAGCAATAAAGCAAATGTCTCACTCAAAGCATACACGGTATTAAATGTGGCTGCCGTTTTTGAGCTCAGCATGCTGAGTCAATACTGTGGTTTATTCAATAAGCCATGGCTACACAGTGGCTTAGTTCAAATTGTGTATAGGACACTGTAATATCAGTTCTGAATCGTTTGACAGGCGGAAAAGGATTGTTTCGTGCCACTTTAAGTGTCAATGAAGTTCAAGGATCCTTCCCCCGGCTTTCCTTGTCCAAACAATGGGTTGGAGGGAAGGTATCACTAAAGCTCTTTCCTTTCCTTTCCTTTTCTTATTTTATTTTATTTTATTGGCCACCCGACTCCCACATGATTCTGGGCAGCTTACAACTAAAAACCAACTTATTAGAGGAAAAATACAACAGACCAGAAGAGCGAAGTATGAAAAACAAAACACAGAGAAAGTAAAAAGGGGCTTCACAGCCCCCCCCCCCCCCGCCCCTAAGGCCTGGGAGAACAGCCAGCTCTTCTACTATTTCCGTAATGCCATCAGGGTGGGAGCCCCTTGAATCTCTGGGGGAGATCGTTCCAGAGGGCAGGACCTGCCACAGAGTAGGTGCGCTTCCTGGGTCCCCCAAGATCACATTCTTCAGTTAGCAGGACCCAGAGCTCACCCACCCTGCTGGACCGAACCAGGCGGGCAGAGGAAAGTAGAGATAAGCAGTCCTTAAGTAACCAGGCTCTAGGCCATGCAGGGCTTTAACCAGCACCATGAATTGCACCCAGAAGCCAACTGGCAACCAGTGTAGCTCCCGAAGCACTAACGCGATGTTTGCAACTCCTTTCCTGCTCTTTTCTCTCTTGCCCCCCATAAGACACTCATTTCTCGCTGGGGTTGTGAGGCAAAACCATCAGAAAGCCAATGCAGGCTTTTTCAGCGGGGCAACAACAACAAAAAGAAGGTAGAGGGAGTTCACACCATGGATAAAATGCTGGTTCTGATGGGGAAGACTCCCTCCCTGCACCCCACCCCACCCCACCCCCGCCAAATTCACTGGGAATTATACTGGAGCCTAACCAGATTCTTGGGAGACCACAATAGGAAATGCCTTCCGTTAAATTGAAGAGTAGAGTCCTGGGCCAGGAGCCAAGGATTCACTTGGAAACACAATGTGGATGAAGAGAGAGAGCAGGGGCGATGGGAGCCACGTTATCAAATCCTGCAA
Source organism: Liasis olivaceus (assembly GCA_030867105.1). Taxonomy (NCBI): domain Eukaryota; kingdom Metazoa; phylum Chordata; class Lepidosauria; order Squamata; family Pythonidae; genus Liasis; species Liasis olivaceus. Next base: position 100,566,078 of record CM061351.1, read on the forward strand.
GATTTCGGCTCTATTCTAGCCTGGGATGAAGCTAGCTTTCTCCATAACAAACTAACCTTCTCTGCGCAAAGAGGATGTCCTTTTCATTCGCACGGAGAATGGTGAAAACATACAAAACCTCCCCTGCAGCCGAGGCATTTCCCAATACAGTAGAGAACGGGAACCCCAGGGAGAATCTAGCCTAAACTCTGTGTAATTCTGAGCCTCTTCTCTGTAGTGAGAGGACAGATGCAGAAGACCGAAAGCTCAGATCACAAGACATAGTACAGTACTCCACTCTCTAATATCAGGCGTGCTGGGGTGACAATGTGGTCACCTAGGGGTGAGTTGAAGTGCATTCTGTATATGCACAGAGAGCTTCTGGGTAGATCAGGCTACGGCCTGGCCTTCTTAGTCTCTCTCCCACACTGGAACTGACAGATGTTCCCGGGAATTGTAGAATGGGGGTCTAAAAAGATACTTTCATTTCCTTTCCCACGGCTTCTCCCAAGGGTGATCCCACTCAGCTTGCACAGTTGAGAGCCCCCCACTCCCCAAGCTGTTCTCATGCTGCCAGCTTTCTTAATTCTGTGTCCTAAGCAAAATACTGTAGACCAGAGGGGGATTGGTGCCTGAACACCGCCCTCCTCCCGATGCATTGGGAGACCCGTGGCCAGAGGACACCACAGCAGGCAGGGGTAACAAATGACAAAACCAGCATTGCTCTTAGGGGATGCCAAGACTACCCCTACTGAACATGCACCGTGTGTTCCACAGGCACCCAACAAGGGTTGCACCCGTGCTTTGGTTATTGTAATGAAAATGTCACCTCTAGCCTCAGCCATCCCCAACACACGGGGAGAGAATTAGGTTTGGCAAGGCTGCCTTAGGGAAAAGGAAGAGCTGCCAAGGTCTCACCAATGGCAGAACCCATCGGGCTTCTCTTGGGTTTGGAAGCTAAACAAGGTCAGGACAAGTTAATACATGGATGGGAGACCACCAGGTAATCCCAAGGTTGCAGGCTGGATTGGGAGATCAGAAAAACTCCTTAAGAAGGCAACAGCCGAGCCACTTCCGGATTTTTGCCAGGAAAATTACAGAATGTCCATAAACCAAGCTCGGCTCGAAGGCGCCCTTGCCCTAATCCTCCGCCGAGGCGCGCAAGGCCAGAGCGGGCAATACTGCACCTTCCAACTCTTAATTCCTGGAGGGATTAAACGCTTCAGGGTGGGACGTGGAGAAGCCTCGGGGAAGTCGGCCGGGCTTTCTCTTCCAGGCCCCCGGCCTGAGCTGCGACTCTCCGCGCTTCCTCCAGAGAAATCCCACGAGCCCGACTCCCCTACCTAGTGAAACCCGGCTCTCCCCTGGGCATGCAAACCTAGAGGGTGGGAGAGGCTCAGGAACCACCGGATCGGAGCCGGGGCGCCACCGACCTGGAGGTGAAGACGCGGGAGCAGCTGATGTCGGCGCTGATGTCGCACATGGCCCGGTAGGCGGCGTCCCGCTCCTTGGAAGTCTCCACGTGCAAGGCGTAAACAGAGAGCGCCAGCCCCGCCGCGCAGAGCAGCAGCCTGGCCGCGCGCTCCCACCTGGGCACCGTCATCCTGCCGCCCGCCACGGGGAGAGACTGGCCGCTTAAGCCAATACCGCCTCTTCCAGCCTGGCCGCGGGACACTAGGCCGTTTCCCATTGGCCGGCTGCGTGCGTTCGATCAAGCACCCTAGCCAGTCAGAGAGCGAAGGAGGGAAGGAACAAGGCACGCTGGGGATTGTAGTATAGCCTTCCCCCATGGGGGTCTTCCAGCTGTGCCTCTCAGGCTGGCTGAGAGTCAGGGAGATTATAGACTAACGGAGGTTGGAGGAAAATCTGCTACCTGAGCTCTTGAAAGGCAGGGGCTCCCGATCCCATGGACATGCCTTGCCTGTGGCAGCAGTACAGAAATGGTTCGCAACTGCCCTTCTGGGATGTTTTCCCCAGGTTAGACCACAGCGCAGCCCTGGGATTTCCATCCAGCTACTCTATGAACCACATGCAACCTTGCATAGCATTTCGAAGAGGATTAGCGCAGTTGGGCCTTGGTGTGATATGTAACTCTTCCCACAAATTTGTAGAGGGCTGTAAAAATGCGGAGAGTTTCTCTGTCTCTCTCTGCTGCCGCCCGGTGGTCGTCCAGATTCTTTGCAGCCCGGATCAGAGAGCCCTCATCCTGACTGACGCTGCCATTGGGCTGCGGAGTTGTGTGGCCAGAAAGAAAAAGTAGTGGTTATTAGCTACTTAACTTTATGGGAACGTTGCTGCATTTTGGCTACCAGAAAGAGGGACTGGCAGTTAAGTGCTCAAACAAGTTAGCAAAACTTAGGTACACTGATGTGGGGTGGGGTGGGTGGGGTGGGAAGGGGAGGGAGGGAGGGAGGAGAGAGGTCATTAGCTGCTCTCGTTTGCTCTGGAGTTTATTAATTGTCTTAGAACTGATGGATACTCAAATAAACATTTAAAGCATTAAATTTAAAACATTTATCTGTCCTCAGGGCAACTGACAGCAAAGATAAACTAAAATCAGAACTAAAATAAACAGGTAAAATGGTAAAAACAGCATTAAAAATAGCCTGGATGAAGTGAATTTAAAGGCCCCTGAGAATAAACCATTCTCCACCTCACTGCAAAACAGCACAAAAATAATGCCAGGTATAGGGAGGATATTCTTTAGCTTCATTGACTATGCAAAAGCCTTTGATTGTGTGGATCACAACAAACTGTGGCAAATTCTTAAAGAGATGGGGATACCAGACCACCTTACCTGTCTCCTGAGAAATCTGTATGCAGGCCAAGAAGCAACAGTTAGAACCGGTCATGGAACAACCGATTGGTTCAAAATAGGGAAAGGAGTACGACAAGGCTGTATACTGTCACCCTGCTTATTTAACCTATATGCAGAGTACATCATGAGAAATGCCAGGCTGGAAGAATCACAAGCCGGAATTAAGATTGCAGGGAGAAACATCAATAACCTCAGATATGCAGACGATACCACCCTAATGGCAGAAAGTGAAGAAGAACTAAAGAGCCTTTTGATGAGGGTGAAAGAGGAGAGTGCGAAAGCTGGCTTGAAGCTCAACATTAAAAAAACTAAGATCATGGCATCTGGACCCATCAATCCCTGGCAAATAGAAGGGGTAGAAATGGAAGCAGTAACAGACTTCATTTATTTGGGCTCCAAGATCACCGCAGACGGAGACTGCAGCCATGAAATTAAAAGACGCTTGCTCCTTGGGAGGAAAGCTATGGCAAACCTAGATAGCATATTAAAAAGCAGAGACGTCACCTTGCCGACAAAGATCCGCATAGTCAAAGCTATGGTTTTTCCAGTAGTAATGTATGGCTATGAGAGCTGGACCATAAAGAAGGCTGAACGCCGAAGAATTGATGCCTTTGAACTGTGGTGCTGGAGAAGACTCTTAAGAGTCCCCTGGACTGCTAGGAGGTCAAACCAGTCAATCTTAAAGGAAATCAACTCTGATTGCTCATTGGAAGGATTGATAATGAAGCTCAAGCTCAGATACTTTGGTCACCTGATGCGAAGAGAGGACTCTTTGGAAAAGACCCTGATGCTGGGAAAGATGGAAGGCAAAAGGAGAAGAGGACGGCAGAGGATGAGATGGCTAGATAGCATCACTGAAGCAATGAGCATGAAATTGAGCAAACTCAGGGAGGCAGTGAAAGATAGGAAGGCCTGGCGCAATATGGTTCATGGGGTCACGAAGAGTCGGACACGACTTAACGACTAAACAACAAAAATTCTTTAGCTGGAAGCCTCCACTAAAACAGCTGTTTGGGTTGACAGCTTTTTGCCCAGGGGAGGAACCCAGAGAAGGACTTTTGAAGATCTTAAAAATCGGGGCCAAATGATTTAAAAGCACTGGATGGCAAATTGTGAAAGATTTTAAGGCTCCAAAGCAGAACTTCAGATTGAGCCTGGGAAAAGAAGGTGATCCTGATCAGCCAAATTGTTTATTTATTAAACAAACGTATAGAGCCGCCCAATTCTCACATGGTGATTCTAGTCTGTTTCTGGACGTTTCAAAGGTATTTGCTTAGCCTCAATGATTAACCTTGCACCTTTGTTCTAAATAAACAGGAATGGCCAGACAATCTACAAAGATAACTTTCATGGAGCACACACCAAAGTAATGCAGTTGGGAAATTGCCAAGACCTTGATAATTAAAAAAAATATATCGTTATTTCATTTAATGCAGTGTTTTTCAACTTTGGCAACTTGAAGATGTGTGGACTTCAACTCCCAGAATTCCCCAGCTGGAAGTTGAAGTCCACACATCTTCAAGTTGTCAAGGTTGAAAAACACTGATTTAAATGCATTGCATTCCTTTACTTTTAAATCAACAGGACAATAAGCCTGTGTGTGACTAGGATCCAGATTTGGCAGAATTTGTCCCAGTCAGATTTCCCCAGGAAAGAAGCAAGTATCTTTGTAGTGGTTAGGTAGCTTTGGGAAGGGAAATTTTTACTCCTATATCAGCATCTAAAGAAAGGACAAAAGGAATCACCTCCCTCCTAGCTAAAATCCCCAGCCAATCACTTGTTATTTAAAAGAAGGGAAGAAAAAACTTTAAATGGCCTGGGATGGGGTAGAACAGTGTTTCTCAATCTTGGCAGCTTGAAGTTGTATGGACTTCAACTCCCAGAATTCCCCAGCCAGCCATGCTGGCTGGGGAATTCTGGGAGTTGAATTCCACACAACTTCAAGCTGCCAGGGTTGAGAAACACTGGTATAGAAGGACTGGGATGGAGCTTGAAACAATCAAAAGCTATCCTAAAAGGAATGAGTTTTGTTGATCATTTTGGGATACTCCGTGTATGTGCTTATTTTCAGGGAACAGAGATAACTGGTTGGTTGGCACACTTAATAGGAGCATTTAACTCTGCAATTTTTCACCCCAGGCCCTATTTTGTAGGTGTAAGCTGAAATGAGTGTTCCAATGCTCTATCAGCAAAGGAACAAACACTTGATCTTTATAGCCAAATGTTAGAAGATCACGTTGTATTTTATTAATTAGAAGATCACATTGTATTTTATTAATATTTAACTTTAAACACAGTACTGCTTAGGTTCTGTTGTTCTTCTATATTGCAATTGTGCATCTCTCTCTCTGAATCCTTAGATCCTTTTTCAACAATTCTTGGCTAACAGCTTGTTTTAAATATACCACCGTGAACATGCAACTTTTTTTTTCTATCATAGCATGCTATTAACTCTTGCATGGAAAGGTAAAAGGAGGAATGGCACCTTCGGGCAGATTTAAAGTCTACTGTATGTACATTTTAAAAATAAAAATAAAGTATTGTTTCTGTAGTTTCCAAAGGCACAACATGCAAAAATGAATACTGTAGTATGGGTACTATATACTGTACCCAGATTCAGAGTAAATTGATATCCTAGTTGTACGGGAGTACAGTAATACCTCGGTTCACGAACGCTTCTGTTCACGAACAATCCGGTTCGCGAACAGCAGCGTTCAGAAAGTTTTGCTTCCGTTCGCGAACTCCGCATCGGGTGACGAACACGACCCGCGGCCATCTTCCCTGCTCTGACACGTGGTCGTGGCTTCCTGTAGGCGAGATCGCGGTCGCAGACAGACACTGGCTGTGAAGCTTTCTGGTGTGCTTTTTAGCACATATAGTACATCCAGCAGGGCTCCAAAGAAAGTGCAGAGCGATAATGAAGGTGACAAGAAAGTGCAGAGCAAGAATGGTAAGAAGAAGGTTTTGAAGAAAATAACCATTGAATTGAAGAAGGAAATTGTAGAAAAGCACGAGCGTGGTATGCGTGTGACTGATCTGGCCTCGGAGTACAAGATGGCGAAGTCGACAATCTCGACTTTTTTGAAGAATAAAGATGGTTAAAAAAAAATACATATAGTTCAGAATGGATTAACCTTATTTACATTGAACCTTATGGGGAAATTTGATTCAGTTCACAACCAGAATCATGGAATGAATTAAGTTCGTGAACTGAGGTACCACTGTATTTAATAGCTCCAGTTGCTCATAAAAGGAACAAGGATATAGACTGCTGTATACTATATCAATGAGGCAGAATTTAACAGTCATCCTCTCTATGATAGCCTTCCCCCAAAACTCATGGGACAACTTTGCGCCACAACCTACCTCGCAGGGTTGTTGTAGTTGGGAAAAATGGGAGGAGGGAACACTATGACACCTCGAGCTCCTGAACAAAAACTGGGATAAATGTATCCTACTAATAGTAATGTTATTTATCCTGCAGTTATAATTATGCACAACAGAGACTTAGAATAGAACAACAATGAATGCTAACATACTACAATCAATTAAAACGTTACTGTATAATATAAAAGAAGGAGCCTCTAAATGAAAAGGCCCGGGATGTACAACATTAGCATCTATCCATTCAAATTACAGTAATAGGTAAGATTTTTTCCAAAGCAACTTCACAGGGCCCATGAAAAAGGCATTTTAGTGCTTTTTGAAGCTTTGAGCAATCCCATTGCAAACGTCATTCGGGTGCGAGTCAGTTCCAAAGGTGGACTGTGAGGAAAACTCTCATCTACCATGTGGCTCTTCTGGTACATGGGAGAAACCATTGACCTCGGACTGATAAGCAGATCAAATGCGCAGGTAGGTGGACCATCAGCAGGTCTTTTCAGTAGCTGGATGTGTCCATTCAGGGCCAACCATCTACACTGCAATTTACAGTATTTCCTGGAATTTATGTTGGCATCCCCAATCAATATAATGAATGGTAGTAAAAAGGAGAACAAAATAAGGAACATCCAGGTACAATTCAAGGTGCTGGCTGTCATCTATAGAAGCCTTCAAGGTACGGAGCCGGGGAATTTAAGGAAGCCCCTTTCTCTGACTGTCTCTGTCTGCCCCGGCAGGTCCAGCCGGAGAGTGTCATGTCTTAAAGGGTACCAGGAAGCGAGCCTTTTCTGTTGCTGAGTCTGCCCACCCATCTCACCCATGATGAGGTTGGCCCTGACCCTGCTGGATGTTTGGAGGGCCTGTAAAACCTGGCTGTTCTCCCAGGCGTGCGGCGGGGAGGTTAGATGAGCCAGTGAGATACTGTTGAGTGATGGCTGATGGTTATCCTCAGCTGCGATAGTGTTCGTTTTATTCCTGTTGGGGACTTCTTTTCATTTAAAGAAAATAAGTACACAACAGGAATTCTTCTGCATTGATATAATGATGTTTTTAACTCTGTTTGCCGTGCAGAGTTGCTTGTGTGAGACGAGAGGCCATATAAATCAAATTAGTCGATTGATCAATAATAATATGAAAAGCAGCATTCTGGAGATTAGTCCAGGGGCGGAATGAGGTTTTGGATAACCCATATAATAGACTGCTACAGATACAACATGATTACAGCATGAACCAATGGTTTGGCCATCTCGGGAGTAAAGAACTGATGGATCTTGTGAACATTCATTAACTGGGAATTGGAGATTTTGTTGTTATTGTTGATGATGAAAGACTTTAAAGAGAGTCTGTCATTAATTTGGACTCCCCATGTCTTTTGATATGACTCTGTGCTAGCTGGGACTTCTGGAGGGCAAATCTTCCACCCATCTTGTAGGGACTAAGTTGGGGGAAACGGGCAAAAGAAAGATGATATTTCCATCATCTAAGGAGAAGCTTGAGGACCAAACAGAACAGGAGCAGCTACCACTTTTAAGTTTTGGAGATGGTGAAGATGAGATCAGACTGAACCTATTAGTCAAAACAGATTCCAATTTTGGAACTGACTATCATAAAAATCCCAGAAATAAATAAAAATCATATTCTGCCTCTAGGAAAATAAGGGTTGTGGGCAATGGAAGCTTATGCTACAACAAATCTGATCTTTTAAGATAGCACTAGACTCCATTTGGTTCTTTGTTTTTCTTTTCTTTTTGTTTTCTGCACCCAGAAGTCTTCGCTCAGATGCCAGTCTTCACCTGTGTTCACCTTAGTAAAACATTCACCCCAAATAACGTCAGAAGCTAAGAAGGAATGTAGACACTTGTTTTACCATTTCAGGTTCTTGAAGGCCAACTGGTTGAGAACATAACCCAGCTTCCACCTGGAACTTTTACAGGAGGGATATTTTGTCCCAACCCAAAGAGACACAGAGTATACCAGGTTGACAGAGGATGATGGGAATCAGAGTCCAGCACATCAGGATGGAGAACTCTGATCCCGGGATGTCTACAGGGTATGGTCAAAAAAGGAAAGATGGTGGCCCCACAGTGCAGTTGGAGCTCTGCCTGCTTTTTATGTCCATCGAAATGCCCATGTCAAATGGGTGGAGTTTCAATTGCACTGTCCCGGCTGATATCTTGACTTTTTTGACTGCCCCTGAAGACAGTGCTGTCTGACTCGAAAGAGCAGAGTCTCTTCTCCTGATATAACTCTTTAAGTAAAAAATTTACCCCTGCTCTTCATGATTGTGGCCAGAGAGGGGAGAGGTACCTATTATTTTTAAATGCTGGTTTTTTAAATACAATAAAGCTGTGTTAAATAATGAAATTGCTCTGTACTGATTCACTGCCCAACTTCCTGTCCATACGTTAGTGTTTAAAATATCAGTGGGAACATATCATTTCGTTACTTCTGAGTAAGTAACAAGAATGTAACTGAAAGTTTCTGAGAAACAAGAAAGTTTCTGAGGAACAAGAAAGTGCAGGGGGTCATTTTCTGGTCAGCTTTGCGTATTAGAGATCTCAGGATCTGGCAGAATATCTCTTTTCAATGAGGGATCAGTAATATTAATTTGATGCTGTTTTCTTTGCAGGAAATAAATAATCCTCCATTTTTCTCCATTATTAGAATATTATTATTATTCTAATAATACACTCCTTGTGTTTATACGTATTCAATAAATTATATTCTACTTGCATAGGAAATAAGTTATCGAATACATACAAACACGAGGAAAGTATTTCCTAATTTGTAGAACTGACCCTGCACCTCAAAGCACTGTGGTTCATTTTCCTTAAAATATCCATTAAAAAAAAAAGTGCGAACGTATCAAAGTACCACAAGGTTTTTCTCCAAATCCTTTAACAATAGGCTGATGTTTATTACCCAACATTTTCTGCTACTGATCAGATACTTGGACGCAGATCTGAAAATGAAAGCAAACTGTGATGAAACTCCTGGTGGTTATTCTGCTGAAAAGCAAATAAAGCATTAACTGGCTATTTCCTTATAAGGTAGCTGTAAAACTTACCTAACTCTCTACCATCCTTGACTTGGCAGGAAAACATGCAGGCGTGAGACCGGCTGTCTCCATTGCCAATCCTGTTCTACTTTTACTGTATGTTTTACTTTATGTATTTAAAAGCAAACATATTAAAACGATCTAAGAACTAATCAAGATTCCGGCAACAACTTTTCTATATACTGGGGGTAAACAGAAAGAAGAACTTGGCCCATTATGTTTTGCAAATAGGATAACTTTTCCCCAAACTGAATCTAAGATAGGTTTTCTAGTATATTTATTTATTTATGTATTTATGTATTTATGTATTTATGTATTTATGTATTTATTTATTTATTTAGTAAACTTCTCCCCGCCCATCTCCCCACAATGGGGGACTCTGGGCGGCTTACATCAAATTAAAATCATAAATGCATGATTAAAAGTTATAAAAAGAACCACACTGACAGAGATAAAAGAGATTAAAAGATCCAAGAGGCCAATAGAGGCCACACCAGGCCGCTAAGGGGCCAGCCAACCCCATTTCTGACATCCTCCCTCCCCGCCCCAGGCCAGATGGCAGAGCCAGGTCTTCAAATCCCTCCGAAAGGCCTGGAGTGAGGGGGCCCGTCTCACCTCCGGGGCAGGATGTTCCAAAGGGCGGGGCTACAGCAGAGAAGGCCCGCCTCCTGGACCCCGCTAGTCGGAGTTCTTTTGTCGAGGGGGTCCGGGGCATGCCCTCTCTGTGAGATCGGGTGGGACGGGTTGAAATCATGGGGGCGAGGCGGTCCTTCAGGTAACCTGGCCCCATGCCACGTAGGGCTTTAAAGGTGATAACCAACACCTTGAATTGGACCCGGAAGCAAACCGGTACGCAATGCAGCTCGCGGAGCAAAGGTGTTATATGGGTCCTTCTTCAGGCCCCAAAAATTGCTCGTGCGGCTGCATTCTGGACCAGCTGAAGCCTCCGGATACTCTTCAAGGGTAGCCCCATGTAGAGTGCATTGCAGTAGTCTATCTGGGAGATAACAAGGGCATGGGTGACCCTTGTTATCTCCCAGATAGTATATATAGTATATCCCAAGACCTCCCATCTTTTATATGCCCATTTTTCCGTAACAACAATTTTCCATAATTTTTCATGCCAGAGATCTAGTGGTGGAGCCTTCGAATTTTTCCAATAATGCTTCACGTCACCGCAGTCCACCTTGTGAGGTTCGTGGGTAGTGGACAAGGCGGGGGGGGGGGGCTTCTCAGTAGTAACCCCACTTTTTGCAAATCTCTCCCCAGGAGTTAGCACAGCCCCCAACTCTACTGGCATTTCAGAAGTAGGCAAAAGGAATTCCATTTCATTTTGCTCTCGGCCCAAGCTAATTGAGAGAGACATGAAAGGATAGTGGGGATTTCCCCCCCCCCCAAATGAATTTATTGTACTCCTAGTTACACTTTATTGTAATTTTATTTTTGCCATTCACTGCCCAGAGTTGGGATTGGAGCAGGTTAGAAATGCTGCAAATAAATAAATAAGAAATAAGACAAACCATAGCTTAGGATAATATGTCAACCCAGTCACTCTCAGGGCTAAAAGACAGTGTTTGACCTGCATGGATGTCTCATCAAGTATAGCCATGACTTTTTGACATAGGAGTGAACTAGTTATGCTGGTAGGAAAACTCAAAAATGCAGTGGGGCTGGAGGTCATCCTTCTGATACTCTCCCGCCAGCACGCTTAGCCATGCAGAAGTAGGGTTGTGTTCTCTCTGTTCATTCCTTGAGCAACACAGTTTAACCAATAAGTCATTTGCTTTAACAGGAACTTCTGACTTAAAACTGGATGGATGGATGGATGGATGGATGGATGGATGGATGGATGGATAAAGGGATGCCTATCCATTCCTCCTTGCATCATTTTCTCAATCAAAATGTCTCTGCATTATGTTGGGCTTCACGTAAGAGAACAAGCTCTATTGGCCTGATTCGGTCATCTGATTCTTCTTCTCACCAGCAAACATAACTAAGCAAGGATGATAACATCCCCTGATGAGTAATTGAGAACTTGCCAAAATCTCTGTAGTGCTGTGTCAGTCTACCTTTGAAAGGACAGCATGTGACTGGATTCTGTTTTCAGTATCAAGGATCTTACTTGGTGTGAAGGTAAGACAGGAAGACACCATGGAAAACCCAGGAATGAGGTTGATGGGAATGATGCCCCTAGATTTCCTTTAAAAAATAACTTAATTTTGTCCCTGTCCACAGTAAACTACTGTAAAGAGCTTGCATGGAAGAAAGCTTTATTTTGTTCTTGATGAGATGGGATGGAAAGAAGAGACAAGCCTGAATTTTGGCAGAGCTCAAAGCCTTGTCAACTGGGGCTCCTTCTCTGGCATATCAAATGTATAGTGGGGATTGTAACTATTCCGCAATGAAGGGAAAACATCCCTTCTTATTACTCAAAGTCTCACAAGAATTAGTCATGTATATACTTAAAAAAACAATACTCTAAATTGGTGTTTCTCAACCTCAGCAACTTTAAGAGGCGGGAATGCAACTCCCAGAATTCCTCAGCCAGGAATTCTGGGAGTTGAAGTCCACACATTGTAAAATTGCCAAGTCTAAAAAACACTGCATTAAATGGAATATTACTTTCCGTGTATGTAATCACATTCTTTTTCTGCCACATTAAACATTACACTTTGTTGGTCCCTTTGAGAGAGGGTTGGGAGACTGCACCCCAAGGTTTTCAGAGGTCCCAGCACCTGACAGATACAAGTTCAGCATGGAGAAGACACGAATTTTCAACATATACTTGGCACTCAGTGTGACAACCAGCAATTGTTATTGTAATCCAGGCTTCCCCAACTTGATTCCCTCCAGACGTCAGGCTACAATTTCCACCAGTGGAACATTTAAGCTGAACACGGTTCCAAATAAAGCAGAATGTGGTTCCTTCTGGGACGTTATGTTCATCTCGGGATCTACAGGAAATCCCAGATGGGTTTCTGAAGAAGCCCTGAAGCTCCCTGAAGTATTCAATGGAAAGATGGGCTTGTGAAACAAGAGGGTGAGGAGCAGGAAGATGTAAATGAACTGATCCTAAAAGGAAATTGGTCAGAGAGGCTCTTGTGTTGCTTGTATGGTTCAGCAGCCATCACTGACCTGAATACAAGCCAAAAAGTTGCAATAGAGGAAGCTCCATGTCTCACTGCTTAACTTCAGGCCAAGTTCAAGAAGTGGGAAAATGGAAAATAAAAGGGAAAGGATGAAAATATTAGGCTGCTATCTAACATTTCACCAAGGAGTGTCAAAATGGGGCCATAGTTCATGATTAGGAGTGATGAAACATCCGTGATGGTTTTCTTTCTGAAATTTCAACAGAAGGAACTAGAAATAGAAGTATTTCTCAAATTTATAGTGAAGAGTTTGTTCATCAGTATATCTGGACAAAGTCAGATCCTCTTTACTTCTAGAAATTCAAAAATACATTTAAGAATAAACTAAATTATGCAATTGAATTGACTAATATTCACTTCCCTGCATTTATCACTCTCCACTTTTTATTTTCTCTATGTCAGCATTTCAGTTTGAGCTTTTTACAACGGCTGGCATATTTGTAACCAAGAATATAGCAGCATGTATAACAGAATTGATTCTGTTGTTGAAAAATGAGTATATGAGTGTTGTTTATGAAATTATTTTATTGTATCATCACTATTGTATTGTAAATAATGCAATAGCGATGATGCAATAAAAATAATATAGTATAAATAGTATAAAACTGAACTGAAACTTTAAAAAAATAAAGAATAAACAGTTCAACATAACTCACATAACTAGTACAGGCCTTTAAGATGTTATGAAATCTAGCTTAAATGTAGTTTAAATCTAAATTATTCAGTCTAGACCAGTGTTTTTCAAACGTGGCAACTTTAAGATGTGTAGACTTCAACTCCCAGTCTAGACCATATAGCACTGTACTTCTCAAATCTTCTCATTTGTACAATATAAAGACATTTTAAAAAGCAACCAAGAACGCCTTTAAGAATATAATTTGTTTTCAGGCCAGCAGATCTGCAAAATTCAGATAAACACTTGATGGCAACGAAGATTGGGAAGGTTTTTTTTAAAAAAATATTTCTTTGCTGAACTGGTAGTTGCGATTCATTTACTCCTTCACACTCCCGTCATCACTCTACGTGGTTGGCTGTAGAGTGGGATTCTGAGTTTATTATTTTATGAAATACTAGTCAAATCTAATCTTGATATTTGACATGGAATTCGCTAGGCATATACTTACATAATATCGCCTTTCTGATCAGATGTAGTATACTTATTTCATTTTGGTGCTGCTTTTTAGAATGAAATGCCATCTTCCATGTCCTTCCTCATCCCCCAGCATAATTGGATCTCCTGAAACTGCCTCCTGCTCAGATTAGGTAAATGAATAATCATACCGACCAAAAGATAGGAATTAATAAATGTACAAGCTGTACCTAAAACTGAGTGCACCACCTTCAAGGAATCAGAATTCTGCAAAACTACAAGAAAACAAAATGAATGTCAACATTGCAAAATTATTTATATCGAATGAAATAGACATTGCTGCCACACACCGTTTACCCGGACTGCAAACCGTTCTGATTAATATCCATTACATTTGTTAAGCTGTCTGAATATTTCACCACTGCCAAACCAAATTCAAGTTCCTGGGACAAACCGTAATAATGCATACAAACAGCCCATTTGATGGTCTTTTGATAAGCTAATTGCCTTCTCTTAGTCAAAGTCAGAGGTTAAGTAACCATTCTGCACTGGGGATGAGATCTACGCATTTATAAAATGGCTGGCACGGGAGGTGCAGCCTTTTCACAAAAGTCCAATTTCCAAGAAGGCAAAGGGGTGTGAGGCTTCCCGGATATGCCCTCCAGCCCTCTTGCCTGGCAGCACGTAACCCTCATTTAAATCTTCTAAGAGTGTATTTGCTGCAAATAAAGATGACATTAGAAGCTGGTGCTTTGCTTTGCACTTTGCTTTGTTTCTTTTTGTGTCATTTAATTTTCTTTAGGGCAAAAAAAAAAAACTTTAGAAAGGGGGATGGGTAAGCAGTAGAGAAGATGGTTGGGAGCACATGGGTGGTGCCTAAAGTTACCTTGACAGGTTTTCTAATTAAGGAAGTTTGGAAGATCATTTCCCAAGGAGACCAAGGATCTTTGACATTGTAGGGCAGTGTTTCTCAACTTTGGCAACTTTAAGATGAGTGGACTTCAACTGTCATGGCTGGGGAATTCTGGGAGTTGAAGTCCACTCATCTTAAAGTTGCCAAGGTTGAGAATCACTGTCATGGGAGAACTGTGTCAGTCTATGGTGGCCAAACATCAGGAGCCTGCTAGCACCTTTTCTGACTAACACATTCACGAAGGTTTATGCCTTTTAATAAAATTTGTTAGCCGGAAAAGGTGCTGCAAGGATCTCAGAAAAGCCACACTCTGGTTCAATTCACAATACAAAGCAGCTGCATGACAGACCAACCGCACCTTTGCATCAGCTGGGAGAAACAGATGGAGCGCTCCCTCTCTTTACGATATGCAATACTCAAAATTCTTACAGCGACATCCGCAAATCTCCTTTGTTCTCTCATGTGAAGGAAAGCTTGAAAATAAATCCCCTGTGAACTCCGTACCATTGCTCAGGAAGTGATGCCAACTGGAAATAAAAGCCATTGCTAAACCATACATGAGAAAGGCAGGAAGTGGGGCCTTTTTACTGGGCAAAAATGAGGAAATTCTCTGCGTGCATAGTTGGGTGATAAGCTGAATCATGAAAATTAGAAAAGAAGCCGATGGAAAGAAAAATAAACTCAAAGACGCCCCCCCCCCCCGCAGTTAGCTCAAAGGGTGGGGGTGAAATTTAGGGAGCTACTTCCAATCCTTAAAACACCCCAAAAATCCAGTGTAAGATGTAATCCCCTTTTTCCACCATAAGCAAAATAGAGCTGACTCTATCTATCTATCTATCTATCTATCTATCTATCTATCTATCTATCTATCCATCATTCACTCACTCACTCACTCACTCACTCACTCACTCACCATTCAGGAACATCTGTGAGGAGGGACCTCTCTATACGTTTCAATCCCCTGTGAGTGCTCTTTCTACCCTTATTCCCATTTTACAGATAGAATGACCACTGATCTAACCAATCAGAATTTGCTCCTGGCCAAAAGACTGGCATAATGATGTCAGGCCCTGGGGCTCACACCCTATCTCTGCCGAGAAGTTCCTCCATATAAACCCTCTTGGCAGTTCCTGGTTGTCGTTTACCCAATATTCACTCATTCTCTTCCTTCTCACTCCTCCCAAACTACTGATTTTAGGACTTTTTCCTGGAGAGATTTGGGAGTTGAGACTAAGCTAATATTAAGTCTCTGACTTGGTCTCCTTCAACGGCCATTTCTCAGCCTCCAGTATCCTGTTGGTGACATGGAGATAAGAACAGCTTACATTGTGCTTCTAGATAGCTTTTATTAGGCCATAAAACACTCAAGTTAAGAAACAGCACTCATGATCCATTAATTATTATGATAGA
This sequence comes from Liasis olivaceus, assembly GCA_030867105.1. NCBI lineage: Eukaryota > Metazoa > Chordata > Lepidosauria > Squamata > Pythonidae > Liasis > Liasis olivaceus. The sequence continues at coordinate 100,581,876 of CM061351.1, forward strand.
CATAATGCAGGGCAATCATAAATATTTGCATATTGTGGCTCCTGTTGACACTGCATATATTTAAACATTTTTTTTAAACAGGATAGACCATCAGCTTTAGCAACCCAGAGCTTCGAGACCGGTGTTTCTCAGTCTTGGCAACTTTAAGATGGGTGGACTTCATCTCCCAGAATTCCCCAGCCAGCCAAGGAAATGAAGTCCACACATCTTCAAGCTGCCAAGGCTGAGAAACACTGATCTAGACATTAATAGAATCACAGAAGCATAGAATGGAAGGATGGAAAGGGATCTTGGAGCTCATTGTCCAATCCTCTGCCCACTGCAGGAATCCACCACTGGAGCAATTATTCAATTGGGGCATTTGTGGGGGGATGGAAGGGCAGTGTCAAAAAAGTCAAGCTGGTGGCCACAACCATGTGATAGAAGCCTCTCCCATGTTTAGGTGTGTTGCATACGCAATGCACAGGAAAAAGAGGCTGGGTTTTGATCCCTCAGTCACAGCCACCCCCTTGACTTTTTGGATACCCCCCTGCAGACGCCCCTGTTTAAAAGATGGTATTGTGAAACTTCTTCATATTTTACCCCCTTCAGACTTTTGTATGAATGTCTCAACAGGCTTCCATGTTGTGGTTCTTGGGTAATGAACTTGGCCTCACGAGGCTCTTGTGATGCACTGGAACCCAGCTGTGGGAGGCTGTGGATCGTGATTTATGGCTTCATGTTAAACCAGGCCTCTCTGTGCACCAGATGTGAACCCTGACCTACAATATGCTCATTGCCGTTTGATGCCAGAATTGTCCCATTAGCGCCACTGGCAACAGACGAGATTTGTAACCATCCGGAGTGACTCCATGGATGCTAAATGATTGATCCAGCATTTTTAGCTCTGTGATTTTGGTCTTAGGAATTTGACTGCGCCGCCTTACCAAGGCCTGAGGAATTCCCAGCCATTCAGCAAGACAGGGCAAGCCCAACTCCTTGATCACGTGCGCCTGAGGAAGGATTCACACAACCTCTCCCCTCCTTTCCCACTTGACACATGGCTTCTCCCCTCCTTTCCACATCTCAGTCATCTTTCCTTATCTGGCAAACCACACTCTCAACACCATCTGAGCTGGCAACTGAGAAGCACATTTAGCTGGGCCATGCCTCTCGCGAACCCCGAGGGGAAGGGGGAGTCTGAATGTGCATGTAATCGACATGTATGACAAAGAAAGCAAGAGAGATCTATGATCTCTCACAAGGGAGTGAGCCTTGACGTCAGGGTTGCGCTCCTGGCATTGGAGATTACACACCTTACACGTTCAGTGCTGACGAATTTCTGACTCGAACCTTGGCATGGTTGATGGGAGCAGGTCCATCAAGATTCACCTTTCGGGACCAACTGGTGCCCTCCCTGGGTGCTGGAATGCGGTGCTCCCAAATCCCAGTTAGCTGTTTCCCCCACCCCTGGCACCTTGGACTACTGCTTCCATCATACCCTGCCTGACTTATAACTGACTATGCTGTTGGGCATAATGGCAGCTGTAGTCAGCTCATGTGATTGGCATAGGTTGTGGAAAACTCCTTGAGGGTATTTGGGATTTCCATGGCCTTCCCACGCCATTGTGGCTTTTGTTCACCTTTGTATCTTTTTATCTATCTTTTTATTTATTGTATTTATATAGCCGTCCATCTCACACAAAGTGTTGCTTGAGCCCAGATGTTACACCTGGTTTATGTTGTAAACCCAGCCCCTGTGGCTTTCTAGCAAACTACTTAAAGCAAACAGTGGTTTAGCATGACCTGCATAGGCCGACAGTATTACACATTTTCCTAGAATTAAAAGTTGACAGGGAAAGAAAAAGAGAAGGTCTCCTTCAGGTCAGCTCAACACCAGCTGACTTTGTGGACACATCTCTGTAGTTTCATGATACATTATAGAATTGGCTTGCTGTGACCTTTGTTTCTTACTACAGTTCTGCTATTTCTAGTGGTGCCCCACCTTGTCTCACTGTTCCACCTAACTGAGATCATCCAAGGTCAGCTAGGTAGTGCCAAAAAAATGGCTAAATTTTTGAAATCACATTGTGGTCCTTCAGTTCCTGGCCACCACATGTATGATGTTCTTTGCAAGAAGGAACACCAGGAACAAAAGGATTCAGATTGCCAAAGGCAGAAGAGCAGCACTGAATCTGGGAATGTGGTGGTATTATTCAGGCCTTGGTTGTATAAATCGTTAACCATGGCATGTACAGTAATAGAAAAAGAAAGAGAAGTGGGAACAAGAACTCCTTAGTTAAGGCGATTGGGATCAAAGAAATGCCAAGCAAGGACAGAGTTGTGGGCGAAGACATCAGGAGCTGTTCCAGAGCATCAGCCCCTTCAGTCTCACTCAGGAGGGAGAAGCTAGGAAGAGGCCAAAGAACAGCTCAGGCAACTTGGGATTCTGCTTTTTTGCCAGCTCCCGAGGGTTTTCAGCTCCTCTTTGGCTCCCAAGCTTTTCCAGCATGGTGCTGCTTGGAGCCAGGCACCTCATGGGGAGGAGAGGCTGAAAGATGCTGGGATCTGCTAGAAGGGTCATCACCTAACCATCTAGAGCAGTGTTTCTCAACCTTAGCAACTTTAAGATGAGTGGAAGTTGAAGTCCACTCATCTTAAAGTTGCTAAGGTTGAAAAACACTGCTCTAGAGGCTCAAGCCAAACCTGAAGTCTGTTATGTTAATTTGTTCTGCACAAATGGGAATTCTAACCATTGCTAAGTCTTCCATGAGGCCAATATGCCCTTCACCAAACCCCCAGAAAAAGAAGCCCCCCAAAAGGAGATTGCTGCAGAAAAAGGGGCCATCCGGTCTCTCTGGCAACCGCAGTAGAAATGGACACAGAGGCCTGAAGCCTCACGGCTAGATAGAAAAGGCAAAGCTGCAGCGGGACAATTGGAGCGGACTGCATTGGGCCCCTTCTTCCTTCCTGATTCATTTATCAAAGGTCTAGGCTAGCATTTCCAAAATTACTCCACTTCACGAGATTAAAGAGCGAGAAGAAGACCACGTGAAATAAGAAAAGAACACAGTCACCCCGAGGCAGCAGATTAAAAAAAAAAACACTTTCCTATATCACTCCCAACCTAAACAGGCCTGCCAAACACCTTAACTGAAAGCCTGCAGAAAGGACCAAGTTTTTAGGGCTCGCTTGAAGGTGGGCAGGGTGGGAGTTATTTAAATCTCCGGGGGGATGCCAGTCCAGAGGGCAGGTGTTTTGACAGAGAAAGCCCACCTCCTGGGATCTACTAGACGACACTGATGGATCGATGGGATCTGCAGCAAGCCAACTCTGCCAGGAGTGCCCAGGATGGGCAAATCAGCACTTTCCTGCTGGGTCTCTGGGATCCGGCCAGGCCATCTGAAGGAATCTGAGCAGGGAAAGCTAAGAGAAATTAATTAATTTCCCTAATTTCTAAGGGAAAGGAGCTGACAGGTGAGGCAACTTGAAGAGCAAAATGTCATTGCGGAGCCACAGTAGCAAGTTGCTTATGTGAATATTGAAGTTGTATTTGTATATTTGTAAATATTGTAGCTGCCCCAGGGGGTCAACATGAGCAAGACAGCAGATGCAGCATCATGACACAGTCCAAAGGGGCAGGGGCTTGCATTGTGATGCCGTGGCCACCATCTTGCCCATTTTGACCTCTTCCCATGGACGCCACTGAGCAAATACTACAAAAACAGCTTAGATTTTCCCTAGCATTGATCTGGAATTCTTTCCCACTCAGGGAAGATGAGAAACCTGGAGCAGTACAACAGATCTGCTTTCTGGGGGAGCTGAACTTCAACTGCTGTGTGGTTGGGAATTATGGGCATTGAAAGCTTCATGGAGAGGCATGGCTTGCTCCTATTTGTGTTGGCTTGAAAAAGGACTCCTGCGTGTATAAGGCCAAAAGAGATAGAAGCAAGACAGCCTGGCAGAAAAGGTTGTCTGAATCCCTCATGCAAGCGAGAAGCCACAGAACTGTCATAAATTACTTTTCCACTCCTGCGAGGTCATCAGGACCACTGTTGTCCCTTTGGTTATCTCCACAAGAAGCGTTTTATAGGAAAGAAATGGTAACTAAGCAGAAATGGTTAACTTATGGCAATATTCTTGATACTCACCAAGGAGAAATTAAAATAAAATCAAGAGAGGATTTGATACCACAAAGACATTCATGGTACTGGTTTTCATATGTACAACCTGGAGAAAGGTTTAAAGTTGATAAAAAGACATATGGTTTTGAACAAAACAAAGCTGTTTTTGAAACTGAATTGTGTACTAATGATGAACATCTTGTTGCTAAAATGTATAAGCTTCTGTTGAGATTTGAAACAGAAGATGAACAAATTAAAGATTGTATGATAAAATGGGCTAAAAAATTTGGATATAATATATAAATGGAACAATGGGAAAATATGTGGATGAAAGGGTTAAAATTTACACTGTGTTATAACTTGAAGGAGAATTTCTATAAAATGTATAAATGGTGTTTGTCACCAGAAAGATTATCAAAAATGTACAAAGGGGTTTCAAACATAAGTTGGAAATGTAAACAACAAGAAGGGACTTTTTATCATCTTTGGTGGACATGTAATAAGGCTAAAAAATTTTGGACCCAAATTCACATATTAATTCAGAAGATTTTGAAGATTAATATACAGTCAAAACCAGAGACTTTCCTTTTGGGACTGATGGATAAACAGTTGGAAAAAGCTCATGGACCTTTGTTTTAAGATAACTGCAGCTAGACTTTTATAAGATGGAAAGACTCGACATTACCTACCATGGAAGAATGGATGGTGAAGATCATGGAGTTAGCTGAGATGGGAACATTGACAGCTTTGCTTAGAGAACTTTAGAACATTGACTAATTTTAATGCCAACTGGAAGCCCCTTTTCGACTTCTTGAAGGAGACAAAAAAATGAAATTATATGGATCTGATGAATAGTTAAATTAATAGGTTATACAAAATATGTATGTTAAGATGTAGTTTTAGAGTAAGACGTTATTATATGATTTATCTGTATCTGGTGTATAAGAAGTTGGAAGTTATTCTTTTTATAATTTTTTTCTTTTCCTTTTCTTTACTTTCCATCACGTTCACATTCTTTTTCTGTCTCTAACTCTCTTGTTCTCTATTTTTTCCTTGATTATTAGTTCTTGTTTGCTTTTACCTTTATGCTTTTTATAACTTGATAAAGTTCTTATTAAACAAACAAAAGAGGAAGAAAGACCACTGTTGGCAATATTTTGCCAAAGCATATGAAGTCCGGGGGGAGTCGAGGGGGGAGGATGACTAATTTAGCTTTGCCTTACACATGCCGAAAAATGCCACATTGTGCAAGACTGGAGAGGTGTGGTGGGGCGGAGCGACCCGGAGAGCCTTCTGCAACAGGCCTGGAATATATATAAACCTTGAGACCTGCAGAGAACAATCAGATGCGAGGAGACCATCGGCAAAGATGACAGAACAGATAAGATCTGCCAGCGTTGGGCTGATTCTGGTCTTTGTCCTTATGGGTGAGTTGCTAAGCTAGTGAGACCGGGTCTGTGAATGGGCTGTAGATGAGTAGATGGCTACCTTGTTTTATAATTGATTACATAGATGATTCAGGTGGTGGTTGAATAATCTACAGTTTCTTCATTAAAAAGGCAGTTGGGTGGTTACATGGATTGTCTCCATCCTCAACTGACATTGCATTGTGGCAACAGGAAATGAAGCCCAATTTGCAAGCCAAACCCAGCTGCTTTGGCTAAAACAAATGTTTAGCTGCAATAAATTAATACAGTTCTGCCCTGTGCCACATGATAGGCATGGCTGGATAATGGGTAGAAAGAAGAACCCTTAAGTAAAGATGTTTTTATGGTGGGTAAGACATGGCACAGGTTGGAGGGAGGTATAGCTAATGAACAGGCAGAAAGACAAATTGGCAGAAAAGCTGAGCGAGAATGCAAGTGATCGGTACTTGCCCAGAAAATGCAAGAGGCTGGAACTTAAATCTGGAAAGTCGCTCAGTTTAATCTCATTTGATGCTGGCTACTTCTGATAAGCACGTGGGTGCTCAACCTCAGAAAAGACCAGCTGGAGACACCATCTCCTCTTTGGGACAAACTGGAACAACCCATAACACAGTCTAATATGGATTAGATTCTGCAGTCTGGTATCTCTATTTGGAATAGGTTTAGCAGTGTCTGGAAGTGGTGCCAATGGAGGCATTTGGTTCAAAACCTCCACATCTCTCATTTTGAGAGGAAAAAGGGTGAAAGAATGGTGGTTAGGTGGGGCAGACAGTGTTTGCCATCCTGGCTTGCTCCAGGCTGATCTGCAGAAATTTTCCCCAGTGTGTCAATGAGCATGAGGATCCATTCCTCTCTTCAAACCTAGTGGCTCTTATTAGTCCTAGAAGCAGGAGATGGGGGGGGGGGGGGAGAGGGATAGATAGGTAGATAGATAGATAGATAGATAGATAGATAGATAGATAGATAGATAGATAGATTTTCAACTTGTACAGGGAAAGGACACTGTTTCACAAGAGATCAGGGGCAGTGATGGAGGAAACTGATTCACACATGAACCCGAACCAAAAGTTCAAGCAGAAGGATCACCACTGGTGATGCTTATGCAACACAGGGCTGCCTTTAAAAATAACCAGGGTTTTTGTGCTTTCAATATCTACCCAGCAGGCAGGAATTAAACAGATAATTTTTTTCCAAGCCAGGAAGCCCCATTATGAGAAAAGCTGGTCTGAGGACACCTGAGAATTCTGGAGTTGAAGTTTAGCTGCTTTAGATAGCAGGGCAGTATTCAGACTGGATCTAGACTTGTCTCATCTCAGTTTCTCCCTGTAATCAGCCGGGCTTAAACTACTCATGACTAACTTTTCACAGGCATTTCTGTGGGCCTTAAATGTGGCTAGAACTGAATCCAGTTTGGCACTGGAGAGTGCATATGTACTCCCAGTATAAAACTTCCCATGGGTAATGTTTCCTCTGCTGGGGACTAACTGGATGTTGCAAACGGGAGAAGATATGTTATTCTTCTGCCTCTGTATGTGGTTCTTGATAAATCTGCATAGCTATCTTTGTCTGTCTGTCTGTCTGTCTGTCTGTCTGTCTGTCTGTCTGTCTGTCTGTCTCTATCTATCTATCTATCTATCTATCTATCTATCTATCTATCTATCATCTCTCTCTCCATCCATCCATCCATCCATCCATCCATCCATCCATCCATCCAATGCAATTTCTTTGTGCAGAGATGTGATGCTGGGGAAATCTCCCCCTGTTGAATTTTGGCCTGTTACCATTGCTATCATTCATTGTCATAGGAGACGCCAAAGGAATCAGAAAAACCAGCCACCACTTTCTCCAGGGGAGCTGTCAGCCAATGTAAAGTGGTCCCCCAAAGTCACCTTAAAATGTTGTGGGGCTTCAGTTGCGCAATCACAGCCTCCATCTTGACCGACCCCCCCCCCCCGGTGGACCCCCAGCTTCCTGGGTGTGAGGTTCGCCATCTTTTCCCTGAAGCCCTTTCGTGGAAGGAGCCTGAAGAAGGGGGAAAGCTAAACAACTGTAGTTTTGTGCACCAAGAAGGTCAAGGTTGGGAAAGGTTGTGGAGTTAGAAAGCTTCTCCCACAGCTGAGCAGAACAACCTGTTTTAAATGCCAGAACTCCAACCCCTAACCTGTGAAACGCTAGTTACAAAAAGCCAGTTTTGTTCGCCACCGTCATTTGTCACTCAGTGGGACCCAAGGAGGAATTCTTTTGAGAATTCAGACCTCAAGTTCAACACTTTATCTGATTTTTCCCATGATTGCAAAGTGTTTTTACGAGGAAGGGGTTGGCAATGAGCAATGGGCGTGCAGAGGGCCACAGCATCCATGGGCGTGGGGAAGGGATCAAAACAGCAAGATGGCAGCTGCAGGCCCTGTTCACAAAAAAAGGGAGCAGGGCTTTGATCACAGGGTTGCAGCAGCCATTTTGACTTTTTTGACCTCCCCCTTGCAGATTCACTGAGAGAGGGGCACCAATTGTGGGGTCTCCTGAACCAAGGCCAAGTTTAATGTGCTGGCACATTGTCATGTTGTTCACTTGTGTGATAAGAAACAGGTTAGCTATTTTTCCGGGGGTTTTCCCTTCTTTCTCAACTCAGAGTAAACTTCCGTAAAGAACATCAGGCAAACAAAATATTGAAACAGGAGATTTATCCCACCTTTTGTGACCTTCCCACCCTTTCTGGCTCTTTTGTTCTCTTGTGTTGTGCGTTAGTGCATACTGTATATCCATTTCCTGTGGTTGCTCAAACCTGAGTTTACAGTTTGGCTTGTTATTTAATTCCACCAACGATCAGTGAATGCAGCCATTGAAGAGGGTGTGGGGGATTGTGGGAAATTAAAGTGGCAATTCCTGGTCCTTCCCTTTCTGCTACTGCCAGGCGAACCTAAAGGGAGGCAATTAAGAGGCCCCAGGGGTATACACAGGGAGGAGGTCCAAAAAGTCAAGATGGCGGCCTATGTGCACATAAAAATGCTTTGATTACATAGTTGTGGCTGCCATCTTGACTTTTTGGACCTTCCCCCTGAAGATACCCTGGAAGGCCCACCAGAAAATATAGCACTTGGCCCACATTCCTCTCAATTTTGAACCGTAATTTAATTTTAAGGAGAACCTGGCCTATGAGATGAATGAGGGGAAGAGAAAAATCCTGAGAATTATATGCATCAATTCGGGTTCAGATTTTTTAGCAGCAGGAAGAATCATATTTTTAAAACATCTGGAAAATACTAATGAAATCTAGCCAAATATAGGCTGGCTTTAAGGAAAAGCTGTTTCCCTCAGGGTGTGGGTTGTTGTTTTTTTCAAACGATCAATATTCAAAAAGACCCCACAGGCGCGTGCACACCCACCCACCCACACACACACAGAGCTAAGAACTGTCATCTGTACAACCAGCTCCGAATTGCACACCTGCTGATTTCACTCAGTGTGTAAATCGGACTGGATTCAAAGAACGGGGTCGTGAATAGTGAAACAGTGGGCCCTGCACGGGCAACGTGTGCCAAGGCACTGCAGCTCATTCAGGAGAAAAGAGCTATGCCCGTTTCTTCTTTCGGGGAGTAATCTTGCCTGGTGAAATCTTGCTTCAGGCAATGGCCTCCAGGTAGGTGCCCTGAGTCACTGTGCAAGAGTTGTGCGTACTAGGAGTTTATCTTTGCTCGCGCTAAAGCTCTTAGTCAAGGCAGGTCGGAGTGTCACGTGTTGGGGGGGGAGATTTCTCCTTTGACAAACAAAGCCACACCGGCCTGCGTTTTTAGTGTTCCCGAAGGCCAGCTAAGGATCACCACGGGAGTGTCCGCTGGAGTGTGGTCAAGGAAGTCAAGACCTGCTTTGATTGCATCTTTGTGGCCACCATTTTGACTTCTTTGACCAGACTCTGCAGACGCTCCTGGGCCCAGTGCTGAGAGTTTGGCACTGGTTCCTTGGGCTTTCCCCCGTGTGGCAAAGGCAGAAAACAGGCATGGTTTCATCATCAGCGCGTGAACATCAAACTTCAGCATTGGCCGAGCAGACTTGATCTCATTATGGTAGACAGCTGCAGGGAGAACAGATTTTTTGAGGCAGAGGTGAGCCTAGGGAAGCACAACAGAGAATGGTTGAACCTAAATTTGTCAACCTGGAGAGCAAAGTATTGCCCAGATGTTGTGCTCTCGGCTCTTGTTTGTGGAACATCTGGTTGGTCACTATGATGCATATCATGGTGGAGCAGACTGATATAGATTTGACATGGACTCCCTGGCAGCCTCCCTTCCAAGTACTGACCAGAGTTGATCCTACTTAATTTTCAACACAAACAAGATCAGTCAGGGGCTACCATCGATGGAGGCTCCTAACAGCAATTTGCAGGAATTGGCAGCTTATATTTTCCATAAGGGAATGATCAATCTTACTACTTACTAACTGCTGCTGATCAGATGGAGTTGTTCATGAGAGTGCTTAAAAGAAGCCAATTCAAATATTTGTGGCCAAATTTCTCATCATTACATTGTTTGGAAATGATGGAAAAATCCCGCAAGGAACCAATCAGGAAGCTACTTCTGTTTGTCAACTGTTGCAAGCAGCTGGAAACTGCCTTTCCAAATGAGTAGCCCCTTTGAACTGAATCACACATGACTAATATGTCTGAAACCATGCAACTGCAGAGATAATCCAGAACAAACTTGTCCATTTGGTCCCAAAGTTCTTCTCTATCAAATAAATTGACTTAGTCTTGAAATTCTCCAGCAAAGCACAGTGTATTTGTGGGTCCACCATTGATACTTTATCCTAGATGGGTATAACTTTAAATGTTTATTTGGTAGGAAAGGCAATTTATACATGCATTTAATAAACAGTTCAAATACTGGATCTTTTGGAAGGGATTTTAAAACTCTCAACCATGTTTTTTTCACCAGGCCTCCATAGAGGATCATCAGCTCCAGGTATGTACTATAAATGTACCATATTTCTCTTTTATTTCACAACTCTTCCTAATTAAAGTAGAATAATAAAACCTAAAGGTAGTGCTGAAAATGCATTAGTGCAGGACCCTTCCATCCTAGGTTTGAAAGAAAGCTGCAAACAATATTTCAATGGGCCTAACATGTTGGGCTGAAATCAGAAAGTATTTCAAAATTCATCTTGCATCATACTGACGTGATCAGGGCTATTTCATAAACAAAGCATGAACCCAGAACTCAGTTACTAGCTCTGAAGCTGTAAATTTCACCAGTCAGTAAGAGAAGGAGAACAAGAGGATACCACAATGAGTCCCATTGTGGCTAACTGATTATGGCTTCAATAATTTTAAAGAGGAAAATATAAGCAATTTTAATGTGTATTAGGGATTTTATATCCCCACTGTAGACATAGTGGGAGGAAAGCCATGTTAGTCTGTGGTAGCTAAACATCAGAAGGAGACTGCACAAAAGTTTAGGCCTTTTAATAAAATCTGATGCTCAGAAAAAGGGCTACCAGACTCCTGGTTATAAGTCAAGGCAAGCGTGTGACCTGCAGACTTGAATCAGTTTCAGGTACCTTGTGTACCTGGGATTACAATTTGGAGAGGGGCTGATTTTCCGAAAACTTCTGACTCCTTTGCATAAACAGTATTTTCAGAGAAGAAGGAATAACTGTCAAATCCAGAGAGTACTAGATGGCATAAAGAATTGAGATACAAAAAATTCTCACTTCTCTGTCATCTGATAGCCATCTAGATTCATACAACTCAGATCTGCTAGCCCTAATCAAATCAGCTTTGGGCTCACTGTGGTAGCTTTTCACAAGCAGGCATCTTCCATATCTGGGGCGGTCATCCTGCTAGGAATTGGGGTTCCAGTATATCTGAAGGGGCACCTGGTTGGGGAAGACTGCACTTGGGACTTGCTGAGAGACTTCTGAATACACATTTCTATATTTCAGTGTTTCTCAACCTTGGCCACTTGAAGATGTGTGGACTTCAAGTCCCAGAGTTGAGCATGGCTGGCTGGGGAATTCTGGGAGCTGAAGTCCACACATCTTCAAGTGGCCAAGGTTGAGAAACAGTGCTATATTTGCACCATAAGCCTATCATATAGTTGTTTCTACTTTGGTGAGATCCAGTGGGGTACAGTGGTTAAAGGCACCAGGCTAGAAACCAGGAGACCATGAGTTCTAGTCCCACCTTAGGCACAAAGCCAGCTGGGTGACCCTGAGCCAGTCTCCCTCTGCCAGCCCTAGGAAGCGGGCAAGGGCAAACCCCTTCCAAAAATCTTGCCAAGCAAACCACAGGGACTTGTCCCAGCAGTTGCCAGGAGCCAACACTGACTCAAAGGCACAAAATAAACCCACAAACCCACAACAAAAAAAATCCCTCTCTCTAAGATGCCTTCTCCTCTTTCTGTTCCCCATCCAGCCTTAGCATGTGGACGTCAACGGCCTATTATACGGATAGCGGGTGGCGTGAATGCCCAGCGTGGCGAGTGGCCGTGGCAAGTCAGTCTCCAATATCGTGACCACCATTTCTGTGGAGGAAGCCTCATTAATGATCAATGGATTATCACTGCTGCCCACTGCTTTTATGAGTGAGTGAAGATTGATACCCCCTCCTTGGTGCCCCTGAAATGCCTCTTAGCCTGATAAGGTTCCTTTGGCCAGACACATCTCCTGGTGCATCTCCTGAACGTCTCATTGGTGGCTCAACCTACTTCCACCACCATCACCCCACTGAAGACTGTTTTGATTTTGCCGGGCATAGGTGGCTGCTGAACACCAAACCAAATTGTTGGGTGGCTAGTCGGGCACCAGTCCTCCAGAGAGACAGACAGATGTACAATTCCACCTGGAGATACCAGAGACTAGTATCTTAGGTTTCCCTGAATGAAAAGAATATTTCTGCTATAGTACACTCCCATTTTGCCTTTGAAATCCTTCAGCATCAAATCGAAAAAGAAAACTGGAATGTGGAGATGTCACTGAATCCAAGGGTTTTACAATCCACCGACTAATTGACAGAAGTATTACAGGACCGTTCCTTATATTTTTGCCCAAAGGATCATGTTCTTTGTGTCAATTAATTGCAAAGGCAAGATTTTTACCTTAAGGCAGTCCTTCTTCAACCTGGGGCCTCGCATTGGAGCCACTTGTTCCATCTCCCCAGCCATGTATACTGGCTGTGAATGATGGGAGTTGTGGTCTGGTACACCAAAGGGGCACCAGATGGAGGAAGGTTGGAGGGAATTCCAGCTTCCTCATATGGGTGTTGTTTTATTCCAGGGTTGGGAAAGAAATCAACCTTGCCGAATGGAAAGTGGCGCTGGGAATTCTGAAGCTGACCGGGAAAAGGGCAACTGGAATAAAACAGAACATCACCTTGGTCATCCCCCACGAAAACTACACCAACTACAGGGCCGGCCATGACATCGCCCTAGTGCGCCTGGCCAAGCCTGTGAGCTACACCAGGGACATCGCACCCATCTGCCTGCCCTTCGCTGGCCACCGCTTCGCCTTCGGGACCCAGTGCTGGCTGAGCGGCTGGGGAGACATTGCCGCCAATGGTGAATACAAGGGGTTAGAGTGGGGACGGGGACGCAGGGGCTCTTCAGATCTGGTTTCAGGAGTTTGGAAAGGACACCGATGAGATTTTTTTTAAAAAATCAAGGCTCTGGAGTTTCTTCTATATAAGGAAAGGCTTTGGGGGGCACTGGACATGTTAAGGGTGGATAAAACTGTCACCGGCCAGTCATCCTGCTGGTTACATCCTTTCCCTCTCTCTGGGGGGAAAACCAGCATGCTGACAAGGAGGCTGTTGCTACGTGATTTACAGCTGGGATCCAAAGAGGGAGATAGGATGACAGGAGTGGCCACGGAGGCAGCTGCGTGAAGAACCAGGGGAAACAGGCTGAAGCCAAGCTGAAGTTAAGTGGAGGTGGAACAGGACAGTGGCTTGTCTGAAAGACTACTAGACCAGGGTTTCTCAACCTTGGCCTCTTGAAGACGGGTGGACTTCTGGGAGTTGAAGTCCACCTGTCTTCAGATGGCCAGGGTGGAGAAACACTGCACTAGATGCTTGAGACAAGCGAATGAGTGAGTGTGTACGTGCAAGCATGCATGCTTGAGTGTATATGGAGTGCATGCATGCTTGAGTGTATATGGAGTGTGTGCACGCATATGTTTAAATGCAAAAAGTTGTACATGTTTAGGGCCACTGTTTTCCCAGGTTTAATTTCATTCCCTCTTGTCCTCCAGTCCATCTGCCAGACCCCATGGCCCTCCAAGAGATAACCCTGGACCTCTTGACCGTCGATACCTGTAACTGCATTTACAGCAATCTGCGGAACAGGCGCATTGTCAACCCTGCCTTGCCTGGCATGGTCTGTGCCATGACTCCTGACCGCAAGAGAGGCCCTTGTAAGGTGAGTCAAAGAAGGCTGTGTTTGACTGCCACTTCCTAACACTGTTGACCCTGCCTTGATGGAGAAGAATTGGTTGCTGTTTTTAAACAAGAGTGTAAATCAGGTTTCTAGCCCTCATGGATGTAGATATGAGTTGGGAGTCAGCAGCAATGCCTGAGGAAATCTTAGAATCCAGAGGCTAGAAAAGGTTTCAGGATGTCGCACAGTCCCACTCTAACCCCTCCGTCTTTTTCTGGCTGGCACAGATGGAATACAAAGTGGTCGAGAAAAGGAATACAACAGCACAGCCTTATGTATAACTGAGCATAATTAGGTCGAACCAATAAAATAAGGCTGGCTTATAAGTACGCATGTAGAAAACTGCAGCCCCTGATTTTGGTTGATGTGGTTTCCAAGACACTATTTTCTTGACGTAGAATGTGTCCATGAGTTCCCCTCTTCTGCTATCGCTTTGGGTTCCCACATCTCCAAATCGGAAATTCTTTGGGAATACAGAACAGGAGAAATGGATCTCAACTTTTGCAATATTAGGTTTATTTACAAATCTACGCAAGGGCCCTAAGTGGAAGGAAGCAGATTCTTCTACCAGGCAGCAGCGACTTTGCCCTATAACAGATTTCCCAGTCTCACTAATCTGCTTTACCATCGATGAATTCACAATTCTCAGTCTTTTTCTCGGCTCCCGTCTCTAGTTTCTTTCCTGCATCTGCTCCATTCCTTAGCTTAACATGGTTGCCCATCAGAGGCTGGGGAAGGTTTGTAATTTAGCAGCGTGAGGTATCTCCTTGCCATTAGCTCCCACTGGTGGATCGTGCAATGACGAAATCTGCTAGCCAAAGAGGAGACGGTGGCAGACACCGCCGTGTGCACAGAGAATGCAGAGAGTCTCTCTTTCCACCCCAGGGGGACTCTGGCGGCCCGCTGGTTTGCCTGGAAAATGGCCGATGGTTCCAGGCTGGGATCATGAGTTTCTCCATGGGTTGTACCCAATTCTACGGACCCACCCTCTTGACTGATGTAAGAGCCTATGCCAACTGGATCCAGTATCATGTTGAAGGGGCCTCCTTTGCCAATCAGATCGAGCCCATACCCAACACCACTGACAGTTACATGTGCACAGGTAAGCTTCTTCACTTCTCATGGCTGTGAATACAGGTAGTTCTTGTTTAGTGATGGCCTCATTTAGTGACCATGCGCAGTTATGATGGTGATGAAAAAGTAACCAGTCCTCCCATTTACGACCTTTGCAGGTCTGCGAAGCAAAGGAAAGCAGAAGTAAGATCATAAGCACAGTGGTGGTTTCACTTAGTGACTGGTTCACTTAACAACTGAGTTGTCAATCCCAATTGCAGTCGCTAAATGAGGACTGCCTGTGCTTTCATTTACAACCCACCTGTCCAAAGCTTTGCTTCAGGATTTTTGTTGCCTTCCGTACTGCTCCCTCCTTGCCTTTGGATCAAGCTTTCAGTTCAACCTCTTCATTTTTAGAACAGGAAGGATCTTAATTTGAGCCAGGCATGGAAGTCAAATAAGCTTCCAAATCTGTTTGCACTGCCGGTGCTCAAGCAAAACAGTTGCAAGCTTATTTTTGTAGTAAGTAACAGCAGTCAGCCGAAAACAGAATCAGTGATGCTTAGCTGCAGATTAGTCTATGCTCTGATCATTATTTAAGAGCCATTTAGTGCACCAGAGGGAAGAGGGATCTATGGCCCTCCCTCCATTGAACTGCAATCCCCATCACCCAAAACTACTGACCATGCTGCCTGGGATGATGGGAATTGGAATACAGTCACATTTGGAGAGCCCCAGGATCCCCATCTCAACATTCGTTTCTTGTCTGGCATATCATATTTTAAAGCTTGATGGGCATTTGCTCTCATCAGAAGCGGGTGACTTCTTTGTGGTGGGGATTACATGATTTACGTCTTCATTTAGGCATCCAAAGGCCACATCCAGGGAGGATGTGCACTAATTCCTGGGTGTGGAATCGGAACATTTTGGATATTTGGGGGTTTCAGGGAGCTAGAAAAACGTGTTCGCTGTCACAGTGACCCGATGGGCCTCTTTTGCTTCTATTTTATTGACCCCTTCAATGCACTGTGAAAATCTTTACTATCACCATGCTGCCTAGTTAGGGGGTGTTTTGGGGGCCGTGCATGCAGCTCATGATCTGCACACCCCTGCAGTGTGGAAGGGGTGGCGGTATGTGCTGTAATATATATGCACCTGTTGTCTTTGGGGACATAATATGAGGAGACTCCCTCCATATATTCGTGATTGATCTCCAGGCTGCGGGGTCCTGAAACAAGAGAACGGACTCTGGCCTTGGTACGTGAGCCTACGGCATCGAGGACAGCATGTCTGCGGAGGCACTTTGATTGCGGAAGACCGGATTCTGTCTGCTGCTCAGTGCTTCATTGGGTGAGTGGAAGATGGGGGGATGAGGCAGCCTCTGAATAGGGAAGACCCCGTGTTGGTCAACATCCACAGTCATGTCACTGACCTTGGATTACATCCGAGAACCTCTGGACAACTAATGCTGTCCTTTGGATGTTCTCCAGATCAGGCTAACCTGACCCATTCATTTCAGGGCATCTTAAACACGAATGAATCTGGCACCAAATTTAAGTCATGGTTCTGGGGGTGACTCTGGTGGAATCCCAACTCACAGAATTCTTGGCCTGGCTTGCAAAAATCAGGACATCTGGAAAACCTCCCTCTTAAGGCTATTAAGACTATTAAATCAAGCCCTCAAAGCTGCAGTCCAAATACATTATTCAAGCCAAGCCTAACTATACAGACTTCCTTTTAGTTTTTCTTTGGCATCATTCTTTTTCCTTCTGCATCATGTTTTCCAGGCGTCAGGAAACCAAGGGCTGGGAGGTATTTCTGGGAGAGCAGCTGTTAGGAGGCAATCAAACATGGCAAGAGAACAGAACTCTTGAAAGCATTGACCTACACAATGCCTACGTTGACAAGCTGGAAGGTTACGACATTGCAATAGCCAAGCTGGCGCGTCCTGTGGTGTTCAGCGACAGCATCCGGGCCATTTGTGCCCCATACGCTGCCCATCAGTTCCCTTTTGGCTCTACCTGCTGGACCCGTGGACGGAGAATTGGTACGTTGTGGATCAGCACGATGGGAAAGTGTGATGTATGTTCCACCTAGGACAGGCTTTAGCCTGACAGGAATGGCTTTTTAATACAACTTGTGGCTCACCAACTTGAGCAGATACAAGATGTGGAGAGAAGAGAGGTGGGATGAACCACAGCATTGCAGCTGGGGTGACCAGGATTTGCCAACAGATCTGAGTTGCTACAAATCAGGACTTTCAGTGGCCTGATTGGAAAGAAGAAATAGGAGCCAATTTGTGGGTGTTAAATAATTGGCATCCTAGAAATATTTGCTGATACCTGCATGTACTCCATTGACTGACAGATAGATCCCAATGTTTTTGCCCACCTCTGTTCTAGGGTGCACTAGCTTTAGTTCAGCAAGGCTGGATCAGGGAATGGAGTAACCTGTGACTCATCAATTCCAGATCCAAACTTGTGTCAGGTTTTGTTTTCACTAAGGGAGTTAAGCCTTTATTACTCTGGAGTTGCTTTGAAGGGGAACTAGGTTGCGTATCCTTTGGCAGGAAGAAAAACTTCTTCCACTCCTCCTCCTCTCCTTCTCCTTCTCCTCCTTCTCCTCCTCCTCTCCTCCTCCTCCTCCTCCTTGCTAGAACAAAAGTTTTCTCTCTCCACTTCTCTTGTTTCTAAAATAATAAGTGAGACAAGAGAGAAAGAGAACAGCATTCCAGGATGATACCCTTGGCCAGGAATCTTCCATTTCCATTCCCATAATCTAAGGCAGCGTTTCTCAATCTTGGCAACTTTAACATGGGCATTCTGAATTCTGGGAGTTCTGGGAATCAGAATTCTGGGAGTTGAAGTCTAACCATCTTCATGTTGTCTAGGTTGAGAAACACTGGTCTAAGGAATGCAGTGGAGCTCAGCCTGTTCTGAGGCAATAGGAGTTATTAAGAGGAGTACCTGATTTCCCTGAGAGCCATAGGCTTGGAAGCCCTCTGCGATAAAGGAAAATGTGCAGCCTGTCAGAAGAAGAGTGTTTCAAGTCCTTCTATATGGCCTTGCCTTACCAGAGAACAAATGCTCTGGAAAGCAAACAACTCCAGCTGTCAGAAGGGAATGAACTAAGTCACGAATTCGAGACACATTGAATGCTCTCCCTTTCTCCTTCCTTCAGGGTCACTAGATAGCTTTATCTAGGATGAAAAATTCCCCCAACCCCTCAGCTATGACAATGCCTGCATTTCTTCTGAGCCTAGCATCACTCACCGCTCAGACGCTGCCTACTGTTGAAGAACTCTGTGGTGCTTTGCAGGGGAAAGAGGGGAAGAGAAAGAGAAGGTGGACAACGATGTTAGAATAACTCCCCCCACTCAACAATATTGTTCTCTTTTTATCCAGATGACCAGGGGAAGCCAAGTCCTCTGCAAAGTGTGGAAGTAAAAATCCTTGGCCCAAAGAACTGTAACTGCCTCTACAACAGGTCCAGTGATCCTGGGAGTGAAATTTCCATCAAGTCTGAGATGATGTGTGCAACACCATATAAAAGTACCATGCGTTGTGAGGTAAGGAGTTACTACATTTCAGCTTACAGTCAATTATAAATGATACAAATGAAGAAATGAGTTATATCTCTCAAACTGAATTTGCCCAGGGTTTTTTCTGGCATATGACTCCATTCACTAGTAAGAGATTTAATGCACCAAAAAATTCTACTTTGGGACTTTTCACATTTCCCAGCAGTGGCACTTTATGACAGATTTGGTAACACGCATATACATGGGTGCTGAACTCATCTTCCTGACAACGAGAGTGAGTGGGGGCCCCAGCCAAGCTGTTTCTTACTTTCAGAAGGGGCTGCACCCCCATTTGGAAAAAAGAACTTTTTTTTTTGCTAGACACAGGTGGTTTTTTACTGTTTCCTCATTCTCCTGCATGGATTCCACTGAGTGGGGAACAGGTTGCACAAGAATCCAGACAATGTTTGTTTCAGTACAGCTTTCACAGCAGAATCCCTTGAATTCCAAATTCTCCTTCTGGGTGAAACCAGGTTTTTTCCCACTCAGGTGAATTCAGGAGCGCTCTGGTTTAGCCAGTGAGACAGCAGCTGCAATGTGTACTGTGGAAAGACACCACCATCACCACCAGAATAAAGTCTTCACCATGTGCTGTGGCTTAGAATCAATGGGGATGTGAGTGACTGACCATCCCCGCAAACAATTGCGAGCAATATAATACCAGAAGACTAAATTTATGCAGACACATGGCTCTTTCTTTTTTGGAACTTGAGATTTCTGTGTTCTCCCTGAAAAAATGAAGGAGCAAATATATTTGATTTGGACTTCTCATGTTTTTTATATTTGATTTAAATGTGCCCTGTTTTATTAGCTGAAAAGTAATGGTGCACTTAAACATTTGCGGAAACTTTTTTATGCAGATTGAGCTGTTCAAGGGTAGACTGTTTCCTAACTCCAGGGAAATTACAATTCCTCACCACAGTAAAACAGGCATTGGACAGAAAGCACCCTAAACATTGAATAGTTAAATAGTACCTGAAGCATGGTCTTTCCCCCACCCATCCCTTGCTATTATCAGGCCCAAAACCAGAATTTTTTAGAGCGGTGGAGCTGTCCACCCTTGTTGTGGTGCTGAAACACTCAATACATGATCATTCTAAGGCTGTGACCAGCTTCACATTTGGAAGCACCCACTGTTTTCTGATATTTGGCAAGTATTCCTGCCTATCCTTTCACTCACTCTCCTATTCACAACTCCAAACATCATCTGCTCATACAAATCCTTCTGATGAACAGAAACAACTCCCTACAATCCAAAGTGGCAGTAAGCTATCATAGTCAGGTTATTTCTTTGGGTGATTCCCAGCTTTAATCCAACATAAAGTTCTCTTTGTTGACTGGAGATGAAACCCAGAGGTTCTGTGTCAGATCTTTCCATCCTTCAAGCCAATGGAATTCAGAATGGAACCTAGGACCTAGGAATACTCACCCATTTTGTCATGTACAAAAGTCACTGATTTCCCTGCCAGAGCTGCTACTGTTCATAGTATCATTACTGGATGCTTTTTAAAGCAAAATAGCATCTAGCAGACCTTTTCTAGGCTTGTAAGCTAAGCAGGATTGGGCCTGGTTAGTATTTGGGTGGGAGACCACCAGAGAACACTAGGGCTATAAGCTAGAGTGGAAAGCTGAAAAAATATCACAGAATAAAGCACCGGGAAATGATCCCCTCTTATTTTATACAGACATAGAATTTTTCAACATTATAAGTGGAGCCTATGTTGGAGGCTAATAATCAATGACAACTGAATTATGATTTGCAACTGTTGACATTAAATGTTTTCTCCAATGAATGTCCAGATAGCCCAAATATGGTTGCTTATTTCTGCCTGCATTATTTCTGCTTCCTCATGATCCAATTTTGGAAATGTTGCACTTGGTTTTGGAAGCACTACAGCTTCCCATTTTGGTTCTTGTTGGCCTGAAAGGGTAATCTTTCTGTTCTTGAATCCCTAGGTAAGCATCGGAGACCCCTTGGTTTGCAACCACAATGGGACGTGGTTCTTGGCAGGCATTTCCAGTTTCGGAAATGGATGTGGAACTGTAATTCGTCCAGGGGTTTTCACATCAGTCAAGAACTATGATGAGTGGCTCATGCAGGCTGCCTGGTCTGCTTATTTCAATGTGCAAAAGCCTCCTCCCCCAAAGGCCACAGATGAAGAAACTTGCATGACTTGATAGCTTCTTGTAACGTCCAGCAAACCCATGAATCTTGTAGTGAAGGATATAATAGCAAACTTTTGCTCCATCTCACAGTCTGTACATACCTCAATCTTGAAGCATCTTGGGTGTAATCCAACAAACCATGGAAGGGTTCATATCCACAACAGCAAATTTTCTACTCAGGGTTGCATTCTCTTAGACAGAGCTCCCTTGTCATGCAGTTACATTTCTCATCCCTTTTTTTTTTTCTTAGCCTGTGGTTCTCCATTCCTGATCCTGAAATATCAGGATGGCAAATATGTATTTCCTTTTCTTTCCTCCTCAAAATACTCCTGGGACTAAACTGACCACAACTGACTTGCCCAATTTTCACCACTCCTGAAAATCCACTTTCAAAGGCCGTGGAGCTTGGGGGGCAAATGTGCCCTGCCCTTTAATGGCTTGGAATCTTCTTCTACCATTTTTTTAAAAATAGGCCATACCTACCAAGTGACCTGTGTACTAAATCTGAGCTTTTTAGCATAAGTAGATAGACTCTTGACAATTTGTTACAGACAGCCCCAATGTTTGGTGTCACGTTCTATGCAATTTACATTCACTTTTTCCCCTGTGACAAGCTATATTTGATACTCTGGCAGATTCTCCAGCTAGCATGCTGGCTGGGGAATTCTGGGAGTTGAAGTCCACACATCTTAAAGTTGCTGAGGTTGAGAAACACTGCTTTAGTATCTCAGTAAAACCATTAGGGCAGGTGGATTGAGAAACTGATCTATTTCACACAATGCATTGAACCATGATATGGCTTGTTTCCTTCAGCTTTGGGTATTTTGTAAAAACCACTGTGGTTTATGGCTTAACCTTTGGTACAATCTCTAATGGTGGTTTGTTGTATATGCCGTGGTTACATATACACCTTAGATTTGTACCATATGTTTGCTCAGCCTACAGCATCCTTGGCATTTGTACCCAAGCCAGGAATCCAAGTTTCTTGCACTGTCTTCCTTTCTTTGAGTCTCAGCACTTCACTACAAATTAGTCTTAGTTCTGAAAGCAAGATAATTTTGATCATTTTTTCCCCCAGATGATAAAACTGACATGTTTTTGTAGGTGTATTTATTGTCAATGTTCCATTTAATGAAGTAAATTATTTAAACATCTCTTAGCTCTCTCCAGCCAGCATCTGATTATTTGTACACGCTAACATTGCTGATTGTATAGGCTTTAATTGTTGGGAACCAACACTGTTTTTTAGATGCAAAAACCATTTTTTTATTCTAGAAAGCATTTGATGATTGATCTTTGTTATTTTAAAACATCTCTCCCCCATCCTGGTTTATAATATGCTCTGCTCTTCTGTGTATATATATTTATATTTGATAATGTGTATTTATTATATTTTGTTTTTCTATTAAGTTACTGTGAAAATTTGTTTGGAAACATGGGATATAAATACAATAAAAATAAGTAAGGAAGCATTTACCATTGTTTGTGCCACACTAATAATAACCCATAACACATATTCCCCCCCCCCCCCGCCCCCAAATAGATCAGAAAGACAACTATCTCAGCACAATTTCCCTATTTTTGGATCCTTCAGGATAAGCTTACAATTACAGAAGGCCTGCTATTACAACCAATTGTTCTTAGGGTATAAAAGGGAAGATTTTCATATCTATCAAGTCAGTGGCATCACCATCTTAATTAACCACTTTGATGCAAAGGTCAGACTGCCAAAATTTGAACAGACAAGAGCCTTTTGTTCTTATTCAGAAAAGCAAATTTGGGACACCTTTGAAAACAAGCACTGAAAAGGAATTGCTTGGATTAAAGCACTCCTTAAAGATGGCTGTTAAAGAAGCATTTTCGAGGAACTCTGGAAATTGTTGTGCTGTTGTCACTGCCGAGCTTTGGAATTACCTCTATGCAACCATCTTGTTCAGGGGGTCCAGGGTGTGCGTGCGTGCGTAAGAAATGTTAAGATGGCGGCCACAACCATGAGATCGAAGACCTGTCCTTTTTTACCTGCATAGCAAGAGGTGGGGGGTGGACTGCATGTTTGTGAAACCATCTTAATCTTCTTGACCCTCTCTGTGGACACCCCTGTTCCTGTTTCTGTGAAGAAAAGGCCGTCAGAGTTGGTACAGACCACTTGGATATTCACACAGTCCAACACAGGCTTTTGGGTCCTCAGTGAGGTGCCATTTGCAAGTCATTCCCCAGATAGGCTTTTAACAGCTCCCTGGCCAGGTCTAAACTATGAAACCATTTGGCACTAGAACTGAGCCTCCCTCCCTTGTCACAAATTAGCACAGGACTTAAAACATTTATTTTGGGGTTTGCTATATTAGTAGAGCATTTCTTAGCACAGGTTGCAATAAGTTCATTTTATCAGAAAACATATATGCCATCTGGATCCACCAATGGGAGTGGATGAGAGAGAGAGAGAGAGAGAGAGAGAGAGGGAGAGAGAGAGTTCTTTAAATAAAGGCAAAACTGTTCATATTCAGGATGTTAGAAAATGGTTGGTCTGGTCAGAGTGTTACCAAATGCAATCAGAGAGCCAAAGCTGCAAGGATGCTCTCAGAAATGGATGCCACTGAATTCACAAGGCTTAGTGAATACCACCTTACCCAGATGGGTGCCCAGGTGTTGGAAAAGAAACTCAAAAATGGGAAGTCCCACAGAATGTGACTTTCTGTGGACTTAAGCCAGCACAGAGGACAAAAGGAAAGCCTAATGCCGGAACGTGGCCATAAGCAGCTTGGGTTGGGCTTGGATTCACCCAATTGTAGACTTTTCTCAATCTTACCAGAGATCAAACTAACAGACTTGTCTGCTGCTTTGCTAAAGAACTCAGCTTGCTTGACTAAAAATAAAAATAATTCAGTCCCCCTCTCCAAATCCAAAACACCAGAGGAAGCATTTTATTTTAAAAATCAAGAACAATTTATTCGCCATTGAGGTGTTTCACAGTTCAGGCCTGGGCACCAGGGGGCACCAAATACCTTTGAAAAGAAATTTCCGTCACGCCAACATACTTGGCCAAAGGGAGAACAGTTTTTCTCCACTTGGTACCCTCTGAAGGTGCTGGACTACAGCACCAGCTACTGCCAAACAGTGTGCTTGCTGGGGATGATGGGAACTGTAGTCTAGCACATCCAGAGGATATCAACTTGGGAAGGCTGGGAGCAGGATATCAGTTGTCTCCCCATCTCTGCGAGGGCAGTGGCAGGTAGTGGTTTGAGAGCAAGTCAGGAAAGCAAAATACAAAGGTTGGAAACATTTTCCCTCCACTTACTCCGCCTTTCCCACCCAGGAACTTTCAAATCCAATTACACTGAAGAACATGTTGAATGTTTCATGACCTGTGTTTAAGGAGGAGGGGAAACATTTGAAAACATAGGAAACTCAAAATTTATTTTCCTTTTGTGAGGTTTTTTGCTGAATCAGAGCTAAAATGTCAGTTATCCAAAACAGCAGCATAAAACAGGACTTGATCGTCAACATTCTGGAGTATTGGGCATCGTAAGGATAAACATTGAAGGCAGAAAAACAGATTTTAGCTGGCAAAATAAACCAACACGTGTCCCTCCCACGCCCTATTAAAAAATATTACCCACCTATGTTAGAAATTCTATAAAACTTTAATCACAAATGAGAGTTCTTACCTACTTAAAAACATTTATTCTTTCACTGAACCAAATTCTACCTGAATGAGAACAAAATTGGGGGCTGGCCGCAGAGCAGTAGCAAAACATTTACCCATGCCAACCCCAAACAGAAGAAGATAGCCTGGTGATGGTCAAGTTTCTAGTCCTCTTGTTTCAAAAAGATTAAAATATTATTTTAAATGATTTCCTAACCCCACCCACCTCACCCCCCCAGTCTAAAAGCTGATCCCTATAAACCATTTACAAATTCTAGTGATTATGAGGGTGGCTGCTCTCCGATGCATTTAGAGTAACCCCCGGCTCGGCCCTGTGGAAGAGGGAAAGCATGCAGGGGGGCTTCACTTGGATGCATCCCCACTGTGGCTGTTCTTTTAAAACAATCTCAGGGTGTTTGGAAAACAAGTACATCAGGGAAAGGGTTTAACTTGGCCTTCTTGATGCTCTGCTTTCTGAGATGCAGGGAAAATTTCCCAGCGGGGTGGAATCCCTTCTCTGCAATCTGATCTACATCCAGATCGATACTGAGCCCTAAAGGGATCCAAGTATGCTGGACAAAATCAAATTAAATGATCAACCCCAATCGTTCTCTAGCTGATATTTTTCTCATGACAAATGAAACAAATAAATCTTCCCTTCCCTGCTCTGTTGCCCTCCCACAGTGTTGGACTACCGGTCCTATTATCCTGAGCCACCTCGTTGCTCCTTAGCATTGTTAGTCTTGCCTGCTGAGAAAACCTGAAATGGGAAGAAATAAAGGGCATTGTTTGGATTTATTGTCCAGGATCCTTTAAGCAGAGTAACTCTTCCTCAAGGGAAACTCAGGCCAGACTGGATGGGAGAGTAAATATGCCTTTGCCTTTAACACGGGGGGGGGGGGGGGGGTTCTTCTAAACAAAAAAAAATACAAACTAAGCATCAGGTGGGGAAAGGAGGCCTAATACCATCTGCGCAAAGCCCTGTGCAAACCCCACAAAGAACAAGATTAATCAGCCTTCCAACCAGCTAGGATCCCAATTATTAGGCTTGTACTAGTAATATTATTTACATTGAACCCCCCCTGCATCTTAAAGGCAAAGCAGCAACTTAAGAGAAATAAAAGAGAAACTGATAAGTGCCTTCCACACCGTCTCAAAATAATGGCTGAACCAGGCCCAACCTTGATGTGACATCATTCAGAAAGTCTAGCACTCCATAGTTTTCTTTAAATAAGAGGTGTACCAGATGCTTTTGGTCATTGCAAACAGCAGACAGAGAAGCGGAAGGCCTCTGGCCAATATTGCACCCGCTCTCCAAACCTAAACCAGTTTGGCTTAAAGAGAAATAAAGAATGTGAGATCTAGTCTGGCCTTCAAAATCACCCTAAGGGAGAGTTTGGATCATAAAGTGACGTGTGTGCATCACTGTGGTTCCCTTCCCCTTTAACTGTGCACCCAATGTTGTCTTCCAAAAAGATGGGCAGATGGCTGCCACTAACCAGAGAGATCTCCTGGTTTCTGGCCAAAAAGATGGCAAGGATAGCTATAGCCAAGAAGCTTCCCCAGAGCTGGCTTCTTCCAGATGTGTTAGATGACAACTCCCATCATTCTTAGCCAACATGGTGGTAGGGATGTTGGGGGGTTGGGCCAACACAACTGGAGGATGCGAAGTGGAGAGAGGATGCCAAAGAAAATTGAATTCCCCTCCCAAGAGATAGGCCTATAATATGTCCAAGCGGTTTGGGAAGGTGAATTTTTTTCTTGATGACTCACAAAATCCCCAAGTATTTTGCACAAGAATATCCTGATGGATCACACGCCAGCAGAAGATATGCTAAGGAGAACTTGCTTACCCACACAAACCTAAAACTTTCGGTCAAGTTTCTTTAGAAACCATTCCAAATAAACCCTAGTACCTTTTAATGAATTTCTTTTTCAGAATATGTTTTGAAAGAGATAAAAACTTATGTATCTTGAACTGTTTTTTAATGTTTCCTTTCATACCAAGGAAACATGTACATTTTTTAGTGAAGGAGGTAGAAATTTTTAAAAAAATTACTCCACACCAAGGATTATTGTCTTCTTTAAGTCTTTGTTCAGTAATGAAACTGAGACCCACCCCCAGTATTTTTGTTTTCCCTATAAGACAGTACTTTTGCCATTAAAAAAACAACAGTAATTTAAATACCATATGCAGCTTAAACATGGAGTTAGCTACTCATCTGACTTCCCAAAAGGATTTAAAAGTATAGAAAACAGCTCAGAAACTCAAATAATAGAATGTTTAAGCACAATCCTCTGAAGTTCCCAAGGGTGCTAAAATTCAGTTCCCAAATAGGATCCAAGACAGAAAAGGTATGACTTGTCATCGGGACATATTTCCAAGAGACACAACGGAGATGTGTTATGTTATGTGCTCAACATAACATTCCGTTATAGGAGAAAATTCACCACCATCCCATCCCAGCTTAATTTTCCTGATCTGCGTTCTAAAAAAACTGGGGAATCATGGACCCAATTTTCCTCACATTTTCTCCCGTTGATGTGGCCCGATGCCCCCATTTGTGACCAAGTATAATCCTTCCCTTTTTTTAATGCATGGACAATTGTTCCCATGGAGACAGCTTCCCACCCAACCTTGATCATTTCCCTGTAATTGGATCTCCCTGCCATACAGTCCTTGGTGCACCTTCACACATATGCTAACAACCCTCAGCTCCCTTCCCCTGTGATACTGCCCTCAAGGGCATGATGCCCATCATCCTTGGCATGTAACAACTGGTGCTGCTGGAAGGTAAGTTGGTGGAAGAACCTCTTCGAGCAGATGGTGCAGGAGAAGGTCTCTTCTTCCTTAGACCTGCTGTGGACCTTGGTGTGGGCGGCCAACCGCTTGGCCGTCCGGAAGGCTTTGCCACAATGGGGGCATCGGTGGCGTCTCTTGTCCGTGTGGATGTGAAGGTGGTTCTTGAGAGCCAGAAGGTTGTAGAAATCCTTCTGGCACGTGGGGCAGTGGTAGAGGCCGGTTGCATGGGCCTTCTTGTGATTAAGCAGACTACCAGGATGGCGGTACGTCCGCTCACAGCTATGACACTTGTAAGACTGGTCCTCCAGCAGCTTGCTGGCTGCCACCAGGCCCTTAGTACTGTCCCCTCCTTCCTCAGCTTGATGCCTTCTTAGGTGATGCATCAGATCCCTGGAGGCCCGATAAGCCTTGCCGCAATCTGAGCACTCCAAACGTTTCTTTGCACGCACACGATTGTGGTTCTTCTGGGAAGAGCGGTTGAGAAAGCGTTTGGGGCGCAGCTGACTCTGCAGAGTGCCAACAGGTGCCTCTCCGTGGTTACTCCCCTGCTCCCTTTCAGAATCTGCTTTAGTTCTCTCAGATTCTTGCCCTAGTGTGGCCTTGCTGCAAGGGTGGGGCCGGCGCTGGTGTCTGTGCAATTGCCGTTGCCACTTGAAGGCTTTGCCGCAATCAGGACACTGATGGCGTTTCACTTCGTAGTGGATGCGCTGGTGGTTCTTCAGGGACATGAGGTTGGGGTAAGCCTTACTGCACAAGGCACAGGTGAAGTGCCCAACCTTGTGGCTCTTCTGATGGTTGAGCAAGCTGCCCGCATGGCGGTACGAGCGCCCACACTGCCCGCACCTGTAAGGACGATCTTCAGGATCTGGAGGATGCTTAGCGGTGGCTGGAAGGAGCGTGAAAGTTTCTGCCTTGCCCGCTCGCTTGCCCCGAATGGATCTCTGGACAGAGTGGAAAGAAGGCTCCAGTTTCCTGTCCCGATGCACACGCTGGTGGCTGGCCAACTGCTTCTGGAGCCGAAACGCTTTGGGGCACTCAGAACATCGATAGCGTTTGGTTTCAAAGTGGGTGCGGTTGTGGTTTTTGAGGGCCATGAGGTTGTAGAACTGCTTCTGGCAAACACTGCAGTGAAAGAGGCCCGTCTTGTGTGTCTGTTTGTGGTTGATCAGACTGCCTGCGTGCTTGTAGCTACGTCCACAAACATCACACTGGAAGGGGCGTTCCAAGGAAGAGCCTTCCTCTTCTGCTGGAGGACCCTTCTCCTCTCCTGCTCCTTCTTTCTCTTTCTCAATTGCCTCAGTTCCCTGTAGTGCCCAGTGGGCCTCCTTTTTCTCATACCCCTCTCCAGAAATATCATATTCCCAGGCCTCTCTGCTCTCAGACAGGCTTGAGTTCAACTCTTCTCCTTGTTCCAATCTTTCTTTTCCAACTGGAGAGGCAAGGAAAGAATTGCTTGGAGGAGCTTCTCCATTTTGGGAACCGTCACACAGCTTGTCCTTCAGCTTCTCGTAAGCACACGGCAGCCCCCTTTCCACAACAGGAATTGGTTGTCGAAGTTGTGGGACGCTGCCATTCATCTTGCATCTTGGATGGTTTCGAAGGTGATTCCGATAGGCAGACAGATTACGGTACTGCCGACAACAGATGTCACATTGGTAATCTCCAATCAGGTGGATCTTTTTGTGATTGACTAAGCTGCCACCGTGCCGGTATGTCTTGCCACACTGATCACAAGCATAAGGCCGGTTGTCCAGGGGTTCGTCAGCCATAGCTAGTGCTTCCACCAAAGGTGGGGGCAGAGGGGACGGGTCATCCTCTATGCGTGGACCTCGTCGGAGTTGGATGGAAGTATCCGCCAAGGCTGCAGCTTTCTCCTCCAGATGTCCATTGCTGTGCTCTTCTAAGCTGGCCATATCGTCAAATGTCTGCCCACAATAGCCACAGATGTGGGAGAGGAGCTGGTCCTCTTCTTGATCCCCTGCACCATCCAGCTGTTCCTCAGTTTCCCTTTTCAGCACATCCTGACTCTCACTCTGTGTTTCACCCTCCTCGTGCAAGAAGTGGTGGTGATGCTGAAGGCTCTCCCCACTGGGGAAGATCATACCGCAGAGGCTGCAGAGAAAGGGCTGCTCCTCAGCACCGCCTTCACCCATGGGGTTGTCCTGGTTGGATGCTGTGGCCTTGGCATGTCCATGGAAATGGTTTTTTAGAGCCAGAAGTGTAGGATACTCTTTAGGGCAGAGGGAACACTGGTAGATGCCCGTTTGATGGGTCTGCCTATGGTCAATCAAGCTCTTGGCCTGGTCAAAGCCCAGCCCGCACTGCTCACACAGGTAGGGAAGCTCTTCAGAATCGCCAGGCAATGGTGAAGACCCTTGTGACTGTGACTGCCAGCCATTTACTATCGCATCTTCTTCCAGAACGTTGCAACTATCTCTCAGTTCCTCTGCTAAAGATAAAGCCACAGGCACGGGAGCACTAGCTTCGG
This sequence comes from Liasis olivaceus, assembly GCA_030867105.1. Taxonomy (NCBI): domain Eukaryota; kingdom Metazoa; phylum Chordata; class Lepidosauria; order Squamata; family Pythonidae; genus Liasis; species Liasis olivaceus. Next base: position 100,611,562 of record CM061351.1, read on the forward strand.
TTTCAGTTTCCTCGTTCATGGTCACCCGTGTCTCAGACAGTCCTCTTCGGGGTCTCTGATGGCCACGCAAATGGCTCTTAAGGGAGGCTACATTTTGGAAGTGTTTGCTGCAAAGTGAACAGCTGAAGTCCCCAGTCTGGTGTGTCTGCTTATGATTGATGAGGCTCCCTGAATGCCGGTATGATTTGCCACACAGGTCACACTCATAGAGACGCTGGATAGAAACAGGTGGGTCAGTTCCCTCAGCCATCTCTTCCAAATGCTCCCCTCCACTGTGGTGTTGCACAGCATGATTTTGCAGGCCAGCCACAGTGGAAAAGGCCATCCCACACTGGTGACAAACATGAGACATCTCCGAGGCCGGAAGGATGTCCTCGGCCACAGCTGCTCCATTCTCCAGGGCTTCTACATCCTGCTTAATAGTCTGGAGAAGATCTGCTTCCTGAGAATGAAAGACACCAAGCCTAGGTACCTCTGCTGCTTCTATGTCCTCTGCACAGGGCAGATGGCGCAGCTGGTGGAGTTGGAATTCAGCCTCTTCCTCAAAACTCTCTCCACAATTACTGCAGGTCAAGCCATCCCCTAGTTCTTTGCCCCGCATGCGCGCAGCTCGCAAATGGACGCGGACATGATTCCGAAGTGCCATAAGGTTGGAGTATTGTTTGGGGCAGATGGAGCATTGGAAGATTCCTGTCTGATGCGTGTGGCGATGGTTCACAAGACTGCCACGGTGTCGATAACTCCGCCCGCAATCTTCACAACGGTAGGGTCGCTCCTCCTCTCCGACAACCCTTTCTTCCTCTTCCTTTGGACAGGTGGCTCCTCCCCACGCATCCAGGGGCTGTGTTGGGCAGTCGTCAGGGCAGTTCTGTGCTTTCTGTGGGTCTAAAATCCCAGATGGGTGCTGAGAGGCCTCTTCTGGTGCCGATGAGTTCAGCTTGGACCTGAGATGGACCCGCAAATGGTTCTTCAAGGCGGCCAGATTGTACAACTGTTTTGAACAGACAGTACAACTGTACACCCCAATCTGGTGGCTCTTCTTGTGGTTAATAAGGCTCCCTGCATGGCGGTATGTCCGACCACAGTCCCCGCAGCGGAAGGGACGCTCTTCAGACATGGGATAGCCATCCTCACCCTTCAAACGTGCTTCCCAAGCTCCATTGGAGCTGGGTGCTACTTGTAAAGGGCTGCTACCTTCAGCCTCTTCTTCGTCTGCCTCCTCTGGGTAAAGGCAACTGTGTTCCTTCAGCTCCTCCTCATTTGCGAAGGTCCCACCACAGCGGACACACAGCTCTCCATCAGGATTACAGCGTTCACCACCACCAGCCTTGGAGGTGTCTTTGAGGCTACAGGGGGCCCTGTCCCCAAAGTCTGTGCCTACCGGTGGTGGCTGATAGATATCCAATTTTGCCGAAGTTTCTATGGAGTCCTCCTCCCACATGTCATGCTCTGAATCCTCCCAGGCTGGCAAGTCTGCAGATTTGCTCTCCTCCTGGCTGTGGGCTTTCTGGTGGCTCAGCAGCTCCGAAGGCAACCGGAAGGCTTTGTGGCAAAACCGGCATTTGTAGGGCCGATACTCAGAGTGGAGACGAGCATGGCTTCTAAGGGCCATGAGGTTGGAGAATTCCTTGTAGCACATGGCACACTGATAGACCCCCAGTGTGTGGCTCTGCTTGTGATTGGTCAGGCTGCCAGCATGCTTGTAAGCCTTGTCGCACTGGTTGCACTTGTAGCGGCGCTCATCCTCAACGGCAGTCAGGAGCCCGGGCTCTTCCCCCTCCTCCTCATGCCCCGGGAGCCGCTCCTGCTTCTCCCCTTCCATCTTGATTGGAAACTCCTGCTGAGAAAAGTCAGCTGGCACCACCGATTCAGCAATGTACTTCTCCAGGTTGGTCAACAGGCTGCCACTGCTGCCCTCCATCCCAGAACTGGGGTCCACTTCAGATGAAGATGCGTCCTGGCCCCTTTGGAGGCTGTAACTCCCACCAGTCCTGCCTTCTTCCTCCTGCTCCTGGTTGGCCTGAGCCACACAGTGGTGGCCGGGAAGCTGGAAGGAAGTCCGGAAACTTCTCCCGCAGTCTGGGCATTTGTGACGCTTCTCTTCCGTGTGAGTGCGCAGGTGACTCTTCAGAGACATGGGGTTGGAGAAATCTTTGTGGCACAGCAGGCAGCGGAAAAAACCCACCTCATGGGTCCGGCGGTGATTCACCAGGCTGCCGGCGTGGCGGTAGCTCCGCGGGCACTGCTTGCATTTGTATGGCCGCTCCTCCTGTACCACAGGTGGCTCACAGGTCAGGGCAGCATCCCCCTCAGCCATTGCTCACAGCCAATATCCTTCTTAACTCTGGTTCTCTTTAAAGAGGGAGCCACGGGCATTTGGGAGCACCCTTCGGTCCCATTGCACAGCCTCTGGTCCCCTCTTCTCTCCCAACCATTCCAAGACCTGCAGAGAGAAGGAGGGATAGTAATAAGGAGGAATCCCCATGATCAGACTGAGCATTACATGGAAGAAATGATCAAAAGCTACTGATCACATCTTTGTGTAGAGTCAGCACAGAGAGGGCTTTTCTCTTCTCTGTACAGAATTTGAGTTCAGGTTTTCTATCCTGCCAAACTTGGAGTTGGCTTTAAAAAAACTGGCTGTGGTATGATAATAGGAAAGCACATGAATGGCAATCAGAGAGGAAGTGAAGAAACCTGGGTATTTGGGTTAGAGTTTTATTTAACAGAGATGGGAGACTTTTTTTCCTAATGGATGCCTGATTTTCTGGGGGGAACCAGTGAGGGGAGGGGTGGGCTGGGCCAGAGCCAAGCTGTTCTTACTGCATGCCACCTTCTTCTCTCATTTTACTGGCTGACAGAGAGAGATCAAGACTTTCTAGAGCAGTGTTTCTCAACCTTGGTCACTTTTAAGATGCGTGGGCTTCAACTCCCAGAATTCCTGAGCAAGCATGCTGGTGGGGAATTCTGGGAGTTGTAGTCCACGCATCTTCAAGTTGCCAAGGTTGAGAAACACCGTTCTAGAGATTTATGGAGTAATTGTGGGAGCCTTTCCCCACTCCTTTTGTTGTTCCCCTCATTTCAGATTCCCCCCCATTTTTATCTCTAGCATCTGTTTCTCCTGCTGGTTCCCCCCCCCTCCGCATATTTAGAGCAGACCAGCATATTGCCCATCTGCTACATCCCTTTAACTCAGAGAAAGCTCTGCGAAATGCAGAAGTTAATTTTGGATAGCTTTTTATTTAGCTATAGACTCCTCCATAGGCAGTTTCTTAAAAAGATTTTTCTGATTTCCCCCCCATTTATAGAGTTTTATAACTTCACTACCTTTTTAAAATTCCTTCCCTTAGTCCTCTCCTTTTCAAAATCTGAAAGGTCTAAACCACATTGGTGTCACCTGCAAGCATAACTGCATGCAAGAATGCAATCCATGTTGCTTGTTCTTGCAGTTTCAAAGGTACTGTGAGAAACGAGAATGCAGCTTCATCAAAAGGCACCATTCAGGAGAGCCAACAGTAAGAGATCTGTTTCTTTCTTTCTTTCTTGTTCCTGCTTCGTTAATGGAAAGTTGTGCCTTCAAGTCAGTCTTGAATCTGGTGACTGCTTGGACAAGTCCCTGCAATTTTCTTGGCAATGTTTTTCAGAAGTGGTTTCCCACTGCCTTCTTCCTAGGGCTGAGAGGAAGTCACTCAGTTGGCTTCATGTCCAAGGCAGGACTAGAACTCATGGTCTCCTGCTTTCTAGCTTGGTGCCTTAAAGCACAACATCAGCCCATCTCAAGATCTATAGTCAGGCAAACCTTTTATTAGAGCATGCACCAAAATGCCCACCAACCCACCCCCAAAGAGGAGAAGATAACAGGAAAAGCATACTGATCACTTGGTCTGGCTGGAGGACTTGTCCATGATGGGGTAATATTAAAAGGCATAAACTTTTGTGAACTGCACTCTAATCTCTCCGGATATTCTACCGCAGACCTCCAAGTGACTGCTTTGGAAAAAACAGGAGTCTAACAGCACTACTGAGTGAGGGTTTGTTGAACTCACATCAACCAAAATGTTTCAGCCAATCTCAAAAGGTCTCAACATACACAATGGGTTTTTAACTCATTACAACAGTGTTTCTCAACCTTAGCAACTTTAAGATGAGTGGACTTCATTTCATATTGATTTCGGACCTTGATGAAATATTCATTTCATCATTCATATTGATGATTCATTCTTCGGCTCTTAACGTATAATCTTGGCTGGGGCCAATAAGCATAGCTGGCTAGGGAATTCTGGGAGTTGAAGTCCACTCATCTTAAAGTTGCTAAGGTTGAGAAACACTGCATTATAATCATTAATTGATAAGGTACTTGTAATCTATCTCTCATGTAAACTGCATCTGCACAACCAACCAGTTTTCCCCTCCCTTCCTCATCCCAATTTAAATCCTACCTCAGTCTAGCCATTCCATGTATCTGACAAAATGAGATGCAGCTCATGAAAGCTCATGACTTTTAATAAAGATCTGTTTATCCAAAAAGGTGCTATCAGACTCCAATCCTTTAACTTTGAGCTCTCAGCAATTCTTCATGTCCTCACAAGGGGGAAAAACTCAGGCTCCTGGCATCGACTGGGTGGCTGTCTCTGTGCCTGTTTAATTTGGCTAGCCATACCAACCAGGATCTACTGAATAAACCAACATCAGCTGATTTCACCCAACACAGTAAACCACAATCCACAGTTTACAAGCCATAGTGGTTCAGTTCATACAATATGCTAAAACACAAAGAAGCAAACTACATGCTGGCTTAATATGTTGGGACTAAGTGACTCTTGGCCGCAGATTCTCATACCATTCTCCCCTTCATATCTGGAGGGTACTTCTGCGAAGAAGACTGCTATATGCATGTGCTCTAATTTTTCCATCTCTCTCTCTTGCAATGTCTTCCCCCAAGAACCAACCAGTAGCAAATCAGAAAAGGAGCCAGTCACAAGCACTGGAATAAATGGTCTCTGAATGCCGTCTTCTTAGAAAAGGGTCATGCCAGGACACAAGAGTAAATGTTGTTGTGCCCTGGTTGTAGACTTCCTGGAAACATCTGACTGGTTGTGGTAGGTATTAGAATATTGATGATTCATTCTTCGGCTCTTAACGTATAATCTTATTGTGAAATTTGTTACCAGAAAATATAGCAATGGCTATTGCCCAGGTTGTTTGGGGGAAGGAAAAAAAGATTTGATATTGTCACAGACAAGATAATTATCAGTAGCTATTACAGCAAACAGCTAAATTGGTCTCTTCACATACAGAGCAGTATGCCCTCAACCAGTTACTTGTCAAAAAATAAAATCTTCATCCTCTGCTTGTCTGGTATGAAACAAAATGCTCAGTTATTGGGGTCATGGATTAATCTACCTAAACAATTCTTATGCACTTATTGTATGAGTGCTGTTAGCTTCCTTTAGGCATTCATTGGACAAGGTAGAAGTTTTATAACAAACATATGTATGTGCTACCTAGTGTCTAAAATAAAAGCTGCTCAGAGGACAAATGTATCAAGGAAACCACAGTATCTTTTTTAAACCTAAACTAGCAAGTTTCAGCTTCTGGGACTTAAATCCAGTTAAGAACAGGAGGCACAGATAAGTAACAATAAATCAAGTGACCTCAAATTATGAGGATGAATCCTCAACATTCAAAAGAGAATAGTTATATATCCAATTTGTGGTTGGGTGTGTTAAAACAGGCTTTTGTTGCAGAGATGTAGAACAACCTTTTCCAGTTTGATGCCTTCCAGGACAATGGACTATAATTTCCCTGTTCTCTAAGAACAGAAACGCTGAGAATTGTGTTTGGAAAGGGGCAGGGAACTACCTTAGTTCTGAGAGTATAGGTCAGAAGTTTAGGATTTTCTGAAGCAGACCAAAACAATAGTTTCATACATCATTCTAAGGAACAAGGTCCTTGGAATTTATCCCCAATTCTGACAAAAGATGGGTATAACAAACTAGGTATTTCACTGCCCATAACAGTTTAATTTCACTATATGCTATTCTTTTATTTTTGTTCTGCTCAATCACAGAAATTTTCTTGTTTGTCTTCTTTTGCCCAACTATTTTATTCTAATCTCAATGCACAAAGAGACATCTAGGAAGCAGTGATGTACTTCAAGCTGATTTTTTCCCCCTCACTCAACAAAAAAGAGCATGGGTTTTATATAAGCAGACATACAAGCTTTATTATATTACTCTGGACCCAGGCTTTTCCCAATCTTTACTTTCCAGATGGTTTGGCCTGTAATGCCCATCAGCCCTGAACCTGACCATACAAAATTGTTGCTAATGGGAGTTGCAATTTAAAACATTTGGATGCCACCAAATTGGAAAAATTATATGTTGAATACAAGCACGCATACACATACACAAATAAGTTATTTTCTTACCTCTCAGATCATTCTGAATTTTCCAGATGAGCATAAAAAATATTTATCAGGAGCCACTGACACAAATTTCCTTCCCCCAAAAGCAGGGAATACGGCCAAGACCAAGACATATTACCGTACATTGAAACACGCACAAGACACAAACAAGTTGGGGATGAGTTGTGTAAATTGACTTTTCTGGTCTGGGACAGAGTTCAAGCTACACAGTAGGCCCCCTGAATTTCCAAGAGCAAAGGCATTCAAAGGCGACATTCTTCAGGATCAAGGCAGGCCTTCAGAGCCCCATCTTCAGAGCAGGAGGTATCAAGAAAGAAGCCTCAGACCCAGAGGCTGAAGAAGACACGAGGACCCTGAGTGCTAAGAGAGGCTGGGAGCTGGACCTCCAAGCGTAGACTCCAGTGCATTTCAGGACATCCCACCGGGAAGCATCCCGTTCAAGTAGGGGAGCAGCAGCCAGCAGGTATTCCGGGGTTTCTAAGGCATCCACAGGAGAGGCAGTCTTCGGGCGTCCGAGGAGGCCGCGACCAGCAGCTACGAGCGGGGCCGAAAACCCTGAGATTCGGATTCAGGAGCGCGGCGGAGGCGCCCCGTTCACCACCCCCCTTCCCGGGAGGCTCGAGGTGGACGGGCGGGATTCAGAGTCCGCGCGGGATCCCGCCCTGAGGTAGAAAAGAGGCCCCACGACGCCCCTCCGTTTCCCGGGAAGAGACCCGCCGAGCCCTTCGCTTCCTGCTCGGCGAGCAACGGACGGAGCGGCCCGCGGGGAACAAAACGGGGGAGGCAAGCCGGGCAGCCCAAGCCCTCGGACGCCCCGCCGCTCCCTGCCGGGTCCCGCACGCCGGGCTGGGCGGCCCCGCAACGCCTCTTGCCCCGAGACCCCGGGATTCACTGGCAGGAGTCCCGGAGGAGAGGGCAACAACAAATACTTCCTTTTGTTGCTAGGAAACAGGAAATGTGCACTCCTCAAAGCGTCCCCCCACCAGGCGAGACGGGATCAGACTTCCCGTGCCGCTTTTTCTCTATGGTAAGCGGAAGCGTCCTGTCCAAAGCTGTCCCCCTGCCCGCCCCAAAGTCGTAATTTAAAAAAAAAAAAGTTTAAACGCGTATTTTCGGTGATCATCTACCAATCTCCCGTTCTCATCTCGGGAGGCCTATAAGAAAAACCTTCACGGGGAAGTTAACGGGTAGAGGCATTCCGTTAGACCGGAAGTGTCGAAACGAGCATGGAGGGTTTAAGAGTTTCTATCTCTACGTATCTCTGCAGACGGAGACTGCAGCCATGAAATTAAAAGACGCTTGCTCCTTGGGAGGAAAGCTATGGCAAACCTAGATAGCATATTAAAAAGCAGAGACGTCACCTTGCCGACAAAGATCCGCATAGTCAAAGCTATGGTTTTTCCAGTAGTAATGTATGGCTGTGAGAGCTGGACCATAAAGAAGGCTGAACGCCGAAGAATTGATGCCTTTGAACTGTGGTGCTGGAGAAGACTCTTAAGAGTCCCCTGGACTGCTAGGAGGTCAAACCAGTCAATCTTAAAGGAAATCAACTCTGATTGCTCATTGGAAGGATTGATAATGAAGCTCAAGCTCAGATACTTTGGTCACCTAATGCGAAGAGAGGACTCTTTGGAAAAGACCCTGATGCTGGGAAAGATGGAAGGCAAAAGGAGAAGAGGACGGCAGAGGATGAGATGGCTAGATAGCATCACTGAAGCAATGAGCATGAAATTGAGCAAACTGAGGGAGGCAGTGAAAGATAGGAAGGCCTGGCGCAATATGGTTCATGGGGTCACGAAGAGTCGGACACGACTTAACGACTAAACAACAACAACAACAATCTCTACGTGGACCGCCCTCTGTCGTATTTCCGGTCTAAGATAGAACGGCTTTTCCTTTCCCCCACCGGTGTGAAATGGTTTCGCCATAGAGATTCCAAAGGGTAGAGCGGCGCTGAAAATCTACTCCTAAAAGAGAATACTGAACAATGGAAGCGCGTCGTCTTCCCCAGAAGTTCCGCTTGAACGTGTTTCTCTTTTTCTGCTTTTTTTTTTGATCGCCTCTTGTGGAGTGTCACAAAGATATAGGGCCGTGCAATAGAATGGACTGGACAGCATCTATAGTTCCGCGACGCACATCTCCGTTGCCTCTCTCCTTAGCGGAAGGAGAGCCTTGATGTCAGAACTGCTTGCTACCCAGCAGCTCTCGGGCAGAAATTTATCCCAGAAACCCCCTGGGCCTCATCGGGGGAAGCTGCCCCCTTTTTGTTGCAATGAAAAGGAACAGCAAAAACAAAACACGAACTAAGGAAAGCTTGTGAAAGCAGTTGGTTTATTGCAGAAAGAGATCCGGTTCTGCATTCTGCTCTAGCCTGTCAGAACCACTCATGTCTCTGGGATTTCTTTCCATATCACACATTTGGTCACAGCAGATGGTCAAGGCCACGTTAGCATTTGGATGGGAGACCACACGGAAATCCCGGAGCGATAGACTTGACTGAGAAGTCGGGGGAAAAAAAAAGCGGGAGCCACTGCCGTATTACCGCCCAGAAAACCGTAGGGACACATCCATGAAGTCATCGGGAGTGAGCTCGAGTCAAGGCAGTTTGGGCTGCCATGAGGCAAAGCCAAACCATTTCGGAAATGCCACACCCCCGCTGGTGCGCCCGCCAAATCGCTCCCCGGGGCGGCTTCGCCACACATCCGCTTTGTGCAACGCCTGCCCGCTCCCTCTCGCCGTGCCAGGATGTGCCACACTTCCTGCCGTCCCTCGCCTCCCCTTGCCCCCTTCGCTCCCCACTCCTCCTAAGCCAGCGAGGCGAGAATCGAGGTCTCCTCCCTTCGCCTCAAATGCAGCCGCTGCTCTTCCAGCCGGAGTGAGAGGAGGAGCGGGGCGGGGGGCAGCCCTGCAGTTCCAGCTAATTGCTGGCGGACCGCCCCGCGCCTCCATTTCCTCTCCTTCCTCCGCGGTCCTAGCGCTCCGCCTCATGGAGCCGCAGAGAAAGGGGAAAGCCCATAGACAAAGGAGAGAGCAGGTAAGGGGGGCCGGGGCGAGGGGGACACGCCGCTCGCGCGCGCCTTTGCTCCGCGGGGCTTCGGCTCTGCTCCGCTCCGCTCCGCGCCTCGCGCGCTGGAGGGACAAGCGCCCCGAGGACCCAAAGGCTGGTCCTGATGCAAAGCCCTGATGCGCCCTCTCCCCGCCTCGCAGGTCGCTGTCCCCTGGTCCTAAAGACAGCCATTTTGCCGGGGGTCTCCAGAGACGCCTCTCGCTTGGATGCAAAGAGTCGCTGCTGCTGCTGCTGCTGCTGCTGCTGCTGCTGCTGCTGCTGCTGCTGGCGGCGGCGGCGGCGGCGGCGTCGCCTTTGCCCACCGCCTGCTGGGAGGCGGCGGCGGCGGCGCCAGAAAGCCGAGAGGGTGCGGGCTGCTGGCCTTCCGCCTCCCTTCGGGGTCCCTCGGTCCTAGAGACAGCCATTTTGCAGACGGGTCTCCGGCCGGCCGGCCGGCCGGGGACCTTTGCGCCTCGGCCGGGGCGACCGAGGTCTCTCCGATGCCGCAGTTGCGGGCGCGGCTGGCGGGCATCAGCTCTGGAGGCCGCTGGATCTTGGCCGCGAAAGCCGGCGGGATCGGGACACGCGTCGGTCGTAAAGCGCTGCACGATTTGGGCTGCGGCCGACTGGCAGAGTTACGAGCTAGCTAGTTAGTTGCCCTTTTGGAAACTATGTTGGCAATGAAGAAGCAGCGCTCCCCAGTCGAGTTTCGGCTCTTGCAACTCCCGGGCATCGTCCCTGCGGACTGGGCATTGTAGCGCACGAGCGCATCGGGGGGACCCGGGCGAGGAAGGCGGTTCTAAGCCCGCTGACACAAATGGGTGCTAGCAATCGACCGGCCTTTCCTTTGTCCCTTCCGTTTATTTAAAGGAAAAGAAGCAGCGTTTCTTCTAGCCCTCGTAAAAGACAGCACATAACGTCTTCTTCTGGGGATGCTTTTAACAGCAAATCTACCCAGCCCACTTACATGATTGTGTCCCCCGTGCCATCCAACCCCCTGCACCAGGATCATTCGGGGACGTCCAGGTCATGGCCCCCGTTTGCCAGGGCGTGGCCAGGAGCGGGGCCTTCATGGTGGTGGCACCCTGGCATGGAACGCTGTCCTGAGGGAAGTATGGCTGGCCGCCATGCTTTCTCCTTAGACCAGTGTTGTCCAAACTTGGCCAAACTTTAAGATTTAAGATTGGCTGGCTGGGGAATTCTGGGAGTTGAAGTCCACTCATCTTAAAGTGGCCAAGTTTGGACAACACTGTCCTTAGACAATCAAAAAAGGCCGATCCAGGACCAGATTGTTTTTCTAGTGGCTTTTTAAAAAAGTGAACGTTGTTTTTAATTTTTGCATTATTTTAAGAATTGTTGGTTTATATTGAGTGTTTTGTTTTATTTAAGTTTGCTTTTATTACTCCTTCATAAAGTGCTCTGGGCTTCTTTGAGAGGAAAGGTAAATAAATAAAGGAAACAAGGAAATGACAGAAAAGCTTTTCAGATCTCTTTGCTGATGAAGAGAAAGGGTTTGCTCTATTTTTTTTGCAAAAGGCTGGCCTTGGTTCTAAATTGCCAATTATTCTGGGATTGGTATTTTGTCCACCCCCTGCTTTCCATCTGCTGAAGAATAATGTTACAGCTTACTTTAAAAAAAATACCCTGTCTAATCTCACTGAATACATTAATCAATATTGAGTAGCCATAGAAAATATTATGACATGGAACTCGTTATACATAAAGTACATCTTCATTCAGGGAAACGCTCAGTTTCCCCCCCAAATCAGCATGAGTGCTTCTCCCTCAGATGTGCTGAACTGGGCTGGATAAATGAAACAGGAATTGGGCCTGATAAATAGACAGTTGGGACCTATTTAGGTCTTACAAGGCCAACCACTCTGGGCATGACGGAAGTCAATAGTCCAACCCGACTGAAGGGTACCAGATTGTTAAAGGCAGTTGTAGACTGAAAAGCAGTGATGTCATGCAGCTTTGGGGTGATGGAAGTTGTAGTCCAAGCATCTGGGGCAGTGGAGAAGGCTAGAACATCTTAATGCAAGAAGGTGAAGAGAAGGCTAGAACATCTTAATGCAAGAAGCCCTGAGTGGAGAAGGCTAGAACATCTTAATGCAAGAAGCCCTGAGCTTGGAGCTTGGAGATCAGCCAGATGTGATTATCATAGATTCGTACAGTTTCACCCTGCTTCTGTTTTTCTTCTGCTCACTCTCTTCTTCCAAATAATCTGGTTGTCATTCTAGATCTGATTGTGCAGCCTTTTATATTCCATCTTACACTGCTGTTCCATACCTGTGTTTCCTTCCCTTCCCTTCCCTTCCCTTCCCTTCCCTTCCCTTCCCTTCCCTTCCCTTCCCTTCCCTTCCCTTCCCTTCCCTTCCCTTCCCTTCCCTTCCCTTCCCTTCCCTTCCCTTCCCTTCCCTTCCCTTCCCTTCCCTTCCCTTCCCTTCCCTTCCCTTCCCTTCCCTTCCCTTCCCTTCCCTTCCCTTCCCTTCCCTTCCCTTCCCTTCCCTTCCCTTCCCTTCCCTTCCCTTCCCTTCCCTTCCCTTCCCTTCCCTTCCCTTCCCTTCCCTTCCCTTCCCTTCCCTTCCCTTCCCTTCCCTTCCCTTCCCTTCCCTTCCCTTCCCTTCCCTTCCCTTCCCTTCCCTTCCCTTCCCTTCCCTTCCCTTCCCTTCCCTTCCCTTCCCTTCCCTTCCCTTCCCTTCCCTTCCCTTCCCTTCCCTTCCCTTCCCTTCCCTTCCCTTCCCTTCCCTTCCCTTCCCTTCCCTTCCCTTCCCTTCCCTTCCCTTCCCTTCCCTTCCCTTCCCTTCCCTTCCCTTCCCTTCCCTTCCCTTCCCTTCCCTTCCCTTCCCTTCCCTTCCCTTCCCTTCCCTTCCCTTCCCTTCCCTGAGTTCTGGGGTTGGAACATGATTTTGGGGCAAGGTAAGTTGAATTTTTCTGAGAGGGAGAGGCCTGAGCTGGCCTGCAGGGAACATCTGTAAATTCTGCTGCCCGAATTGTGCTGGTGGGCTTGTTGGCCTGAGCCCCACAGCACGGCTGGACAGACCTTGGCCCCTGAGCTTTCCTGCCCAGCCCTGTTTTTTTCAGCCACCAGAGCACTGCCTGGCCAACGATGAAAATGAAATTTGGCAGCAGAAGACTGAAATAAGTGTTGAGGGGTTTTACCAGAATAAAAATAAAAAATAACTGTATTAAACCTTCTATAGGTTTGTGTCCTATTTTACCTTTCTAAGAGAAACAAGAAACACCCGCCTTTCCAATGTCATGGCATCACTGCCAAATTCCCTGCTAGATCAGGGGCAATCTCTCTCTCTCTCTCTCCCTCCCTCCCCCCCCATCTGCCACCACTCCAGCTGTGCTCAGAGGCACCCTTGCATGCTCTTATGTATACTATCTCTAGACATGCATTTGGGGGGTGCCTTTAAACCCTGGGCAAACCTCCTGCTGCTGTTTTTTATTATCCAGCAGCAAACCATCTTTCCTCCTGGTAGGAAACGGTTCTGCCATGCTTTCGCACCTGCCATCTTTCTCTGAGGGCTCCGCTACACCCCCAGGTTTTGGGTTCTTCAAAGCCAAATTAAAGGAAGCTTATGAATAATTGCAGTTCTGCTTGGGGAATTCCAGGAACTCCACTTGCGAGAGGCTTCTGGTTTTATTTTACCTTTCTCCAAAATCTTCTGTGTCCTGTTATCCTGTTATCTGCATCTGATGGCCTTCTTATCCTCCCCCTCTGCTTCTCCCCAGATCCTAAATCCAACCATCTTGCAAAGAACAGGCAAATTCCCCACCATCTGTTCTTGCAGAGCAGAGGAAACAAGCAGCCTATTCCACCTGCTTCCCTCTCACCCCCCAATTATGGATGCTGACCTCTTAAACTACGCACACTTTTTTTTTTACATTTAATTTCTGGAATCCAAAGTAGATTTGTGTTCGTTCCCTTTTGCTTTATTTTTGGTCAGTTACACACTCCTTACAAACAACATTTCATAAAAGTCTTGCATCATAAAAATTCTGATGCCATATATACTCCCTGTGTAATTTGCATATAAATTGTACAGAATAGATCTCACTCCCACTTGAACCCTTCAAAAGTGATGCCAGCTTTCCCAGTCTCACATCTTGCAGACATGTTGGATTACAACCCCAATCATGCTCATTCCACACAGCCTGTAAAAGCCACCAGGTTGCAGTGAGGTTGAGTTGTACGAAAGAGACATCTCCTTCTTGGTTTTGTCTGTTCCTGTGGCTTAATTTTGTTTCTCTTTCAAACTTGTTTCCCTCCAAAAGATGTAGGCTAGAGATCCTAACTCAGGAGGGGACAGTCCTGATGCCATATGGCCAGTAACATCCCCAGTTTTGGTGGCATGATGTTTCTCAAAAGTGGAGGTGAAAATAGGAACACCAGATCTCTCAGTTGTTCCAATTTCCACCCCTAAATACTTGCCCTGCCCCACAATCTCCCAATATTGCACTGCCAAAATGCAATCATTTGGCCACCAAATTCCAGAGCTTTTTTAAAAAATGGAATGGGAGCAGTTAGCTTCCTAGGTTACTGTCCCATCCTCACCCATACTCCATCCCTACCAAATAGGCCAAAATGGTTACAGCCTTCTAGTGACATCACCATCTTTCCACCTGTCACCCCCCAGGTTGTTCTGGCTATGAGTTATGGTCCCCAATCCTTGGGAAGTTGCTAATTCCATTAGAACAAGAAATTTCCTCACCCCCACCTGACAGTGAAGTTCAGTAAGGATTATCTCAGCTCTGCGAATACTGATTGAATGAAGCTGCCAACTTCCTCCCCTGCTTATCTGCACTACTGGTTCTCCTTTACCTCTCTCTGTTCCCACACACAGACACCCACAGCATATGATTCTGCTTTGCTCATGTATTCAGGTTTAAAGAGCAGATGTCTCTGTGAGATTAAAAGAAAAGGGAATGTCTCTGCTGCCTTCCAGAATGTCTTTGGGGTTGGAAGGTCCATCACCTGGAGGATGTTTAATTGCTTGGCTCTGTCGGCACCTACATTTCTTTAGCTGAGCCCCATCATATGCTGGCTGATTTTGAACTGAACACACTTGGAGGTTTGTAAGAGAGAAGCCAGCTCCAATAAATGGATAGGCCTTTTCAGACTGGAGAAAAGGAAATGCCTAAATGGGCAGGGATTGTTTGCCACTCAGCTGCTGCCTGAAGATAAGACCCAGGAGCCTCTGTTGAGAAGGTTCTGAGTTGTGAACAGTTGACCTCCTGTCCCATTTTTGATGTGCTTACTCTGACCCTGAAGCAGGAAACTGGGGACTGAAATTCAGCTGGGAGAAAACTCTGTTTGTTTGTTTTTTAACAAGCCTGACCTTCTCAAGGTTCTGTAGTGCCAAATAATCGTTAAGTTTGGATGTTTGGTGCTGCTGTTCCCTGTGAGCTTGAGCGCACATAGGCATAAGGGAGTTTCCCCTCCTTATCCTTACTGGTTCACCGCACCACTTGCTCAAAATCTCACCGTTGTTTGTGACTGGTTGCAAATTTTAGAAGAAGCTTCCTTTTTAAAAAATCTTGCCTGTTTGCATCCTGTCTGTCCTCCAAAAAATGCAGGGATGCACTAGGTTTTCCCACTTTTTTCCCTTGTTGCAATCCAAAGAAGAGCTCATGAAAACTCCAAGGTAACCCTCACCATTCAGGAGGGTTTGAACTGAGGTCAGTGCTTGATCCACAAGATGGGCAAGATTTGGCCATATTTTTCTGACCGGGGGCCATATGGTAATAGTGGTGGGGCTATTAGAGGGAGACGAAAATAGTCCTGTGGATAACTGGATAGTATAGTTGCTGTTTTTGTACTATAATTTCCCCCTCTTTTGGTATTATCGGGACGTTTTGTTACCGAAGGAAAGCAACAAAGTTCAGTCACAAACCTTCAAGGGCTCTGGAAAGGCCACACAAATTAACCAGGAGGCTACATGCCACCCACATGTCCATCTCTCACCTCTATCTATAAACCACACAATGAGACAACTTTGTAAGTGTAATTCCGATGTGTATTTCAGGCAGCATCCTCTGGAAAGATGGCTGAAGCAGAAGAAGGAGAAATAGGTGTGGAAGTGAAGCTGGAGGAGGAGGATGAAGATGAAGAGGCCGGCTACGTCCAATCTGGGCGGCGCTATAGGTGCCTGACCTGCAGCAAGACTTTTCCCAGCGTGCCACGGGTGTTGCGTCATTTAAAGTCCCACGTGGCTGGCACTGTGGATGGCGTGGCTGCCAAACTTGCTTGCCCTAACTGCAGGAAAGAGTTTCCTGACCGGGCTCAACTCCGCAAGCACCAGCTCAGCCACCAAACAGAGCGCCCGTACCAATGCCAGCTTTGTGCCAAGGCTTACAAAACCGCCCCTGAGCTGCGTAACCATGGCCGTAGCCACAGCGGCGAAAAGCCCTTCGTTTGCCGTGAATGCGGCAAGGCCTTCATGCAGCCGGTCTGCCTGCGAGTCCACATGGCCCGGCACACTGGAGACCTGCCCTTCCGCTGCCAGCAGTGCCACAAGGGCTATGGCACTCTTTCCAAGCTGAAGATCCACCAGCGTTCCCACACGGGCGAGAAGCCATATTCCTGTGGTGAATGCAGCAAGCGCTTTGCTGACCCCTCAGTGTTCCGGAAGCACCGCCGTACCCACGCTGGCCTCCGCCCCTACCAGTGTGAGGTTTGCCACAAGACATACGCAGAGCTGAAAGATCTCAAGAACCATGAGCGCTCCCATACCGGCGAACGTCCCTTCTTGTGCCAGGACTGCGGAAAGGCCTTTTCCCGCTCCTCGTCACTGGCCTGTCACCAGCGCATCCACGCAGCCCACAAGCCATACCGCTGCAGCCTCTGTGGGAAAGGTTTCACCCAGCTGTCCTCCTTCCAGAGCCACCAGCGGACCCACTCTGGGGAGAAGCCTTTTCTCTGCCCGCAGTGTGGGCGTATGTTCAGCGACCCCTCCAGCTTCCGCCGGCATCAGCGAGCCCACCAGGGCCTCAAGCCCTACGCCTGTGACAAGTGTGGGAAGGCCTTCCGCCAACCGGCTGACCTGGCCATGCACCAGCGCATCCACACGGGCGAGAGGCCCCACAAGTGCTCCCAGTGCGACAAGAGCTTTGTGGCTTCGTGGGACCTCAAGCGCCACCTGCTAGTGCACTCAGGCCAGCGCCCTCACCAGTGCGGGGAGTGCGGCAAGAGCTTTGCCGAGCGGGCCAGTCTCACCAAACACTACCGCGTGCACTCGGGCGAGCGGCCATTCAAGTGCGGGCGCTGCGGCAAGGCCTTCGTGGTGTCGTCCAGCCTTCGGAAGCATGAGCGTACCCATGGCAACGAGAACAGCGATGACAAGGCTGTCCCCCTGGGCAACCAGGACCCGCCCCCTAGCGACCCGTCCGCCATCGTGGTTGCCACTGTGGTGCCTGCCTGTGGGGAGTGTGGGGAGGCCTTTGCCTCCACCCAAGAACTGCGCCGCCACGAACGCCTGCTGCACCCCGGCCTGCGCCCGTTTCCATGCCCAGAATGTGGCAAAGGCTTCTCGGACCGGGCTGGCCTGCGTAAGCACGAGCGGATCCACTCGGGGGTCCGCCCCCACGCCTGCCCCCACTGCTCTAAAGCCTTCTTGGGTGCCTCGGACCTGCGCAAGCACCTCAAGACCCACGTGGCCCTAGAGAACAGGAGCTCCGACGAAACCGTGATGACCGCCACCATCACGACCTACGAATCCCTCCTCCCTGCTCATCTCCATCCCCATGACGATGGGACAGAGACTGACAAGGATTCTCCCTCGGACTGCCTGCCTGACCCCCTCACAGAACCTTCTTAAGTTCCGCCTCCCTCCCTCGCCCTGCCTGTGATTGGCCAAAAAGCAGCCGGCTTGGCTGCCTGAAAGCCCTTTGCGTACTTTGATGAATGCACAGTCTTGCCTCGTTGACGTAATGTGTGGACTGCACTCATTCGGGGCCTCCTATCCAGCATGGCTCTCTAGCACTTCTTTCCAAACAGGGCTAGGTGTGCTTCATCAGTCGGTGTGTGTGGCTACCCTTTCAAACCAAACTCATACTTTTGAAACTTTGGTCGGCAAAAGGGGCCTGTATCTTGTGAGATTGCACGTGTGTGCGTGTGTGGAGGTGTGCTTCTGCTGTCTGCAGGGTGATACACATTCATCTGTAAGGTGTTTCTGCATCTGTTGTGATCTGCTGGGTTTTTTTTTTAAAGAAAAAAACCTCCAGTTCCTTTTAAAGGCAAGAAGAATCAAACTGAGAAAATCAAGGGAGGAAGCAAAGAACACCTATCTTTCCTTCCAGGAGAGTTTTACGAACTATCCAAGGGTTTCCCTGCTTGTAAGAACAGAGTAAAATAAATGGCTTGCCTTTTTTTTTTAAGGGGAAAATTGCCCTGGATTGCATGTTTGTGGTGCCAGTTTTTGGCTTGGGGAACAGAATCCTTATATTTTATTCTCCTTATCTCACCTATTACAATTTACTTCATTTTAAGTTTTATTTTATTTCTGTATTTATTAGATTTCTATACCATTGCAATCAAAAGCCTCTCGGCAATAAAGCCTCCTTGACTGCTGAGGAGAGGGTCTGGGAACCTTCCTGCTTTCCTGTTCTTCTCCCACTACCCTTCCAAGACCTCGCAGTCTTGGCCCTTATACCATCCATTTATGACTGTGAAGCCTCTTAACCCTGGTTGGCCTGCTGTTACGTCACGGAAGGTTCACTTGCTCAGGAGCAAAGCTGCCTGCCAGCATCTTTTCTGAGGGAAGGTATATTTATTACTGTGAATGGGGTTTAAACCACCCATAGGATTCTTGGGAGGAGATTCTGAGAGGCAGAGAAATTAAAGAACAGAATGGTGGAAGCAAGAGGGTAGGAAGAAGGGGGTGATGTGGAGGCCAGATGTAAGGAACCCGTGACTTTCCAGGTATTGTTGAACTATAGCTTCCACCATCTCTCACCAGCAGCCATGCTAGTTGTGGTTAAGAAAGGCCAGAAGAAAAGAGAAAGGGAGAGATGGAATCAAGAAGAGATGAATCCCTCTGTTGGGCCAGAAGCCAATTTTCCTCAAAAGACAGTCTTCCTTCAAAAAGATATCTTCAGAGATATCTTTGATTTCAACTCTGATGAGAAGAGCTGTTGGAGGGTTTCTGGCTGATATGCGTCCATCTATGAGGTGTTTGTCCAACTGTTGTCATCTGTTGGGGAAATGAGCGGTAGAGAATGGAATAGGAAGTACAATATAAAATGGGAGAATCAGCAGATGGTTGACAGGAGGAACCAAGGAGAAAGTAAGATGGGCAAAAGATACATGTAGAGCCCAGAAACAGAATGAATGAGCACTGATGGTGTTACCTAGTCGGGTAATGAAATGTCTGCAAGCAAACAGCCAAGTTCAGAGAGCACCAAGGACTCCACAGTTCAACCCTGAGCTACATATATTCTCTTCTGTTGGACTCTGTACTATTGGCAGGCAGGAAGGAATGAGTGGGTATCAGAGAGACAGTTTCAGTAACTAACTGGGACATCCTGTTTTGGTGTAATTTGTCATTGCAACATTATGACCTGGCAATCCTCAAGGGGATGGCTTAGGGAAGATAGGGTACA
The DNA here is from genome assembly GCA_030867105.1 of Liasis olivaceus. Taxonomy (NCBI): domain Eukaryota; kingdom Metazoa; phylum Chordata; class Lepidosauria; order Squamata; family Pythonidae; genus Liasis; species Liasis olivaceus. The sequence continues at coordinate 100,630,644 of CM061351.1, forward strand.
CTCTCGGACATTTCTATGGCAGGAGGGTCCCTTAGTCCTGGCCCAGCGTTCAGCAATTGGCACAAAAATCTACAGTCTTGCCATTTAGAGGGCACCAGTTTGCATGGGCATATCCAAATGGGGTGACTTTCAGTTGGGTGGACTTCAACTCCCAGAATTCTCAGCAATGGTCATACTGGCAGGAGGTTTCTGGGTGTTGAAGTTCACATATCCAGAGAGCACCCTGTTGGGGAAGGGTACCCTCACTGCTTCTGCTTTTTCTCAAAAACCCCAGAGGCAAAACCTCACACTTGTAGTGACATCAGGAATGGTAGGAAAACTGACCAAGCAGAAAACTCTTATTTTGTCGATGTTGGCCTTAAGAGTTTTTCTGGCTTATCAGAGGTTTTTTTTTCCTGTGCTCAAACTCTGTGAATCATGACAGCTTCTTACTCCGTGGTCTCCGTGGTTATTCATCTCTATCTTCCTTAATTACAATGAGAGAATAAATTCTACAGTTTCTCTGAACCTCTGTGGCCAGTGGTGTGGAAACAATAAGCCACTGAAAAGCTGCACAAGAGACTTTGTGAAAAAGCTGGGTCAATAAACACACACTCCACGATTTTATTCCATTACACGGGGCTCCGACTGTGACCACCATCCACACTTAAATCAGCCACTCTCTTGTAGTTCCCAAATTCAGACATGGTAACCTGCACAAGCCTTGGCTCCAAGGCCTGCTTCTGAAAACACCAATGGTGGCTATTTCAGGTGTAGATGACCCGGGAAACCTCTAAACTGGATTAAAGGAGCTGTGTGTTGTTGGGGCAGGGCAGGGGGATAAAAGGAAGGCAGGGGAATGCCCCTTAATGAAGCTTTTGCCCTAAGCGTGCTGTGAAAACATAGCCAAAGTATCATAGAGAACACTTAGAACTCTGTGATAAAAAGGAAGCAACCTTTTCTGAGACTGAGGACAAACTAAGGTAGCCTGTCCAATCACCATGCTGGGTAAGGGTAACCAAGATAAAAGGAAAGGTAGAAAAAGGAGAGGGGAGCCCTCAGCTTTCCACTTTCTCAAGACACTGAAAAGAGTACAAAATAATACAGCCAGACTTTCCAAGGCTGCATCATTACGATCCGGGCCAATGTGGCCTGCTCCAGGTGGAGGTGGATCCAGTCCATGTTATTTACAAGAGTGATGCAATTTGCTCACTTCAAGTACCAGTTGTTCTAGTTCTTCTCCCCACCATCTTGATAAAGGTGGAGGTACACAGTGCAGAAAAACATTGCCATTGGATGTCCTGTGGGCATCCTACCTTGCTGCCTCCATGATGTGCAGTAGTCTCCGAATGAATGCCAACGAGTGCTCCATCTGACTCATCCCAAGATTCATATTCCTGCTCCTGCTCCAGATGTTATCTTAACGACTGCTTCTGTCTCCTAGACACCGTTGAGTCAAGGAATTGATTGGGCTCAGTACGAGGGATGATAGCAATTGTAGTAGCACAACATGGTTAACCATTGTTAACCATAGAACTGAATTAACCCAATTTTACAGGTTCATCCAACAATGTTTTATTCAATCCATAAAATAATCATACTGGCCAGGATACTGCAATATGCTTTTTTAAACCATGGCTGGCTAACTTGTGTCTCAGTGTGTTGTGTGAACACACCCAGTGTCCTTCACCTGGGCTGTCTCTTTATGCTACAAATCAGCCAAGGCTTCAAGAGTGTCATGTGCTCAGAGGAAACCAAGTAGGTCCATCAGGTGCCTGGATCAGATTATTCTAACCAGTCTTCCCTTCCTGCACAGGTTTGTATTAGGTAATAGTCCAAAATTGATCAGAGAGTAATCTGTTCATAAGAATGTAGCCAGAATTCCCAGTACACCCAAACAGAATCCTGAGTCAAGTGTGTACTATACTGTGTGAGTGCAGTCAAACACTAGGAGAGAGAGTTCCACCATTGTTGTGGTGAACCTGAAATCCTAAGAACTCCTTGTTTGGGTAACTGCATGGACACTGCATCCCACCAGGATGAGAAGCTTGGTATTATCTACACCAGTGTTTCTCAACCTTAGCAACTTTAAGATGTGTGGACCAACTCCCAGAATTCCCCAGCCAGCCATGCTAGTTGGGGAATTCTGAGAGTTGAAGTCTATACATTTTAAAGTTGTCAAGGTTTGAGAAACACTGATCTACACTGTGCTTAAGATCATGCTGGAAAGTACAACAGGATGGACTGTACTCTGTTCACAACAAGCACTCATCACCAGCAGATTGTCAAGAGGGGCATCTTTGGGAGAAGGTGAAGATCTTTAGGGAATATGAATGTTCTCCTGTCACGCCCTTCAAACCAAGCCTGATACATAGTGGAGTAGTCTAGTGGACAAAGATGAGAAAAATGAATTCTCTGTATCTTTACAAGCCAGTTTTTTAAAAATAGCTTAGGCAAAGTCTTGGCTGCATCGAGAGCAGAACAGATGTTAAAATATAGGAGCTCTGGAAATCAAAGTCTATCTTGCCAAGTAGCCGTGATCATGATCACTGCATGATCATGGGCTAGTGTGCATCCTCTCAGCTTAACCTACTTACAAGGTTGTTAAAAAAAATACAGAATAGGGAGTAAGAAGGATGTACTTTGAAGAACCATAAGACAACAAAACAAGGCGTTTTTAATGTGGGTGGAAGTGTGAATTCTGCTGTTGTCCCCACAAATGTTTACAGTAATAAAAGCCTCAATATTGTGTGAATTTTGGTAAGAGTGTAACCCTCAGAATCACACCTATTGATAAAGTTTTATCCTTCAGATCAATAACTGAGTCATCCCATCACTGGGGGATGGATTACAAAATGTGCAAGGATATGTCCACGGACACGTACAAATCCTACACAGCCAGAGGGACAAAAAGAACACACTTAGAACCCACCTTATTCCAGCTACAGCTGAAGGTATGGAGCGTATGGCTATCTGATGTTTCTCTGAGCAGAAGAGTCGGGAGGAAAAATAGGGAGGGGAATTGGGTCTGATAACATGCCTTTAATATATTTTTTTATTGCTTCTGCTCAGCTTAAGAATGAAGGGGGGAAAGGTATGCAGGAAACAGATTCCAACTTCTTCTGAGAATTTTATGCTTTGCACTTTCAAACTCTATAACACAACCTGAGAGACTGTAAACTTCATTTGTTCTAAAAGGATAGTTAGGAGTCTCAGAATGGCAAAATCATCCTTAGTGTAGCATTTCCTTGAAAGTTCCCACTTTTTTTTCAACGGGTTGAAATTTTGAAAAGCAACAGATTCTCTCCTACTAGGTTTGGTCAATGTACTGGCAATATATTCTTAGAAAGCATGTTTGAGGAGTACAATAAAGGTTAAAAAGCAGGAAAAGAAGGGGGCAGAGAACAGTTTGAAAACCACCTCCCATGCTCTATTAAGGAAACCTAACATTTCAAATTTGAGAATCTCAAATTTAGGACCATTTCATGAAGCAGCAGTAAATGCAGACTCAAAATTTGGTTTGGGGTTGCACGCATCTGTAAATATGGAACATACCTGGGAGTTGCACCCCAGGTTAACTTTTGTTAAGCAATGTAGTAGTATTCCCCAAGCTGGTACCTTTTTGAGGTGTTGGGACTTCAAATCTCAGTACCCCTAGCCAGCACCAGCTAGGAAACAATGCAATAAATGGGGTGGAAAACTCTTGGACATGTCAAGAGAATCCTTTTAGCTCTGAATAGGAAGCCTTAATTTAGCTGTCATAGGCAAGAAGTTATCTTGGTTGGTTTTTCTAAGAAATTGAGAAGGGAGACCCTAGGTGTGGACTAAGTTTAATTTGTGTTGGTCCCCTGCTTCTAACTCCATGTAAGATGGAGCATGAAGTGCTCCGGTGAAGCCCAGAAGAAGTACTATAATGAAGAAGATCTCTCCTGCTTTGACTCAACAGGAATCACTGCTCAGAAGAAAACTGCCTCTGATACTTGAAAGTGCCGAAGAGCCATTGCAGTTATCCCTCTGGCCATACCTATCCCCTACAGCTATGTCTGTAGCCATTCCTAAAAAAATGTGTCCATTCCTACAACTTGCATTGGAAAAATCCCCTAAACAACTTATAGGAATATGGTGTCTTCTTCCCACAACTTTGTGACTGAGGAAAGCAGCTCCACTTTGTGATCTAAATTGCAATGCATCTTTTCCATTAAAGTTGACAGTCCCTTTTTCTTTCCCATGTAGGATCAACCATGCTGGGGGCAAAGCCCATCTTTGCTGCCTTCACCCTTCAGCTTCCCTTCCTCCTCCTTTTCCTGACTGAGGTCTCTCCCCAGTGCCAGATAAGCACAGCCGATGAATGTGAGGAGCAAAAAGACTTTGTGCCTGGTTACGGCTTGGCTGGAGTAGGCTTTGACATCACCACACTGGAGAAGAAGGAGGCCAAGGTGTTGGATCTGAATCAGTGGCAGAGAGCTAACGGCACCTGCACCCTGTGCCGGAACCCTTTTCTGCCAGGGAAGCCTCTCCAGAGACTTCCCTTGGCAGCCACTGACTGGGTAGCTAAAGCTGTGTGCCAGAGGAAGATCCACACTTCCCTACAGAGCTCTGGCATCGGTGTGGTTCAGGCAGCAGCAGCCGATGTGAAAAATGACTGGAAGGTTGGACTGGTTGTGCCAATACAACCTGGGATTCAGGGCCAAGTGGCTTTGGCCGGATCCCACTCCAGGTTGGCTGACTTCACCATGGAGAAGAGTAGCCAGGACAAGTATACTTTTGCAAGCCATGAGGTGACCTGTTCTTACTACAGGTGATGAATTTTATTTTTATTTTATTTATTATCAAACTTGTATGCCGCCCAACTCCCCCAACGGGTGACTCTGCGCGGCTCACAATAATAAAAAAGGAAAAAAAACACGAGTCCCTCCAACAATGGGTAAAATCTATAAATAATTAAAAAAGAAACATGTATTAAAAATGTCTTAAAAACCTCTTATAATTTTTAGCCCTAAAAACCTGCAAGATGCTGGGGGGGGGGCAAACCCATCACCCCACCAGCCATCTCCATAGGTGTGGGCCCCCATCCGGCCCCCAGGCCTTCTGGCAGAGCCAGGATTTAATCCCTTTCCTGAAGGCCATGAGGGAAGGGGCACACCGGAGCTCAGGAGCCAAGTTATTCCATAGGGCGGGAGCCACAGCAGAAAAGGCCCTCTGCCTAGACCCTACCAAACGGAATTCCTTGACCGGTGGGGTCTGCAACCTGCCCCATCTGCTGGACCGAGTGGGGCGGGCTGAAATGACCAGGGCGAGGTGGTTCCTCAGATAACCTGGTCCCGTGCCATGAAGGGCTTTAAAGGTGATGACCAACACCTTGAATTGGACCCCGGAAACAAACTGGTAACCAATGCAGCTCCCGCAACAGCGGTGTTATATGTGCCCTCCTAGGGGCATTGAGAACTGTCTGCGGCGCCGCATTCTGCACCAGCTGTAGCTTCCAGATACTCTTCAAGGGTAGCCCCATGTAGAGCGCGTTACAGTAGTCCAACCCGGAGGTGACCAGGGCATGAATATGGAAAGAGTAGTTGTGGGGAAGTGGAAACCTACGGGATTTGGCTAATGTTCTTTTCTCATAAAGGCTGACATTCCTGCCAGCCAAGGTGGGAATGAAATTAATGGGAGATCAGTCATGTAACCCTGTATACCAGTGTTTTTCAAACGCAGCAACTTTAAGATGCTGGCTGGGGAATTCTGGGAGTTGAAGTCCACACATCTTAAAGTTGCCGAGTTTGAAAAACACTGCTCTATACCCAACGGAAATCTGTACAATTCTGTCCTTGCCCTGACTTGCTCTAGATGCAAGAGCCATAACCTTCAGCATCAAACTCACAATCACAATCAGTTTATTAAAAGGAATAAAACTAAGATCAAAGAATCCTATAAGGGTTTTGACAAGATAATGATATGTCTAAAACACATTGATTAGGAGAAATGTGATAATAGTAAGAAATAATACTAGTAATAAGAGATGATGATGATGATGATGATGATGATGATGATGATGATGATTTCCTAAACAATATTCAAATAGGAATAGTCATATATTGCCATTAGGAGACATTGCATACATCTCTGGTAGAGTGGCCCCCAACTTAAAGTTTCTCCCTTTTTTAAAGGGACTTCCAAACTCATGATAGATCTAGCCTCAGTAGTTTCTTTGGAATGAAAGAGGGCATTCGTAGATCACCAGTTGTGCTTGGGATCTTCTCAGAGGCACACATTTAGCTGGGCACTTAGGATACTGGATTAAACAGAAGAACTCTGTCCAATGGAGTATCAAAATCATGGCTTTAGTTTCAGCAGATTAATTCAGTAGGTGGTAGCTTTTGGTCAACTTTTTTGGGGGGCTAGGAAGCTAAGCAGGGTTGGGCTTGACTAGCAGTTGGATGGGAGACTAGGGAATTCCAAGGCAGCAGACTAGGCAACTGGAAGAAAACAACCATGTCTATATTATTACCAAGAAAATGCTATTTCCATGTCTGTGAAGACACCTGGTGTCAAGCATGACTCGGGCATTTTTTAATTATTAATGATTTTTATTATTGAGATCATACGTTATTTATTATTCATGCTGTACCCCCCTGTTTTGTAGTTTTGGTATAAACCACTGGGAGAAATTCACTGACCATTTCAAGCGTGCCCTGAACAACCTCCCTGCCAAATACCAACCTGACTCTCAGCTGGAATACCACCAGCTTATTGGAACCTACGGGACCCATTTCATCAGTCACCTTCAGTTGGGGGGCCGTGTGAGGGACGTGACTGCCCTGCAGGTCTGCAAGACGGTATTGGATGGAGTGACTGCCGACGAAGTCAAAGATTGTCTTAACATCGAGGCCTTGATCAGCATCAGTGGAGGCAGCATAAGACCCAATGCAGTGTATGGTGTATGTGAAGAGCTGAAGAAAAAGAAGAGCTTTAAAGGCAACTTCCACCAGACCTACAAGGAGCGTCATACTGAGGTTGTGGGAGGGGACATACACATCGACTTGCTTTTTTCCAAGGGTCAGAATACTAAAGCTTACAAGGAGTGGTTGGAAGGCCTCAAGTTTATGCCCGCCCTCCTCTCTTACTCCGTGAAGCCCATCCATACTTTGGTGCCTAAGGGCGACCCAAAGCGGGAAGGTTTACGGCAGGCAGTGACCGAGTATATCAAAGACAGGGCCCTTTGGAGGAACTGCACCCAGCCTTGTCCTCCTGGCACCCAACGCAGCGTTCAAGATCCCTGCTCCTGCGTGTGTCCCAGTACCAGCGTAACCAATAGCATGTGTTGTTCTCGGGAGCGAGGCTTAGCCAGACTCACGGTGACCATCCAACGGGCCTACGGTCTGAAGGGGGATGTATTCTCCTCTACAGATGCTTTTGTCAAGGTCATTTTCAAGGAGAAATCCTTCTTCACCCCTATTGTGCATGAAAACAACAATCCAGTATGGAACATGCAGTTTGATGTGGGAGACATCACGGTCCTTGGGGAAACCACCCAGATCCATATTGAAGTCCTAGATGAAGATAACCACATATTCTTCCAGCGTCATCAAAAGCTGGGTTTGTGCAAAGAGAGTCTACAGTCGGGGAAACCACAAAATAAAATCTGCTACTTGACCCACGGCCGCCTGGATTTCCAATACCACTTGGTCTGTGGCCCCCATCTGGGGGGACGCTACTGTTTGGATTACGTTCCCAAGGTGCCCAATTACACGGGGGATTTGCTGCAGCGAAAGAGCAGAGCCAACGCCTTGAAAACACAGGTTCCCTGAAGGGTTGGACCTCCTGGGTTTGTACAAGCAGAAAAGTTCTAGGTTACTTAATCCAGCGCAAGTTACTTAACCTAAGTTACTTAATGCAATGCAAGTTTCCTTCCCCCCACCTTCCCATCCTGGAGGGGTGTTCATGGAAAAGGGTTTGCCACTAGTAGTTTTGCTAGTCTTTTAAAGTGTGCATAACTCTCTGTCGCTTTTGCTGATCAGTCTGTTGTTCCTCCTTAAAGAACAAAAATACAGTTCTGCTTGCTAAAGTTTTGATATTAAGAATGCTGACATAATAAAGTGGATTTTCACAAGCTTAGTTGATTTGTATGAGTTTGTTTTAGGAAAAAGTAAACGTTGGGTCTTCTCACTTCTGGCAACGCAAAACCTCTGCCTGCAGTGATGTTTTACCAGACCGAGTTCCAAGAAATCTTCACAACCATAAACTCTTTTTGTCATATATTAAATGTGTGATCCTTTAGGTGTAAATCCCCAAGGCACGATACCATTTTTGTACTTGTGTGGTGCAGATATTCAAAGCCACATTGAAACAAAGCTTTTCCCCTCATTCTATCTAGACTTAATTTAAGATAGGATTGCACTTCCAATTTGTGGGGGACTAATGGCAAACTGCATGTTGCAGAGCAACAGCAAAATAGCTCAGATGGTTGTTTTTTTCCTTCCTAAAAATCTACAGGGTGGGTAGCGATTTGTACTTGAAGATTTGGGATGCTAAACAAAATGCCAAGTCATGTTCAATGTTCAGTACTTTTCCCTTCAACACAGATCTGCAGACGGAACTCCAGATATAATAGGGATTATCTCAGAATTCAAATTCACTTCTGATCCTTTAGCCACACATCTTTTCCAGTCTACTTTTGGCATTTGCAACAGGGGCGAAGCTTCCACACCTATCATCTTGCATATTTTGATACAATCAGGACACCTCTGACTGCAGACTTTTGAATTAGCAGATTCCACAACTGGGGTGTTATGGGGCACAACCTCCCCATAGTATCCTCCTTATCATCCAGAGGGCCATCATCACACTCTCCAGAAGAAAAGGAAGGAAACATTCGTTGGATGTCCCAGGCAACTTACCTTGATAGACAACTCATTCACAAAAATCTGATTTTTGTGTTTATGATGGAAATTTGCTTTTAATTTATTTTAAGATTGTTCACCGCCCAGAGTCACTTGCTGAGATGGGCGGCCATACAAATACACAAATAAATAATAAATGATGATCAAGAATCACAGATTAGGAAATGCATCCATGAGGACATCCAAACAAACCCCCAATCTTAGAGCACCAAGATTGGCACAGTCACTATTTTAACAAGTAGAACTAGCTTAGAAAGCATGCAGTTATTGGAAGAAATTGCTGGAATTAATCTTAATTGAAATTCCACAGATGTGCCAAGTTACAAAGCTGTGGCATATAAGAGAATTAGTTTTTAGAACTAGTGCTTATTAGACAGCCAATGTGGGGGAATGGTGGAAGTGCTGGACTGGCAGCGGTTCAGATCCATCCCCTGACAGTCCCTCTCTCTTGTCCCAAACTACCTTGCAGGGCTGCTGTTATGGGGACAAATAAGAGGAGGGAATGCTATGTATGTTCCCTGGGGCAGGATACAAATTACAGACACAGACACAGACACGCACACACACACCCCCCCTAGAGGAGTAAAGCTCCTATTTGTTCTCTGAACACATTTACCACTAGCCTTAAATCAGACTGCTTTCACTATGGTGCCCTCCAGGTGTGTCAAACTACAAATCCCATAATCCTACATTGCAGGGTCAGAACAGTAGCAAAACCACCAAACTGGGGAAGACTGTGCTTACAGAATAAATTGTCCAGCTTATGCAAAATGAGAACATAATAAGGGCATTCATTTTTAGAAGAGCTATTTTTTGGGCAGGGTAGATGTTTGAAACTTCCCATTCTGGCTGATATAGATATGGAATATTAATGAAGCAAGGCTAAGAGGGAAAATATGTATATTTTACCCTATCAAATTTGGTGGAACTGAACTCATGCTGAGGTTTCCTTGTGAAATCTGTCTGGTGGCCAGGGGTCGGACCACTCATGATGGTGATCCTTTTCTTTCTTTGACATAAGCCTCCATTGGCAAGTTACCCTACACTTGGGGTTTTGTGCGCTCAGCCATTTCACACAAGCAAGCTGGATGACGAACAGATGTGCAACAACATCCAGGATCTTTGGAAGCAAGTTAGTTCTGAACATGGATGTCTGCAGATTATGGTCCAAAGCAGTGTTCCTCAACCTTGGGAACTTTAAGATGTGTGGACTTCAACTCCCAGAATTCCCCAACCAGCCTTGCTGGTTGGGGAATTCTGGGAGTTGAAGTCCACACATCTTAAAGTTCCCAAGGTTGAGAAACACTGGTCCCAAGAGTCAAGATGGCAGCCACAGCGGTGCACTTGAAGCTCTGGTTGTTTTTTCCATGCATTGCGCTCCAATCGCAAGTGCAAGAGGAGATGTTCAGTTCAAAAAGAAGTGCGTCATTGGAACTGATTCAAAGTTCCCGCCTTCTAAAACCCCCCACAAGTGTCACATAGATCCCATGCTGACCACATCAGAGTTCAACCCACCCACAACATTTCCTGTAAAACAGACCAAAGCATGAAACGATGAGAAACATAAAAGCAGAGAAGTTTTGGACTTCCAAGTGGAAGAAACCAGTGTAAAACATGGGAAAGAGGAGAAAATGACACTTCTGTCACAGAAGTTGAGAACTGTATTCTTGTAAGTTCTACCCATGACTTTGTTTTGCTATCAGAAAGATGCCTCATCCATCTTTCCACAACTAGATGCCCTCCCAGAATTCCCAGGCATGGCGGCCAACTGGGAACTGTTGGCCAACCCGCCTGGTGTCAGGAGGGCATCCCGGTCTCTCTTGTTTCTCCCTCGGAAGTGCCCCATCCGACCTGCAGCAGTGGGATTTGACGAGGGGGTTGCTGGGGGATGTAACTATGCCGAACTGGGCCTTTGCAAAGAGAGACATTAGCGGCCCTTTTCCTCCCCTTGGACCTACACAGATGACCTTTTTGGGGCAGGGCCATCTGCTTGGGGTTGTGGGGGGGGTCAAAAATGTCAATATGGCAGCCACAACCATGTGATCAAAGCCCACCTCTTTTTTATATGCATTGCATGTCAAATGCCTGTTAAAAAGTGCGAGGCACATAAAAAGGTGTGGGGCTTCAGTCACGGCCACCATCTTAATTTGTTTGCCCCCCACCCCAGTCCAGATGCTCTTTCTTATGAGCTTTTACCTCCCCTCTGTTGAAACCCCCCAGCCAGTCTCTGTCTGCTCATTGTTCTGGGAATTATGGTGCTTTTCCCCAATCCTGCTAGAGCAGATGGGTGCACCTTTCACCTGTGCTGAGGCAACAAAAGAACCCATGGTCCACTGCCATTCCTGAAATTCTGCAGCTGGAGCCACGAGAGCAGTCTGCCATGCCAAGCATCTCCCTGGGCAGCCGTGGGAACTAGGGATAAACGTAAAAGAGTCTGTTTTTATCCTCAGACATCCTTTTTCAAACTGCCATGCTGTTTACTAAACATGTCAGACCTGAAATCCAATGGCTATGCTGGTTCGTGACTCTTAGGGAAGGCGTTGGGCTGAAGAAGGTGGTCCTAGAGACACAAAACTGGCAGAAATTCAACAGGTAAAGCTGCCAAGTAGCAGCAGAACATTGGCTTGGCTAGTTCATGGGGGGCACACCTGTGGCCCTCCTGATAAGTGTCAAACTACAGTTCTCAGCCATGGTGGACATTGGCAAAGGCAGATGGAACTTGTAGTCCAGCAACATCTAGGGAACCACAGATTATAGAAAGGAAGGAGGGAGGGAGGGAGGGAGGGAGAAATGCTTTCTGTGGGACAGAATTTGGTCATAACACACAGGATTTACAGTGTATATGCTGAATCTTCTGGGTTCTCCCCGTACAGGAATAGGGTTCCATTTTGAATTTTTGCTTAGAGTGTAACCTTAAAGACAGACACCTATTGTCTGTTGGAAAGGCAACAACTTCTGGATCAGATTTGTGGCCACCCAGATTAAGCTCCATGCTAAACCAGGTTTCACCATCCCAGTAGCTTCCAGGTGCTGCAAACTGCAAAGCCAGTCAGCCTTAGTCGCCACAGAAAATAATGGCAGCTCGTCAAAAAGAGTTAGAAAGCAGTTCGTTATGGAAGGTTCCTCTAGGTCAGGGTTTCTCAACCTTGGCAACTTTAAGATGGATGGACCTCAACTCCCAGAATTCCCTAGCCAGCCATGCTGGCTGGGGAATTCTGGGAGTTGAGGTCCATCCATCTTAAAGTTGCCAAGGTTGAGAAATGCTGCTCTAGGTGGAAGACACCATGACAAAAAGCAGTTGTGATGGTTGCCTTCCTGACCTGTGTGTGCCTAAATTGCAGAGCCAAGACACCCAATTCCCATGAACCCAAGGGCTGCCCAGGACTTTGCGTGGCCCATCAAGGGCTACACCCCAAAAGTGTGTAGGATTGAATTTCAAGTGTTTTAAGAGAAGAAATGGGTGCCTTAAGCACCTGCAAAACTTAAAGCACCCACTTTGCGTCTTAAAAATCCTAGTCTTCCCCCAGTGCAGAAACTGGCCAAAACATCTGACTCCATTTTTCACCCTTATTGTACAACACCTGCTTTGCATTTAGAATGACCCAAATGTAGGGCTTCTGTATTGGGCTGTGAAACTCCAGATGAGTCCATATCTCTCTGCTGCCATCCGCTGGTCATTGTAAATTTGCAGCCCAGATATGGTAGCTCTGCCGAAGTTTAATCCTGGGCAAATCCAATTAAAAGGATTAAGTGAAGGTAGTCCTTCACTTACAACCATTTGTTTAGCGACGGTTTGAAGTTACAACAGCACTGACAAAAGTGACTTACGACCGGTCCTCGCACTTATGACCGTCACAGCATCCCTGCGGTCACGTGATCAAAAATCAGGCACTTGGCATCTGGCATGTATTTATGACAGTTGCAGTGTCCCGGGGTCACATGATCACCATTTGCGACCTTCCCAGCCAACTTCCAATAAGCAAAGTCAACTGGGAACTGTGTGTTTTGCTTAACGACTGTGGCAAAAAAGGTTGTAAAACCAGGTGGGCTTAATGACCATACTGCTTAACTCTGAATTTTCCAGCCCCTATTGTGGTCATAAGTGAAGGACTACCTGTAATAGGTATCATTCCTTACAGACGCTGTGACCAGTGCTGGATTTAGGCATAAGCTAAACAAGCTATAGTTTGGGCCTCACAATTCGCAGGGCCTCACAAAATTTCAAAATATCAGTTTTCTGACTTTGCAAATGAGTTCATTATTACTTGTATTAATAAAAATGATCCTGATTACTTATTTTGTCAGCATTTTGTATTATTTTACATTGAAGTATTGTTTCCAGGGTATACTATATTATAATCTGTGAGACAGATCAAGCCAGCCAGATGATAAATAGGTAATTGGCAAATGCATTCATTTGAAAATAATTTGTATTTTTCACTTTAAATATGTTTTCATATATATGTTTTCAATTTTTTTGTGGTAATCCAAGGTCCTGTTTTGTTTTTAGTGAGACCTTCTGGTGCAACTTTTTAACAACGGGCCTCTAAGCTTTATATAGCTTAGGGCAGTGTTTCTCAACCTTGGCAACTTGAAGATACGTCGACTTTAACTCCCAGAATTCCCCAGCCAGCATGGCTGGCTGGGGAATTCTGGGAGTTGAAGTCCATACATCTTCAAGTTGCCAAGGTTGAGAAACACCGGCTTAAGGCCTCACTAAGTCTAAAGCCAGCACTTGCTAAGACACAGTGTTGAGTGGAGATATAATCTTTTATGGTGTGACTTCTAATGGGAAACCAAGGAAGCAGATAAAAACTAACCCTAACCCTCTGAGCAAATGCAAAGTGTATTTACAGCATTTCCCTAACCAAGCAGCAGGCATTAACTCTATAAGCCTACTTTTCCTTTTGCTATAGAGCGGAAATTGCCCCAGATGAGATAGCAGCAATGACTTTGGAAAGCCGAAGACTATTCTTTTGGCCAGTGGTGTCCACGAGGCCTGGTCCAAAAGGTCAAGATGGTGGCTCCAAAACTCCATCTACTTTTTATGTGCAAAAACAGGTGGAATTTCAATCACAGCATGGTGGCCGCCATCTTGAATTTTTTGACCATATCCTGCTAACCTCTTTGCTTTCAGCCCTCAATGCGTGGCTTAGGTTATCTTTTTGAAACAGGTTTGTGTAACGTGGCTCAGGCCAAGCCTTAGTGCCAGTGAGACACAAAATTAAAGTATGCTCAGACCAGGCTTCAAAAAAAGAAAAAAAAACCCAAATCCAAATTCCCAGGCCATGATCCAAACCCCTTTTCTCAGCCTGCCCAACTTGCTTTGTTGTATCAACCTGGGAGCGGAAAATGTGTAATCTCATTTCTTTGAAGGAAAAATGAATAAATGTCAATCGGTGAGCAAAATACAAATGGGGTGTGTGTGTGAATTTTGATGATCTCGCCCGTGTTACATTATGTACAAACCTCAGAGCCATATCTCTGCTCTGCTTTTCACCTTTTGAACAAGGACTGTGTCATAATTGAGCTGAGTTTCTTTTTCACTTTTCTCCGCTGTGACATCCTGTCACTGGCAGATAGACTTCAAAGGGTGCATGTTTCTCCTGCTACTGCTAAAGGTATGTATTTGTGGAGGGATGTCTGTGTTTAGACCCGGGCGGGGGTGGGAGGGGAGAAATATGGAAGTAAAATTGCAGGGAGCAGAACGGTTCAGTTATTCTATTTTTGCTCTAACTGGGATGGGCAGAAACCAGTTTGGGAATCCTGATCAGTTTTAACCAGCATCCTCTCTCAGCTGTCAGACTGAACTCTTTGGTTAGGTCCTTGTAGCTGTGCCTTGAACAGCAGGTTGATCTGGGGCAATTATGGGGTGATTCCTGAGCTCCCGGTGTGAAGATGCCCCTTTCACCTACTGATTTCTGCATGTAAAACAGGCTTTCTTTCCTGGCCAGGCTGAGACCTGCCATACTGCAGTGGTTAAGATGTTGGATTAGGAAGGGGGTTCTAATCCAGCCTCAACCATGGAGCCTTAACCTGGGTGATAGAGGGCCAATCATTCTTTCTCAGCCCAACCTTCCCTGCAGCGCTGTTCTGCAGAAAAATAGAAGGAAGCCCTACATATGTCACATTCAGCTCCTGAATGAAAGGCAGGATGTACGTTCAATTAATAAGTATGCAAAGATCAGTTGGCACTCCAAAGCCACAATCATCAACCTTTCTCAAATATTATTCCAAGACAAAAGGCATGCATCTAGAAATGGAAAGGAAATGAATTTGCATTAGCAAGATCTTTCAGTCATGCTTACGAACATTAGAATATTTTATGGATCACCTCACATTTTCATGCCACAGTTTTGCAGCCAGTGCTCATTCTTCCCTTAACTGTGTTCCTCTGCATGTCTAGTTGTTTACTTCGCCCCCATACATTGGAAGTGAAGGAATTCCCTTATGTTTCTTTTTAAAGATTTTAAGTGGGAAGGGCAACCTGGCTGTGTGTGTGATGTGGTGCTGAACGGATTTCATAGATAAAAAGACCGCATGACAAAGAATTTGCAAATGAAATTGGCTTGTAAAGCCTCTTTACCTTGGATATCTATAATACTTGGATATGTATAATACTTTTAAAAGGAAAACCTTCCCTGAAAAAGAAAATCAAGGAGAATAAAATGTTGGTCCCAGCTCCTGTGCCCAGGTTTCTGTTCTGACTGCCACACTGGATGTTGGAAAGAAAAGCCTCCGTGTTCTAGCAGCAGAAAGGTTGCTAACCCTGATTAAAGCTTCACCTTTCTCAATATGTTTAAATGGAGGCTGGATCTGTTAGGATTACTGCTAGGAGGCTGGATCTGTTAGGATTACTGTAGTAGAGGATTCCTACACTGAGCAAGGGGTTGGACTTAGATCAATGTTTCTCAACCTCAGCAACTTTAAGATCTGTGAACTTCACCTCCCAGAATTCCTCATGCTGGCTGGAGAATTCTGGGAGTTGAAATTCACACATATCAAAGTTGCTGAAGGTGAGCAACACTGAAGGTTCCCTCCAACCCTTACATTCAATGACTGACTGGCTGAAACATCCTTTGTATGAGAACCAGAGTGTTCCAAGCCTGTCCTCAGTTCAGTGATGTCATTTCCAAAGGTTTTGACTTCTCCAGGTCCTCTTGCTTGTAAGCTTGATACGCAATTTCTTCTCCCACACTGAACATACTGAAGTCATATGTTGGATTAAAAAAGGCAAGGAGTAGGGCAGCCTAGAAGAGTTTACAAATGTTCTTAAGCCCATACAGAAGCCTATGCTTCCAAATGTGGAGAATTCAGATTTAAGACCATTTCGTGTGGCTGGTTGAAAAGTGGTAGTGAGGAAGCACATGTTTGTAAATTCATGACAGACTTTACTGTCTCTTGGTGCTTCTGTTCCTTCTCAAAAACTTAGTGTCTTTACAAGAGAAGCAGCAGACCAGCCTTCAGCAACCTGTTATCACCCAGATGGGCTGGAAATTCAAGCCCTGGAACTCCCAGCTATCTTCAGTTTCCTAGAAATTGAGATCCCAAGTCATCTGGATAACAGCAACTTATGGAAGACTGCTAGAGATTCATTTTTTGCTAAACAAAGGTGTCAGGATAAACCTCTTGACTTTGTACATCTAGACTGACCTTAGATGCCTTGTTTTGGGTGCATTTGGTTGAACTGAGACACCTAATAATTATTAAGAATTTCTCTGACCCCTTTCAAAAAGAGTGGCCGTTCCTACATCATGCATCGGGGGGAAAAAATCCTTAAACTAATTCTATCATGTCTTTTTCACCCAGTGTTATAACTGATGGATGCAGCTCCACTTTGAAATCTAGTTTTTAATGCAGCTTCTCCTTTGGAATTCACAGTCCCTTTTTCCTTCCCATGTAGGATCAACCATGCTGGGGGCAAAGCCCATCTTTGCTGCCTTCACCCTTCAGCTTCCCTTCCTCCTCCTCTTCTTGACTGGAGTCTCTCCCCAGTGCCAGATCAGCACAGCCGATGAATGTGAGGAGCAAAAAGACTTTGTGCCTGGTTACAGCTTGGCTGGAGAAGGCTTTGACATCACCACACTGGAGAGGAAGGAGGCCAAGGTGTTGGATCTGAGTAAATGGCAGAATGCTGATGGCACCTGCACCCTGTGCCGGAACCCTCTTCTGGAGGGGAAGCCTCTCCAGAGACTTCCCTTGGCAGCCGCTGACTGGGTAGCTAAAGCTGCGTGCCAGAGGAAGATCCACACTTCCCTACAGAGCTCTGGCATCGGTGTGGTTCAGGCAGCAGCAGCCGATGTGAAAAATGACTGGAAGTTTGGACTGGACATAGAGGTGAAACCTCAGAATCAGGTCCAACTGTCTTTGGCTGGAACCCACTCCAAGTTAGCTGACTTCACCATGGAGAAGAGTAACCAAGACAAGTACACGTTTGCAGGTCATGAGATCTCCTGCTCTTATTACAGGTGAAGGAGGCATGGGGGAGGTACAAGGGCTGGGAAATCCTATGGGGATTTAATACAATTGTCCTTTTGTGTGTTAGATGTTTTGAGGGTATCTTGTGGGGAAGGGCAAATGAATGAGTGTCCAAGTCCAGATTTCTTGCCTGACAGGTATCCAGCTCTCACTCAGATTCAAGCATGTCTCATTTATGAGAAATCTTACAGGAGTGCTGGAAACCTTATTTATGTAATACGGATGTAACATGTGGAGTGGGGAGATGACAAGCAGGGTGATGATAGATTGTAAAGCTAAAGATACCTCTGAGTCAAGATTGACTCCTGGTGACTGCATCTGTGCAATTTTGGGGGGCAGTATTTCAATTTTGTCACTGCCGCCTTCCAAGATGGTTTTCCAATTCCTTAATCTAACCAACAGCTCTGGAATTCCTATTCAAATATTAACCAGGCTTGACTCAGCCAGATGTTTCCACCTGCTTAAGGCCTGGATGGTAATTAGTAACAATTAATAACATAATCTGCCCTACCAGTAGTCAAATGAGATGAGTCATTATTTCCATCAGAAGTGAAAAACTGAGTCAACAGTATTTTCCTCTCTCTCAATTCCATTGTAGTGCTGGCTCCCACTGATTTATTGAAAACATTTTTTATGCTGCTCTTCATACGGCATAGATTCCCAGAACAGCTTAAAAATGTTAGTAATACACCTTCTGTACAAAAGGTAAAAAGGCTAAAAGAGAAAGCAGAAGAAAGGCAAACTCATGCATTGGTTCAAATAGGTTTCTTGGTGGATCTTGCTTGAGATCCATTTGAATTCAGATCTCTCACTATTCCCTGGTAGCACTTAGCACTGGCATTTTTATTTGATATGTGCTTATATTTAAGATGGTACAAGGCCTATTTTTCCCCCAACAGCAATCCTGTGAGGTTGGTAGGGCTGAGAGAGAGAGGGACTGGCTCAAAGTCTTCCAGTGAGCTTCTATGGCTGAAGGGAGATTAGAACATGGGTCTTCCTGCACCTAGTCCAACACCTTCACCACTGTACTATCCTTTCTGTGCCAGCTTGCCAACCAATTCTAATTCTGCCAAATTGGAATAAAACTTTATAGATGATCACAAACCAGTCCAAACCCCAGAAAAAATACATCACAAAGGATCAATGAACGATTGATCATGTGAAGGCATCCTCCCCAGATAATACAGCTGGGATCATCTAACTGAGTAATATATGATTGAGCACAAACAGGAGATATTTGTCTGTTCAGGCTGAACAGAAGTCATGTATGGAATTAAAAGGTACAAGATGTGAAGGTCTCTTGTTTTAAGGACTTGGCAAACGTATGGAGGACATATCTTTCTCTGGTTGTTAGAAAAATTCTCTAGAAGTGGAACCACCTTCTTTCTAACCAGTTTAACTCTTGGTGGCAGTTATGGGGAACATCTCAGTATCTAACTAGTCACCAGTTCTGCAAGATTGCTGCCCTTACAGGCTTATCCAAAATCAAAGTCCTTTATAATTTGATAAGAAGCCCCCTTAGTTCTGTCACACTATCTGTATTCTGCCTCCTTTGTAGCTTCCATATCAGCCAACATACCCTCACCAAGCATTTCAAGCGTGCCCTGAATGGTCTCCCTGCCAAGTACCAACCTGACTCCCAATTGGAATATCACCAGCTCATTGGAACCTATGGGACCCATTTCATCAGTCATCTTCACTTGGGGGGCCGTGTGAGGGATGTGACAGCACTGCGGGTCTGCGAGGCAGCGTTGGATGGAGCAACAGCTGATGAAGTCAAAGACTGTCTAAACATGGAGGCCTCGGCCAGAATTGGGAGTGGCAAAGCAAGTGCCAATGCAGCCTACAGTATATGTGAAGAGCTGAAGAAGAGAAAGAGTTTTAAAGGCAGCTTCCACCAGACCTACAAGGAGCGTCATACTGAGATTGTGGGAGGGGACAAACACACCGACTTGCTTTTTTCCAATGATCCGGACACCAGTCAGAACACCGATGCTTTCAAGGAGTGGTTGGAAGGCCTCAAGTTTATGCCTGCCCTCCTGTCTTACTCCCTGCAGCCCATCCATATTTTGGTGCCTAAGGGCGACCCAAAGCGGGAAGGTTTGCGGCAGGCAGTGAGCAAGTATGTCAAAGACAGGGCCCTTTGGAGGAACTGCACCCAGCCTTGTCCTCCTGGCACCCAACGCAGCGCTCGAGATCCCTGCTCCTGCATGTGTCACAGTGACAGCGCTACTAACACCATGTGTTGCTCCCGGGAGCGAGGCCAGAGCAAGCTGACGGTGACAATTCAACGTGCCCATAATCTCTGGGGAGACTATTTCACAAGGACAGATGCCTACGTCAAGGTATACTTCCATGGAATTCAGAGCCAGACATCCACTGTGTGGAATGATGACAACCCAATATGGATGACCCACTTGGATCTGGGGCATGTCCAGAACTTGGGAGAGGCCAGTCGGCTCCAAATAGAAGTCTGGGATGAAGACAACCGTTATGATGATGATCTTCTAGGGTCATGTGTCCGAATTCCCAGGTCTGGGAAACATAGTGAGGTCTGTTACTTTGATCATGGGCGTCTTGATTTTCAGTATCATTTAGAATGTGGCCCCTTCCTGGGGGGCCCCTACTGCTTGGATTATGCCCCTCAGCAGCCACACAGGGGTGCCTTGCTACAACGTGGAGCAATGTGAAATCCATGATATAAAAAGGCTGCCCAAGAGGGTAAAATTCAGTGTTTGTTCAAACAAGAAGCTTTTGGATATTCATGGTACTGCTTATTTTAGAGCATGCCCTGGGTTTTTTCCTATAAGCTCTTGTTTAATTACTGTAGATTTATCTAGAAAAGCTAGAAAAAACACAAAACAACGCATTACTTACATACCAAACAAAACTAATCCTAGATATATAGTATAGAATGCTTTTTCACATATAGAAAGAGAGGTTAGCTTTCAGATTGCCCTGTACAAATGATGGAGAATGGATATCCTCTGCGCACGTAGCAATCATTTTTGCTGTTGCTGCTGCAATCAAAGCAGTGTGCAATATTAGAACTGCGCAATGTTAGGAAGTTGTTGTTGTTCAGTCATTAAGTCGTGTCCGACTCTTCGTGATCCCATGAACCATATTGCGCCAGGCCTTCCTATCTTTCACTGCCTCCCTGAGTTTGCTCAATTTCATGCTCATTGCTTCAGTGATGCTATCTAGATGTTAGGAAGAACTGCTTCTAAAGGGATGGGAGTACAACACCTGTCTGCAGCCTGTTACAACAGGTGTATGGTTCCTGGGAATGCTTTTTCAAATTTAATCTTGATCATTGCTTAGCCCTTCACCATATCCCTTTTCATTGTCCTCCTGTTTGTTTCCCTATCTGTCCTATGTAACTCAAAAAAATCCACATTTAGAAAAACCAAATTGTTCAGAACAAGATCAATATGAAATAATTTATCAGTCCATAAGGAAGCCACACAACATACCACTGCATTGTTCTACAAATTCTACATCTATTGTCTCCCTATACTCTCGGACATCTAATTTTGTAACTAGCTATTAAAGGCATATTTGATATTTTATTGATAAGGAGAATATGCACTGGCTGCACATAACTAGATATTAAAAGGTATTTTTATTGCTTCCTTGTACTTTTGGGGAAATGAAATACTGCTTGGATTGCAAGTCTTCAAACAACAATGATTTGTAACTTGATCCAATTAACTGATCTAGAAAATATACTCTACCCGGGTTTGCAACCAAAATATTTCCTTGCTCATTTCAAGGTTTGATCCTCCCCTGATGTTAATTCAGCATGATCATAAAGACCAGTTTGGATTTGTATTCCAACCCTTTCTAAAGCTCACACAGCAGGAGGGGAAAGTTGTACTTTCCAAGGTAGTTGGACCCTAGCATTCTATAACTTATAAAGGATGGAAAATACATTGATTCCAAGATAGCCCATGAAAACTAATTTTCAGCAGACAAGACCTGTCTTTGATTGATTCAAAAAGTAAGGTACACTTTATGTCAGAAACTTAAACCTGGAAAATTAAAATCACCTAAAAAACAATTGTAGCTTTTGCAATTAAAAAAAAAAAAAGACCAAGGGAAGTTGTTTTCCCAAGTGAACCTCCAAAATAATGCATTAAATCCCTGCAAATATATTTTAAGAATCTTTCGAAAAATGCCGTATCAAGAATATATCACGCACAGCAAAACATGTATTTTTAAAACCTTAGCTACAGCTGAGAGAGGGAAAAAAGATCTAATTCATTTTCCATCAAATTAAAAAAAAGCTTTTTTCTATCAAAAAAAGGGCTTTTTTGGCACAATTTGAAAAGGATGTGAAACAAGGAGGTATAGGAGGGAGTAAGAATGAATTTGAAATAGAATTATGCAAAGATGAGAAACATGTAATCACAAGAATTTATAAATTTGCTGTTAAAATATGATACAGAAGCTGAACAAGTTGAAAAAGGTAACATTAGATGGATGCTAAATTCTGGGCATAGTACTGGTGTGGATATTTGGGGAAAAATCTAGACTAAAAGTATTATATTTACTCTGTGCAATAATTTAAGAGAAAATTTTTATAAAATGATGTAAAGATGGCATTTGACACCTGTGAAAGTATCAGAAATGTATAAGAACATTTCAAATAAATGTTGGGAATATGGAAAAGAGGATGGAGCCTATTATCATATGTGGCGGACTTATGAAGTGGCCAAACACTTTTGGTCAGTGATCCACAGGACGCTGATGAAAATAATAGGAATCTCTTTTCAGATGAAATCAGAACTTTACTGATTAGGGCAGTGTTGTCCAAACTTGGCCACTTTAAGATGAGTGGACTCCCCCATGCTGGCTGGGGAATTCTGGGAGTTGAAGTCCACTCATCTTAAAGTGGCCAAGTTTGGACAACACTGGATTAGGGTTTGTGGAAGAAGAACTGAGTAAAAAGCCCAGTGTCTTATTGTTGTATATGATCACTGCAGCAAGATTATTATATGCGCAGAAATGGAAAAATAAAAAAGCTCCAGATGTTGGAGATTGGATATTTAAAGTTATGGATTTGGCAGAGATGGCAAAACTGACATGTCTAATAAGAGAGAAATCTATAGAAGCTTTTATTAAAGACTGGCGTCCGTTTATGAATTATATTACAAAAGTAGAGATAAAATAGCTTGATGATAAAGGGTTTTATAGATTCAATAAGGGGAGAATACAGAAAATTTAAATAGTGATTACAATAGTATAAAAGAATAAGAAACGGTTATGGATCCATGAGGAAAGTGAAGGAAATGGACTATATGCTTTTTAAGTTAGACTATATGCTTTTTAAGTTAGATGTTTAGTTTTGTACTTGCAGGTTTATGTTTCTGTATTATGGTTTTTTCATGTTTATTTTATGTGTAGAATTTTAATAAAGTCTATAAAAAAATCCTTGGGCCTTTTTTGATTCCTACAATTCTGCTTCAGCAGAGTGCTTATGTAGTGTACTAAACATAGCAGTTAAGGCTAAATTTAGTTTAGGTCACGGATGGTCTCAAACTTCGATTTCTTGTCTTTTTACAGTATAGACATTTAGGAGTGGTCCCAAGACACCTCCAAACATTGTTACCCAATTGTTATTTTTAGCATGACAGAAATATGATAATTATTAAATAAATAATCAGAGTAACTGTATTTAATTTTAATGAAATTTAATTACCATTCTATTTAGGTTTTTTTTTCCTGGCTTCACCCATACCTTTAAAAGCATGGTTCACAATAAGCTAACTAAAGACCAAATTTAGGCAAAAAATGGAATAAGGACTTGCTGTTTATACAATGGAAGAGATTATGCAAAACGAGAACATGAAAATATGGGTATCAAATCATTCAGTTTTTATGAATGGGGAAGGGAAACTTGCAGCAACCCACTTTTCATGTGTCAGAATTCAATATTAATACAGCCAGACTGAAAATGAGGAAAATGAAACCTCTAACATTTAGCAGAACTTACTCAAAGTTTCCTGCACAAAATTGGTTTGGGTGGTGGGAGTCAGACAAATGACAGGATGATGGTGATTCTCTAGTGCAGGGTTCCTCAACCTTGGCAACTTTAAGACAGGTGGACTTCAACTCCCAGAATTCCCCAGCCAGTAAGGCTGGCTGGGGAATTCTGGGAGTTGAAGTCCACCTGTCTTAAAGTTGCCAAGGTTGAGGAACCCTGCTCTAGTGATCTGCTTCTTTACCTGATGTAAGTCTCCATTAATAAATCATACTAACCTGTTGAAACAACTGGCTTGGATGACAACAATCAGGGCCTCTAGAACAACACCACAGATGCAGGATGATTACACACATTCAGGCAGTTTTGAACACTAAGCACAGGGGGACACTAAATTAAAAGTGAGGTAAATTACAATTTATTTGAAATTACTGTTATCAGAGCTTCTTTTACAAGCATCAAATGGAAACCAAAAAGCCCACATCACAGTTTACTTCCCCGCCCTGTGTATCCTGTATGAGACCAAGTCAGGAAGTGGAAAAAAATACAAATGTGACACATTAGACCTATTGGTGGCAGAATGATTTCTTCACCTAAAAATGTTGAAGAAAACAGATATTAGAAAAAAAGCCTGTCTCCCTTCTACAGCCCAATCCAATTGCTACTCTTCTGCTACGGATCCTGCACAGCAAAAAGCTCGAGATTAATTTTAAGAGGCGCTTGTTAGTGTTTTTTCTCCATGTTACACCAAAAGGCCGTTTTGCAGGTTGATGGATATTTAAGAATGCAACTCTGACCATCTCTAACCAGCAGGGGAAAGCTGGGGTAAAAACATGCATGCTGATTCTCACAGTGTTGAATGAATACCACATGAAAACTGTGGAACTAATCTTGCAGTAGTGATTCCTGGTAGGAGGAGGAGGAGGAAGAGAAAAGCCAATTTTAAAAAATAATTTATGGGTGCAGTGCTCAAAATCCCAATTTTTTTTTTTTTTTTTGCAGCTCTTGGCATCATCTCTGGCCACAGCTGTCAGAAATTGGACTCATGCATTTTAAGGTCTGGAAACATTCTGTAATAGGCCTAAAAAGAACCCACGACTTACTCACCCAACATAAGAACTTCTGATCTCACACACATTTGTATCATCACTTCACTGTGGCCATGAGGCACCCACACAAACCTAGGCCCCAGCCCTCAAAAGGTTGCCCATCCAGTGTAAAACACTGCATTTGGAGGAAGTATGCTAACAGCATCCTCACACCCACTATGCTGGCTTATACAAGCAAAGTAATGTAAAAAGTCACCCCTCAACCTATCCCTAAAGTAGCCAGATCTTAAAACTGGGTGGAGGTTGAAGGCAGAAGATTCTAGTTTCTCAGCCATTAAATTCAAGTAATCATTCAATAAGTGCCTCCTGATCATTGACTGATGTTGCGCATCTGGTAACTCTCAAATCCCAGTACGTATCCTTGAAATCAATCTC
Source organism: Liasis olivaceus (assembly GCA_030867105.1). Classification (NCBI taxonomy): domain Eukaryota; kingdom Metazoa; phylum Chordata; class Lepidosauria; order Squamata; family Pythonidae; genus Liasis; species Liasis olivaceus. The sequence continues at coordinate 100,655,462 of CM061351.1, forward strand.
TAACTGCCAGTATCTAGTCCAGGTTATAAAGTTTTGTTAAATTTGAGGGGTCTTTTATGCAGCAATTTTATATTTTCTTGTTTATCTTGTTGAACATGTAAAAGAAGACAAGGAGATGTCTATTTGTAGAGCCAGCTATGGCTTCTTGCACTAGTAATGTGTATACAGTGGTACCTCGGTTCACGAACTTAATTCATTCCGCGACTCTGGTCGCGAACCGAATTGGTCGTGAACCGAATCAAAATTTCCCATAAGGTTCAATGTAAATATGGTTAATCCGTTCTGAACCATGTTTTTTTTTTAAAACCGCAAAAATATGACACAAAGTACAGTACGGAGAGAGAGAAAGCTAACCTTGCTCGACACGACTTCTGGCGTGGAGGACAGGAAGGCGGGTGGGGAGGCGGTTATTGCTTGGAGGGAGAGTCCCCCTCCCTACAGGAAGCCGCAACCACGTGTCACGGGAGGGAAAATGGCCACGGATCCTGTTCGTAACCCGATGCGGAGTTCGCGAACGGAGGCAAAATTTTGCGACCAGAGCTGCTCGTGAACCGAATTGTTCGTGAACCAAGGTACCACTGTATTTCCTACACATTCAACAGGGTGTGGGTGGGGTGGAGGTGGGAGCTCCTGCAAAGTAGCTTTTTAATTATATTAAAGAGCAATGAGGCACGTGGCTGGAGAAAAGGAAAACTCAAGATGCTTACTCAGTCAAGTTCTTTGAGCTCTTACTTTGTCCCAAAAATGAACCATTCATGTCAGGCCATCACCCCAATGTTAGCAAGGACTTCAAATTACTCTCCACAGAAGCTTACCATGGACCTTCTGTAGGTTGAGGCAATGACTGTGATGGAATAAATTGTGCAAGGTGGTTTCAAACTGGAGATAACCAAGAGATACAGAAACCATTTCTAATGCAATGATTAAGGCATGCAACAAAGGTCCAGCTCAAGAGCCTGCCCACATGAGGCACATGCGACAAGAATTAGAAGGCATCAGAAGCTCCCCCAATTCCAGATTACGTCGCCCCTGTTCAGACAGGAAAACCAGATCAGGTGTGCGACTACTGTCCTGTGTTGGGCTCTGGGTGACCTGGGATAGGCCCCTGGCTGTCATGGTGGCCATGAACTCCTGAGCTGCCTCTGACCCCACTCCCAGAGAAGGCAGGTTGAAGCCCCCCAGGAATGTAAGTCTGGGGAACTCCACCGCCAGCCCAACGATGGAGTCAAGCAGCTCACAGGGAGGTTGCTACGCAGCAGGGAGGCTGGTGCAGCAACAGTCCCAACTGATTCCTAGGCCCCAACTTAATGATCAGGGTCTTACATCCAGCAACTTGTGGAGCAGTGCCCCTGAAAGCCTTAAGTGACTCCTAGATGACAATTGCTACACCTCCACCCCTACCCTGGAGTCTTGGCTGATGGCATGCCTGAAACCCCACTGGGCCATTTCCAAAAAGGGCCATCCCCTCTTCCAGACCCAGCCAGGTCTCGGTAATACACGCCAGGTCAATGTACTCAAAAGCAGCCCGACCTGGCATGTATTACCGAGACCTGGCTGGGTCTGGAAGAGGAATTAAATCACAGAGGAGGGAGACCTTATTACAGACCAATCTGGCATTTAGTTGCAGCAGCAGAAAGCCAGGGCCTCTGAAGGTTGAGAAGCACAACTCTTTAGAATTTAAAGACACAACTGCTTTGTAGATGTTTTTAAAAGTGCTTTTATTTTTATATTACAAAATAATTTGAGTCAGGCCGCTTTTGAGTACATTGAGTCTTCAAGGCAATTGGAAAAAATGCTTAATTCTATGAGTAGATAACCTTTTTTTTTTTTTTTTTCCAAAATACAAAAGTATTGGAATTTTAGGAACAAGACCAGGAGGTCCTAATTTCCACTTGTATCATGATTTCCCAACATAATTTAGCTAGAATTGCATGGAGAAAGACACCAGATGACTTGGCTGTTATTTCTTGCTAGAACATTTGGAACCTTGATTTAATCTGGTCCTCTGAACATGATTTCAGGCCATCTGGTTCTAGATCTCTGTGCAAATTCCATAAGGGAGCAAAGGCAAAGATCATATAACTAACTCTCAATCCTTTTTAGGTTGGCACTGGGGCATTTATCAATTCAATGTAGAAACACGACCAAAAGATTCAAAGGAGAGAAGGAAGTAATCTGCAATCACAAAAAGTTGGGTGTACAATTCCTAAGGCACATAGGTGGAGAGAAGACACAACAAAAGCTCTAAAGGCAATTGGAAAATAGCTTGGCAACCCCAATATTTCAGCCAAGAGTGAACCAGGATGTCCTAATCTGCCATCCTCTATCAAAATGGGTTTGTGTCTCTAAGACAAAGGAGAAAAACCCAGTAAACCAGCTCAGGATGAATAGAATACTCAGATTTGGACCAACCTCTGCAGAATATTCTTCTCTTCCTTTGCCCTCTAGTGAACACTAAGTGAACACTAAGAATATTTTGTGTGGGGAGGAGCCTTTTTATAAAGTGACATGGCATGAACTACGGCAGACTGAGGAAGGTGCTGAAGCAGTACTTAGGAGAGGACTAGAAAAAAAAAGGTCCTTTCCATGATCAGGAAAGGAAAACTAGGTTTGCTCAAAGCTTTGTTGTAGCTTTACAGGAGTAAACAAAAAACCGAGGATTCTGTAATGGAAGTGACTGATCACCATTTCTATAGGGACAAATCAAGGCTAGTATCCATTGAAGAAAATGTTACAAAGATAAACCAGGAAGGTCAAAACCAACACAGCAGAGACCTTCTTATAATCTAGTGTTATAGGCATCTGGAAACAGTTTTGAATGTAGGGAAAGATTCTAGGCAACAGGCAGCATGTGCTTTCAGGACTGGAGGGGCAGGAGGATCTCCACCAGCCATCCGTCAGTGCAAAGGCCACCCCACAAAGGGGTAACAGTTCCAGGATAGAGATGCAGCCCAGTGGAAATCCTAAAAACAAAGGGAAAAAAATCCAAAACTCACCAGAGTCACTATTCTCAATCTGATCCCAACTGATAAGCTCTATCTAATATGGTAGCCATCCCATAGCCTTCCCTCTTGCTTAACCCGTACAATGACCCTTCCCAATGTTTTTAATTCTTTCTAGGAGACATGAGACACTACGGAGGCATCTCTACCTCTGTGAAATGCCAGAAAGAGCTGCATCCTTGTACTGTATAACAGGAGCAAAAGCACATGGGAGAAATGAGTCTTGGCTCCCATCAAAAGTTAAATGGCTACTGCCATTTTCTCTTGTTCATATAAAGCACTTTTAGGGATGCACCTCAAGGCACCTGGTTACCAGGTCTCTGTTCAAGCCTGCTCAGTAGGCCAACCAAGTTTAATCCAGCCACATCCTTGGGTTTTCATCTCCTTGTACGCACCATCAGGCTCTGACCACGCAGCATGAAGGGAGACACAAGTGGGAGTCCTTCTAAAGTGCAATAGACAGAATGATGGCGATGATGATGATGATTGCTGTGATGCTCAAGCAGATGCCAATCATGACCTTCTTCTGCAGAGCCCCAAAACATAGAAAAGGCAAAAAGACGTTAAGAGATATAGATAGGGGAAGTGTCTCAACTTCTGCTTTATTTATTCTTTCTCTGCTAGCTTTAGGGAGTAACAAAGTAAATGTGAAAGCCTCCTCACCCACAGGCATACTTGCTCAACACACCTTTCATCTCCCTGAGGTTTCACCATGTGCTATTTTTTAAACTACAAGGACTCAGAAAGTTTTTTTTCCCCCTGAACTGAAAGCAGAAACTCCCAGGATCATTAACTCTGCTCCTATGAGATACAGGTGAAGGGTGTTTCATTTTTTTAGAAAGTGCCTGCTGAATATGGGCTGAAAACAGGGGCTGTTTACCTTGCGAGCTTTCTTCTGATTCTCCTGAGCTGTATGAAGGTGCTCCTGTCCTTTCTTGACATAGTCCCCAGAGTCTAGAATGTTCTTCTCTATCCTGTTAATCATTTCTCCCTAAATGGAATCAAAAAGGGAGATTCAGATAAGGAGAAACTTTTGGCCTAAGACAACTGGTTCCAGAGGACAGGTGGGCAGAAAAAGAAGTGAGACTAAGAGTTCCATGGATACTAGCCTAGATTGGCAGTTAGTGGGATCAGATTAGTATGGGACAACTAGTGGTAAAGAGAAGAGAAATCAAGCAAACGGTAGTTCATAGAAAAAGGAACAAAAGTATTCAAACACAGCAGTTCATCTTTTGCCCACATTAATGGGTTTTTAACAGTACATTAACAGTACTAATAGGAAGGAGACTGGATGCTGTCAGAAAGTCAGAACAGATAAAAAAGGGAATAAGAGGGCTCAACAGATATTCCTTTCTCTCTTCAGTGAAGTAAAGCACATTGTTTTCATGCAAGAAATCCAAAGTTCAGTCGTTAATATCTCCAAACAAGGCTGGGAAAGATTTCTGACACCATAAAAACATCTCTGACATCATACACTTAGTAGATCTGTGTAGATCCTACTAAGCTGATGTTCTGATTCAACAAAAGTGTGTCCAGATCACAATCCCCCTTCTTTTTCTTTCTCCCCCACTTCATACCTGCAGCTCCACTTCTGTAGCCAGGAACATAAACATGTCATGTAGCTCCTGGATACTGCGCTCCAATTTAAGGATTTCACTGTGCCTTGTTTCAATGTCATTCAGGGCCTGCTTTGTCACTTGTGTGTCCTTCATGAGCTGCATGAAAAAGGCGAGGTAGATTAATCCCCCTGTTTAGAGACCTTTCCTCCTTCCAAAGGCCCAATATTCTGATACTCACATTTGAGATAAACACCTCTGTCTGACCGCTCTCCAGCATGTCATCCAGCTCTTCATCAGACACCACCGTACTACCAGCTGAGGGAATAGAAATACAGTGTTGATACCAACAAACAGAGGTTTCTGACTCTCCTGTCAGAAATGGGAAATTAACCCCAAAGGCTCTTTTTCCCAGCACCTCTGACACTTGTTTTGCCCTTGAACAGAATCCAGAAGTCTAGGGCCTCTATCCTTAATCTGAAGCATAAGATCCAAAAGCCAGGGGCTATGCTGGAATTCTGAGGTTATCTGCTCTGCCCTCTCATGGCAAACGGCATAAGGTTAAGGGGAAAACCCTCTGTATTTTGCAGCTGGGTTATACCAGCAGATAGCTTTGTTTAAGCATTTGTTTGCTTTGTTTCCATTCACTACAGAGATTCTGAGATAATTGTGATTGTAATTTTAATTGTAGTTGTTTCAGTCTTTTGATTCTGGGAGTTGAAGTCCACATGTCTTAAAGTCGCCACAGTTGAGAAACACTGCTTTAGAGGATGACAGACAATTGCTATCTATCTGAGGGAAAGTTACTTGGCTAGTATATAAATAGCACACATTGCTGATGGGTTCTGTAAAACTGAACATTCAGTGATGGAGCACAAAAGCTAACCGTAGAAACTCTGTGACATTCTTCCAGGAAGAAAAATATGCCTGACAGAATGTATCAAACTTTTTGAGAAGGGACAGGCAAATGGCTTTTGGTGCCTACTAGCTGCACTTAACACATGCTGGGGAAGTGGAGGGGGAAATAGGCTGAAGTTACAAAGAGAATGGGGTCATGTGACACTGTAGACAGAACTGAGTTGGGGGGATTGAATTGTGGTCCTTTCTTTGGTGTTTGTGATTTCTCTCTTTTATGGCTTACACTGGATTAGTTCCATTTTCTACCTGAAAAGAGAAACAGTGCTTTCGGTTTCCAAGAAATCATGGTCAAATGGGCTTCAAGGGGCCACAAAACGAAAACTGAGGTCTCATGCAACTTTGGGGCTACAGGTTGTCCTCCCTGCTTTAGAGAAATCAGATACTGAGAATGAGGGTTCCAGGTATTGAATTATAAAACAGGCATTTACCCTTTTCTTTTGGGAAAACACAAGGAGACCACAAGACCACAGACAAGTGCTCCAGACAGCTGCTCCTTGCAAGGAGACCACAAGACAGTGGCCTCCAGCAGGTTTTGAGCACTGGGAGACAAGTGAATAGCCATCTTGCTCAAACTGCGGCCAGTGCCTTTAAAAGGACACGAAGTTCGCACACTTCCTTTTCTAATCACATTCGGAAATTGCTTATTAACTACTTTTCAGCTGTTAGAAACCTTTGGATTGACAAGTCTGAAAATACCAGGTGAGTCTGCCTTCAATCCTTAATGAAAGAAAATTTTAACTATAAGCTTAAGAACTTAAATTTGAAATAAACAGCAAAAAGCTAATTAAGACTTTAATTTTAGAAAGTTATAAATGGATTAAGGATCCAGATAAATTTGAAATAAGATTTTGGAATTAATTATAAGAATCCTTCCTGTGGGAAAGTTGACTTGTTTTGAAAATAAAAGAGATAACCAATTTTAAAAACTGGATACTAGAGGGTACTAAAGATTTTAATTAAAGGAGAATACATAAACCTGATTAACAGCTACAGAATGACACAAAATATTATAACATTGGAAATACTTTAAAATACTTTTAAAAAATGGAATCAGAAGTTAATATCAACAATGTCAATAGTGATGTTTGCTTCTATGAATAGACTCTCCAAAAGATGTTTTGGAAGAAATGGCAGAAGAGGAACAAGTTTTATCTGACAAGACAGAGTTGACACTGAAAGTGGATCTACAAATGACAGGCTATAAGAATGACATGGAAAAAGATGTTTCATTGGACATTCAAAATAAATCAGTTGATGTTTTAAAAATCAAAAGGGAATTACAAATAATAAACCAAGAGAGTGACCTGGATAATTCTTTTACAGGTATATTGGATTTACAAAAGAGGTTTGTTAAAGCTTGGATGAATCTTGTGAGAAGAGATAAGAAAGAAATGAAAAGAATTCAAGTTCTGTGACATTACTTGAATGGACTAAAATTAAGATTGTTAGAAGTAAAAGGAAGGAATATAAAGTTGGTTTATTTGAGCAAGGTTAAAATAGATACATGGTTATTTCTAACAACCTTAATGGACTTCTGACATTTGGACTGAAATGATGATGCTTTATGGTTTTGTTTATAGATAAGAGATGGGGCATGGGATGAAGAGCTCACTGGTTGTAAATTAAGAGGAAGTGAAAAGTTACTAAAATTGTTTATACTTGTTGTGATGAAGGTTGGAAGTCACTTCTTTATATATTTATTTTTTCTTTACTATATTCTTGCTTTTCTTTCTATTTTTGTTTTTTTTCTTTTCCTCTGCACTTTTTACTGCTTCTTTCTATTCTTTTTTCTTTCTTTTAGTTTGTATTAGTTTTTACTATTACAATTATAATAGTTATTTATTAAATTATTTAAAAAATACAATAAAAGTAGCAATAAAATGTATAATAATAGTAAATAATATATCAAAGGAATATAAAACAATAGACAAATATATTCTTTAAAAAACCTTAAAAGTTGTTATAGTAGGTGTCCCTCAAATGTCCAGGGGGGAGCATTCTAGAGCGGAGGCAACCATCATGAAGAAGGCCCATCCGTGAGCAGTTGTCAGACTTCTCAATACATGCGTAATTATCTCAGTGACTGACCAGATCTAGAACTGTGAAGATGCTCTGACAGGTATCATTGTTCCAAAAGTCTGGAATGTCCTAACCAAAACCTCAAATCTGACTCAGTCACTAATTGGCAGCCATCTGGGACTTACCTTAGCCATAAAAAAATCCAAATGACTTTGGGTGTCACAATCTTTCTATTTATCCTACAGCTGGCACTATGATTTGGGACAATTGTCCAAGAGGACTTGACAGTGAAATGCAATATTTTCTGTCCCTAACAAAGGCAACCACAAATACTCACTAATGTGTAGATGTCGTTTGATGCGCTCCAGATTCCGGTCTCGATACTCAGACTGTATGGAGTTGCATTTGTTGATGAGATCCAAGAATTGCTGGGAGAGGATCCCATGCTGAAGCAGAAATGTAAATAATGAGTTATGCAGACCATTTCTGCTTCCTCACTAGCTTCCCTACCAAGGCAACCAACTGCTTTGCCTCTCACCTGATTTCTCTTCATTCGGTTGTTGAATGAATTTCTGTTCTCATCTTCTTCCTCCTTCTTAGGCTCAATTTCTACATATTTAAAAAGTGGCTATAATTAGATTGCAATGCTTTATTCAAGAAAGAGAGAAATGGGAACTAAATTATCATTTTTTCAGAGCACCAGATACTAAGTCCCAAGCTGAAGACCCAATATACATCCCCCCTCTTTCTTTTCCCCATAAGTTGTGCAGACTCACTCTTCAGGCGGGCTCTAATGTCTTTTGCCAACTCCTTGATCTCCTCACGTAGCTTTTGTAAGTCTTGCTTCATGCCTAGAAAACACACTGAAAATTCAGCAACTGTATTATTTGTCATCATATCCAATTCTTGCAAGCACCTTGACTGAGTACACTTGGCCCCCTACCTTTCCTCCAGGAAACTCAGTTTGCACCTATACATTTACAAGTAGTCCTCAATTAGTGACAGCAATTGAGATCGGCAACTCAGTTATTAAGAGAAGTAGTCACTAAGTGAAAAATCATGTGACTGTGACTGCTTACGATTTTACACAGGACAATTCCTACTAACTGACTGTAATAGCGAACGTGTGACTGAGAAAGAGAGATAATGCAAAGGTTGTAAATGCAGGCATTGGTTGCAAAGTTATTTTTTCATCACTGTCGTAACTGTGAACAGTCGCTGTCCGAGGCAATCACTAAGCAAGGACTACCTGTACGCCATTGTCAGTCACACTTCTTCCTGAACAATTCTGCAAAAATCTATCTGTCCCTCCCTTATGCCTTGGTTGAAAGTCTAATTCATAACTGGTCATCTTCTGTACAGGTATCCCTCGCTTAGCAACCACAATTGGGACCAGCAACTCTGTCACTAAGTGTTGCAGTTGCTAAGTGAAACATCATGTGACTGCAAATTATTTTATTTAGTTATATTTCAAATTTGTCACCACCCATCTCACTGCAGAGTGACTCTGGGTGGTTTACAGTAAAAACTTATGATTTTACTTCTGCCTTCTCTATTAACTCTGCTTGTTGCAAGCCAGTTGCGAACTGCCCAAATGGTGATCACATGACTGTGGGATATTGCAATGGTTGTAATGCAAGGATTGATCACAAAGCTTTTTACGCCAATGTAACTTTGAACAGTTGCTAAACGAGGCAGTCAGTAAGCAAGGACTACCTGTACTTTTTTGTTATTTCCCTTCAGCAGCTTTTCTCTCTAAACCTCAGTTTTTATATCTCTACTAAGAATTCTGCTGGCAAAATAATTCTTCTGACTGTGATGACCCATTTTCAGATTCCTTCTCAATTCCTATTCTACTTGCAGCACAAATTCCTTGCCCTTATTTTTAAAGCTATCTATGCCCAACCCATTTTCTTTCAGTTCCTGTTATGTCCAACAAGGCTAGTTTCTATTTCTGATTCTTACCCTCAACTGACTAAAGGTATCTTGTTTTCTTGATCAATTCCACCTATTCTTTCTAGCTGCCTCATTTGTGTAAGTCTCCTGTTTGAAGCATGTATATACAATGTTTCCTTTCACCACCAATTTCTTCTCAAAGACAGTATTTTCTGTCACCTTTGCCTAGTCATCTTGAGCCTCAATCCTAGTTTAATTTAGTTTTATAGATGGATCGCAGCATTTGCAACTAGTTTTCCCTTTCTAATTTTGGAACATTTAACCTATTATGCAATAGTCTGCAAGATGCCAAGTGCAGAAATGGTACAGTGTATATATTGGCAGAGTCTGAGGCTTGATCATTGGAAACTTACTTTCTTCAGGGATTGGTGTAGCCAGGACTGTAGTCTGTTTTTTCTCTAGTTCTTTCACTTCATTTCCCAGCTTCTTCAAGGCTTCACGGATACCATGTGTCTAAAAAGGAGATAAATGATATGATGAGGTCAGTACCAATTACTGAATCCTGATCTCATCTCAGAGAGCTCAGAAACATTGATGATACAACTGGATTAATTTCTATATGTTGTTTTTTAAAAAGCATTACAAAAGAAGAAAATAATTACAGGTAGTCTTTGCTTAACAATTGCCCTGTTTAGTGACCATTCAAAGTTACAACAGTGCTGAAAAAGTAACTTTACAATTGGTCGTCGCACTTATGGCTGTTGCAGTGTCCCCATGGTCACCTGATCACCATTCGCCTGCTTCACAGCTGGCTTCTGACAAGCAGAGCCAATGGAGAAGCCGGCAGAAAAATTACAAGTTGCAATCACATGATGTCTCGCTTAACAACTGTGTCACTTAGCGACAGAGTTGCTGGTCCCAATTATGGTAGTTAAGTGAGGACTACCATATTTCTTTCTATCGCCAGTAGCCCTAACATGTTTGCCAATGAAGAATATTACTAATTAAGCAGCATAACAATTGTCTGAAATCACTTATTTCACTGTCACTAATTATAAACTATCATCCTAGCCAACTGGCCAAATAACATACACTCCCACACCCACTGCATTCTTCCCTTTCAGGATAACCAACTTTATGCAAAGCACAAAAGACAAGAAGTAGTAAGCAAAAGAAATTAATTGCATGAAATAAATATTTGAAAGCATAATTAAGCCTACTCTACACCCATATAGTCCACAATACCTCTACATACCTTACTACTTTTGCAAAACATCCTTGCTTCCATCATATCGATACATTGCTTCATACATTGCGTTTTGTCCTTTAAACTTTGCAACTTTTTCTTTTTGAGAATCTCCATCCAAACACACATGTGGTCACTCACTTCTGTACTCAATTCACGTTAATTCAGCAGCCATTTATTCCTGACCCTCATTTCCAAATAACAAAGTGGGCAGAAGCATGCTTTTATACACTGCCATTTTTACTTCTTTCAACAAGCACTAATATATCATACCACACTACTTTCAACTTTTGACCACCTTTTGCATTTCTTAAATGCTTACTAAAAATGGACAGAGAAATTTTATTAAGATATACTGTACACATTCTTCTACTTTATTTTTTCCTCTCTTATAAATAACCTACAAATGTTTACTCCATTTTCCTGTTAAATACAACCTCCATCTTTGATACATTAGTTTTCAGGTTCATATTTGTCATTATATCATACAGTCTAACGTTTGCTGCAAATCATTTGAGATCTCATCCAGCACCATAGCATCATCTGCATACAAAAGTGCACGTACATTCACAACCCCAACCAGCATATCTCTAGTGGTACAACAGGCTCTACACTCCTTATACAATTATTCATAAACAGATTAAACAACCAGAAGGATTTCATATACAGTATACTGAACAAACTAAGGACTAAGCATTCCAATTTTTTCATACATGCTTCCATCATATATCATTCTAACTGTATGCAGCAATTCAAACTGCAACTCCGTATTCAAGCAAAACATTCCATAATGAAAGCCTATTTACTTTGTCATAGATTTTCTCTAAACCAACATACATAAACTTTTTTTCCTATTCGCATATTTTTCAATGACCTGCTGAAAAGCATAAACTTGATCTATACACCCCCAGCACTGCAGATATCAGTTTGCTCACTGTCACCTCTCATATCTTTTCTATCAAAGTTTTGCTAAGCATCTTCCCAAGCACTTAAACTAATCCTACAGTAGGGGATTTTTTTTTGCATTTACAGACTTGCATTTTTCCCCATGTATAGAACAATAATAGCATTTTCTCAACAATCAGGTACAGGTGCAATTTTCACATACATTAAATATGTTGAATGGCCACTCCACATTTTAATTTTTCCCAGTAATACTGTTTAGCTTCACTATTTGTCTATATTGCCAAAGTATTTACAACTTTTTTTTCATCTTTTTTTCCTCTTGGACACTAACTTTTAAAGCATTCAATTTTTCAAATACTCCTTCAAATATTTTCTCCCTTCGGCTGCATCCCAAATGAACTTTTATTTTTAATTGCATTCATTCTGTTGGAAGGTCCTTGTTTAACGTTTTCATTCACTTCTAGAACTATTTTTTATTTCCATCAAAATTGCTATGCAATTTCCCTGCTTCTTTTAATCTTTCCTTGCTCTCTTTCATTACATTCTTTGTAACAATCTTTTTCTCTATAGGCACATATATAGTATCTTTCATACTCATTTTTTGCAGCAATCATTCTTTTATATGTATGTTTTTTATCATCCCCAACATTCTTCATTTCATCATTTTATGAAATATCCATTTTCACACGATCATGCTGTGGCTCATATACATACACAAACACACACATTTTGTTCTAAGCAGTTTCCAGATTCACTTTCCGTTCATTCTGTTGGGAGATTATTTATTTACAAAAATTATTTACAAAGTCAGTCATAGACTTTGGGCAGTTAATGATAAAAACATATAATAAATTATCCATAAATTAAAACTCAACCTCCTCAAACCAGCATAACGTAACTAAAAATGATTTCCCGTTAGATTATTAGAGGACAGATTGCTTTTTCATATAGGACACAGACTTTCTCTTCCTGAAGTCACTCTGATCTCATCTATTGTTTTTACTACTTTCCTTTTCTTTCACATCCATTTCCCCCCAAGATCTGCTCTTGGAAATACAAAATAATAGCCTACCTCACATTCAAAATTTCTAATCATTCTTGTATCCTGTTCTTCTCATTATTGATCCCTTCCTACTAGGTCAGCATGCTAACTATACTATATGGTCAGTGAATACAAACCACTTGGGTTACTGGGCCCCTGGTTCCTGTCTGATTCCTCCTCCTGTTGCTACCCAGGCTCAGTTCAGCTTGCTGTGAATGTTTTATTACAAGGGGACTTTAAGCAGTTCACATGTATGGGAGGACATCTTATAGGGTTGGTAGTGAATGCAGCTGACGTGTGGGTGGGTACCTTTTACCACCACAATGCAAAGAGAAATCAGACACTGAGCAAGCATTTTTATAGAAGACTGAAAAAAATCCTTCATTATTTATTTATTTATTTATACACACAGAGAGAGAGAGAGAGAGAGAGAGAGAGAGAACAAGTGGATTATCAACTCCCCAAGTGCTCAGAAAGATCATTATACCATTTCGAAGAATTCATCAGTAGGATCTGGGGAGTCATTGTGTTTTGCTGATCCAGGCCATGTGACAAGGGCCACACGTTCAACCTCTTCATTGTCTGAGTCGTCATCTTTCTGTGGAAAAAAAATAAAAGAAAATCAGATATGTCTGAGAAAGTATATATACCTCATACATGGCGGGTACAAAAAAAGGTACACCAAATTATTTTTTTTTAAATGTATCTTAATTTTAACTCTACAAAAGCAGCTAGTAATTAGAACAACACATTTTAATTACATGACTTGGTATCATGTTAACACCTGCAAAGAATGAATGAGACAATCTTCTTGCCAAGGCCTATGTCAGTACATTTGCTAGATTCATATATTATACCAAGCAATAATATGGTTTGGGCTTCACGTTTATATGAGCCTAACTCACTGCTGTTTATTCAATACATCATGGGTTTAAACATACTTTAGCACATTCTGAGAAAGCAATTACTCTTCTCACTATGGCAATATTCTCCATTTATTCTTAGATTAATATTGAACTTTTGAGACTGATAGACAATATCCCCATGTGAAAGCAAAAATGAAGTATCAAAAGTATTGCTAAATACTACAGTGGTACCTCGGGTTACGAACTTAATCGGTTCTGTGACTCTGATCACAACTCGAGTTGGTCGCAATGCGAGGTAAATTTCCCCATAAGGTTCAATGTAAATACGGCTAATCCGCCCTCTGAATTTGGTCGCACCACGAGGCAAATTTCCCCCAAAACACATCACAAGCCTCACCAAACATCTCCTTGCTACCGCGATCTCGCCCACAGGAAGCCGCGACCACATGGCAGCGGGGCAAATGGCTGCGGATCCGGTTCGTAGCTCGAGGTGGAGTTCGCATGTCAAGGTAAATTTTTGGGGCCAGAGCTGGTCGCATCTCGAAAAATTCGTAAGGAGGGGCGTTCGTAACCCGAGGTACCACTGTAGTTGAATATACACTGCAGCATGATTATATACGAATGCCTGGCATGAATATTGGGTGACTATTGATGCTAGATAAATATGTAAGAGAAGCATAACCAAATAAAGCTGTAAATCCAGAAATTACTTCATTGTAAGGAATAACAGGCACCCATTTCCTGTGCAGAAAGCAACTGTCACCCAGTTCATATATAATATTAAACTGCAACTTAGCACAATGTATGTGAACAGAACAGAGCTTACATGCTTTACCAGGCTCTTACATTCCCACCCATTATTATTGTACACCAGGGGTTCCCAACCTGGGGTGCAAGATGGAATTTCAGAGGGCGCAACGATTGTATGCTCTGAGTTAAAAGCTTTTTTTTTTAAGTCCAATTTGTTCACCCACATTAGAAATTAGACTTCTTCATCTTCAAATGTGATATTACTTTTGTAGGGGATGCAAACATTAATCAAAGATTTCCTAGGGGTGTGGGGCATAGAAAAGGTTGAGAACTACTGTTGTACACAATAGTACCATGGGTTCAAAAAGTGGAATAAGGCAGATTTCTGTTTTACTTTTGCTAATTCCTGGCTTTCTTTATATAATCCTGGCTTTCTTTTGTATAATTCTTTATACAAAAATTACACAAGACAACAGAATGTTGATGTGAAAAATTCACTAGTTGAATGCTACATTATCTGGGCTGCAAATACATGCGGAAATCCCAAACTCCTTCCAGTCATCTAGTACTCATTCAGATTTCTGGAGCCCAGATAGCGTAGTCCAGCTCTACACACTAGCTAACTGCTTGTAATGACTGAAATGAAACTGAATTCAGGTTTATTTCTCTTTCTGGTTTTATACAAGGAGGTAGCTATAATTTGCAAGCTTTGTGCAGACTTCTTCTATGTGTGGATCCATAGTTTAATGCTATTTCTTAACAAAAAGTTCATCTTGATAACCAGTACTTTAAATACATGACATTCTATAGAATTTGGGGAGAAAAATCTGTAGCTGAGAAAACTAGAGTGAGCTAGACAATAAGGATTTCCTCCCTTGGAAATTCTCTGGAGTCATTCCTATAACTCAGTAGTCCTCAAATTGTGGATTGCATCAAACACATGTTTTTCAGAAGGTGCCAAGAACTGGCATAGCACCTTCAAAACTCTCAGGGAATCATGAAAGCTTCCAAAGACTAACAAGTGTCCTTTCTCAAAATGTAAGAGAAAGTAATAGAACTATTGCTACTATTTAATTACAGCTAAATGCTTTGGCCAATTAAAACTTTAACTAGGTATTACAATTATCCAGCTCTGCTTAATTAGTGGGGTTGAGCCCAAAGAACCACAATTATGTTCTGAGAACAGTTGAACCAACTCTCTCCTTTCCTTTAGAAATTTTTAGAAGGCTAACTGTTAACTGGAAATGAAACTATTTTTCATCCTATTGTGAAACCAGTGCCCTTTCTAACAAAAACCACAGGCAGCTGGAACTGTCAGCATTCTGCTGGAGTTTTAAAAAAAGCCACATTTTAAAAAACTGGATGTTCTAAAATAATTATAGATACAGCTAGGGCAGCCTTGCTAGATCAGTAGTTGGTAAAATATTTTGTGCTACTATACAGAACAGTGGAAGATTAAGGAAAGCCCAGAAAGCCAGTTTGTTGTAGTGGTTAAGACATCAGGCTAGAAACCAAGAAACCACAACTTATCCAGTGGCGTGACTTTGGGCCAGTTACTCTCCGTCAGCCCTAGGAAGGAGGCAATGGCAAAACACTTCTAAAATCTTGCCAAGAAAACAGATGTGTAAGATGTGTATTGCCAACTCCCAACAGCTGTTCCACCTGGTGCCTTTACCATTCTCATCAGGCCCAGCTAGCATCAGCTATTGGGAGTTGTGGTGCCAATACAATGTAGTGCAGTGAGGATGGCTCCCTAACCCCTTCCATTTTCAGCTTCTGTTGCTCCAGGCTGAGAGCCTTTGTCTTAAACCAGCGTTTCTCCAACTTAGCAATTTTAACCTGTGTGAACTTCAACTCCCAGAATTCCTAGCCAGTCATGCAGGCTGGGGAGTCCTGGGAGTTGAAGTCTACACATCTTAAAGTTGCCAAGTTTGAGAAACTGCCTTAAACTTTCCCTGGGGCACGATTACGAGGCAGAGTTCGGGGGTGGGGGCAGAAACCATGCCAGGAGAAGCAGCGATGGAGGAAGGGGGGCCAAATAGCAAAGGCCATGGGGCAGCAGAGGGGGCAAGAAATGCAGGCAATATAATGGAGGGAGGGAAAAAATGCAGATGAGAGTGAGAGGAGATGGGGAGCCAGGAGGAAAGGAAGGTGGTGGCCGCCATTTTAAACATGATTATTGTAACTCTTCCCACTCCCGCGCTGGAAAGAGAAGAGGCAGACGAAGCAAGCGAAGTTTTTTTCCATGTCAAGCAGGGAGGCACTTCCATCTCCCCGGGCAGACCCAGGAACTGAGGGAGCCACCAGGAGTCATGGGGACAAAGAGGATGCGGGAACAGAGTCCAGCGCAGAGAAGTTACGAGTCAGGAGGGAAGGGAGACGGGAATGAGCCGTTAGGTTAGCTCGAGGAGGTGAGAAAAAGGCACCAATTTGCGGGGGGGGGGGGGGAGAGAACAGCCTGCCAGGCGAAGGAAGTGGGGGAAGGGCAGCGCGAACCCAGAGCGGCCGGCGGCGCGAGGGGAGGGGCAACTCGACTGTTGTGGGCGGGGCTAGCCGTGCGTGTTGAAGGGGCGCGCGGGTGGCATTCTCACCTCTCTCAGCTCCTGCGTTCGGTCCCTCATAGCTTTGTTTTTATTTTTTTCACACCTCGGAGATGAACTCGCGAAGGGGCGGGGGAAGAGAACGAAAGGGACCCACAGCGCAGGCGCGCGAAAGGCTCGCGCGCTCTCTTTTCGGCAACTCCTCCTTCCTGGCAGCTCGATAGCTTGAGGGCAGGAATCCCCCTCGGCCGGAGAGCGACTGAGTAGCGCACCGTCCTGCTCTGCGCATGCTCATCTGCCGCGTCCCACCTTTCGACGGTCCGGTTTTCCCCAGTCTTCCTCCCCCACAGCCAATAGAGAAACCGAAACAAGCAAACCGGAAATATACCAAACCCCAATAATGAATGTAGGACTCTGTAAGGAGGGCTAGATAGAGACGGCCACCCCTTCTCTCTCGACCGGAAGTCGGTTCAACACAGGTACTCTTCAAAAAAAACAAACAGGAAGTAATTTTAGACTCCGACGGGCTGAAACGCTACCTCGCGGATTTAATATGGCCGTCGCCGGAAGTCCATTTTCCTCGACCGGATGTCTTTTAAAAAAGTGGCTGCTGAAAAGCACCATAGAGCTACGTAAGTGGGTAGAATATCTGTTGCCATTGGGGCTTTTTGCCTAATTATTATTACCAGTAGAGGCGAATTATTATTCCCGGCTAATTATTATTCCCGGTTAGCCATCCAAATAATTCACGTCCAATTATCTGAAGGATGAACTACTCAACTATATTTTCATGTCCGCAGTCTTTCTTTAAGTAACCGCACTGCCGGTCTGTAGACAGTTTCAAAGATAAGGTATTGTCTTCCCACAAGCCAAAAAGCAACTCGAAGTCCTTTTCCTCACAAAAAGCAAATAGCCGCTTCTCTTCCGCGGTTCTTTTTAATTGCTGTCTTCTGGCGAGCAGAAATTCAGCCTGCAGGTACCATGATGGGAAACGTTTCAGGGGCTGAATTTTTTTCTGGCTGTTAGCCAGCCGTTAAAAAAAATAAATATAGCTGCCTCCGTCTGTAAATGAAACAAAAAATGTTTTCCCCCCTCTCTTTGAGGCTTGTGTTTGTTTATTTATTTATTTATATTTATTAAATTTCTCCCCCGCCCATCTCCCCCCAGTGGGGGAACTCTGGGTGACTCACACAGAACATTAAAACCATATATATATATAAATACATAAAACATCAATTTAAAAACGTTTCTAAAAAAGGGAAAGGAGAGTCCAAGAAAATGGAAAATCTGGGGCTGAAGACAGGAGGCCTCTATGGGGCTAGCCATCCCCATGCTTGAGTTATTCCCTCCCCACCCCAGGCCAATGTACAATTATTGTTATACATTAATACTAATCCTGTTATATAGTTATGGTCCATCGAGTCAACCTTGGCTCCTGTTGACCACAGGGACAAGATGGCAGTTTTCTTGGCGGTGGTTTCAGAAATGGCTTATCAGGACCTTTTTCCAAGGGCGAGAAAGTGACTGGCCCCCAATCATGCGGCCAGCTTCCATGCCTAAGGCAGGTTCAACATTTATGTTCTTCCAGGTTTTAAAAAAATGGAAGGAACGAGAAGAGGACAACCAGCAGCAAGGTGGATGGACTCAGTTACAGTAGCCATGAGTGCACCGTTGGAAGAGCTGGAGGACCAGATTAGGGGCAGATCAGCATGGAGAATATCTATGTGGTTGCTAAGAGTTGACAATGACTTGATGGCACATAATCCATCAGTTTTTAATCCAGCATCTTAACTACTAGACCATATTGGCTCTCAATGTGCGGATTGATTGATTACGTGCTGTCAAGTTGATGTCAGCTCTTAGCAACCACATAGTTAGCTTTTCTCCATGCTGATCTGTCCCTAACCTGCTCTTTCAGGTCTTTTAATGGTGCTACCCATCACCACTCTAACTGCTGGTCATCCTCTTCTCTTTCCTTCCACCTTTCCCAGCATCAGAGCCTTCTCCAGAGAGCTAGATCTTTGTATAACGTGCCCGAAGTAGGATAATTTGAGCCTAGTCATTTGTTCCTTGAGTGAGAACTCTGGATTGATTCAACTGATGATCCATTTAATTATTTTCTTGGCTGTCCATAGTGTTCTCACGAGCCTTTTCCAACACCAACGTTCAAAAGCATAAATATTCTTCCTATCCTGCTTCTTCAAAGTCTCAACTTGTATTTCCATGGAGTTTCACAGGGAGTACCATTGCTCACACTATTCTTATCTTTGTAGGTAGAGACACATCACAGTAATTGAATACTTTTCCCAAGGCCTTCACAGCTGCTCTACCAAATGCTATTTTGCAGTATATTTTTCGACTGCTTGTTCATTTACTGTTGATGGTTGATCCTAAAATGCAGAAGCTATCTACCACTTCAATATGTTCAATGTCATCTCATTGTGCTAGCAAAGCCTAATTAGCGTGTGGCCATACTTGAAACACTGCTGAAATCATACGTAGAGTTAAGCCAGTTTGCTCAACCATAGTTTATTGAATAAACTGTCATTTATTGAGACAGTGTAATGATAAACTGTGGTTTAAATACAACAAAAGCTGAGTTCACCTATCAGTTTGCTTAACTGGAGTATGTTAAATAAGCTACAATTTGCTAAGTTTGCCTAATATGTTAAGCTGTACGTTTTGGCTTAGAAATCATAAGAACTGACATTGTGTACTCTCCTAAGTAAAATCAAACAAACTGTGTGATGTTTTAGTATGACATGTGGATAAGACTACTAATTACTGATTACTAATAGTAATAATTCTGATTGCTCCATCTCACAGGACCCTGTAGGACTGGAAAATAAACAGGCGTTTGGACTGTTTTGCCTCTGAGGAAAGACTAAACAATTCTGGGTTTCTATTTAAGAAAAAAAGATAGTGAACCCCTAATCCATTTCCACATATATGGGAGTAGGCCTGCTTGAAAACCATAGGACTGAATAGATATTTTTTAGGGCAGTGTTGATGAGGGCAGATGGAGTAATGGAAGATGTATAACATACATAGTGCGATTAGAACATTTTTCTTCTTTCTCTTTCAAAATACTAAAGTTTGTAGTTATTTGGTGAATGGAGTAGAGTGGCTTAGTGGTAGATTTAGGAGACAGAGGAGAATGCAGGTTGCTGCTGTTGTCCAGAAAGCACTACCCTGATAAAATTAATCAGAAAACAAGTTGTTTTTGGAGATGCTCCTACCCATGAGAAACTGAACTATATTACTCAGTAAACTTTTCTAGTTTTGCAACTGAGTTCTGTCAACACTACCATAGCAAGGGTTCCTGGGTTAGACTTTTTAGTTGGCCAAAATGATGATGGCATTTTAATTTACAGAGTGTCCTCAACCATCTTGGTTTGTTAGCAAAATTATGTTAATTATTAACATAGATTAACAATTATGTGGATTAAGAAAAAACAAATAAAAGAGTGCTCTTTACTTGGTGACATGGTATTATTGCTTTAACACTGGTCTGTGTTCAGTCGTAGTATATCATTGATGACCAGTTGCTGGAGCACAGCAACAACTTGTATCTAGGCTTTTGGGGAGCAGGGTTGTGAATCAGATTTCATTGCAGCAGGTATCTTCTAATATTCTCATGAAGACTATTTTTATTTATTTTATAGTAGACTTTTGCCATGTTCCTCTGAAGGAATGCTTTTCTGGGCAGTTTACACAAATCTCAGATTGGAGTCTTATTAATTTTTTAAAATTACAAAGCAACTGAATTGCACAGAAAGCCACTTAAGTAATCCAAAGCTTTTTAAACCTATTTTTAATAGCTAGGAAACTCTATCAGCCTGGTACCCCAAATATAACATTCCATTAATTAATTATTTGCCTGTAGAGTGAGATCTAAAGTCAGATTTGCTTGGTGGTATATAATACATGCCAGTAACAAACAGTTTGATTTTAGGCGAAGGCTCAAAATAGTTGGCTACAGCTGAGAGCTGCAGGTGGAACTGGCAAGATCTGGAGGTTGGAGGCATGTGTGTGGTCAACTTATAAGCATTCCTCTCTGAAATCTGATGCAATTCAGCTGCTGTGCTGCCTGCTTTATATTCTGCTTATATAAATAGAGATTTACAAAGACACCACAATTCTCCAGTGTTTGTGCTCTCTCCCAACATCTTTCTTTCTCTCTCATATCACAATGAAACAGATTCTGTAAACAGGCAGAGCTTTGGAAAATATTACCCCTCAAGGACAGAAGCTGAGATCCCTTTTCTAAATTGGGGGGGGGAGGAATTAATATCTAGGCTTGGGTTTCTGTTGTTATTTATTTATTTTGCTGCTTCGCAGGTGAAGGGTTTCAAGCTTTGTTGCTAGGAGGGCTGAAGGAAGTTTGGCTGCGTCAGGCCAGTCCCTTTGCTGGCTGCTTGGCAGCTTGCCCTGCTGTCTGTGTCAATAGCGCAGCCAGTGACTCAGGAGGTTGGAAAGCTGCGTGATGGGAGCAGGGTTGAATGGAGCCCCACAGCCAAGGTGGGAGAGGGGGCTGGAGGGGAAGCAACAATACTATAGGTTACGCAGACAGGTTAGGGGATATTATGGTATGGGGGAATAATTTACTTGTGGTGGTAGACTAAGGCTATTGTCCTAAACATAGAGTATACCTACAATACAGGGAGACTGGCAGCTGAGTAAAACTGCAGGTATGCTAGCTAAGTCTGACAGCAATGCTCTGTGTGAGAATAAGGATCAGCCCCTACTGTTAGTGCTTAGGTTTGCAACATTCAAAGTGCATCCCCAATCTGCTCAGTTGTCATCAGTCCCCCCCAATGAAAAGTCAAGTTTGATTGAAACAAAGTCCCTGCGCTCTTTCACATATCTAGTTTAGTAGGAGTAATATAGAACTTGCCTCTGTTTTCCACAGTGCTGAGTGTTGTGTGCTGTTACATTCCAACCTATGGTTCATGGAAAATAAAATCTAGTGGTACAACATATCAACCCTAGGTCCCCACCTCCCTTGACACCCACCAGCCTCTCTGCCCTCCCTGTTTGTTTTAGAGCATTTTAATTAAAAATAATAATAAACGGGAACTACAAAGGCAAGCACTCACCTCATTTTTATTTTCCAGAATGTCTCTGAGCCCCTTGTTGGTCCCAGAAGCATTCTGAACAAAAAAAAAGTGGGTGGCTGCAGTGCAGAGCTTGACTTAGAAGTGTTCCCACCTACATAGAAAAGAGGTAAGCCAAGGTGATAGGGAACATCCTGACGGTTGGCAGGGATAGCATCACCAATTTACCTACTGGCCAGTGGGCATTTTGTGACTGGTTAACACCTGTCAGGGCAACTATTTTGTAAGAAGGCTGATAACATCATCTTAAGATTCCAGTTATGTCCCAAAGGTCTGGGGATAAGCCACAGCTTGTTTAACCATGTCCTATAAAAATAAATCACAAATGTCTGGCTTTGCACTGCATGCTAAGCTGCAAACTATGATTTGTAAACCATAATATCTGGGTTCATACAACCCATTAAACTAACATACTGCATCACAGCTTAGCTTGATGTGTGATCCCAGCCAACTAGATAGTGTTTGATTCAGAAACCAAAAACGGTCCTTTTTCTGCTTCTAAAAAAGTGACTGGCTCCCACATTCATCAGTGTGAGTGAGTGTCAAGCTGCTCAAAGGGATCTTAAGAGAATGTTATAGCTTTTCCTCATCTCCAGTGGTGGAGTTACATTATTCTAGACATGAACTCCAAGCGGAGCTTGATGCTCATCCCTTTGAAAGGAGGTAAGCTAGCTGGTGCTGTGTTTGGAGATCCCTGTTCCTCATTCTGCAGGGTCTAGCTGAGGACATCTGCCCCCAAATCCTGTCCCGATGATCCTCCTACGTATTTCACAAATTGATATGCACGTCACTTCACCTTTACTCCACTGCGAGTCTCCTAACCTGCTGCTGAAAACTAATTGCTATTATATAAACACAGGAAGCCTCTTCTGGGTGTCTGACTGCAGTCCCTCCGCATGAGCTGGGCATTTTTGGCGCCTGGCCTTTCATGCTGCTGCTTCATTTTCAGGAAACGGGTCCTGGCAATTCCAGAAGTGTTAAATATTTTCTTGCAGCAGTGTTGCTGTCCTGCCAAACGGTGACCAAGATACCTCAGTATGTGGGCACCTGGCAAACAAACCAACAAACAAACACAAATCGTGACCCATCCTCTCAGCACCCACCTCCCTAGCCTAGAAAACCCCAGATTGAAAACCATATTCTTTGGGGTAGGGATCTCTTATGACTGAGTTTGTAAGTCAGTTGAAGACGCTGTGCCTAGCACGCGCTCCCTACAAAGTCTATCTCAGCACCGCTTCTCAGTGGACCAGAATTTTTCCTTTAAAACAACAAGAGCTGGCACTCTGATTGTGTTGTTACTATTATGTCATCCGAGGGGCTTCATTTCCAGAAAAGCACATTTAGTTCTCAGGCCTCCTTCAGTAAATCTTGGCTTTCAGCTGGAAGGTTTTCAGCTCTCCTGAGGCTCAAATCTTGAGAGTTAGCAGCTGGAACTTGGCAGCTAGAGGGTGATTTCTAATAGACCAGTTAGCAGAGCTGGGAAGGGTCACCTACTGAGAGAAGAGGGTAGCTGGAATTTGCTCGGTTAGGGGAATAGCTTGGCAGCAGCTTCTGTCTTGGGGTGGAGCCCAGTGGAACAGAGCAGAGCAAAGGCTTCTGAGCCATGCGTTTAAAAAATAGCCTGCCATGTGGATTTTTCTTCATCTTGAATCTCCCCCCCTTTTTTTTCTTTCCTGCAAAGACCTCAGAAAGGAAGCTGAAGCCCTGAAAAATTGGAACAAATCTTGAAAGCTGATATGCTTATAGAGAAGGCCATCTATCTGACCCTCATTATGACCCTCAAATGTAGGTTAAGCTAAGCCTCTTGCTAGAAATCTGGTTATATTTAAACCTAAGTTTCTCCTCTCAAGTCACAGCAGCTGCAGTTTGTAGTTGACTTGGACTAATTTTTCTTTTGTTAGGCAAAGTCAAATCTGGTTAGCACTTGGATAGGAGGCCACCTGGAAATTCCAGGGCTGTACTGGCTAGACTGGGAATTAATATCCTAGAAGAAAACACTATTTTAATCAGTGAATTTAAGAAACAAAAGCAATACAACAGTGATGGAACAATTTTAATGTACAGTATATTAAGTATTATATACTGTATATATCGTGGGGGAAAAAAAGAAATGGTAGACCACTTCCATACTGGTGCCAAGAAAATGACATTAATGTGTCAGGGAAGGCACCATGAGCCCAGCTGTACTTTCCACACTTAAGCCTAATGTAGTTCATTCTCTAGCCTTACCAAAGGTACTTTTTAAAAATTGGAAGGCAATTTAGAAGGGTGCTTCTCCCCTTTTCTTTGCCTCCAACCATTGATGAAGTGCCAAATATTTGTCTGTTTATTTATAAATGTCTAAGTGAAACACGGGTAGACAATGGGCCTCTGAATGTCTTGAACTAGGGACCTCTATGAATTTGCTAGCAAAGGTGTCTTGAGGTGGTTACACCTGCTAGTCGTCCCAGTTTGGATGACATCTCACTCGTAGCTCCAGGCAAAACTTTGTTTTTGTTGTTGATATTACTTTATTTATAGATTCCTTTTGTTTTAGATTACAGCCCTGCATGCAACAAATAATGTCATGCCCTTAAGCAAATTAGAAAGAATCCAGAACTGGAAATCTACAAAAAGGAGAAAGTGTGTTAGTCCAAGTAATCAAGATTAGAAAGAAGGCAAGGTCAGAATAAGGATGTTCATCTGTAAGACTGGACAGAGGAAGAAAAAGAGAGCCATAATTCCATGAGGGAGCACCTGCTTTACATGCAGATGGTTTCAAGTTCAGCCCCAGATTCTGAAGATCTGCTTCCAATCAGTGTTGAGAATAGTAAGCTTTGTGGACCAGCTGGCTGACTTGGTAAAAGATAGGTGCTTATGTTTCTAAGGGTGTGTAATAGTAAGAAAAGAATTATGGTCAATTTTCCTGGTGGGCCAAAAGGTTGAAAGCTCCCAATAGGATGTTACTGGATTGCTCAGTGATCTTGGTCATTATGAGTTGACAGCTGGGTTTGGGAGGGAGAGATTTGCTTCAAGAGAAGCCAACTTCAGATCTTTAGAATAATTCTGATGTCATTCTCAAACTGGATTCTGAAACACGTATTAACTAAACAGTATGGCCTGGATATGCCTCAGAGATACCTGTAGTCTTGTGATCCTTAAAAGATACAGCACTTGAACTGAAATCGCAATCCAATTTTATAAGGAACTAAAAAGAATGAAAATTAATATTAATTACAAGTTTCCCTTGATTTATGCAAATCCACTTTATGCAAATTTGCTATTATGCATTGGATCATTTTTGGCCAAGAATTCACTTTCCTGTATGTGAAAAAAAAATCACCATAATGGGATCTGTGTTAACATAATGAATTTGCGCCAAAGATCTGGAAACATGCCAAGACTTCTTCCCACCAAAGCCATTTGAACACTTCCCCACCAAACCCCTTTCTGCCCTTATTCATATTTTTAACATCATGTTCTATTTATGCATCCCATCTCCTATTTTGTACTACTGTTACTATGGGGGTCAAAATGGCCCTCAACATCCAGTCTCCTTACCCAAAAGGAAAAGGATTTCTTTAATTCTAGAAACAAAGTTGGACATATTACATCACGCCAAAGCTGGTGAAAGATCCTCAGTGCTAGGACAAGCTTTTAACCTGTGCAAATTTACTATTTGCAACATAAGGAAGAATGCCAAAAACATTCATTGTGCCATGATGCATTCCACCTTGTGGTCTGCCATGATAACATGTGCATTAGAAATCCAGCTGTAGAAAAGATGGAGAAAATGCTTTCACTGTACATACAGCACAAGACAAGGAAGAAAACGTATTTGAGTAATGTAGAGTTTTTTATGAGCACATTTATCTGATTGACAGACTATCAGGAGCAGACAGACTATTAGAGAATATTGCAAGCAAGTCATCCCTGTGGTAGCCTGATCATGAATAGAATGGCATTCTTGTCAGCCCACCAAAGGCCAGTCGTGGTGAATGAATTTGTCTACTGATTTATTATGCAATACATAAGACCTGAATATGAGTGAAAATATTTTTAAATGATGCAGTGAATATCATAACTTTATGTTCCATGTAAGTTACACCATTATTTGGCATTCCCAGAATCTTTTTATAAAATAATTTGGTAATCTACATAGTACTCCAGCCTGAATCTATGGTAGTATGTCTCTGTTTGCTCTGGATCATTCTGAAACAGCGCAGAATGGATAGCTCTAGCCTTTCAACAATTAAATTTCAAGCAAGTTGTGGAAGATGTTTTTTCAGAAGCTTATAGGCACACATTACCCTTCCTTACCTGGTATCACACTGCCTTTACTCCTAACCTTATAACTCTCTACAGGAAAGTGAGGTGGGAGTCGGAGATGGTAGGACAAGACTGTAGCACTTCAGAGTCTGGTCCAGTCCTCCCTAACCAGGCACCCTCCAGCTAATTTAGATTTCAATTCCCAAGATTACTAGTTGAGATTCCTATGAACTGAAATCCAAAACAGCTGGAGGGCACCAAATTGGCAAAGGCTGTTTGTTGGTGGTGGGTTTTGCTTCTGAATAAATTTGGGAGCAAAGCTCTTTGCAATCAATTTGTTTTTTTTTTTAATTGAGTTGCTGGCTTGGTTTCACACATTATATCATAGAGGTTGGAGGTACCACCATTCATTTAAACATATCAAGTGAAAGGGATCCACCTTTTTGTCTAATTGCTTTCACTGTCAAACTGCTCTTAATTGTTAGGAAGATTTTTTTTTTCCTTTTTCCCTAGCATTCAGTCAGAATATAGTTCCTTGTAACATAGAAATATTCTGTGACCTTCAATCTGGAATGATGAAGAACATTTTTTTCTTTTTCTTTGTGAAATGTTTTTGAACATTGCTTCCATCCTCTCTCAATTTACTCTTCTAAGGTAACACCCACTTCCTCCAATCTGTCTTCATAAGACTTAAATTTCTAGTCTTTTGATTGACTTCATTGCTCTTCTCTGAACCTGTTCCACTTTTTCTGAATTGTATAGTGTGGTATCCAGAACTGGACACAGTATTCTAGATGCAATCTGACCAATAGCAATCTTCTGCTTTTATTTTTGCTCCTCATTGGAAGTGTTGGAAATAATGTTTTAGTGTCTTTTTTAGAAACTCCCACCCACTCTGAGCCTCTTTTCACATTAGCTTCTCCTGCCAAAGAATTCTGCTTATCAATGCTCTGAGTTTTCTTACCAACTGCTTTTTTAAAGGTCAAGGTACATGATTGATTAAAGCCTTTCCTCCATCAATTTGCTGGCTTTTTCCTCACACCCCACCCTACCCCCTTTGTACCATGCTCTCAGTTACACCCAGAAGCGTACCCAATTATACAACCGTGAATTTTCTTCAAAAGTAATTTCAAAACCCACTTGTATAATACAGTGGTCTGAGATTGTTATTTACTACAGCAGGGGGCAGTGCTGCATTCCTTCATGCAGTGGTGATACATCTACAAGCAGGAGTTCTCATCAGACAGAACATAATTGGGCAACCATGCACACAGCAGCACGTACCCAGTGATACAAGTCTACTGATGTGCCAGTGAAACTTGCTCGGGTTGGCCTGAATGGGCTTTGGCCTCTACTACCCCTTAGGTTCCCTATGACTCAGTGGAAAGGACATGGTGTTACTATATGCACTAGAGATGTGCCTGCATTTACAGAGACAGCAAACAGTGATTATAAATGCTCTG
Source organism: Liasis olivaceus (assembly GCA_030867105.1). NCBI lineage: Eukaryota > Metazoa > Chordata > Lepidosauria > Squamata > Pythonidae > Liasis > Liasis olivaceus. Next base: position 100,683,031 of record CM061351.1, read on the forward strand.
CAGGAAAATGAGGTGGGAGTTGGAGATGATGGGATTGGACTGCAAAACGTCAGAGTCTCTCTTCCCCAACCTGGTATCTGCCAGCTACCTTCAACTCCCAAGATTAATACAGTAGCTGAGATTCCCAGGAATGGACATCTGAAACATTTGGAGGCATTGGATTGAGGAAGGGTAATTCCCAGAGGTGCATTCTGCTTCTGAAGGCTCTTCCATGTATAAAACACCCTGCAGACAGGTAACTAATAAACCCTGGAGGATGGTTACACCCTGAAACTTTTTGCCTTCTTTGCAGACGAATTTCTACAGGGAAGTCACCTTTTAAACCTTCAGAAATGCAGTCAGTCCTTGGCTGTCTGAAGTGGTGTACTTAATTTTTGCATTTCTGCCCCTTTATTCTGGTCCCAAGCTTACAATTTCGCTGTACATTTTGAGATGGAGATGGAAAAGTGAGGCAAGCCACCACCTCCCCTTTCTCTCTGCATATTTCTTTTATAATTTCTATTTCTCCATCCATCTTTCCTTTACTTCCTTCTCATTACAAGCCTCTAAAATACATTAAGCTGAGCAGGAATAGTGGTAGGTTAATAAATGAGTTTTACTAGTGAAGGGGAGATCTGAATACTGTCTTCCCAGCCTAAATCCATAAATTATACTGCAAGGCTTATTTTGCTTATTGCTCATAGACACCCAGTCCCACCAATGCTTACCTAGAGAACCTAATCATATTTCCCACTTCTTCAAGCAGTTCCTGAGTTTCTTCTAGGCATAATCTAAAGCTGAGCTTTAAAAACCAAGGCCTCAGTTCCATTTCATTACATTCTTAATTTATGAATCTAAATAAGTTTATCTCCAACACACTTTGACTACGGTGGGTTCCCAAGGAGACTAATGTTTTCTTTTTCCCTTCTCCACTCTTTAGTGTGCATGAAAGTTGGGATTTTAGTCTGTGTCATTCATTTTAAATTTAGTGCCCTATGTTCAAAATCCCCCCTATAATATATCCTAAGAATTCATGTATCATCGTTGCTAAGTCCGTCATTTGAATAATATTGTAACACTTTTTGTTGTTGTTCTGGGACTCTTCTCTACTTTTAGGATGCTTTTCCACATGGTAATCTCAACCAAAGATGGGATATGTTCGGTGGAGAATAAACCAGTTTACCTCACAGATAATTCACAGCATTTGTTGGTCATTACCTCATGTAATCTGCACATGTGTGACCGAACACTTCTCTCTCTTAAGAGCTCTCTCTTGCTGTAATTCTGTGCTCTAGCTGAACACTGGTTGCAAGGTGGGCCATTTGGCCTTTCAAAAAACTACTTTGCTATGGAAGTCCCTTAATAAATTTGTAATAGATATACAATGGATGCCCTTCCTGCAAAGCACAAGACAGCCTTTCCCAACAAGGTCTTACATTCCCATCCAATCATTGTTCCAACCAGCATGAACACTGGATTCTAACACCTCCAGACAGAGGTACCAGGCTGGGGAATACTTTCTGTACTCCCTTGAATACAAAACAATAGCTAAACTATGGCCACAGTAGAGATTGGTGATTCCACCCTCTGCTTACAAGTTGTTTATTAATTACTGGAAAGTATGTACTGCTTGTGGTGCCATGCCTACCTTCCATGCAGTTTGAACTATAATTAAATATATAAAGCAAGGACCTTGGCTATATTAAAATATACAGACCAATAGCCATGAATAGTGGAATGGTACTGCCATGGAGCATCAAATGCCAACTTCAGTAAAACTGTTTTCAGGGTGCCTCTCAAATGTACAAAGGTTGATACAGTACAAGCCTTATCCCTAGAAGGAGAAGGAAGTTCTAATGGATGCAACTGCAGGAAAAACCTTCTTTCTGGTTGGTTGATTGATTTATGTGCTATCAAGTCAGTGTCAACTCTTAGCAACCACACAGATAGATTTTCTCCATGACAATCTGTTCCTAACCTGGTGTCCAGCCTCAAGTTGGTTAAGGCTGTATTAATATACCACAGTCTTAAGCTTAGCTTGGTAGAAATTAGGAGATGTATAACACTTTCAGCAAGAATGTTAAACAGCAGTGGCTAAGCTGAATTTTAAACTGGCTGTAGTTTCCAGTCCATGCATTAGAGCATACAGCAAATTACATAGCTGAGTCATGAGGTTACCATGACTTAACCTGTGACTAAGCTATTTCGATCTAGAAATGGCTGTAGCTGGCCTACCAAAGCAAAGGGGCAAGAAAATATTCACAATTGCTTCCTTGTAACAGTTTTGGTTCTAGGAGCACCAAGTAGCTACTTACTTTTTCCTTGTAGATAAAAGGAGGTGAAGTAAGCTTGAGGTGTGATGAGCAGTGAACCAGGGTAGGGTGTAGAAGATTATATTTTTTGTTGCTCTGTGCTGATTCATAGCAAATTAGCAGGACCCCCACCCTTCCCTGCTTCCACAGTCAGAACTTTGAATGGGTTAGGACCCATCCTGTAAAATCATTCTTTCCCCAAAGGCTTTGTCAACAGCAATAAGGAATCATATGCAATGGAATCAGCCAGCTTGGTGGAAGAACATAAGAAAACTGCATTCCACTTCTACCAGTCTTAAGTGAGTTGTAAACATTTTTGTAGACTAGAAACTTGCAGGTCTATTTTCAAGGCTGCCATAACACCTTAAACCCAAATATTTTAATTACAACTTTTGGGGATTCAGATTCACACTAGCTGCAACCCAGTCGTTGTACCTTCTGGAAGTGGTTAAGGGGGAAGTAACCAATATTTCTTCTTTTTCCCCCTAAGATTTATAGGTATTAATTAATTACATTTGCATTGCTTCTCTGGGGGACTCAAAGGGTTTCTCACCCAAATTGGGTCTGCAGCCTGGAAATAAATATGTGTTTTCCTCTTGGGTGAAACCCTCCAGAAATATTCTCCAGAACAAGAACAGGCTCCTGCCAGTGTGAGCTGATTCTTGAAATCATGGGAAGCAAAGCAAACCTGGCTTACTATGCCTCCGCCCTCATTTCTGTGACAGACTACAACTCCCATAGCCCCTTGGGTGGGAGGGAGCATGCTCAGCCTCTTAGTTCTGCTCCCCCTCCCTGCCTTTCTCCCTCTCTCTTCCCTGCATCCTCCCACCCTGCCTTGCTGCATCAGCATCAACCTTTCTTCATCCTTAGAGCATCACTCTCTTCCCAGCTTGGCTGAGCCGGGAAGCTGCGTTTATCCATCACCACAATTCCCAGCAACCTCCCTCTCCCTCCCCACAGCCTTCTCCCCCTCCACCCCAAAGAAGAGGGGTCCTTCCCCACCTCCGTGTCTGTCTGCTGTGCCACAGGGAGCGTAGGGGAGAAAATCCACTGAGGACTCACCAGGAATCGCAATGAAGGATCGCACTCAGGAGTTAAGAAGTGTAAGATGCAATTCCATTTTTTTTCCTACCTAATGCCTAGTGGGAGGGAGATCTAGCTCCTGTGTCTCCCCCCTCCCCAAAAGATGGAAATGGAGATGCTAGTAACAGCTCCCAAGATATTTTTCATCCCCTCCCCCAATGCCCAAAAGGAACCCTGTTATTGAGTCTTTCCTAATAGTTGAGGATTTTCTGGGAAGGGGAGCACTTCGTATCTCCATTGTGGTGGGAAGGGGAAATGTCTGCTACTGGGAGTTCAGCACAAGCAGAAGTCTCCCTGGCATCTGTGGGTGAAGATATCTCAGATTTCCAGCAGAGGGGAGGGGAAGACATGGCTTGGGAACAGGGTTCATCTTGTAGATAGCAAAGGAAAGGTAGCTGGTGGCATTTCTGCAGAGAGGAGACCTCCGAATAATGACAGGAGAACGTGGATCCTTCATATGCTCGAGAAACATATCTGGGTGTCTCTCTTGCAGATTTGATTTCTTTCTCAGAAGTCAGAGGGGCGAAGTAGCTCATTTGAAAAACTGGCACTTCAAGCCAATATATGTCTGGGGGGCAGGTGGGGGGTATACAGTTAATTTTTATAGGTCATTCAATCTCTCTCCTCCCCAAGAGGAGGGGTATGGAAGAGAAAGGAAAAACCCTTTTTCCTGAGGAAGTATGGGGGGGAGGAAAAAGAAGTTTCTCCCTCCTCCCCCATCCATCAGACTGATACATCTTCTGCCCCTGCCCCCACCCCAGGCTGAAGGTTGAATCCAATTGGCAACGATAGGTGAGGTTTCAAAGAAGAGTCTTCGGGAGCAGATGTTCTACATCTTGGTGTGTTAATGCCATTTTCTGATTAGCGTGGCTTGATCGTTCATTGATACGTTGCAAAGGACAGCCCTACCCTCAGTTTATAAGACAGACCTCTTCTGCATGAACCACCATGCCTTAGCCTGCTTCCCTCCCCCCCCCCAATTTTTCAGGTTTGCTATGAGAAGATGGTGCTTGTATTTAAGGCAGAAGATAGTAGTAAATCTTTGGTTTGATTCTCTTTTCTCCCTCCAGCAGCAACTAAGCAGATAGAGTAATCCATCTAAAACATTGCAGTCTGTGTGTAAAGTAACACAACCTGGGGGGTGTAGGGCAGGGAAGGAAAGGAAAGGGTTCTTGTGATCAGAGCAGGCAAAGTAGGGTGACTGAATGAGAAGAATCCACTCTCTCGCATCCTTTTCATTTGATCTCCCACTGAGATGGTTAGAGATCTGGAAAAATAAAAGAACATGTCCTTTCATTTGCTCACTTCCCCCTCCCCCACCAAGACATCAAAGGAAACTCCCAATTTGCTTTGCCCCAAATTGAGATATTTTGGGTAGTGCCTGTCATTATATACAGTATTCTGGTCTCTTTAAGCTCAGTTTAACTGTCTCTGTTTTTCTGTGCTTAGAAGAAATATGTGCTTTTTTGTCTCCGGGAATGTGTGCAAAGAGAGAATGTATGTTTTCACAGTCTCTGCGGGTACGTTTGCAGGAAATTAGTATTGCATATTCCTTTCTCTCCATGTCTTCATTACAGCCTCTTTGCTTTTAAAATCTACCTATTTTTGCCAAATGGTAATTAGGAATCTAGAGCCTCTCCAAACAATTCGAACATTTTTTGTTTGTACTTGGGGAGTAGGGTAGATCTTTGCAGACTGAGTCTGTTATACCACTGTTTAAGGTTTGAGAAAGTGAGAGAAAGACAAACACCCTGCAAAACAATTCAGCTGCAACTCCTGTGACATGATTTTGTGATTTTTTTTTCCCCCAAGGGTGGGTAAAAATCCTTCTCCCACTTTTTTCCCCTTTACTTTTCCCTTCCCCCTCTAAATTTGTGCTAATCTCATGAGTGAAAGAGAGGGAGGCACGCACATACATACATATACGCACACAGATACAGAAAGAGATGTTTAATAATCACCATTCCACATGCTTTTGTCTTCTGCAGAGGCAACAGAACACACTTTTCCACCCCCTTTTCTTGTTCTTGTTTAAACAATGGAAAAAGGAGAATTCAGGGCAGATGTGGTAACAATAAAAGACTCCTGGTGACTAATGTGCGTATGTGTGTGTGGAGAGTGAAGAGTGGAGACACACATACACATATATATGTACAGCTCCTCCCTCTCCTTTCTTCCTCTTCTTTATTCTGCATGGATTAAAAAAAAAGGTTGATGTGCATGTAAGGCTTCAGTTCCGGGAATCTCTTTGGGGATGCTATGCCATGGGGTGACGGTCACATGCCCCACTTTACATCTGCTGTAGGTAGATAGAAAAGGAAGAGAAAAGCCACTCTTTCTCCCCCCATCCCTCAAATACACCCCTCTGTCTTTGCCAGCCAGTGATGAATAGGTCCCAGCGTTCCTGCCTAGTCTTCTGACTGGGCAAGAAGAAATGGGAAATTTGCTTTATCGTTGGTGCATTGTGCGTTGTGCAGTGGGGAGGTTATGATGGAGGAGATGGGTTTTGCTGCAGGAGCCAAAGGCTTGTGTGCATGAGTGTGTGTCTCTCTCTGTCTCCCTTCCTCTCCTCCCCCCCTCCACTACTTGGTGTTAATAGTGTTGGCAGTCAAATGCAGTGGAAGAGAAAGCATGCCAAAATACACATAGACAGGAGACATGGGGAGTGGGAGATGTTGCTCAAAGCTTGTGTATTGGCCAACAAGAGGAGACAATAACCCCAAATCTTGTGGCAGTCAATCCGGTGGGGGCAAGGGACCCATAGCCCCCCAAGCAGCCAGGGAACGTGAGTTTATAGAAGTAGTGGGGAGGTTCCTCTGTCCATTTGAGACACCCAAGAGGTGCTTGCAAGCCTCCTTGTTTTCCCCTTTGCTCTTTCTGTTCCCCCCCTCCCCAGGTTCCAGCAGGAGAATAATACTCCAAGTGGAAGAAATAGCTTGGCCTCCAAAGTTCTCCTTTCCCTAAAACTCCAGGCTGGACTCCAGCTTGTAAAATCCAACCTGACTTTTTTGTTTTCAGTTTCTTCATGTCCTTTGTTGCTTTGTCAGGAAGGAGGGGAAGCAGATCAGGGATTCTTAAATGCTTCTGAAAGATGCTCAACTTTGGGCTCTGGCATGTCTCTTAGGAAAAATAGATCCATAGTAATGGGGCAGCCCCAGGTTTATTTTAATAGGTTTACTTGCAGTGGATCAAATGTGTCTTCCTGCCCCTGCAATCCCTCCCATCCCCCAGCAACCTCAGAAGTGACCTGCTCTGCCATTGATTCCCTCGAGGCCCATAAAACAGTCACCACATACAGTTCTCTGGATCCAAGCTATTTATTAAATATCAGCAGTGTTCATGGAACATTCTCCCGAAGGCTCAGGGCTCACCGCCTGCCTTAGGTGAGCACACCTGGGACAGCCACATTTGGAACCTGAAATGTGAAGGGCAAGACTGAGGTGTGGGGGAGAATCAGGTGGCAGATGGAGATACGAGTAAGATGAGATTTTGTTGAAGGTCTTAAGGAAGGACTTGAAGGTAGAGTTTGGTGTTTGGATGTGGCAAAAGGCTCAGGGAAGAATGTGGAAGGAGGAAACCAACTGGGCCCCTGACTGGGTGGGTTGGGAGATGGAGAAAAATGTGAAGGGCATGAGAAGAAGAAAGGTGGGCGAAGATGGAGTTGAAGTCAAATCACATGGGCAATGTGTGTGTTTTCTTTTCTTTGTAAATGCATGTCTGTGTAATGCATACTTCGCTTGTGAACCCAAAGCAGTTTCAACAACATTTTTTGGATGCATACAGTTCTCCTCTTGTGGCGAGAAGCCGCCTCAGTTATCAGTGACAATAAAATATAAACATCTCAGCTCAGTAAAGAGAAGCATTATCCCAGTATCTGTAATAATTATAGATGTATGATGACATTTTAGATCAAAGTAAAGAAACATTTTTGGAAAAAGGGTGGGTTTTGCCTTGTAACTGTAAGAAGTTAATGTGAGATTTCTCAGTAGGCTACAAAGTTGATTGGCCTGCTAGCAAGGCTCCATTCCCAGGACCTTCCAAATTTCATCTGACAGGAATGCTTGGGGCAGGATCTTGGAAGTTAAAGGGAGCATCTTCCTGGACACAAACAGAAGAAGCCATTTGAGGCTTTAAGAAATAGACCCAAGAGCTAGAATTGAGCTTAGGAGCAAACAGATAGCCAGCACTGATTTAAATAGGAGAGATATCAGCTCCAGCTGGCCAGCTCCAGCCAATAACATGGCAGTAGTATTTGGCCTTAGCCAAATACTTTTTTTTAAAAAAGCCACCCTGATGATACAGTTATATAGCTTGGAAGCACTCAGGTAGGAATTGCCGTCTGACTTAGTTGGCCACCAGCTGCAGGTGGTGATGAGCCCTCCAAGTCCCTGCTGTCTGTTCTGTTTCATACTATACCTTATGGTGTACTGTATCCAAACTTTTAAAATAAGGACTAGTAGCTTGAAAGAGCCATGGGTATGATGGAGAAAGCAAAAATGGATTGGTATTGAATGAAAGATAGTGATGCCCCAAAGAAGGGATTGATGGAATTTCAGGCATCTCTCTAATTGACCAAGAGTCTTGTTCTGTGTACAGTATAATGTTTAGTTTTTAAATATAACAGATAAATAGTAGGGCCGGGAGACAATGCGTGGACCCTGTGTGTCTCTGAAGCAGTGATTATTACTATATAAAATATGAAGTTGTGGTAACACACCATTAAGATGGGAAAATAACTAGACACACTCTGTGTCTCCCTCATTCTTGAGCCTCATCCATCACCCCAAGCACGAGACAGGCGTTTTAATGAAATCTTAGATCCAAAATACAGCAATACAAAATAAGTCCATCGTCAGTCATTCCTCGAAAGTAGAGAAGCTGGAGGATTTGGCTCAGAGTGCATTTTTAGGAGCAACGAACTTAATTGCATGTCCTGGACACATACGTAGTTTGGGATCAGTTGCCATCAAGTGGCATCCCTCTTTGATGTTTGTGGTCCAGTTCCTTTTTCATAAAGGAATACAAAAATGCATACTTCAGGAGAAAATATGTTCAAACTGTGTGCAGTGTTTAGCACAGTTTAAAAACACACATCCAGGAAAAAAGGATAATAGAGTTATGCCTGGACCCAAGCTTAGCTGACACCAAGTCCTATTACTGCATCTCTTCAGAGTAAGTCTCATTAACTCAGTTCTCAATAAATGCACTAAAATTATACTTCAAAAGCACATCTTTAATATAAATTGAAATCCAATTAGTAAAACAGGTTTTTCTAAGGGAACAATGGTGTGTTTGCTCAAATACTGAAATTCAGAGTCCCTTTGAACAGAAGACATAATGATGTTCCAGCTGCTTTAAAAGGTAATTCAGGATGTCATATGGATATGCCTGATAAAATGATTTCTCTAACTGTGGCCACAGGATGGGCAGTATAAAGATATGAGATGAAGGGATACCTGTTGTGGCTACATACTTTTCTTGCTAGGTAGGGAAAGCAAGTCAAAATGTCTGATCAAAGATTCCTGCATCAAGAACCTTGTTATTGGCACAAAGAGGAAGATTGTACAAGAAATTACAGGTGAGGGTATTACAAAGCTTCCTGTTTTGTTATTGTGGAATATCTTCCTAGTTCTTCAGAGACAAGGAGTCTAGGCTGAAAAATGCTCAGAAGAAAAGCAAAGAAGGTTTGTCTCCTTTATCATATCTGCCCAGTCTGTAGGCCTCAGTCATGAAGTTTCAGAAGCCCCTCCCCAATTAAATCTTGTGCGGTTCTATTCCTCCACCATTTCACATAATGCATTACCCCAGTGAATGTCACTTGCCAGCTCCCTATCAAAAAACAATTTATTAGCAGTTTGAGGAATACTCCTTGCCTAAGATCCCAAGTGCTCTCATTTTATAAAATGATTATTTCCGTGTCAGTTAAACTGAATGTTTACTTACCATAGGTGACCACCCATCCAGAAGCTGTTGTGAGATGAAGCCACCTATGCCAATGCTCTTTGGTTGTCACATTATAGAGTATAATTCAACATTATGAGAATCAACCTATGTAAGCTTTGAGCTCTCATATTTCCTTCTCCTTTTTTTGGCATAACCATGGGCAGAAGCGTGGAAACATTTGCATCGAGCCCCCCCCCCAAAAAAAACTCTGGTTAACATAACTATCATTTGTGGGAAAAACAGTTTGAGATACTAGCTTGTTCTGAGAAGCCCTTAAAACACACTTTAGGGATAAGGTGTGATGTTAAAACATTTTTCAGTTAAAATGGAGTAAAGCTTCAAATTTTACTGTGTCTGTGCTAGAAAAAGGGGGAAGCAGACTGACCGGTTTCTTCTCAAAAGGTTAACCAATGGTAGAGTACTAGGTAGAAACCAAGATGAGGGAGTGGTAGCATGAGAAATATAAAATAAGAATTGGAGAGAGGCAGTGAAGTTAGTAGAAATAAAAGAAAAAACAGGAAGAATTTAGCTTATAGGAAAAACAATACTAATAAAAATGGGGTTCTGTATTGTGGGTCTCAGTTCTGACATGTTTGATGTTGGCTACTGCTTCTGATTTAGCATTTACCCCTACTTTTGTTACCTCCAAATGATCATTTATGCCAGAAGTAGTACAAGGTAGGGCAGCACAAGGAAATACAAAACCAAGTGTGTCTGGGGGCATTCTTCAGAGATGTTCTGAAGCACACAGTTATCTTTGTTGTATAAAAAAAGCCGTTGGTGCCTTTTGGTACAGATAGTTCCAGATTCAAGAGCTGCACTTTCAGAATTTGGCTAGCAAAAAGGGAAAAAAGACTCTTGCTTGAGGCTCTGCAAAGCCACTGCTCTTTGGAAAAAACAGCTTGGGGAGGGAGGTGCGGTGCTATAGCCCAGACTCTGTTAAATGCAGCTTCATGATAATATATTTCATGAATTCACAGCATTTATAGCTCACCTGTTGCCCAGGATGAAACTTCAGGCTGCATAAGCAGAGCTTCCTGATAATGCTAATCATCTAGGTGTTGATCCGACCTTGAGTCACTGGCTTCAGCAAGATTGCTGCATCATGTGTCTTTGTGCAATAGTGCACAAATGTTTTATCATCCTTTGCTCAAAATCTGGGAGAGTTACCAGGGTGATTGGAGAGGAGTAGATGTGGCCTGCAGCCTGCCATCTGGCCACCCCTGCTTGAGAAATGGCATGGTCCTTCACCAGAAGCATTGTAACCAGGCCTTTGTCTAACTCTAAACCAAGCAAAGAAACCTGCCCACACCCCAGCTAAATTCTTTGACAAGAAGGCATGGATGGTTATTAATTGCACAGGTATACCACTGAAGCTGCCAGGAAGTCCTGGTCTCTGTGTCACGGATCTAAAGAGGCTTTCATTGGCCAATGTCACATTGTCACTGTGGCTTTGCCGCCATACTTGGTAATGTGCTGAATTCCTTCCCTGGCATTATTGGAAAACTCTTGGCTTCTAATCCTTTGCCTTTAAAGCAGATTGCCTCAACCTGACAAACTCTAATCTCCCACTTGTGTAGCCATTGGCTACATTGGTTGCAAATCATATCTTCCTTGGTCCCAGCATATCTAGGAGCCCCCCCTCCCTTTGGGGAAAGCTGTCTTAAGGTTTAACCCTTGTCTCAGCCCTCTGTAAGGACCAAAAATGTGTCTCTGCCTTAGAAATGTAAGCATATTTTTGCAAATGCTGAAAGCTGTACTCAGTATCACATGACTTAATAGAAATGAAGAATATAAGCAAGAAGCCCAAATAAGGGTAAGAAGATAGTTGTTTGGGGGAGAAGTAGCAGTCTCATATTTATGGCTATTTATAGCGATATCTTCTTTCTTTCCCTCTCTCTGAATGCATGCAACAGTGCTTAGTTGTATGTAGACAAGCTGACCTTTGCACGTGTACAGATTTTTCTGTAAGGAGTTATCTCCTCTGTTAATAAACCCACTGCCTTTCCAAATACATTTCAAAATCTCAGTTCAGCAACCCCTTCAAATTGTCATGAGATTTGCTTAAATATGAGACATTCAAGCTTTTCCAGGAGGAGGTATAATTTTAACCAGAGCTTCCAGTATTATCTGGAAGCATTTTTTAAAAAAAGAAAATGTGTGATTCATCATCATCTTTCCATATTTCTGGGAATGTCTGAATTCACCCTGGATTTCTGCTCATGTGAAAATAATAAAAGCTTAGTGATCACTGAACGACTAACGAATGCTAAAAATGAATAATATGTGCCATACTAGGTGGGTTTTTTTAGTTGTTTAGATACCACAACACTCTGTGTTTTTGCAGCAACACACTGGCCAATTTTAGAATTCTTTTTCATTTGGCAAATGAAGTTTCCAGCCATTCAGAAAACAGTCAAGTCTCTCTAGCCCTCTGTCTTTTCTCTCTATGTCCACAATTTCTCCAAACTTTCAAATGACTCAGGCCCCCAGATAATTGCAGCCTGCTTGGTAAGCAAATGTAATGCGTCATGGTACCAGCGCAGCTGAGTGTAAATTCTGTATAGGGCCATGTTGTACTCGGGAAGGTGGGGGACTCCAAACTAAGAAATGAATATGGAATTGCCAACTGTCAGAGAAATTATGACAGTCCTGAGCAAAGAGTGATGAAATGTAATGCTAAATTAAAGTTTCACTGTAGCTTTTGTCTGATGTTTTCTCCTTCCATCCTTCCAAGAAGCTGAGTATTATCTTTTATACCAGGGCTAAATACCAGCCCATTGACCACCCACAGCTCTTAACCCCTTTTCAACAGATCCTAGGGCCCTGGGACCCACTGTTCGGTCCTACCATTGAGTTTCAGTAGAATAGTTTTTCAGTTTGTTTGTTTGTTTTTAATAAAAAGCAAAATAGATGAATTAACCCAGCCCTTCCAGTGAGGTCAATGTATCTACAGCTTAGTGGCCAAAAGAACAAGAAGCCGCTGCCAGAGAGGTAGGCGATGGAAGTGAAGAAGTTCAAACAACAGGTTTGTGCACCTGGCATGGACTCTTGATAGCAGAATAAATTATGCAATGGGAGATCATTTGCATAATTTATGCATGTGATGTAGTTGAGCTTATTCCTTCGTGGAAACTTTGGCAGGGATATGCAGCCAGCCTTCTTGCTAATGCCATAGGTTATTTTTGCTTCCTCCTCCTCTCTCTCTTCTCCAGCATCCCCTCCCCTCTCTTTTTATATGCCTTTAAAGTGGCATCTTTCCATCCCTCAGCAACACTGGCAGCTCCAAGTCCTTCAAGAAAAGACCAACAAGAACACAGGTAAACTTTTAAGGAAAGAATGGGGTTTGCTGCCAAACTCCATTCCCACCCCCACCCCCACCCCACCCCCGCCTGGCCTTCAGTGGGTAACATTAGATCAGCCAGTAAAAAGGCTGCTTTTGATTTCACTTTATGGTTTCTGGATTTTCAGGGTTAGTCTTTCCAAGCTGGTTTCTTCAGTTACAAAGTGAGAGGCTCTGTGTGTAGGATTACTTCTCACTCCCTAGTCTTTTAAAAATAAAATACCTTTTTTTAAAGAAATGAAGCTTTGGCAGTTGTTCAAAGAAGGAAGTTAGAAAAACGAAGCATCCTGGTGGCATTTCAGATATAATTGCTTCTCTTTTCCCCACCCCCGGCCCATCCTTACAAAGAAGACACAGGCACCCAAATAAGAAAATAAGGATATAAATGGGTATTATATTTGAAAGAAGGGAGGAAAAGGGGAGGGGAAAGAATAGATACATTTCCTTATTTCCCATCCAAAACAATCCACATAACAGTGACCATGTTTCTTTGCTACAATCTATCAGGAATTATTTGTTTGTTTGTTTATTTGTTTACAACTTCCATTTCCACACCCATGTACTCATACCGTGACTTGGGGAGGCTCACAAGGATTAAAAACATTAGTGCAAACAATTCCAACAAAAATAAAAATGGCCAAAGGGGGAGGGGGGAGTAAATTAACGCAACAAATTAACACAGTCAACTCAAAATACCCTACTCAGTATAGAATCTTGGGCACGTGTAAAATCCTGGCACAGAGCCTGAGAAATGAGCCAGGTGTTCAAGGATGTTAGGGTTGGGGCCACCTGGATTTCGGGGGCAGTGTTGTTCCAGAGGGCAGGTGCAGCCTTCTGAGTCCCACAGGACGGCATTGTTTAATAGATGGGATCAGCAGTCTGCCAATCTTATTGGTTCCCGTGTGGCCTGTTGTGTGGAATTCTGTAGATATCGCCTAGTTTTTGTGTACAACAGTATGAAGCAGAAAGTAGTTGTCTGTAGGTATAGGGAAAAAAACCCCAAGAGCAGCAATTTGGCCAGAGAGCCTCATCCCTAAAATATAAATATGCACGGGGGGGGGGGGGGGAGATGGGCGGCATACAAGCCGAATAAATAAATAAATAAATAAATAAATAAAGTAAATCCCTCATGCTTGAAATCTGTCCACCGCTATTTCCATTCAACTTCACAAAAACTCCACTGGTATTTTAGGAACTATGCTGGGACTTGATGCAAAAAATCTGCCCTCATCTCTGTTATCTTGGACATTTATCCTTTCTAGCCATGTTTTGGAACATACATCCCACCCCCACCTTTCCTGGAACAGATGTGTTAATCTCCAATTATGTTAAAAAATAATATCCAGAGCAAATGTTCTTAAAATGCAATTGTTTTATTTTGCTGTTGAAAGGTTGACCTTTGCTACAAATCTTCTCCCACCCGCCAACCCTGCACAGCAGTCTTTTTGCTCCATTGATTAAAACTTGAAATTGCATCGGCAGGAAATTCTCCTTAGCCAGTCTGCTTGAAATGAATGGCCACTGAGCAAGAGCATGCAGTAGACACCTTTCTCACGGCCCTGTCACCAGTCTAAGGTGGCTGAGCAGAGCTTACTGTTCAGCACCGTCTCATCTCGAACTGGGGGATGTCAAATATATGTAGAATTAAGATGCCCAAAAAGAGAAGCTGAATTTTGTGTGGTGGGGTGGATGATGGTGGAGATAAATCAGGAGATGTGACTGCCCAAATGTGTGATACATGGACAAAGCTGGAAAGGGAACCCATACATGGGGGCTGTATGTCTGTGTGTGTAGGAATATTTTAGTTGGCTGTCTGAGCTGTAGCTGTTGAGCTGTAGAAGCAGATCGATTTTTATATAACCATGATAGCTTAGCCGCTGTATGCTCTGGACAATAGAGCTAGCTGGAGAGGCAGAATTATATAAAATGGTCTTTCTTGCCTTGTGTATTTTGAGAAATCTTGGTCTTTACAGAAGGACCTGTTTCTAGTCTGTTTCTAAAGATACAGAGAAATGGGGTGACCTAAAGTAATAAGCTATCGTAGCCCTTGCCCTTGTTTTTCTGAAAATGTTTCCTGCAGCCTAAAAGCTAATGAACTGGAATCAAAAGCAACCACAGACAGAGATGTTTTATATATCAAGACAGATTATTGGGCCCTCTGTACCAAGATTGTCACAGGCCTTTGTTATCTCAGACAGGTTTCTAATTGGCAGCCACAGGGGTTGAACCTGGAACCTTTCTGCAGAAGAGTGTTGTTACGTCTGAGCTGTAGCTTGTTCTCTGAAATTCTAGTAAATAAAAGTACTTAATTGGAGCCATTATGTTAGGCCATGCAGCTCTAGAAGTGAGAGTGGGGGAAGGAGTGGGGAACAAACCCCAAGAATGTGAAATAGGGGGTGCAAAAAAGAAAGGCACAGTGTGTCACCCACCTCACTCTCTGCTGAGTAGCTGTACAGTTGGCCTGAGACTAGGAATGTGTCTTCCAGATCAAGTTAGAATTGAAAAGAAATTAAGCAGAGTTTCAAGGTATATCCATTTATCTACAGATGCTGATATGATTCGGATAGATTGCTTGGTAGGGATATGGACTTAAATAAAGAGCATGCTATCTAAGGACTATTAAGTCTAATTCATTAATTAGCAACTAATTGTCTTGGCTCTTCCAGTTTCTTCCCCAATACACACAGACACATGTGCACACGCGCGCGCACACACACACACACACACACAACCTGGGAATTGTAATTTGGTGCAGGGGATCCTTATTATAGATCCCTAGCAGCTCCTCTTGGAGCAGGGTTCCCTGGAGAGAGAAGATGAATATTAAACCCATTTGTTGAGATATGTCTAGGAGGTTACATCTATACGGAAAATTACAGAGTGAATTCATGCCGTCTTCTGCCATACAACTTCAAACAAAAGTCATTTGCACGGTCACATGCAGTATTTTTCTTCCTTGTTCAAGCAGTTTTCTGCCCCAGATGTTGCAACTTGTGAACCATCCACTGATGGATTTAGAAGAGAGCAAGTGGAAAGGAGTACAGCAAAAAGTTGTCCTGAAAAAGTGGTGTGAATGTCCACTATAAGTCAATAAATCTGGGTCACCAGAATAATTACTGGTTGTATTCACAACTGGACATTTGCCCATTGGTTACCTTCCTGTGGCGCAGTTATGCTGGTTAGTAATTTAGTCAATTTTCTGGATGTGCACAATAAATAGAAATATAGATGAATGGAATGATGTGAGTTTGCACAGCATGTTTTGACACAAAATAATAAGGATTAACGCTAACCAAGCTTAATGTTTTCTGCTAAGCCATTTGGTCTTTGAATGCATTTTGCAAGATCTGCAAATTGGCTCTTTTATCAAGATATATGTAGCCTTTCCAGTTCGCCTTAGCAAACATGAGCAAGGCTTTGTCTTAATGTAAATTCATCACTATCTCTTGTTTCCACTTGAACGTGGTGACCATTTTGAATAACCAGGAATCTGTGAATACGATAAAAAAATAACAGAGACTTGTAGCACCTTATAAATTAACACATTTGTTATGACAAGTTTCATGAACCACCCAGCATGTCAACTGTTAGAGACACCATGCATGGAGCTACTCATTTTTTTTGTTATGATCCTACTACAGAAGTAGCCAGTGAGAAATGTTGCCTGTATATTACTTATCATATAATTTATTTTCTTTTTCTTATAATCAGCAAAGACAGCATCTGTTTTTTCCTCCCTCGGGGGATTTCGTATGTAAAACTTCCCCTTCCCCTTAAAAAAAAAGTTGGGGGGACAAAATAATGGTTTTGTTCTTTTTTGTAGCAATTGGTCCGCTCATTTTGTTTTATTTGTTGGCATTTTGATCACAGAACTACCAGATCTGGGTGGAAAAATCCAGACAACCATTAGATGGCGACAAAGAGTTAAGAGTTTTCTATAGATTTTGATGTTGGGTTTTTGCAGCCCAGGTTTGTGCTCAGCTTTATCAAGAAATATGGACATGTATTTGAATAGTTGCCCTTGGCTCGTCTCCTTCCCTCTCTTTTCTTTCTTTGCCTCAGTTTCCTTTGGATTGTAAGCCCTTTATTTATTGCAGGAATCCATTTGTTTTGGCCTTTTTGCCAGTCACACATAATGCAGTTTCAAAGGCTGAAGCAATACATGTTAATCATGTACAGGAAAGGTGTTCAGGGCCAGGCCCCATTCCTAACATGTGTGAAATTAAGAGTGGTCATGCTTACTTCCAGCAGTCTTCTCCATCCTGGTGCTCTCTAGATATGTTGTACATCAATGCCTATAATCCCTATTATAGCCGTTAAAGAAGGTGAATTTCAGCATACCTACAGTATAAGGCACAGGCTGGGGAATGCTCTCCTACGGTGATATCAAGGGCTTGATGTTTAAGTCTGTTCTGATACACATTGCTTTGTTTTCCCAGTGCCCTGAGCGGCAGGATGGCTAGACTGGATTTGCAGAATCAGTGCCCTTCTGTGAGTCTGGATGGATTGATGGATGGGTGGTGGATGCTAGGGCTTTAGAAGCAGCACCCATCCACATCCTCACAAAACCTTCTCTAGAGTCTACATGACTAACTGGATGCTTTCTAGCAAGTTTGTTAAATAATTCCAAAATGCTCAAGTCCGGACCCATCTCACAAAGATTTTACCTTCAGCCTCAAACTGTTTGCAGCTCTTGCTACAGTCAGGTGGGTGTGAGTCATATGTTCCAACGTGGCTTTTTCAACAGCATAATGGCCCATTGGTGACCACCACTGGTGACTAAGACTCAGCAAGGCCATGGAAATGCTCAGATGATTTGTATTGTATGTCTTTGCTTTGTTTTGAGTCACCTAGCTCACCGGTGTCTCATTGGACTAGCAATAGCTCTTCAAAGCCTGCATGAGGGTCTATCCCTGCCCTTGGAGTTCTTTTAATGCAAGATAGCAAGGACCGAACCTTGAACTTTCTGAATGACGTCCAGTTAATATACCGGTTGAATTCTAATAGGGCAGTGGAATTCCAACGTATTTTTAGCACATCCATTTGTTGTGAGCATCAAATAAATTGTGGAAGGAGGGTATATACGATGAATGAAAATCAGTTAATGCCTTCACATACTGTAAATGGCAAAATAACAATAGTAAATTCTGTCAATATGTTCAGACATATTCCTATCTTCAGATGTCTCTGATTTTAATTTGAAATCTGATTCTCTTCCTTTTCTTCTGCTCACCAACTGCCCCTTTAATAGCTTTTAGCTTTCTAGACATCCTTCTGTGGTATCCTAAATTCATACTCTCATATTTTGTCTGGACAGAAAGTTTTTTTATTGAAAGGGAAAATAGATGATCGGTATATATATTTCAAAATATTGGAACATTTTTAGGATACCACAGTGTATTTTTCCCCAAATGTTCTTTCACAGTGAAATATGACTTTACCTTTATATATTACCAGAAATATGGGGTTCTGTTTTTCTATATAAAGATCTATATTAAGATCTATTTTCTATATGAATGTCTATTTTTGTAAAAATATTTTATATATGTATATATATAAAAGTATATAAATTATAACACATTTATAATCATATTATATCTAAATTATATATAATTTTTATAATTTATAATTATAATAAAAAAATTCTATAATAAAAAATTTCTATGTAAATCTCAAGGGCTTTGAGCATAATTGGTTCAGCTGGTAGATTATTAATCATCTGAAGCTTTCCTTGATCAAAACTTACTCTCAGTTTAGTTAATCAATGACTGCAAATTTTAATTGATCAGCCTATGATTTAAGGGCATAAGCTCTTTTGATAGAGCTTCTTAGCTGTAGAAAGGAATTAACTGCAAGCCCTGAAAACAGTATTTTTCTCTTAACAAGTTGTAACTTTTGCTTAAGCTGTCAGTAATACTGGGTTTGTGGTGATATGGGTTTGTGGTGATAATGCTGATTTGTTTCAGTTTCTTTGACAAATTTATCCATTAAAATGATGATTGACACTGTAGATATTGTTTTTATTGAACAGAAGTGCGAATTGCAAGCTCTGAATTAATATATATGTGAGGTGCCTATTATTTTTGTTTATGTGAAATGAAGAGAAAAAGCAATGGATGTAACTAGATTTGTCAAATACTGTACCAATAAATAAATACCTTTGACTTTCATCATCCTGTT
The DNA here is from genome assembly GCA_030867105.1 of Liasis olivaceus. NCBI lineage: Eukaryota > Metazoa > Chordata > Lepidosauria > Squamata > Pythonidae > Liasis > Liasis olivaceus. The sequence continues at coordinate 100,701,871 of CM061351.1, forward strand.
CCAACCTGGCATTTTGCAGTTCTGTTGGGGAAAGCTGGTTGAAGCAACAAGAAGTATTTTCTTTTGCAGTGTCTGTCCTTAAAGAAGCAAATATTCTTTTTGGCTGAAGTGCAAGTTATAAGTGTTTTAATTAAACATACAAATAGCCACCCACTTGGCTACCTGCACACAGTACGGTCCTCCTTCCTGTCTGTATACTAATAGCAACCTCTTGCTCCTTCTGTATCCAAACAGCATCCTCCATTCAGCACACCTGGGGAGAAGGAATGAATCCCAAGATTTTAAAAAGTACATAGACCTTTGGGGGGGGGGGGAGATCCTGACTACTGTGGGCCTCTGCACCCCCCTGCCTACAATACCTCTATGAAGTCCAGCTGTTGAGGACTGGCTGAGTGATAATGGGAAACCGGGAGGGGTCGAAGGTGGTCAGGATGACGCATTACGGAAGAGGGTGGAATGTTTTATGCTGCAACATTTTGTTGCCGATCCATGTGGGCATGTTTATTCACAAGTTAAGTTTACCATGTTCAGTTGGGTTACTGTTTGTTAAAGGCAGCGAGGTTTGCAGCCCCCACACTCTTTATTCTCATGCTTCCCTTTCTTCCTTCCGTGTCCTTTCCGTATGGCTTGCTCACTCGTTACTTATACTTCCCATATTGTCCTGTCTTCAATTCCAGCTATCTGCCAATACTCTGGTAAGTACCTCTGGCTCAGTCTTTCCCCATAAGTCCCCCTCCCAACCTCCATAGCTTAATATACACCACAGGCTCCGTCTGACTTCTTCCCTCTTCTATCTGCATCTGAAGATTCTCACATTTTTGTTGGGTGATTTTGCTGAAGGACATCTTTCTTTTCTTCCCCTCTTAGCCATAACCTTAAGGTAATTATATTCGGGGTCCTTCTCCAGGTTTGGGGAGCCTGTGTTTGGGTGGGGAGTCTTCCTTTTCTCAATATCTGCATTCCTTCCCCAAACAGCTGCAATGCAGGAACAATCTATGAGTGGTAGAGACAGACGTGGGCTTGCTATGTCTCTCCCTTTCTCTCTCTCTCCCTCTCTCTTTTTCAATTTCCAACAAAAGCTATAAGTCATGTCATCTCAGGTGGTTTATGGGCTGCAGGCAGGAGGCTGGACTATGGTGGGGTGAGAGGTGACGGGGGCTCTGGCTGGCTGGCTGGCTGAAGAAGGCCAGATTTCTCCTGTGCAGACATGGGGCTTAATTTAAACCAAGATGTATATCTGAAGCCATTTCTCAGTAGTTAGCCTCTGTCATGCAACACCAGAATTATTATTGGCAATAATTAATCATAATAGGATATCATTATGTACGTCCTTTTGCAAGCTTCTCTTGGTTGGGGGGGGATGCTATGTTGAAAAGAAATAATAGAGTAGGCTGGAGATCTCAAGATTGTCCTTTCCTGCCCCCAGTGCCGTTTCTGTCCTGGAAGTGAGTTGGGGAAGCTCATAGGTTTAGAGTCTCTCAGTATTAAGCCTTTAGCTGATCCCCACTCATGGCTTGGGCATATTTTATTTATTTCATCAGCCAAGAGGTAACACAATGGTGACCCTGGAAATTAAGCTGCAAGTAGGAAGGTGAGAAATGATCAGATTTTTCCTCTCACTACATCCCACTTTTGTGTCTCAAACCCATCTTACATGGAGACATTTTCCAACACAGTCCCATCTGCTGGGTGGCGGATATCTCCTAGCATATGAATGCTCTAACCATGTGCAGAGTGCCTTACTTTCAGACCAAAAATAGTTCTCCAGGAATCTGAAATTATCTGGGGAATTTATAGAGTCCTAATATATATTCAAATTCGAGTCCATTTCCTTTTTAAAAAACTGAACACTGTGAACACCCAAGTGGTCATCTTAATAATTGCAAGATACCACCTTGTTCCCATCCATGCTCTCCCCCCACCCCCTGTTATGCAGTTGTTTTGAGACAAGGCAAAGTGCACATGTTCTTTTGTGTAATGCACCATCTCTGTCCTGTTTCCTTTCCAGCCACAGCCCTGTTTTATTGAAGACATATGAAGGAAAGCATTTACCTACTCTCCCAGAGTACTCTCATGTCCCCCAGTGTGCAATTTGTTGAGCATCAAATCAGATTCTGTATTAGGCACTCACAGAAAATAACTATACTTGTTATTGTTCTTGAAGTGACACTCAAGAAAAGGTGGCTCAAATAGAATTATTGTTGTTATTGTTCTTATTTACACATAGTCTATCAGATAATTCTGACTGGATTTGGGACTTTTGACTATCAAATCCTTCCCAAGCATCTAAGATAGCTAAAGATATTGTCGTAATAGATGCACTGTTCTTAGTAATGCAGCTTTTTGTAACTGATGAGTTGAGATGATGATGATGATGATGATGATGATGATGATGATGATGATAATTGATATGCTTTTTGGTGCAGTATGTTTTGAGGAATCCTCATGGGGGTGCATGACTTGAAGTGTCCCCATTGCTACTGTAATTGAGTCTAACCACCTTGCTGCTGGTCATCCTTTTCTTCCCTTTCCACTCAGGGAGATCCTTTTTAATAGGAGAGGATGGTTTCTGAATATATTATAGGAAGACAGTAGAGCTTATTCTGGAAAGCTTGACCTTTTGGCCTGAGATTAGCTGGCTAGAGATGTCTTGAGGATCTTTCTGAGTCTCCTTCATCATATATTTCTGGCAGATCAGGAATGCTTTCCTTTTGGTTTCAGCAGCTGCTTTCTTTCTTTCCGCCTTCAGGGAAACCTTTCTGCATCTCTTGCTTGGCAGAGTCCTTGTCTGTGAGACTGGAAACATCTTATGGGTCGCTGGGGGATTTCAAGGGTGTTTTAGGGAGAATGCCATGTACACACAGAATGGGCCTTTGGGGGCTAACTGTTGACTACATGAACAAAGTATGGGAAGAATTCCTACAGTTGCAACCTGCAGGCAAAAAATCAGCAGCTGTGGGCAAGCTCTTCTTTTAAAAAATCGGCTTTGTCAAATTTCTCTACATCCATATGGCCTGGATTCATATGACATGTTTAACCAGGATGATTAAAAACCAAGCAGCTGTATTTCCCCAATGTGCTAAGCTTGACTGTTGTTTTTTTTCCTGGGCTTTAGAGTGTTGCTCAAATCTGATTGTTGATTAGTTTATGATCCAATGTATTATGCAAACTCAGAAAACGGGTGCATACAATAACCTACTTAAGTGTGTAATACAAGCCCAGCCATATGGGTTAATTTCATACATTTTATATGACACTGCATGAGGACCAAATGGTTATTTTTATCTCCATCCATGCTCCTACTTTTTAATATTTGTAAAAGAAACATAGGGAAAGATTATCACATGCATTATCATTTAAAAACATATTGTTTAAAAAGAGAGAGAGATTGTCTAGGCCTCATTTGCTGAACCTAGGTCCCTGTCCAACTTACTTATTTATTTACGTACTAGATTTATAAAACTGCCCAGCTCAAAAAATGTGACTCTGGGTGGCAAAACCTATGATGACGTGCAGAAGAACATAACATTTTTAAAAGCACAAGGAAGGAAAAACCACTACAAATGAATAACATGACTTTAGTTTTTAGCCACATATTAGAAAGTATATTCCAGCATCAAGAACAGCCATTTCTGCTAAGCATTACGATATCGACCCTGAGTGTTAATTGGTTCAGCCTTCCCATTTGGGGCAACATTAAACACTGACAAATTATTTAATTTAGTATTATTTTACAAACTGCTCAGGGGTGCCAGTTGGGTTCCCCACTTTGGGTACTGAAAGCACTTCGGCCTGCTCACCAATAATTTTTGATGATGAAGTGATGATTTTATGAAAGGTTCAGCTTTGCAGTGACTGAGTTCTGGAGGCAAAGGCCAGGAGACCTCTTTGTTCTGGCCTGGTTTGCCTTCAAGAGGTCAGTGAAAAGAATCTCAACAGTGTTTCTCAGTCTCAGCAACTTTAAGATGTGTGGACTGCTGGCTGGAGAATTCTGGGCATTGACGTCCACACATCTTAAAGTTGCCAAGGTTGAGAAACTCTGCTCTAGAAGACAACAAAAAGAAAACACAGCAGGTTCTGTGATAGCAAGGCAAACTTTTTTCACAAGAGTGCAATTCTACCTTCTTCCCTTTCTTCATTTCAATTCTCATTCCACTTTTGTTCTTTCTGCTCTGCATTGTTCACCCAGTTACTGGGATGGAACCTGATAAAGATCACACCACTGCCTTAATGTCATGTAGTTGGTATTATGAGACTGTTTTGCCTATCTGTTTTTAAGTATCTATTGCATTTGCCAGTAGGGACCCAAATCAGATGTGGGAAATAAGTTTGATTTTATTGACTTCTTTAGAATCCTGTATATCCTATCTAGGAGACCTAGGTCCTGTATTTTCCAGTTTCCATATATTTTGCAGACACTCTATAACAGTGTTTCTCAACCTCGGCAACTTGAAGATGTGTGGACTGCAACTCCCAGAATTCCCTAGCCAGCATGGCTGGCTGGGGAATTCTGGGAGTTGAAGTCCACACATCTTCAAGTTGTTGAGGTTGGGAAATACTGCTCTATAAAGGTTATCATGATTGTAAATGAGAAGCAGGTCAGGCAGGACAAGAGATGGGATAGGCTTCTGAAATCCTTGCTTTTGATCTTCAGCCATAGAATGGGATTGTGAGATCCGATAAGCTGGAAGATGAGAGATGTCAGGCCCAGGGAGGAGATGGAAAGGAGTTATGCATAAGCTGTGAAAGTAACCGGCTCAGAATTTGAGCATCATCATCTCTTTTTTAGCCTGTTATTTTGTCATTGCTGTACTGATTTTCCTCAGCCAGAGGAGGAGAATAGAAGCCGGGGAATACCGATTACGGCGGTTGCCTGTAGTCTGTGCTCTTGGCCTGCCATGTGCAAGATTAATGCCAATTGTAATAATCTCTCCAGATTCCAATTCATCCATAGCTGCTGTACCTCTGAGGAGAGTTGCTTGGGTTCAGGACACCTTTTCTTCTTCTTGGTTTCCCTGGGCTCAAGTCCCATTTCCTACAGCTGCGGCTAGGACCTTGGGATCCTGGCATTCAGCCATTCCACCTCTTTACAAAGCAGACCACACTTAAAGAAAGCATAGGAAGACTGGCTCACAGGTTATCTTCCTCCTCTTAACCCTTTCCTCTCCCTTCTGAGAATTTGGGGTAACGAAACCCAGGAGTCCCTATTCTTGAACCTAGTCTAATAGTGCTGACTACAGAATTCTCTTTGTAGTTTTTATTTATTCAGTTCCTTGCCAGACAGAACGTGTTTTTAACTCAGTGTATCCCATAAGATCTGTCCCTTCACATGCATCCTCTCTGTGACATCTTCTGCTCCAACTCCATAACTTTAAAGCTTTATTAATTATGTGCTATCTAGTTGGTGTTGACTCTTAGTGACTGTATCAGTTGACATCCTCCAGGATAACTTGTGCTGGCAGCTTCTCTTTCCTATACTGTGAGTAGCTAGGGGAAGTTAAAAGTTTTCATGTTGGATTTCTTCCTTTCATGCTCTTGTTCAGGCAGAAGGAGAAAAAAAAAGGGCGACCATAAATTATATAATTACCCCCTCCCCCACCCCACCCCATATAGTCAGCATTGCTACCAATCTTGTACCCGACTTCCACTAGCATCATCTTATTGGCTGGAAAACAGCTTAGTCACTCTGGATGGAGAGAACCTGATAGGCCAGATAGCCAGTCACTCTTGGAGGAATAGGGTGGTGTGAGGTTTCGAGTCATGCAAAGAACGGAAATTGGAAGAAGTCAATCACATCGGAAGGGCAAACTTTAGGAGCATCCACGCATGGAAATAAGGCAAAGTGGACTTTTAATTGCGTGTGAGAGTTTGCAAGGGACACCGTGGAGGGGCAGAAGAGCGTTAATCAAATCTGAACAGCCTGCAAGGAGGTCTCAGAGGAAAACTCCATTCTGTATTATCAGTTGTACCCACGTGCTTTTGTGTGCCTGTGCATTCTCTAACGTGCGTTTCCATCTACGTTTTAAACCATCCACACCCAGGGGAGCATTCTCCACAAAAGAATAGTTCCAGATGAGCAGGTCCGAGCCCCCTCTGGACCTATACAGTACAAGGAACGCTTGAGTAGCCTGATGGGCAATGCTGCTGAGAAGTGGGATGTAACCAAAATAAACCTATTTCTGTTATCTGCAGTTAGCAGCCAAAGCTAGATCCTTCAGTTAAAGAGACACAGCTTCAGACCCTCCCTTCCCTACATCTTCAACAGGGGAAAGACCTCACGCCTATTCTTCTTGGCAGAAATGTGTTGGGTCTGTAATCAGATTCCGTTTGGTTGTTCTGGTAGCTTTTTTTAGCAGCATCCCTTGGAATCTTTGAAACCAGAGGGAGATAGCATCATGAGCAGAGTGTTCTCAAACTTTTAGGCTGCCAACAGTCACAGACTGATTGACAGCAGATAGATAGACTCATAAGTGCCCCGGGCTGCTTCTGAATCATCTGGCTTTTGCTATTGTCAGAGCCTGACCAGATAGGGTCACTCATCTGTTCCGCAAGATGACTTTGGCCTGTCTTTTCTCTCAGGCCGGGATGCAAATTAGCACATGAAGCAACCAATAACTTTTAGGAGTAAGAGGGTGTCAGGGATCCAGACTTAAGGTAGCTTAATTATGGGAACCAGCTGAAAGTGACACAAAGAGCTGACGCAAAGAGATTTGGAGAACAGCTAATCATGAATGAGACACCCAACCATACCGTCTGGCAGAGAAATAATTGGAGGAGCCAATAGGCTTGCTGTAGAATGCTCATATGCAAATGGATGGGACCAGGAGTTAGGAATGATTGGTTGAGGCCGGGCTTGCCGGCATATGATGCGGCAACCTTTGGCATCGAAGGTGGGTTTCCTGGTTTTTGCAGGAGAAAGCTGGGATGTCGAATAAATCAAATAGAAATAAAATAAAGCAAATAAAGCAAATAGAGAATGAAAGCCATTTATCATACAGCAATATCTAGCTGCTGCCCATCGCAGTAACTTTCAAGGCTCCTTGGTAGTTATTTCCCCCAAAGGATCTCTCTGATTCTGATTTTTTTTTTTTAAATGTCATGCACTGGTGGCCAAGGAGAAAATGTTGATTAATGAAAAAAGTGGCTACTACCTATGATGATTTTTATTCTTTTGGTTGGCCTCAGCCTACATATACCCGACTGGAGAGTAAATATTTGCTGTTTAAATGATGCTGGAGACGCTACCCCATTTGTGGCCTGCAGGGAGCTATTAACCCTTTCCACCCCCTTTCTTCCTCCATTCTGGATCGTGTTAGAGGATGACAGCTGCCCTGCTGGTTGCCACTCTGTAAAATCCGGAGGGCTGTGAATTGCCACCCCTGTGAATTGTACTTGGAAACGAACCCTTTAAAGTGAACTCCTTCAACTCAGCAGCCTTACGATATTTTAGGATTATAAATTTTAGGATTCCCAGACAGAGTTCTGGGTATTGTAGTCCCAACAGGTGGGCACAAGGCATAAAAAAGAAATGGGGCTTCAATCGCACGGTTGTGGCATTATCTTGATTTTTTTTGCCTCCTGCGGACACCCCTGTTACAGTGAGACATAGCTAATGTGATTATTCTCTAATCAGGCATGTACAGTAATATTTCCCCCCATTAAAAATGTCAATCTGCTAACAGCTTTTGGAGAGTTCTGAGCAGGAGGGAGGCGTCTGACTTGTGGCCTCTATTTGCACCCCTCTGCTCCCCAAATCTCCCCAGTGGATTTGTTATTTCTATGAATTCAGCCCCAGCTATGAAGCTAGAAAAATGGAGAGGCCCAGGAGAACTCTTAAGTGGCTTCTCCCCAACCCATCCCTAGAAGGGAAATGAAGCTTTGAAGATTAGAACAAGGGAAAGGAGGAGGCTCGGACTTGGTGTGTTTTACTCCCTTACAGAAGGAAAACAGACTGGTTTCTCTCCCTTCTAGGAGTTGGGATACAGACTTTGTGCTGGTTGCAGCAGGGAGGCCTCATTCGGTCACCTTAGTGAACAGATCTGCTAATTCTCCCTCTTAGGGTTTCAGAGGATGCTTAATTTTCTTGAACATAAATTGCCAGGGCTTAAGCCCACCCAGTGATATCATTTTTCTTTTTTTGTAATGGAGCATCTTATGTCTAAACTCAAAGATCTAAGGACTCAAGGCTCAGCACATGCTCAGCTACAGCCTTGTACGGATGGTTGCTGCTTTTATTCTTGTCACTCCAAGTGACTGTGGCCGATCTGGAAACACTAAGCAGGGTTGAACCTTGTGAGGACCTGGATGGGAGACCACAGGGAGATCCCGGGGATACTGACTAGACTGGGGACTTGAGAAACATTCTGGAAGATGGTAGTGGACAACTTCTTCTACACTGCTGCCTCAGATTTGAGCTCAACAGAAGGAGAATTCATTATGCTTAATCTTGGGCTGCATGTTGTCATTAAAAGGAGGGCAGAAATAAGCTGTGACTAATGTAAACCCAAAACATAAAATAATAACAACCTTTCCTCCCTGCTTTTTGGATGTTTAGTGTGAATGCATACCTACTTTGTTTTGTAAATATGAATATGTCTAGCTGCCACCAGGGACCCCATTTTTCTCATTGCAAAGTTTGTCTGGGAGGATATTTTTATTGGATATATAGTACATTCCCATCTGCCTATATCTCTCTGTGTAGCTGGATGTGCTTTGATTTTCTGGCTGTTTTCCTACGTCTCCCTCTGCCAATCTTATTAATGCATCCAACTGGAGTCTGGATTGTCTTGGTTTTCTGCTGGAAAAACGAGGCAGATTTCACGTTACAAGTTTTTGTTAAGAAGCATGAAAATGCTTGTTTTCAGAAATTAGGGCTTTCTGTTAGGTGCCTTAGTTATGTTGGGGCAAAAGCTAATTATAATAATATTTTCAGGTCACAGACACTGTGATTTCACATGATGTTGTGGGCACTAACATTTTTTTAAAGTAATTCCCACCTGCCAGGGAATTCCATTTGGTGGGTCCCAGGAAGTGGACCAGATTCTCTGTCATGGCGCCCACCTTGTGGAATCTTCTCCTCCCAGAAATGAAGTGAGCCTCGTCCCTCTTAACATTCTGCAAGTCCCTCAAGACCTGGCTGTGTGATCAGGCCTGGGGGTCCCAGGGGACCGGGGAGATTTTGCAATGGCTCCCTTACTATGGTTAACATCATCCTCTGTGTATTTTGTATGGTTTTTATAGTTTTTATAGTTTTAATGATTGTTTTATATGTATTTATTGGTTCTTTTTAATTGAATGCTGTACACCGCCCAGAGTCACTCTCTTGTGAGATGGGCAGCCATACAAATATGTATGTATATACATAATATCACTGTATATTAATTATATTTTGAAACAGGCAAGGGAGCAAGGGTCAATGTTGCTTTAAAGACAGAGCTCAGTAGATGATTTAATCTGTATCAATTTTGTCTCTTGGACAGGCCAAAGACAGTGATGATGAGGAAGAGGTGGTACATGTGGATCGAGACCATTTCATGGATGAATTCTTTGAGCAGGTAAGATGAAAGATAGCCCTGGAGGTTTCTGCAAAAAAGATAAGGACTTCAGATTATAGGAACCGAATCAAGATATCCACATTGGGCATTGCAATTCTTTTGTACTTTGTTTTGTTTAGTAAATTTGCCAGAAATGTGTTTTTCCTAACAATAATTAATATTTCAAGAGTGAATATCTATCAAATAAATATTTCAGGAGAATATGAATATCTATCTCCTATAATTAATAGCCAGCATTCAAACTATTCACTGCTCGTTCAGTCTTATCAAAAGAAGATGACATTCATTTTACAGTCACAAATATATCTTGGATTCGCATCTCAAGAAAGCAATAGGCAAAGACAAAAATTTGACCAGGTTTGGATTTTAAATTTTAATAGATGGAACTTCCCTGTTCAGATGCAGTCTGTTTTTGAACACAGAGGAAGATAGGCTGTAATGGTTCTAAGCTTCCCAGAACAAAGGCCACTGACTGGCTACCATTACCGATAAAATGCTAGGCTACCTAGATTTTAGTTGAATATTGCAGATCTCTTTTGACCTTCCCACACTGTTATTTATCATTTATTTGGCTTGTATCAGAGACTGAAGTGGATATAAAGTCCTGCCTCAGACAACAAGTCCTTCTCCTGTCTTCTGAAATGAAACCTCGGTTTGGCCATACATTTTTCAACTTATCTGCATAGTCATAGGGTATAGAATCCTGCCTCTTTAGAAGTGGAAGCTGCAGCTCTCAGAATCCATAACTTTTGCTCTAGATACCAAATTCTGAACTTGTGGCTTGTGATAGCAAATAAGTGAAATAAATATTATTCTGCTAACTGTGAGCTGGTAGTGCAGCTCATTGCAGAGAGGTGGCATGTCCTCATCCACGTTTGGTTCAATTTCTAAAGAACCTTCAAGAGCATGAAGCCTCTCTGGTGGTAGCAGCCTACCACTTTCCTTCATAGGGCTCAGAAGCTATGCAGGATGCAGCTGGAAGCGTTTTCCTTTATTATGTCAGGGATGATTACCTGACAGTCCTCCGACTGGAACTGGACTGCAAAGCTAGGAGAGGCATCTTTCAGCATGTTTGTTGGATGGAAGCAAGCTGTGTCTTTAAATCCAGGCCAACAATATTGGCATTTTTTTAAAAAAAAATCACACACCAATGGATGCCCAGTTTTAAAAACAAATGGGGAATTATAGGTGAGAGAAGCTGAATCCTGCCTGCGGTTCTTTCATTTCCCAAGGCATTTTTCTCTCACCCACTTCCAGGGCAGAGATTGCAAAGAAGTCACCCATGAGGAGGGAACTTCAACCATGACTCATTTCCCTTTACCCACGTAGCCTTTTGCTCTTAACATTGGACCCACACAGACACTTAAGCACATTTGAGTACCCTCAGTGCAGACACAAATATAGTCCAAGCAGCCATTGTGTGTAGCCTGAATATAGGTTTCAGTTGTGAGGAAAGGAAATACTTTTCAAAAATTATATGTGGGTAAAAAGAAGGCAGTTTAATGCATGAGGTAGAGATCCGTATGTCAGATTTTGCAAGATTTGGAATTTTCCACATAGCAGCCTATCCCTCTTTCTGCCAGATCTAGCTTTGTTACAGAGGCCCTTAAAGAGTTTGGGGTTTGCAAACATTGCAAACATGAAAAATAAAATGGTACGGAGAACAGAGAAGTCAGCCCTTCTTCTTGCTTTTTCCATTTCACTCTCCCCTTCTTTCTCAGCAACTGGTTTTGTACAGGGGAGATGGGTGGGTACCAGTGGCCTGAATTAGCTCCTGCTTGAACATGTGCTTGGGCACTGTGAGAGCATTAAGCCAATCCATATTCAAATGGCAGGCATTTAATAGGCAAGAGCATCTTTTAATGATACTGAACAACCTCCATAGTGCACAGGTGCTGGAGGTGAAGAAATGCAGGGTTAGGAGCTGTGCAGTCTGTGTTTGGTGGCAGGTCCTGTTCCCAAAGGACATCAGTGATTAAGGCCATTGCTCTACTGTCTCGAGAAATTTTGTTCTTTCTCTGAAACGACATCATAGCGGGCAGCGGGTTGTTGATTGCAGCTGCTGTGAAATCCCAGGAAAATAGGCCTTTGGGTTAAGGAATTGCAGACAGGTGCTACCTTTGCCCTCCTGTGAGAGCCAAAAGCACCATTTTTACTTTCAAATATTAAACCTCACCCAGCCCTAATACCGGATGAATAGCAGAGAACCAAATTATGAACGGCATTTCTGAGATTCTCAGAGGTGTTCCCTTTTTTAGTCCTCAGGGTGAAACTCTCGAACAGATGCAACTGATGTGTGCTAAAGGGGTTGCAGCATTCCAGGGGGAGTGTTCCTGCACTGAACAAGCTACTGATTCCCCTCATGGGGATTCCCATCCAACTTCTCTCTTTCATTCATTGCCTTTCACTGGCCATTCTTCTGCTCTTGCCCCATTCCAAGAAATCCCAGGGTCTGATGAAATAATAATTGTATAATAAAGTACAATAGAGTGGGCATATAAAACGCCCTGTTTCAGGCAAAAGTAGCTAAGGCAGCTGCATTGCATTTTGATCTGAGAATGTGAATACTCTTGGACATTTTTGTAATCAATGCCATTTTAAAAATCTGATCTGATTTAGTAAAGTATACTCAGCAGAGAGTAATTTCTGAACTTTGAGACCCAAATCATACAGAAAACACATCATTAAAATCCAGTAGGAGCTGCCTTCCTTATACAGTTTTCACTGCAAAAGGGGCATGAGGGGTGGTAATTATTAAACCTATAGCTGACTTTCCTTGTGCCTGTTTTCGGACATCACAGCAGTTCTCCAGCCCTGGATAAGAACTGTTCTTAGAGAAAGTAAAGCTTGCAGGGGGAAACAGTGATGAGATAAGCAATTGACATGGGAGGTGTCAGGTATGCAAGCATTCCCTTTGTTCTGTAAAGACACCTGCTACACTCTTTCTACATAACTTGGACAGACCTGGGTTTAAGCAAACAGGCCTTTCCTACGTTGCTCATGTAGGATAAGGTATTGAATGCTGATTGGATCCACTATGGTATGTGTTGTGTGTATCATGGAAGGAAGCTCCTGTCGGGGTTGATGTGAAGATTCAGTTGGAGGGTGTTGGCGAAAGACGCTGCGCTGTTAGCCGAGGCTGAATGTTTCAGGACCTTGGACAGGGCTTCCTAGAATCAGCTCACAAACTGGTTCAAGTCCTTTCTGCATCACACTACCCCCTAGTGGTGCGTTAAGGATACTGCTGCCATCTAACAGAATAAAAACATTTTTGAGCTTTTCAATAATACGAAGAGAATGTGTAAGCATGACCAACAGCTCCAAACTACAGTACCCCAGTTCTAATCAGGACCGCCGCCACCACCGTACATGGGAAGGGGGAAGTTTATAATGGGGGCTGATCCTTCTCACCAGAATATTACTTGCAAGGGAATGCAGCCTTCACATTTCACCCCCTCCCCAATTAAATGATCTCTTTTCTTTCCAAATGGAAGAGAAAGGGAAGTACTTTGCAAACCCAAGCAGTTTGTTCATGTGATGCCCACAGAGATGCTCAGGAATGCATACCCTCTCTTGGAAAAATTCTCTTTTAAGTCTAATATTGATGTGGGAGACTAGGAAAAACTGGCTCTTTCCCATCTTACTGGTTTTAATACCTGAGGGGGCTCCAGATGAGGTCCCCCTATTGGACTGGAGCTCACACCTTTGGGGCAATCATAGTGAGCATTCTTAACCAATAAGTCCTTGTTCCCAGTCTGCTCTCAACAGTATGTACTGTATTCATGATCACACTGAGGATAAAAACCTTGTCCTATAATCTGCTTTAATAATCCCAATTCTAAATATATATACCTGCCCCCCTTCCTGGATGTCATCTTTTGATGACATCAGCAACCGGCATGCTTCAGCCTTCCTGCTTCTGGCTTCCCCAGGGTCCTGCTGCCCACTGTTCTCCTGAAGGAGGCACAGAGGATCAGGATTCTTGTCACAGGACAGATGGGTTGCTAAGGTTAAGAATAGCTCCTTAGTAAAAGGTCCCTTGCATTCCCAGCATGCACTGGGGGGATTACACTCTCATTCACTCTCATCTGTTTCATAAGGTGGGGAAGGGAGTGTGTGTGTGTGTTTCTAGCAATTAGTTGAACAGCCTCCATGACTAGTTTCTTTGACTGGGCATTGGAATGTCCTCTGTGGAGGAAAAAAAAACAACTCTGAACAACTTATTTTAAATAATTACCTAGAAAAGAAATATCCTTCTGTTGTTTTGGCATCACCTCTTATGATCAGTGAAGAAGCACTTTTCTGCAATTTATTCCTTTCTTACCTGTATTGAAATCTTGTTCTTGGTGGGCTACCATCTGAAGGAAAAAGGGAGATACCTTACAATAGTGGGTCCTGCTGCAGAGGAAGGGGGGCAATCTGTCACCCCAACCTGCCACCCTCTAAATGTATTGGAGCAGCTATTTTGAAAATTGCCAACATGGTTGACATCAGGGTGGAGAAGGTTGCAATAGAGAATGCCAATGACAACCTCCAGTTGAATGGGCTGGGCTCATCTTAGTGTTTTCATTTCCTGACTCTGTAGTCAGCCTCAAGGGTCTCCTCTCACCTCAGAATTGGATGACTCTTTGGCTGGATTCACACCCCACTGTATGCCATAATGTAGTCTATTTGGATTTGTCTTAGAGTATTTTGTGAATGCAGCTATTATGGCTCACATCTTAGGATTTTTGTCTTTGGGTGCTGTATGATTACATTTTATTGTTTATTGAACAAGCCATTGCTGAATGTACTGTTTGAACCCAGTCTCTGATTGCTTAAAAACCCCAAGGGAACTTGTCACTTATGGACAGTGGCAACTCTGAAAACCTCAGGTTACCATAATGAATACTTCCTGTGGTTTAAAGCAAACCATACAAGAGAATTGATGCATGCTTCTGTGTATCTTGTCCAGGTAGAGGAAATCCGTGGCTGCATTGAGAAGCTCTCGGAGGATGTGGAGCTGGTGAAGAAGCAGCACAGTGCCATCTTGGCTGCCCCCAACCCAGATGAGAGTGAGTGAAAACATAGACCCAGCCTCTTTAGCAGTACTTGCATACACATCCTCAGCCACTCATACATGTGCATTGGACATGCCCAGTGCTCTCTCGCCAGATCCTGTGGGAGGATGGAGGCATCATTTGTGTGTAGGCCATCATTTCAATCATCTCTCCAGTCTGCTAGAAAAGAGGCAGCAAAGGACAACTGAAAGGGATAGAGAGCTAGAGCTGCTCCTGTCCAAGGAAAGACTGCAACGTTTGGAACAAAGGCGGGTAAGGGGAGATGCGATGGAGGAGTATCACATCATGCAGAGTATGGGAAAAAAAGCTGGAGAGCTTTTTCTCCTCTTCTTATAAGGCTAGCACTTAGGTCACCCATAGAACCTACAGGCTGGAGATCTAGAATCAGGAAAAGGGCAGACCTTTGTGTAATAATGCATATAGGTAGTCCTCGGTTAATGACACTTGTTCAGTAACCATTCGAAGTTACAACGGCACTGAACAAGTGGTAATTACAACCGGTCCACGGAGTTCTGGCTGTCCCAGTACCCCCACAGTCATGTGATCACAATCTGGGCATTTGGCAACCAGCTCACATTTACAACTGTTGCAGCGTTCCACAATCATGTGATCACCATTTGCAACCTTCCCTGCTGGCTTCCCACAAGCAAAGTCAATGGGGAAGCTGGCAGAGAAGACTGCAAGTTGTTTCAGTAAGTTTCCCTCACTGGCAGCAGCCACTTCAAACCTTGCTGCCGCTGTGCCACAACAGCCCTTCACACACCCCCACATGTACCCCCCCCCCCAGCAGCAGCCACTTACTTGCTCACCAACCTCCTTGTGAGCCACCTGGGACTTGCAACTTCCTGCCGGCTTCCCCACTGACTTGGTTGTTGGAATCCAGCAGGAAGTTGCAAGGAGGTCCTCACTTAACAACCTGCAAACCTCACTTAACAACAGCAACAGGGACTGCCAGGATTGCTGTGATTAAGTGACACAGTCATGTGACATTGTGCTTTATGACCGCATCACTTAGCAACAGAAATTCCGGTCCCAATTACTATCATTCACTGAGGACTACCTGTAAATTAAATTGGGATTCTCTGCCATCAGATGTAGTGATGGCCACCAATTTAGGTGTTTTTAAAAGGAGACTATTTTAGTGGGTACTTGTCTCGATGGCTGTTTATTACCTCCAGAATCATGGGCAGCATATCTTAAATACCAAGTTCTGGGGAGTGCCAAGGAAAGAGGGGATACATCTCCACACCAGGTTTATGAGTTTCTTGAATGCATCTGACTGGCCACTGTGGGACACAGAATGCTGAATTAGATGTGCTCTTGACCTGACCCAGCACAGCTGTTCTTTGGTTTGTAAGCTTCGGTGCCCCTTTTTTGCTGTTCATCTTGCAGAAACCAAGCAGGAATTGGAGGACCTCACAGCTGACATCAAGAAGACTGCCAACAAGGTGCGCTCCAAGTTAAAAGGTAAGAGTTGGAGCTACAGCTTTATGGTTTGTCCCTTTTTGTTAGCATAACACTATAGGGCTTTCAGTGAAGTGTGTCACTTACAGTATCATAGTGATCCTTAAAATTACCTTGCAAGGTAAACCACTATTACTCCTGTCTTGAATTGTTGCAAAGAAAACTACACGGATGTGTTAGTGAAGTCACGAGGAGTTGAATTCAACCTTTTCATTGTTATCTCTGGATTGAGAAGTCACAGAGAGAGAGAGAGTGGCATTTATCTATGGGCCAACTCATATATTAATGACTTTGAAAGGATTTGAATCAGCAATTTCTCAGTCATTGCTGATTCTTTGAACTATTAAAACTATGTGGGTTGTATAGAGTAGCATAGATACTCTGGAGCTTAATGGGAAACTGGAGTGCGTAAGATTTAGTTAGTGCAAGCAATGTTTTTTTCCATGGGGAGAATTAATTTCCACGGTGGAATGCAAAACTCATTGCTATTCTCTTTTTTTAAAATAATTTTTATTAAAGAAGTTTTCAACAGAATAAAAACAATACAGATTTTGAACTGAATAGAAAAAAGTAGTAAGAAAGTGAAAAAGAAATAAAGAAATAGAAAAGAAAGAAAAAGAAAAAAGTAATAAAGAAGTGGTTTCCGATCTTCTTAACAACAATTATAAGTACATTTATATTTTACCCTCTCTCTCTAAGGTTACATCATAATTTCCTTCTTTCCATAATCTACCCTTTCTAATCATCAACTCAGTGCTATTCTCTTGGAGTATATTTATTATCTGCTCAACAAAGCCCTGGTGATGTACCTCTCTCTGAGGTTTCTGGTAAAATAGCAGCATTGCTTGGAGTAACAGAGGTAAATTTTGCCTCCAGCTTGATGTATGATTCCGCCCCTTAACAATTGGATTCAGCTAGTCCTCAAGTTAAGACCACTCATTCAGCAATTGTTCAAAGTTATGACAGTGCTAAACAAGGGGGATTTATGACCGGTCCACGAAGTTGCAGCTGTCGCAGCATCCCCGTGGTCACGTGATCACGTCGGGCGCATGCCAACCAGCCTGGAATTATGACTGTTGCAGTGCCCTGTGATCATTTGATCACCTTTTGTGACCTTCCCTGCTGGATTCCCACAAGCAAAGTCAATTGGGAAGCTGGCACGAGGTTACAACTTGCTCCCACTCCTGCCACTTTTTTGCATGCCCACCCACAAGCACCCACCTGCCCACCTGTCCACACTCCATAGCTCATGGCTGCAGCACCTGTGCACTTGCCTGTGGCACCTGCATACCTGCCCACACTCCATGGCACCTCCCCATGGCCCCTGTGAGCACCTGCCCGTGCTCCATAGCATAACCTCATCGCTTAGCGACAGAAATTCCAATCCCAATTGCCATCGTAACACAAGGACTACCTGTACACATTTCACTTTCTCCCTCTAAGGGGAGAAACACAAGGACTACCTGTACACATTTCACTTTCTCCCACACACATACTTGCCCATTTAATTAGTTTGTATATTGCTTTTCCTCCAGAGCTCAGGATAACATATGTTGTACTCCTTCCTCCAATTTTTATTCCCACAGGTTGCGGAAGGCTGCCCTGAGAGATGATGACTGGCCCCAAGTCAATCCAAAGCTTAGTTTGTATTTGAATCAGGACTTTTGGGGCCATAGTCCAGCATCTTTCACCCAGGCCTTTGGCAAGGAAGAGTGAGACCCCTCACTTCATCACGCTTGCCATCTTTTATCTTTATCTTTTATGTTTTATTGATTTGATTGTAACTTCTTCGATTGTCGTGAGCCACCTGGAGTCATTGAGAGTCTGACGGCATAGAAGTTTAATAAATTATTATTATTAATAATTTTATTATTATTATTATTATTATTATTATTATTATTAAATTAATTATTAATTAATTAATAACCCTAACTGCAACACCATACTGGCTTTTGAGTTACAAATGTAAGATATTTTGCGAAGCTTCAGCTATAGTAACAAAACAAAGGATGGTTGATCCTCAGTCAAAGCCTAAACTTGACCTAAAAACTTTCAAGGCTCTGTCCATGAAGGAATCAGATGGGTGAAAACACTCTAAACTGCAGGAGGATACCCTAGTGTACAGAGTAAGGAAGGTGACCTTGACAGAGATATGTAGGCTCCATTACCTAGGCAGAGGGGGCTAAAGCATTTTTAGGTTCAGAACATTCAGATAATTTTGAGAAAAGACTCAGACACCTCCCTAAATCACTGCACTATAAAGAGGAGGTACAATACAAACAGAACTTGCAAGGTTCTGTTATTGTAGCCCAGCCTTTCTCAACCTTGGCGGCTTGAAGATGCGTGGACTTCGACTCCCAGAGTTCCCCAGCCAGCATGCTGGCTGGGGAATTCTGGGAATTGAAGTCCATTCATCTTCAAACCACCAAGATTGAGAAACATGGTTCTAGCCAATCTCAATAAAAGTAGTTTTAGACATCCTGTGGAGTTGATTTCATAGTCTGGTCTACTAGTGGGGCTGACACTAGCCTGGGGAACTTCATCTGTAGCCCACCAGCTCACCCTTAAGGGCAGCAATTCAGAAGTCTCATGTACTAACTCACCAGTTTCTCATTTCTATACTACAGCTCTGATTTCTCAACTATTTTCTTTCTCCAGCGATTGAGCAGGGAATTGAGCAGGAAGAGGTGCAGAACCGATCCTCAGCTGACTTGAGAATCCGGAAAACACAGGTATTCTGCCTTGGTTCTCATATGACAGCTTTTTTCCCTTTGCGTTGTTTTCTTCATTTTCCAGTGTTCTGAAGTCTTTTGGTTTTTCCCAAAATCTTGTGATATGAACCAAATATTAATTTTTTAATTGGGGCTTAGGGATTATATATATCCCTTTCAAAACAACTTCTGAATTGGGCAGAGTTGTTTTAAAGAATATTGACATGAGGCACTGATTGCAGAAGGGAGGCAATGGAGGTATAGTACAAAGAGGGTGGCCCATCAACTTCCAGGACCTGCCAGAGTCCCTCCACCCTGAAAAAAAAGGCTATTTATTTATGAATTGCTTAGATCGTTTTAGGGCACCAAGCCCCATATAAGCTGAAGGTATCCATTTTACACCTTACAACCCCTGAATCAGGGCCAATTGCAGATCTGGCCTTGCCTCCTTTAGATGTATGGCTCTTGACATGCTGGATGAAGACAAGCATGGTCGTCAGGCCAACAGAAGTTGGGAATCCTGTGTTAGAAAGGACATGGTCTATATTGCAACTTTGACACTCCTTTACCATCTCTTCTGCCCATACATGACCCCAACTACAGCTGTCGCCCAATTAACGGCCAAAGTTAATTCCCTGAGCTGATGACTGTTCTCAATAAATCAAGCTTTTTATACTTTTTCATCTGATTATTTTAGCATTCTAAATTCTCATGATTTTGAATAATACCCCCATAGCATGTTCTTCAAAGGCGCACAATGCTTTCTTTGGTTCCACACTTAAAACAGCAGCTGCCTGTGAGAAAGAAAAATAACAATATTTTGGTTTTTTTTTTCAATGACACCCAGGTGAGCTCCAAGTTACGGTGCAGTTTACCAGCTGCATTTTTAATAATTAAAAAAAAAATGCAGGCATGTTACTAAGATCTTCAGCCACAACAGCTGCTAATCAGCTGTTCTAGCCAATCTATTTAACACTGAAACTGCAATCTCATCCATGTGGTCTCCCTCCTTCTCCTTCCCCCCACTTTATGGATGTCTTTCTTTTTTCTGGCAGGAATCTTCTCCTTCTCTTACTTGATCTTACTTGATCTGTGTGTGGGTTTGTTTTTGGTTTGTTTTTTTTGCAGTCACTGCCTTTGCTTAGCTAAGACCAATTTCCATGCTTAGGCCCCATTCCCTCTCCTCCCTTAAACTCTGTAAATGCAACAAGTTCTCAAACTAAGACTTTTTTTTTTTAATCTGAAAAAAATCTGATTACAGGACTACTGATTTACACCTCTGACCACACTCTGGGGCTTATAATTTGACTCAAAAGGATTTACAATAGAAACCCCCATTCCCCTCCTTAGGTTTCATTGGAATCAAGCCTTTGATTCCAGAGAGAGAAGCTTTTTAACCTTCTGCAGGGCTATATAGCATATATATACATATATGCTGTCCTTTGCCTCTGTGACCCTCTCCTCATTTTGTTGACTAGCATTCAACCCTATCTCGCAAGTTTGTGGAGGTGATGACGGAATACAACACAACTCAGTCTAAATATCGAGATCGATGCAAAGACCGTATCCAGAGGCAGCTGGAGATAAGTACGTCTGTTTACCTTTCTAAGTGTTTGGCTAAAAAAGGACCCTAATGTGGTGCCTTTAAAAAACAAACCAATCCCTCATTCTGTTTCTAGCTGGTAAAATATTAAATGCATTCCCCCGGAAGAGATGGATCATGTGGCTTGGAATGGGAGGGGGACCTATGTGATGTTAGCTGTAAGTAAGATGAGAGCAGCACATGAGCAAGTGCAGAGTGGAGCTTTCCTATTGCCACAAAATTCCTGTAGTTCCTGAACATTTGAGCTTTTAAGGCACATGGATTCAATCACCAGCTTGGCATGAATGCTGCCCTGGCTGTCACCCCCACCAAGCCATCCTTGGCGGGTCTTAGTTGCTGGTGTTTATTGAAAGAGCACTTTTTCTGCCTTCTTTCTTTGGAGGGTCTCCCTTTGTGCATGAGTGGGGAGGGGCTGCTGCCGGATTAGACAAGGCATCACCGTTTTGAAAAGCTTGGTGCTCCTATCCAGTAGCCATATAATTCCAGCATTTCCTTTTCACTATAGAAGAAGCAAACAGCAATTGAGGCAGATTGATTGATTGATTGAATTATTTATTTATGGGCTTATATGCCACCCCAATCAAAAACGAACTCTGAGCAGCTTACATTCCTTACTAACAAGAGAATTAGAATACTTTACTATTGTAGAAACAGGAAGAAGTAACAATATAAAACAAACAGCACCAGGAGGAAGGGAGGGAGGGAGGGAGGGAGGGAGGAAGGAAGGAAGGAAGGAAGGAAGGAAGGAAGGATCTCCAGATTAGACAAGCAAGCAGTGTGTGACGTTTTGACTTCCCGGGCATGTTTAAAAAACCAGCTTTTGATGGCCTTTCTGAAACCCAGTCGACTAGAGGCCATCTAAGAAGAACTTATGCTGTTCCAAAGAAGGTGGACAACAGTGGACAAGCAGAATGAAACACAAATACAGGCATTTCCTCCTTAACCATAGGGGGAGACAAGGCAACTTGGGAATTAGCCTAGAAGCCGAACTGGATCCTGGGCAGCAGTAAGAGGTGCTATATCACACCATGCAGTTGTTCCTCATGGCTCTGATTTTCCTTCTTGCAGCTGGCAGGACAACAACCAATGAAGAGTTAGAAGACATGCTAGAGAGTGGCAAGTTGGCGATTTTCACTGACGATGTATGTATCCAGGGCCTCAGTTGGCTCCCATGTCCTCTTGGGGTTAGCAGCACAGGTAGAATGCAGCTTGGAAAGCATGTGGAGTTGCTGAGCATTTCAAGGATGGGTTTCCTGTGATTGAAAGGTGGCTGCAATAGCAAGGTCTCAAATAATGTGTAGATGCTATGAATAAGGATGTAAGAATAGCTCTGCTGGATCAGGTCAAGGCCCCTCATAGCTCAGTATTTTGTTTCTGCCAGTAGCCAACCATAGGTCTTTCTGGGGTCCTCACAAGCAGGAGATGGAGATGTGTCCTCTCCCACCTTCTCCCCTGCAATTGCCATTTGGAGGCATAGTGCCCCTAATCCAGGGGTAGCATTAAATCTCCAAGACCAGCAGCCCTTCACTGACCTTTTCTCCATGAGTTTATCCAGTCCTCTTTGAAAGCCACCCAAATTTGTGGCCTTCCCCATGTCTTCTAGTAATGACTCCCACAGGCAAATTACAGGCTGTGTGAACAAGTGCTTTCTATTGTCGGTTCTGTCCACTCATGCTCCTTGGATGACCCCTGTTCTTCGTGTTTGAGGGATGGAAAGAAACCTTTTCCCTGACCACTTTCTCCATCTGATTTGGTGGTTGGAATCCAGTTGCCAGAATCCAAGGAAGCGAGGGAAATCTGGGGGGAGGGAGCAGGGCAGAGATATCCTGTCATCCGGCTATTGGAAGGTTCTTATAATAGCATTTTCCTGCCTCTCCCCATAGCCATAGCATAAGCAACTTGCTAATCCTTTCTCTTTAAAGCTGTAATTCCCACCCTCAGCTATCTGTAAAAGACACATGTAGTTCTGAACTGGTTCTGTGTCCATGTCAGCTTTCATTGTTCCAAATTGCTGGACGAAAGATGGGCAGATAGAGAGGGTGGTAGGGTGGGGTAGTTGCTGGATTGTTGCTCAGTGCTAGATTCCCTCCTCCCTTCTAATCATGCCCACACGGTGTGGCTTTCTTCAGATCAAAATGGACTCACAGATGACAAAGCAGGCCCTGAACGAGATCGAAACCCGGCACAACGAGATAATCAAACTGGAAACCAGCATTCGGGAGCTCCATGACATGTTTGTGGACATGGCTATGTTGGTCGAGAGTCAGGTATGGAAGGCAAATGCTGCTGGCAGATGGAGCTTGATGGCAATGTAAGGCTACCTTTCAAGACACTCTGGACATTTCAGTTTGTCCAGAGGTAGCTGCAAAATGGGGAACAGAGAGCAGAACAAGAGATAAGACCAAACAGTTTCAGAAGCATTCCAAGGGTTCTCTGGTCACTTCTGGTCTCCTAAATACCAGGTTATTCCTTTAAAGTCCTGCGCAATATTGTACCCAGGTATCTGCTGCCCAGCACTGAGCTTTGCTTCTAAGGCTGATGCCCCATCTTAGAAGTCAGGTGTTGGCAAATGGCAGGACAGTTTTTGTCATTGGTGGTACCCACCAGTGACTTTGGTTTGGCACCAGGCAAAAAACCAAAATGATAATCTTTAATTTTTTTTATACTTTAAAGAGCCACGGTTCTTTCACTTTACTTAATGTTAACTTTAAAAATTAGATTATGTTAAAGAGCTCTTTAAAGCAGTGTTTCTCAACCTTGACAACTCTAAAGTGTGTGGACATGCTGGCTGGGGAATTCTGGGAGTTGAAGTCCACACATTTTAGAGTTGTCAAGGTTGAGAAACACTGCTTTAAAGTATTGCTTCTTAAAAATCATTTTAACACTTTTAAAGTACTGTTTTTATTGATTTGGATTCTTTCTTGTCCTGTGCTATTATTTTATTTAATTTTGTCTTTTTGTAATCTATTGTACACTATTGTACATTAAAAATTATTTACAATTATTGTAATATAAGTACAATATAATTTACAATGAGTGTAAATTAATAGATTTTGTAATCTATTGTACACTACTGTACATTAAAAATGTATTTTTAATTGTATGCTTTTTGGTTAGCTGTTCCAGGAATGTAGGATACCTATTTCAAATCATATGTGTGAGGGATTGATATGCTGACCACCCATTCTCCTGTGGCCAATTCCCACTTCTAAGGGGAGGCAGTTTGCAAAAATTGCTGGTCCTTAGGTATCCAAGATAGTATTATCTGTGTGCAAGGGGTATTATTAGCAGGTTTGGAGGCACCCAAAAGTTTGTAGAAGTACAAGAAAGATTTAGAAACAGGCCCAGAAAAGCATACACAGAGTTCAGTGAGGAGTAAGTATGGTAGATGGATACAGAATAAGTTGCCTCTGATGGCTGGTGGAGTGGGGAAACCAAGAGTGACAGGGAATAGATTGGAAGATCTTGAAAACATATACAGTACAACATTAATTTGCAGATTCCTGACACAAATGATGAAATAAACAAAGGAAAAAGAGTCACTGGGGACTGTAGTCATCCCTCCTCCCCAGCCCCCGTCAGCCAAAACCAGTGCAGAAAAATTTCACTGTGGAGCTGTGGTTTGGAGTCATAACCATCAACCTCTCTTAATTTCCCAGAATGCAATACTTCCTGGAAGCAATGCTCCTGTCTCTCTCTCTCTTCCCCCCACATGCCCACACATGCTGGAAAGCTCTGCCCTCAATTCTCTGATGAGTGAGGAGGTCTGCAACTAGTCAGTGGTGAGAAGAAAAATCCAGAGTAAGCTTTGAAAATAAAAAAAAAAATTAAAAAAAACCAGAGAGAAAGAGTGCCATGTTCCAGCACGTAATGCTTCTGTCCCTTTGGGTTCCAATTAATGTGTGTGAAGCAAAGCCACTAAGTCAGCATAATGAATGAACTCTGTAGAAAGGATTGGGCTTCCACAGGTTCAGGTTCCCAGTTGGCTGTCAAGGTTAGGGATGGTTTGGGGCCAGTCTTTAATCTTGATGTCCTTAAGATCACGTTCCGAGGGCTGTTCCTATAGTTGTTGAGGATATCGACCCACCCTGACTTGAGAGTACTCCTGGCATGACCTGGACCCGTTTTTCCTTTGTTTCAGGGTGAGATGATTGACCGCATCGAGTACAACGTTGAGCACTCTGTGGATTATGTGGAAAGAGCCGTCTCTGACACCAAGAAAGCTGTAAAATACCAGAGCAAGGCTCGAAGGGTGAGTGAGTGGAACTGGTTATCAAAAGAAGACAGGGAGGGAGATTAACTAGGCAGAAAAGGGGACCACAAGAAAATAACCATGAATGGTACTTTCACTTAAGAAGCTGTGATCTGAAGATAAGGCCTGTGAGAGGGCTAAAAGATTAAGGAAAGAGCAGAAGCAAAAAAAAAAAAAAAGGCCAAGGAAACAGAAAGGAAAAATATGGTGAAAAACAAAGAAACTTGGACTGTAATCCAACGGACCTCGGTATGGAACATGTACAGGGGGGAATATTCACTTTTTATATCTTGGGCATGAATTGTTCTGTAGAGTCAGGCCTCTGGATCACTAAGCAAAGCAAGGTGGGGGAGAAGGAGAAGGGGTTGGTCTGTTGTGTGCTTATTAAGCCATTTTTAAACCATGAGTTGTAGTTGATACAATACAAGCCAGGAATCTGCTCAAGTGAAGTGTTTTCTGGTTTATTCTTATTTCTGGCTATTTAGGAGCAGGGAGAGGAAAGGGTACATACTTGTTCATGTAGAGCGCTCCCCCAATTTGCCCCAGCTGATGTCTTCCAGATGTGTAAGAACAGTTCTTACAACCAGCAATGCTAACTTGACATTCTGGGAGGTGTCATTCTAACACATCTGGAGGATACCAGTTGGGGAAAGGCTGTATTAAACCATATTTTAATGTTATTGTGAACACAACAGCCTTGTTTGTATGGCATGCTTAAATGAGTCAAGATATGAGTATGTTGTATAAATGGCTAAACACAGTCAGTGGTAGGATTAGAGTTAGTTTGAACCCTAAACAACCTTGGATAGTTTTCTGTAAACTAACTTCCCTGGTTAGTCATATTGTGCAAACAGACAGAAGAGGGTTAACAAAACTGTGCTGCTCTAGGAATCTGTATTTCTGTTTATAACCCCCTCCTTGCAGACCCAAGGGGGAAATGTGTAGAAGGTAGGTGAGGTGCATAGCCTCCTCCAACTCCATCCATGGTGGCGTCAACCCTGATTGGGTCATCATGGATTTTAAATTATTCTCTTAATTTTTTTTTTTAGTATAAAAAGAGATTCAGGTCTCCCAGTCATTTTTGCAAGACTTGGGAAGTCATCAAAGATGACCCTTCTCCATTTGGCTGCCATTTATGAGCATGCACTGCTAGAGTAGAATCCTAGAATCATGGGGTTGGAGGCAACCTTGGAGGTAGATGATCCTGTTCAGGGTAGGAATCCACTGACATCCCACACAAATGGCTGTTCAACCTTTGTTTGAAAACCTCCAGTGATGTTGCCACCATGGCTCTAGGAGGCAGGCTATTCCATAGCTTAATAGCTCTCGTGGTCAGGAAATTCTTCCTTATTTTGAATTTAGATCTCTCTCTGTAAAACTTCCTGTCATAGGTTCTTGCCCTACCCTCAGGCACTATGGAGAATAAATGTCCATGTGGGTTTTCCTTCTATGGCTACCAGGTTACTTGTGTTGTGTGAACCCAGCCAACCTGCATGCTTGAATGGTGCCTCTGTCATAGTAACATGATGGAACACCTTTCTGAGCACCAGTCTTCATATATTTTATCCAAAGGCTTGGGTGTAGCAAACCATTACTAATACTTCTTTGTCTTTTTTCCCCTTTTTCTCTCTCTCTTTCTGTCTCTCTCCTTCTGTTCTCTTTCTCTGTCTTGCTCCATGGATTTTCTTGGGTAATGTAGAAGAAAATAATGATTATAATTTGTTGTGTGGTTCTTGGTATAGTACTGGCCTCCTCCATCGGGGGCACACTTGGGTTGTAAATTAAAGCAAAAAAATAATATTAATAATAATATAATAATAATTTAAAAATTGTACATGCAGTGGATATAACAGCACATGTTCCAGCTACCTATAGATAAAAACAACTTTATTGGGTCAGCAAATCTAAGTTTGTTGTTCGGCATCCATCTCTTCATCCATTTTTACTCATTTGCTAGGCACCAGGGTACCACCCAGAATATTCAAATATTCTGGGCCTCATCCAGGGGCCTTGTCGTCACGCTGTCCTTCCCACGGCACCATGGTCCAAACTGTGTGATTCCTGCCTGCCCCACAGATTTTTCTCCCCTTTCATCTCAGTGGTTAACCCTGTGGGAAGGAATGGCTCATGGTCTTCTTTTCCTGCTTGGGAGAGAGCATAGCCATGGATCGAGCATTCATCTTTGTCAGGCCATCGTTGACAATGCACAGATGTAGGAGAAAACATGAAATACTTTAGTACTCACACTAGTATATTAAGCACTAGCTTAGGGCTACAGTCTAGTACATTTTTTCCCCCATTGTTTAACGTCACACAGCAATAGCGAGTGCTCAGATCACCAGTCCTTGCTGAGGGAAAGGAAAGGTTTATACATACCATAAGCAAATGCTGATCTTTCTCTTTTCCATAAATGAAATGGGAAAACCCATGTGCTGGCGGTCCTTAGGGCAGCATAGCGCATGGTTTTTGTTTGTTTGTTTTTTTAATTCAGACTTTTCAGAAACGTCAAAGTTTTCATTCTTAGGTACCTGGAAAAAAATTGAGTCAGTTCTCAGGGCACAATCTACTCATCTGCTGCATCCTTATCCCCAGATCCTTCCTCCATAAGCAGATTTTGCTACCCTGGTATAACCAGCCTCCTCTCCTTCCATTGGCAGAAATCTGCATTAGTTCCAGGGCTAGCTAAGCCTGATGATCCATCTAAGGGACCAACTCAGTCAGTTCCTCAGATATCAAGGGGTGCCATCATCCTTGAGAACTCTTGCGAATCGATGTTCCAGGCACTCTCAGTGACAGCTTCCGTGATACAAAATGTGGGATGCAACCCTGGGAGAGAGTGGGTGCACCAACATAGTCCCGTTTTCAGAAAGAGCGTGCTGAGCGTCATTTGCAAGATTTAGCAAATAGATGACTACGGTGTCCATCTCAGTGTGGTACTGTTAAGCAATACTGCAACAACCTGGTTTATTGTGACTAAAGGAATGGAAGTTTCAGCAGTTCAGCACCAAGTTGTCAGGAAGGCAAGAGCATCACTACAGTCTTATCCAGGACTCTAGATACTCATGTATTTAAGCCTAGAAAACAGTGATCGTGGCATCCAGTAAAACCATGTACATACTAGTATAAACTTCTGAATTACTGCTAGCTCAGAACAGTTGCAAGGCCATATTGTCCTTATTCCAGCCTTTGCACCTAGGAGCCAAGGAGTAATTTGTTTCACTGCTATCTGACAATGCAAGAAATTAAACACAAATTAAACCTGAACACAGCCTTCAATATAGATCCAAACCAGATGTGATGTCACTCACTTGGGTAGACCCGGCATGCACGTTTTTTAAAATGACCAATAGAGGGGTGGGGTGAACCAGGTCAGATTAGAACTTGGGGGGGATTGACATGAAGGGTATTTGCCATTGTCAGAGTGCTAGAAGGAATTGTGACCTGGGCTTCCTATTACTATAGGAGGAAAGCAGTTCCCATTTCAAATTCCAAGAGTGAGGATTCTTATTAAACCCACAGAAGCCCTATAGAACAGTCCAGATGCAATTCAGTTCACTCCACCATCTCTGCCTTTACACTTTTTTAAAAATTGTATATGCCAGGGTCAACCATATGACTAACTTCAGATCCAGTTTGGTTTGTCAAGGACCAAAAGATGTAGCTCAGGGCTACAGTACACCTTCAGAAATATCACAGGTGCAGGAACAAATTAGAACTTTATGTTTTGAATTTTTCTATTTTTTAAAACTTCCTTGCACATGAAGACGTATAGGTTCTGCCTTCAGCTAACCTGCTCCTGACTGGAGCAGTTCATCCTCTAGAAGTCCTGCATCACGTGGTATTTTCGAGGCTACCATTCATTCCAGAGTGACTGAGAAATAGATTGAGCCTCTCGGGGTTCTGATGCCAGAAATCAATGAACAGTTTAGGAAACCTCTCTGTTTTCTGATAACTCACTAAACTTGGTAGTGTATGACTGATATGTGTTCTTCCATAGACAGAGGAAGGCCTGCAACCTCTGTTGCTTTCACAGCAAATTATAATGACCACCAATGTAGAGAAGTGATCCACTGATTCCATCCCTTGTAGATTGATCCCAGTGGATCATCTAGAAGGTGCTGCTTCATACATTATGACAACCACTTGGCACCATTAGGAACCATTCCTAATTGCCTGGGTGCTGGTAAGATGCCATTCTTTTATTTTTAGTGTGTGTGTGTGTTTGTGTGTGCGTGTGTGTGTATGTGTGTGGCTCTTGACAGTTTTTACATTCAAGTAGAATAAAGAGGTAAATGTTCACACTTCCACTGCAACATGGGAAAGAAGGAATGCATGTTTGCATGAGAAAGGCAGGCAGGCAGGCAGGCCAGCAGAAAGAAAAGGAAAGAAAAGAAAAAAGAAAAGAGAAATTTGTTCTCATGAAGAAGGTTAGCCTGTTGGGGAGAAAACCTTGGCTTGGCTCCTCTACCTGATATGCTAGTTTTCTGTGGAATTTTTCTTCTTCATTCCAATCTCTCCCACTTCCTTCCCAAATCAGTACAGTCCATAAAGTGTTTTGCCACTTGATTCGATTAAAGCCAAAGCTGGCTCTTAATTCCAAATATGTGTACTTAGCAACACAGCCTTAAAATCTGTTCTGCTTATTTCTCCATCCAACCCCACCCCATGTCGTCTTCCCTCCATGTTCCTCTTTCATGGATGGAGCATCATTAGCCACACAGAGCAGCTCTTCTATGCAAGCACCTTGTTAGGGCAGCCTTCTCCTGACCTGAGGCCACCAGTTTGGGAGAAGGCTGTGCCACAGGATCTCGCTGCCTGTGGAACATAGAATGTGATCCCTTGCTTGGCCTTTCTTTCATGAAAACAAGAACAGATCTGAAGTCTGGCTAGGAAAAAGGGATCTTGGATGATCTTCAGGCCTTCTTATGCACATACAAAATGTCGTTGATGCAGGAACAGACCCAAAGTTCTTCCACATCCGATTACAAGGACAAATGCATGTGCACCTCAAAGCACCCTGCACAACACAAGCATGCACATTGACTCAGCATACTGGTCCACTGTTGCTGGCTATGCTATGGTATTGTGTGTGCACCCCCCCAAAAAAGAGTCAAGTCTTTTTATCCAAAGGAACCTCTGTGCTTTGACACAAAGCCCCATGAGTAATCTTGCTCTATTACTAGAGTATCCTAAGATGACCCTCCCCAACCCGGTGCTTTCCAAATATGTTGGACTTTCATTCCCAGAACATCCTAGTTTGGGCTAAGCCGCATGGGGTTGCGATATACTGAAGTTCAATGAAGCTCGAAGGCAGCATGTTGAGTTAGATTGTACTAGAGTGAATGTACTGTGATCTTAGGAGGAAGGATGCAAGCAGAAGGAACACAACTGATCCTCAATCTGCAGAGGTTGAGAATGAAGCCTCTTCCCACTTGCCAAAGGCACTAGTGCAGTATTCTAAATTAATATATTGTGCCCCTTTGTACCAATTAGTGAAATAGTTAAGTATTTATTATTTATTGGACCAAGATGACACAAGGAATGATGCAATTGTGCCAGCAACCTTAACACCTTTAACTATGCACTTGTTTCAAAGACATGCTTATTCCTGTCTTTATAAACATCAAGAGTCATTCTCAAATTGTCTAGCGATGACTTAGATATCAGTCACTTCCAGACTAAACTGTAGTGAATATCCGTATTCTTAATGCAATATGTCCAGGTCACCACCAGCTATTAGCTAATATTACAAGTGGATGTGTTATGGCATTATCATTCTGAAATTGCTATATAACAACAAGAATAATCATAATAGCAACTTGGATATGTACCATATTTTTCCGACAATAAGACGCCCCCATGTACAAGACAACCCCCATTTTTCCAACCCCAAATTAAGAAATCAATATTTTAAAGATAGTGCAGAACACATTTTTATTTAGTAATTAGGTAACATTGACCTGATACACTCGGTGGGAGGAGGTCCAAACCGTCTCTCTGCAGCTCTATTTCCAGGCTCTCTTGCATAACTGATTACATTCAGTCACGAGTGAAACTGCCGATAGCTTCTCTCTGCAAGCAGACTTCCTCTAATTGGTTTGTTCAGCATCAGCTGACATCAGTTACATCAGGCTCATGATTGGAGGAAGTCTGTTTGGGAGACAAGCTATTTCACTCGTGATTGGAGGCTAGCAATAGGAGGAAGCCTGCCTGCAGAGACAAAGTATGGGCAGTTTTGCAACCGCGCGATTTTCGGCTGACTTCCTTGAATAAGACGCCCTTCAATTTTTAGGGTAAGGATTTTAGAAAAAAGTATCGTCTTATAGTCGGAAAAATACGGTATTTATCCAGAATATTCCATTTCTTCAGGATGTTGTAGGGCAATTCCAATGCCTGCTGTTTTCCTACATTTTTAAAGATTTTCTTGGAGAGTATCTAGGTGTGAGAAGTACATCAGCTAGAGGACCCAGAGGACTATTCGTCCAGCATGAATTACTGTTCTGGACAAGTCTCCTTGGTGGGTAGGTAATTTACAGAGTTTCAGTGATGGTGGTCCAAATATACTCAGTGCAGTGGTGATGTTGAAATTACTTATTTTTGTATAAGGTTGACTAGGCAGAGAAGAATTGAGACTATTAAAGCATGCAGAAGTTCAGTGGACAGTCTCCTTGAGGCTTGGTAACAGAGTGCACACTGATTACCTTCAGTCATTTCTAACAGCACATTAAGCTGTTCCTGGTTTAGAATGCGGTTTTATTGAAGAATTCCTCAGCAGTAATCAAAAACATAACCCAGCTAAGTCAAATGAGAGCCCATCTTCACTGGGTGTCTTTCATTTTCCATAGTCCCTCACCTGGTGAGGTGTGTGCTGTTTCATGAGGCAGTTGGCTCTTCCCAGAATGCCCTTAAATTGACCCACAGAGCCCAGGATCAGGTGGGTTCCCTTCTGACCATTCCACGCATGACGTTGCATTCCCTATAGACAATGGCAAGGCATTCCTATGTAATGGTCTCCTCCCAAACATTTTCTTCTGGTTCTTGGACCTCTAGTTTGACCGAGAACTGATGCCTGCTGGCCCAAAATGCTTTACCTGTGGATGATGAAGGATTCCATACATTAAGAATACGAAGACCGAAAAGTGAAAAATGAATGCCTTGGAATCCAAAATCAGAGCTGGTGATGACACAGCAAGGAAGACCTGCAGAAAACAGTGAAATCCCCTTGGGTGTGGAAGGTCACCTTTAGCAAGCTGTGGCTCCAGACTAGACAGAGGGCAGAATGAAGTATTAGAGGGACAATGGCCAGCCATTCCATAGACACCCATTCTTCTCCTCCAATTCTCCTGGAGTTTAGCTTTGCTTTTCCCAGTCTAAAATCCATCCTTGAAATGTTGCCCTTCCGAATCTGTTCCAAAGGGTTCCCACTGTCGGTGCCATAAGCAAGAGAGACCCTGTTCGCATACTCACCCTTTTCCCCTGTGGCGGGGCATGACAGTTTCTCCACTCCAAAACTCTCATTCTCCATATACACATTTGCTATTTCTTTGGCCACCCTTGATTCTGACTTTATAAAACCAGTGTGTGTGCCTATGTGTGCGTATGTATGCGTGCGTACATGTTTTACATAAGTGATTATGAATATATGTATAGTACATATATTCAGTGTGGTGTGTTTTGGTACCTATATACAAATGAACAGGTGGGGATATAGGTATGAATATGTAAACACACAAGTCAAGTCTCCTTCAAGCAGTAGGCAAGTATGTATGTCTTTTCTGTCTATGTTGCTGGCTTTGCGCATGGCATGGTGGCCAATGCACTTTGCCCCACTTACCCCAGAGTGAAGTAAATTCACTGCAGCTGGGATTGCAGAAAAGTTACTCCCTAATCCTGGGTTTGAAGACTTGAGTGCATAAGATCCCAATACGTTTGCATCATCCTTGTTATCACCTTGTATAGGAAGATTGTTTTAAAAGCAAGAGAAGCAGTTTCTCTGCCCAGATCCTTTCATAAATTGCAGATCTCATTTTGTGCCAGCCTTTTGGTCTGGACATACACCCGATCCCTAGATTTGGATGAATTTGCCACAAATGATACAGCAAAGCTGTCTCTTCCAAAGAGTGTTTTAATGTACCTGTGTAATTGGCAATGAAACCTATTGAAAGTGAGTCAGAAATAAAGTGCACAGGTGTGAAGATTAGAAGACCTTTACAGAAGCATGTTTTGCAGAAGAAGGGGGCAGGGCGGGGGAAAAAATTCACCCCCTCTCTATATTGTCTTAACCACCCAGATTGTGTGGATGGTTAGAAAATGCAAAGATGTAATAAATACATTCTAAGACACCTGGAAACCTGTAATATTAACCCTTGGGTTGAAAACAGATTTTAGAAGGAAAGGGTGTATATAATACGGGCTGTTTCACCAAAATGAAGAAATGTGGCAATTAATTTGTGCCTGCCGGCCAGTTGAAGCCTTTACCACACTGCCATTCACAGAACTCTCAGATGTGAATGCGAGACTGGGTGATGTTATTCCACCTAATGGAAAGTCTGGTTCAGATGGGCTTCCTTAGAGCTTCCCCCCTCTGTGAAAGATGAGTCTGCTTAGAAACAAACTACCCAATCTTTGGGCTCATGTGCCATATCTCTCATTGAACTGTACTGCTTTAGATTAGAGACAAGGGATCAGACTTCAGAACTGTGGATCCTAATTTGCAGACTTCATCCACATTAAGAGTATGTCTTTTCCTTGTGTGAATGGTGTACCTCCTAGAAGATGACACTATATGCAAGCAAGTATTCAGTCAGCTCTCCCTTTGCAAACAAAGTGGTACATTGCCACCACTCATGATTCTAGGCCAGTGTTTTTCAAACTTGGCAACTTTAAACTGTGTGGACTTCAACTCCCAGAATTCCCCAGCCGGCATGCTGGGAGCGGAAGTCCACACAGCTTAAAGTTGCCAAGTTTGAAAAACACTGATCTAGACAAATCAGTCTGATGCATAATAAATTTATCAGTCAAATTCATAATAAAGTTAGAAATGTGAATTCCTGTGAGCCCTGGGGAAATGGGACCAGAGTACACAGTGTGGCAAGTGTCTGTTCTGCGTTGTTGGCATGAGTCAGTATGCCTACGTGCATATGTGATACCGTCGATGCCTGTGTGTAGCTTTTAATGTGCCTAAATATTATGCAATCTTTGTCTTTGTATGCATGTGTGAATAGGTCATTGGTTCTCAGAGTGTGAGACAAATGGTTGCTGGGACAGATGGGTCCCCTCTGAGGTGCCTCTCACTCTATTTTTCAATTGGGTCGGAAGATCCAAAGACCCACCACTTCCTGGCTTTTCCTTTGGAAAAATGTCCATTGCTTTCCTGCTTTAAAGAGTCTGCAGTTGGAGAACCCGTCTCTGGTATAAATAGGTAGACCTATATTTATCTATGTTATATTCTGGAGAAGAGCAAGATAATGTTTATTTATATACTGGTATATGGACGAGTTTGATTTGCAGCAGGCTACTAAAATGCAATGGGCATTTAGGAGCTGTTTTCCCCTTCTTTCCCATTATGAGCAGAAGATGAGACTCAAAAATGTAATACAATAGTGGTCTCAAAAGCGGTTTAGTTATAAGATATAAAAACTTAATTTTAAGGTTGTTCTGTTATAGAAATAAAACAGTCTGTTGGGACACATATAAGCTATTGTAAATTCAGAACCTACACTATATCAGTATATTAATATGTAGATAGGTAGTATATAGATTGAACACACGAGAGTGCTTTATTGAGGTGGGTATGCCATTCATCTTTATTTGAGCATATGTGTGTCTGTGCTTTCATACAAACACACACATATGCATAAATTAAGTGAGCACATACAGTTGGGACATAATTTAACTCATGTATACACACATACGCATATTCACACTTTCTTAAAATGTGAACTGTAATTACCCCCAACCAAGAGAAATATATGGTTCATATATTAGGGAAATTATTGGAGGGGTAGGCTCATCCAAATCGTATCTGGCTGGACAGTAAGAGATGTAGTCAAGATATGGTTTCTTCTCGAAGACTACCATCTGTGAACTGACCCTATTTTCCACATTGTTTTGGAAAGCGTGGTCTTTTAAATGATGCCTTAGACTTTTTCAGGAGACATCTGTAGGTTCAGGTCCATCTATCCATTTGCCATGAAGCAGTATTTTTTTATTGTTTCATATTAAATTTAGGGACATCTTGGAGGGGGTAAATGCAGTAATGACTTCAGAATATATTCATTCAGCTTTGTGATTTATTTTGTGTATATATGTACATACTTTTCTTATTTTTCTTTTTATAAAGTCTTCATTCCGTCATCTCTGCATAAGAGATTGAACTCCAGAAAAGAAAGAACAAAAAAAACTTAGATTTTTTGATCTTTTTTACAAAACATATCCAACATAACACACAAACCAACAAAACCAACTGTTCTAAAAAAAAAAAAAAAAGTTAACTGCAACGCAAAGACGAAAGACAAATCCTATAAACATGTTGAAATCCCCTCAACTTTCCATTTTGGGTATTGATCTGTGTATTGTTTCAATGTAGGCGGTTTATTGTAGTCTGTGGCGTATTTGCTAAAACAACAACTTTTAAGAAATTTTCTTTATAAAAAGTCATTCTTTTTTTTAATTGACATATCTTTCTTTTCCCTTATTCTTCCATTCCCCTTCAGTTTTTTTGCTCAACTTTACAATATTAAGAAGAAAAACCAAGCAAAAATGGGGGAACAAACTCAAGCATTTTTTTTTTTTTTGGCCATATTATCAGTTAACCCATTTTGCAGACAGAAAAAAATGTAGTTATTTTATCAATAGATCTCTCTTTCTTGTTCCCCCTTACCTAAAAATCACATAATGACAGCTTTTAGTTTTGGATCAAGGGAGTTTATCAACACTTTTAGGGAACCTTGTTCATTTCATAGGAATTTTACCCTTAGCATATCTTTTGCATGTATCAAAATGAGCAGGACAGTTGTAGATGAAGCCACTCTGCACCTCCTACATCTTCAGAGATCTTCCTATCTGGAGGCAAAAAAACACTTACTCTTTAAGAGGTGCCGGGATGAACAACCTGGATCACCAGAGCCACATATAACCCCAGTCCCATTCTGAAGCGCCTCTAACCATATTGCTGAACATTGTTTAGTGCAATTTCCCATCATTCTGGAACAGAAAATGCATAAAACCTCTAGTGTAATCCTTGTTAGGCTTAGCAGAATTGGAAAAACAAAGATACCCTCCAAACTGACCCCAAAACAGCACTGTCCACTTTGCATTGTTGCCCTGCACTTTCCAGCCGTTGGGCTCCCCAGAAATGTTAAATGTAGCCCCTGGCCCCTGAAAAGTTCCCACTCTCTGACTTAACGAGATCTGTCAATCTTGCCAACAGCAGATAATTCACCAACTGGGAGCAGGGTGTACCACAGGAGACAGCCCATGTTTATTCTGACGTTCTGTAAAATGGTCAAGAAAGTGCCTCTAAATTTGCTAAAAACCATGAGTGCCAAAGTGCTTGTAGGATTGGTTGACTGTAGGGGCCTCCTGCTGGAGGAGCACTGGCTGACTCTCTGAAATCAACAGAGTTAATGGTGTTTCACGTGGGGACCACAAAGTTCATCCTTCTGCAAGCATGCCCTTGGATATGTTCAGCACTGGCCCCCAGTGGATTGTACACATCAAGACACACCATTCCTAACAGGTTCCCCAGTGCTTCATGAATTCGCCCCTTTAACATGAGGGAAAGCATGATCAAATGTGCTGGAGTGGATACAAATGCTCTAGCTGGAGGATGGGGCCAAGGCTATGCTTTTCAACTGGTTTGACATCATTGGAGTCCTTCTCTCACCCTCCCCCCCCCACACACACACCAAGTTTGAGGTTCTCTGTGACACATCTCTGAAAAGAAGCTAAAAAAAAAAAAAGGAAAAGAGACCCTTAAAAATATCATCTGCCTAAAATGATCACAGGAGTTTCTTGTGTGCATTTTAAAGATAATCCTTCATGTTTCCAACTCATGAGTGAGAAAACCAATTCCTTTGGTAATTGTGTGGCCTACATACTCTTCCATTAATGTTCCTGTCTGCCAACCCTGCCTGGGGGTATTTGTATGAAGTCTCCCTTTTGTAAAAAAAAAAAACCCAATTCTTTCTCCAGGATGCAAGGATTCCTGTGTGAAGTGTGCTCCTGGGGTTATTCTTGATCATTCTACCATGAACCTGCTGGAGGTGGCTGTCTAGACACCTTGAATGATGGCCTTTTGAAGCAGTCAGCTCTTATACCCTTTGCAGAACTAGGGTAACACCTTCACTCTCTGAAGCTAACCACAATTCAGTCTTAACCTTGGAACACCCTTCTCCCAGTCAAAAAAGATGGATAACATCATGCAGAAAAAGCTTGAGGTACGGAAGAATTAACCCAGAAAAACCAGATGTGGATAGGGTGAAGGATATAACTTAGGGATGTAACATGTAACTGATTAATCCATTAAGAATATTTTGGTCAACTAAAATTAGTGCCCCAGCTGATGAGACAGCAGCTTTAAAAGCCCCCTCCCCCCAATTTAATGTAAATATTTATTGACAGCATAATCCCATGTACAGTCTGTGAAAGATTACAGTGTAAAACTCACACACTTAAGCCACAGAGGTGAAAACCCTAATATACATCTCTTCTGGCATAGTAGTTGTAGTTTCTTCCTTGACTTAGGAATGATTTGGGGTAGTTTTGGTCAAAGAGCACCTTTCCAAATCAGGTGTTGTACTCAAATTCCAGCTGCCACTGAAATATATTTAAAAACACAGGGTTGGATCTAGAAATTTTTTTTTAAAATAGTCCCATTGATTCCAGGAACTGTAGTCTAAATACGATTCACTCTGGATCAGAAAATATCAATTTCTGCTTCTTAGGTTTTTCTTTTTACATCCAGACAACCTCCCTCGATCCAAAGAAAAGGGGGATTTTTTTTTTTAAAGAAATATATATCCATCTCCTAGTTAAAATATTTTCCTCTCCCCACCTCCTTTTCCTCTCATGTGGTGCTTTCAAGAACCAGAAGGGCTTGTGACCCATGACTGCGCAGAGATTCGTGGGGATATTTAACTTGAAAGGGAGAATCTGGGTTTAAAACTCTGTAAGAGCCCTTGGCAAAAGTGCTTAGCAAAAGTCAGCCTTGTTTAGAAACCAGTTTAGTCACATGATCCCAGAGAGAGCGAAGAGTAGAAATATGCATCGTCTAGCGTGGATCCTATTAAAATGTATGGAGGCAGCATAACAGCTTGTGTCTTTGGACAAGGCATGTGCCAACCTATCTAATGATGGATTATACTCAAAAGACTGTTTTCCCCATTTATGCAAAACTAGGGTTGTAGTGCACAGATAACATAACAACATAAACTATCCAGCTATTATGTGACGAATATATCCTGGACAGACAGACAGACTGGTATATTCCCAAACCATTTGGGGGCCTGGTGAAAATCTCCCAGTAGGAGCCAGAAGAAAAAATCTGCCATATTTCTC
The DNA here is from genome assembly GCA_030867105.1 of Liasis olivaceus. Lineage (NCBI taxonomy): Eukaryota > Metazoa > Chordata > Lepidosauria > Squamata > Pythonidae > Liasis > Liasis olivaceus. Next base: position 100,740,075 of record CM061351.1, read on the forward strand.
CAAACTGCTTTATATTTTTAAATGACAAAAGGAAAAAAAAAACATCTTAGCATCATTAGCACCTGCATAATTTCCCTAGTAGTCTTGTCAAATGTTAACTGTCTCCTGTAATCCATACATCTCTCTGGGCAGTTCCAGCTGACTAATCTTTAGATTGCCCCATCTCCTAGATATAAGAATGGTTTTTCCCTTCATTTTTTGCTTAAACACATATTTCTGTTCAGAATGGGTTCTTGCTTTCTGTGCAAAGCATCCTGAGAATTGTAATTTGATGAGGAATGGATCATGCTGAAAACTCCCCATTAGAGAATTTGGTTCCCTTTGCAGGATTACAATCTGAAAGATATCTTTGTAGTTGGAAGGCATGACCTTATATCTGCACCTGAGGCGGAAAGAAAAGAAAAGCCATGTTTTCAAACAGGGTTGACCTATCTTTAAAAGGTAAGCATTTTTGCAACAAGCAGAAGAACAAACATGCTCAAAACACGGGGGTTTTAGAGGTCTAATCGGGTACATCAGCCCATGTGCTGGTGCCAGTGAATGTGAACCAACTGCTAGTGGTGCTATTCCATGTGGATGCAGAACTACTCTCTGCACAGCAAACCTCTGGATCAGTGGCGAGGTTGGCGTGTGGCAGAATGAAGGATCAAATGCTGAATTTAATTCAAGTTAGATTGCCGCATGAATCTTAGCAGCATTCAGGGCCTAAATATGTAAAGGAAACATTTCCCCACCTCATCTCCTTATTTTCTTCCTCTTCCTCTTCCTTCTCTTTTTCAAAGTTTTTATTTCTCCTTCACTCTTTAGTTCCTTCCCCTCCTCCGTGTGTAAATACCAGCTGCTGTGTGTAACGGGTGATTTCCCTTCTTCTTTCTCTTCTCCTTCCCCCTGTTTTTTGTGGAAAAAAAGTTGTGTTTGTTTTGTTCTGAATGCGCTTTACTGGCTGACTTTGGAAGGTCTGAGTGTTTTCCCCCCGGGGAAGTTTTCTTTCTGAATTTGTTTGTATAGCAATTTATTAATTTTCTCATTTAAAAAAAATATTTTTTTTTTTTTAAAAAAGGTCTGTTCCATTTTTCTTTCCAAAAGGTAACTATTTGTTTCTGGGTTTATTTTTTTCAATGTCTGTCCAAATGTGCTTAGTTAAAGCCAGTGACTAAATGCTAAATCTTTCCAAATGCTCGATGGCTTGCACGCTCTCGCCAACACAAGTTGGTCTAATAAAAAGGTATCACCTTTCGTCTCTCTCTCTCTGTGTTGAACCAACCATCTCTGTATTGTTCTTTTCCTTTCCTCTCTCTTGCGTGTACCCTTTCTCTTCTTTTTCTGAGGTTTTTAATATAATTATTTAATTCTGAGGTTTGGATATTGCCCTCAAAACCTGGGAAAACAGGGATGGGGGGAATTCCTGCCCCCGGGTTTCTCACTGTCAGCCCCTTCCCCTCTACCGAGGGATAAGTTAACAGCATTTTCACCTTGAATGAGTTCAGTGATCTTTCTAAGGAGGGGAGCCAGCATTTCCTTTCTTCAATGTACCATTTAAAGAGCAGGATTTCACTTTCTTAAGGAAATTCAGCCAGAGAATCCTCAACCCATAAAGGAAACTTTGGATTTGCTTTTCTTTTTTCTTATCATTTTCTTTTGCTTTCTTCCAAATAAGTCAAGGCAATACACATATGGTCTCTCCCCAGTTTTATCCTTAGAATTATAGTGAGATAAATTGACTCAAGTGCTAACTGCTTACCTAAAGGGGTCCAAAATCTTCCTCGTAGCGGTGTGCAAAATCTTTCAAAATCAAACTGATTTGAATTGGAAGCCCTCTGTTTTGGATTCGGTATCATTTTTGTGAACTTCTCCATTCAGAGCAGGCTGTTTCAATAATTTTGAAAGTCTTCTGAGCTTCAAACTATCACAGATTGATAGGAACAGCTCTTGCTGGGCTTGTGAGGGAGTAAAGCAAATACCTGAAGCAAGACCTTCAAACTACCAAGGCCCCTGAACTCAAGCAAGTCCTCTTAATAGCTTGCTTAGGCATTTGCAGATGTTGGCTCATGAGTTATCTTAAAACAACATTTGTATTTTTAGATGGAAACTAGGAAGTAACTAACCACAAAAGCGGACTAGTGCTGACCTCTCCTTTACTATTCTACTTATCGCACTATAAACAGAAAATCTAACCCATGTTATGATTGACATTCTTCAGTGGACAGAATCCTGTGATCTGTCTCCAGCTGTTTGAATAAACTTGGCTCAAGCAGACTGTGGGGTCTCCACTTGTAAATTGGGTCTTGGGGAATTTTCCCCCTACACTTGAAACACTCCCCACATGATAAAAAAATCTCATTTTGAAAGCAAAACCATTGTTTTGAATGCAAACCAGGGCATTCCAAGTTTGAAATGGTTTGAATTAAAAAATCTACAGATGTGAGGATTAAACTCAGTAAGCCTGAATTCAGCACTTTAGCTCCCATCCCCAGTGTGGTGACCTCCAGGTGTTTTGGCTTTACATGACAAATGAAGTCCAACACATCTGGAGAGCATCAGGTTGAAGAAGGCCACCCTATATTGGACTGGTTTTGCAGGTGTCTTACAGTTTTCTCTTACAGCCATGATAATATTTTATTTTTATATTTTCCATAAAGATAACCTTGGATATAATTAATTGCCTGAAAAGGTCAAGCAAACAATCAAGCACTGTAATTTAACTGAAGTTTCAACAAAAAGAAGAACATAAATGCAAGGACTCCTTAGCTAAAGCAGACCATGGGAAGGAATTGGTTAAGGTTTTGCAGTACAGTTCAGTGATGCCAGTCTACCTGTGAAGAAGTAGCTTGCATTTTGGATGCTGCAACTCAGAGGAAGCTTTTCAGGAGCGTGTGCAGCAAAGAGAAGAAAGAACATCAGGATGGAGGAGAAAAGATTGCCTTGCTGTCACAAATGGAGCCTGGAAATGGGTGAGATGCGTGGTACCATTTTTCAAATGCTATGAAGAACACTGCTGTGAAAAGATCAAGTTTTGATCTTAGCCAGAAATGAAATGATCCCTTGTCCCAGGAAACTGTCACTGAGTTCAATAGGAATCTGGTAGAGGCTTCCTTTGAGGAAAAGCTGTAATAAGCATCTCTGAGACCTGCTCCAGAAAATATGTTCTTCACTGCCATCTTCAATGAACAGTAACTCCTCCAGAGAAGGTCTTGACCTGCTGGCCATTTTCACTACCATGTCTGGTCTAGAAGAGAAGTGGCCATACTGGGTCTCCATTGCAGGTGTGGTGTGTGTATGTGTGCGTGCGTGTGTGTGTGTGATACCATAGCCAAACAACACCCCCTTTCTCCTACCAGGTTTTTCTTCCAATTTTCCCATTTGTCTCTTCTTTCTCCTTCACTGGCTTTCTCCTTACAGAATGGAAGCTGGATTTCTAAGAATTTCACAGATGCTCAAGGACTCAGCAGTGGCTTAATTTAATCATTCAAATGCCCCTTTATTCCCAGTACTTCTGAGCTACTCAAAAAGTGGATTGATCCTGCTGTTCGCTTTGCTGGCTTTTAAACTTCTTTGGCTGATCTTGAAAAACAAAGCAGGGTTGGGTCTATTTAGTGCTTGGATGGGAGATGATCAGGAAATCCCAGAGCTGTAGACTAGATTGGGATTAAAAAGGCATCCCGGGAGAACAAAGGCAAAACACCTCTATAACGTTGAGAAGAGAACATGGCTGTGTCCATGAAGTCAGCAGGAGCTGAGCTTGACTCAAAGGAGTGTCTGCTTTTAATGTTATCAAAACATTTTTTTCTCTCTTTTTAGAAATCTCTTGTTTTTATTAGTTATGGATCAGTTGTGTGGATCACAGCTAGCGAATTCTTAAACAATAGCTAAGGATTAATTGCCCCAGGGAGGATGGGCCTTAAATACACACCAACCTGAAGGTATCTTTCAGGCCAATACCTGTGTATTTCAGTTCTCTGTCCTTTCTGGTCCCTAAATTTTGCTATGCAGGTAGTCTTCTGTGGGTGCTGTCCAAGGTCCTGATTTCATAAGGGCACTCCAGGTTCTTGTAGTTCCATTTTTCCTATATGATCATTCATGTGAGTTGCGGCACAACACTTGCAGGGTCTTGGCTACTTAGCTATTTGGGGAGTGAAGTGTATTACATTTGTTAAAGCACAGAGTCCAGGTTCTAAAAGGAGAGTTGAGTATGATTATCGAGGAAGGAATTTTAGCTTAAATGCACACAGAAGACTACCTTCGTGGATATTTGAAGAGCTCGTTCTAACCACCAATTATCCCCCTTACAAATATTTTAGGGTTTAGTCCCAGATTAACTACTAGATGTATCTTCTGCTTTTATTTCTTAATATATTGGGGATGTGGGAGGCGAATATGTGCATTTTCAATTAAAATAAAATAAAAACTTAAAAGTGTGTATGTGTGTTGGTGGGTATGGGTAGAATAACAGATTGTTAACTTACCTTCTTCTCTGCAACAGGAAAACAGACAAATGAAAATAGCAATCTAAAGGGGACTAAGACATTTCTGAAATGGAACTGCCGTCCTTGCCGATTTTTTTAGCGGTTTCATTCCTTTGGTGACTCACATTCCCATCTTCTGGCATTCACACATTCTCTCCCTGATCTCTCTCAGGCACATGGACCTCATTCCTCCCTTTAATTACAGTGGCAGCTCTTTCTTGACATCCTGGCACAACACAAAAAGCAGCTTCCATTCATTTCAGTCAAGGGGGAAGCCTATATGTTGGGAGATCTGCCATGCATCTGGAGGCCAACCATGGCTTGATGTGAACCCAGTTACTTTCTGGCCATGTGATGCCTTGGACCAGCACTAGGGAGTGTCACAGAGAGTACAGTTCAGTGAATTCCAGTTGGAGCCCTCCTGTAGCAGAGTTGCCAGTACTTGGCAGATCAGGCTTGACAGATTAGGGATCTAATCAGATTGCCCACTAATCGAGTGGGGCAGACAATCCCGGATTGTGAATGGGAAATCTTGTTAGAATGATCTTATTTCAGATGTTCATAACAGCTGGACAAGGCCTATGCAATGCACTGCCATTTGTCCAGGGGATTTGAATGTTGGCCTTTATCTCTTACTTGTTTGATGACATATCTCTTGTGCCACCACAAAGCCAGATTTCATTCCTCCCCCTAATATTCCTAGAGCAGGGTCTTTAGGCCTTGAACAGATGCATAATACACTGAGAGCTGAAAAGTGACACATTTCCCCTGTACAGAAATGCAGTAATGTACATATTTCCACACTGTTAGCTGGCATACAGTTGTTAAAGGCAGAGGGATCATGTCGAGAGAGGGGGTGGGGAGGAAGTCAAAATCCTTGCCATGACCCAGCCTCATATATTCCAACTCCATACTTTACAGTCCCAGTTTTCAATCACTGTTGCTACTGCTTCTTTTTAATATAATACAGAAATTATTTGCATGTTCCTTTTCCTATGAACAAAAATGCATGCACAGTTTTGTATGCATTCCTCTCCCCCACCTCCGCCCCCATACACAAATTTTTTGAAGCAATTTTCTCAAATACGTAATTTTTGGAGTATTCTCTTTCCAGCAAATAGCCATATTTTTTGCATACTGTTTAATAGTTCCTACATTTTTACTGGAGAACTGGATTGTATTTCAGGAGGAAACCACTTGGAAACAGTTTGCAGTTATCTGAAAGGGTTAGCATTAGAAAAAAAAATAAGTTGGTAAATGAAACATATACAGGTTGGTTTGACTGAAGTCTTTTGACGAACTTCAGTTAAACTATGGAAATATTTTGGAATCTGAATGTTTTAACTTGCACAATTTTCTTCTTTTTAGATCCCCTTATTGATGATTCTGCACCCTTGTTTCCAGGATGCATTTCACTTAGTCATTTAATGTATAGTGGGAACTTCAGCAAGTTGATAATTGACTCAACTAACCCATAAAGAATTAGATTTAGCCCTAAATGACCCAATCATACATAGGGCTAAACAAACTCCCTTGGTAGACATGGGGTAAGAAACTTCACCTCTTCTAAGATGGAGATGGAGATGAAGTCCAAGAGGGACCTTTCTAGGCATTCCATCTTCATGGTTGCTTGGGCTTTTCACCTCTTCCCTGTTCCCGCCACCACCCCCACATTCCCCCAAGGGGTGAAAATGAGCAGCAATGTGGGAGAGATGGGTAAGATTCCCAAAATCTGTCCTTAGTAGTGCCAATCCCAATTGTGTCCTTGTGGGTTGGTTTGTTTGTTTGTTTTTTGCTTTGGAGAAAAGAAGGACCACTGAGGCATGAATCTTCCCTCTGCATTGGCTGGGAGGACTGGAAAACACAGATGGAGACGTCTCTGAACCCTTGGACTTTGAACAAGCAGCTGTTGAATCTACTAACCAGGACAGGAGATGGCTGGATTGTTTGTATTCTGTGAATGGGCCTGTATGTTGGCTTGTTTTGAAATCTACCTAGCTAGTTGAGAACATGGTATCTTTAATTTTAAGGGAGAAGAATTAGTATCAAAAACCTAAATCAGGATGTGCTCTTGGAAGTGTCTGGCTAGTATGAAAGGTAAAACATTGATTTTATTTCTTCAGGCATATTAATTTATTCATCTGACCTTTGGTACGTGTTAGCCTTCCTCATTGTTCAGCCATAGCTGAATATGTTCTACGTGCTACACTAAACTAAAGTGGTTGCCTACCCTTTTGCAGCCTTGGTGTTCACGGCTTCATCAGCACAGTCCTGTCTGTCCCCCAATGTTCTTGCACACATGAATTCATTCTGCACACACGTGTCTGGCCAGTGGCTCCAATGAGCATGGCCTGTAGAGAGACATTTTGCTGCTTCTGAAAGCCCTCATTCTAGTCCAAACACTCAGCTTCTCCCCAGTATCACTGCCAACTTTTAATGGCCCTCTGTGCTCTTCTACAACATGACCACAAGGAGCAATTGCACCTATGGCTGTGCTATAAAAAACGTATTTGGCAATGCAAGCTTCTATTAACGCCGCCTCAGTCAGCTGGTTATCCTAATTGCCCAGAGTGATATATTTCTTAAACATCATAATCTGGCCAGACCATGTTGAATGTGAAGGTCCCTAACGCTATCCTCTGCATTTCTAATTAAGAACAGATCTGCTGTCAAGTCCTGGAGCACATAACTCTTTACTTTTCTCAATAAAGAGCACATTTTCTCAGCCGATTAAAAAGTCAGCAGCACGTTCTTCCTACAAGTGCCTTGCTTCGATCCCTCACGTTTTCCTTCCTGGGTATAAATCCACATAAACTCAAATGAAAATGGAGATTAGGCGGGTTCAGCATCAGCAAGATTTCCCCATTCATTTCCCAATAAGGCCACCCTCTGGGCAGTTCTCCAAAGGGTCACATGACACCACCACATGACATTCTGACCCAATGTTTCTCAACCTTGGGGACTTTAAGACCTGTGGACTTCAACTCCCAGAATTCCCCAGCCAGCAAAGCTGGCTGGGGAATTCTGGGAGTTGAAGTCCACAGGTCTTAAAGTCCCCAAGGTTGAGAAACACTGTTCTGACCTGTCAACTCTCTCGTCATATGCGGGCGGTGCTCTGTCTGTACTCTTGTATTCTGACTTAAATCTGGTTTAAAACTATTCTTTCTTCCCCCTTCCGTACAGACTGTTTTATTTTTAAGCTCCAAGGTCTGGAAAGCTGCTTTTTTTCTGATTTTCTTTCTTTTCTTTCTTTTTTTTTTTGCAAAGTAGTGGTTCAGTGCTATTTTACTGCCCTCTGGTGGTCATGAACAGTGGATTAAATACAGTGCTGTGTGCAAAAAAAAAAAAAAGTGTTTTTGTGGCTAGATCTTAGTCTGCAAGCATTTCTCTCTCTCTGGGGATGGGTAAGCGGAAGGAACCATCTTCAAAATAAGCACTGCATTTTTAATCCTTTACCTGCATAAAGCAGAATTACAGGGGCTGGTTTGAAAAATAGCAGCATTCCAGGGAAAAGCCACGGGGCAAAGTAACTTTTGAATATGTTCAGGTCCACAATCTAACTGACCTAGGCTGATTGCAGACCCAGTTAGTACTTGGATGGGAGACCACAAAGAAATCCCAAGCCTGAACTTTCTGGGCTAGTCTGGAAAGTTGAAAAAAAAAAAAAACTGGAAACAGGAAGTGTATCCCAAGAGTGGGCCAGTACATTGCATAGAAAAACATGACCGTGTGTGCGGTAAACAGCCACTGGTGGTGCTTGGGTTACACTGGCCAGCTGTGCCAAACTTGGCAGGAACTGTCTTTGTATCATTAGCAGGGGAGTTTACACAAGGCATAGGTGTACAGGTAGTCCCTGGGTTAATACCCAGGTTACAGCTGATCAATAGTTAAGAACGGAGCCTATTGTAGTTAAATACACAATGACTCAAGTTAAATACACAACTTGCACAATACTACTTACACAGTGTTATACAATAATACCGTTCCAGCTTACGTACAGTACAAATTCGACTTAAGGACAGACCTTGGGAACAGAACTAGTTCTTAAACTGGGGACTACCTGTAATAAGGACCTAGCCATGCATGCTGCCATTTTGTCCTGGGCTCTAGGACTGGTGAAACAGTAAATACGTTTTGTTTTTTTAACCAATCCACTTGTGAAATGGCAGGACTTTCTTTTTTTGTTTCTTTCCATTGGTCCTATGGAAAAAATCTAACAGAGTTAGGATTAGGGTTAGGGTTAACCCTAAGTGTTAGGAAAGTGGTGGAGTGACGGGAGACCCAATGGTGGCTAGTAGAGGGGAAGAGCAAGAGAAGGAAGGATGGGGGAAAGAAAGCAAGCAAATTTCATACCTCTTCCTGGCATGGGCATTATAAAGAGGGAGAAAAAACTAACTTCTCCTTGTCACTTCTCTCCCAGCATAAATGTGCCTCCCTGTTCTCTGCACTGGGATCCAGTAACCTTTTTGAAGCTGAGGGCAAATGGCATCTCCTTGGACCAAGCAAGCTGGTGTGAAATTGACAAGAGTTTGCCAGTTTCCTCTTCTAGCGAAGTGCTAGCAAGAACCCTAACCCCGCCCCCACCCCTCTACTGATGGACGGGTAAAATGTTTCTCATGAGCAAGCAATTCCTACACTAAGAAGGGGTTGGACTAGATGACCTCAATGGTCACTTCCAGCTGTATGACTCTTGGAGGTTGTAAATGGAAACTGCATGTCCTCAAAGAGAAATCTAGGGAAAGGAACGGGATTAGCACTTCCTTTCTCAGCAAGGGTGGGAGGAGTAAAGAAGCAGGGGACTGCAGCTATGAGGGGCTACAGAAGAACAGCTGGCCCATTTGGTTGTACATCCAGACAGTGATTTCTTAAGTCTTTCTGGAAACTTCTGGAATTTCTTTCTGGAAACTTCCTTTCCAGGCAATACCAGCATGGGAAGCAAAGAGCTTAATGTTCCCATGCAGAATTGCCATAAGGCTGGTAACTCAATTTGTATCTTAACTATCTGTGAAAAGCTTTGACTGAGCAAAGCCATGACAGGTGGGCATCAATGTTTATGGGCCCATCTAGTGATGGCCATGGCCTATGGGAGTCTGCAACTTGGAATGTAAGAGGAGTAAATGGAAAAGAGCATGAAGTAGGTAATGAGGTAAAAGAAAAAGAGTAGGTGTGTTGTGTGTCTGGGAAACTAAGGGGAGGAGGAAGGACATAATAGATCTGAATGAAGGTAGAGGGGAGTTGATGAATACATGCAGGGAAGTGAATATGTAGGCGTAATTATGATTGAAATGGCTAAAATGTCAGAATTTGTTTGATCTGAGTTGTTAGGTAGGAAAGTGGGAATCCTTTAGGTATGCTACACTTCGGTGAATGGCAAAGATGGAAGAATTAGGGATGAGTTTGGAGAAAAATTTGCAACCACCAAACATTTATTCTGTTTGGTGACATGAATGAGCGGTGGGAATGTGACCCAAGAATATAAAAAAAGCGATTGGCAATTCAAAGATCCAAGAATGGACAAGAATGGCAACTATTTGGACAGGATCTGCTCAGGAAAAAAATCCATTTTGACTATGTGGTTTAAGCATAAATATTCATGTATGGAAAAGAAGCGAGAGTGGAATGTCCGTAAGAAGAAAAAGTAGAAGGCCTGCATGAAAAAGTCTCAACAGATATATTAGTCTCCTAGCAGAATTCATGAAAAGAAAGAGGGCATGGAAGCTCCATGAGAAAAGGTGAAAAGAAATGGTCTCCGAAGTGCCCCAGAAGTGCTGGAGTTGCAGCGGTGGGAAATCTGAGAGAGGATGCTTGGTGGACTGGTGAGATGAACAAAGATGGAGGTGAGGGGGAAATTCGTATAAGAGAATACTTGCTGCAAAAAATGGGGGCAAAAGGAAGATACTGTGTAATCTGTACAAAGGGAAAAAATAAGTGGAGAGAACGTAGTCCAAAAAAAGGCACAGAACAGTCTTAACTTAGTCTTAAGTGAGGTGAAGAATAAATGGCTTTGGCAGTGGAAGAGGCTTGCAGCAGACTCAATTAAGTTAAAACCAAGAGCGATGTCATGATTTGGGATAACATCTGGCAATGCTGACAGCAGTATTTTAGAGATTTTTTTAATGGGAATAATAGTGATATGTTGAAGAGCAGAATGGAAACAAATCTATAAAAACCTGGTGCCCAAGGGGAAAAAGGCTGAAAAGGAAATCCTAAGGGTCAGAAAGTTGGAAAATGGCAAGATGACGTTCACTGGAGAAATGTTAAAATATGGGTGTGGTTTGCTAATGAAGTGGCTGTGTGACTTGTTTAGCGCATACGTAGACAACATACATACCTGATGATCAGAAAAATGCCATTATTATTGCTCTGTAGAAAGGTAGCCAGAGTTAATGCAAAAACCACAGAAGATTAGTTGGTTAAACACGGGAAAGGTGCCTGGTAAAATTCTGGTTGAAAGAGCAGAAAGGACGACAATAAGCAATATTTGGGAAGTGCAGTGTGGTTTTATGCCAGGCTGGTGCGCGTGTGTGCACGTGTGTAGACCAGATCTTTGCTCTCCAGCTAGCCATTGAGAAATGTATATATAAAACCTATGATGAGTGAATGACTTGGATTACAGAATGTTTTGTGTGAATATGGAGTTGGAGGTTGACTGCTGAAAGCAGTAGGAGGATTTGGATCTGAACATTAAAGTTTCAAAGACCAAGGACATTGTGCTTAACAGAGAAAATGGAGTGAATGGTGCAAGTTACACATATATATTTACAATGGCTGTAGGCTGCTCTGTTCAATTAAGACTAGGGCAAGTGATTGAATCGATACCTTGGTAGAACATTTGCCAAAGATCGGAAAATGGCCAGGGAAGTTTTAGGACATGCAAATGTTTGTGGAGCAGGAAAGGCTAGTGTGTGGTCTGTTGTGAGGAATGAATGTGGAAAGGAATGAAAATGGCTGCGAATAAGAGCATGCTTCTGCCCGTTTTGTTATATGGAAGTGAAAAGTGGATAGGTCAGGAGTAATGTAAAAGTGAGTTGAAGGCAGTGGAAACGGGATCCTTGAGAAGCGGGCTTGCGGTAAGAGAGGAGAGGTAAGGCTCAGAATGAACAGGTGCTGACTAAATTTGGATGGACTATGAAAGCGAGTAGCCAGTACAAAAGAAGCCTGTTGAGGTGGTTTAGCCATAGAGGGAGAAGGAACGAGGGTCAAAGGAGAAGACGGTCACCGAGTTGATGAGAGCCTGGGAAAAAAAGAGGTGAGAAGCTTGAAGGACAAAAAAGTGTATGAAGCCGTGGTGGATGTGGTGGAAGCTGGGCTAGAAAGGAGTAGAGAGGGATAGCGAAAGGTGCGGATGTAACCAAGATGTAGCCATGGTCTGCTTTTCTTTTCCCTGATCTGCATATGGTAATTATTTTTGCTTCTTATTTCTGATTCTTTCTTTTTTTTGCTTAACACTGCTTACCCTTGACTTCCGCAGCACAAGCAACAGTTGGAAGTGTGAGGGATTTTTTTCTTTTTTTAATGGCTGGACACACGACAGCTGAGGTGAAAATTTACACAATATTTTAGCATACACGTTTCCCCCCAAATAGGCTGTTGCCCTAGCTGCCACCATTAGCTCCACTCTCCCAGCCCTTCCGACTTGACTTAGCCACATAAAGATGTTTGTGGGGCCCAGTCCTTACAGGAGATGAACACTGGTGAAGTGGCACCCAGCCCTTGGCTCCCTCCAAAGGGTTTTACAATTCCTGGGAATTATGTGCTGCCTTTGAAGCTGCTGCTGAGCCCCAGGCTAAGCTCCAAGTTCTGCTCTCAAGCAATGCGGCTATGGACAGACTGAACTCCCATGCCAAGCTTCAGGCAGGGATCAAGCCATGACGGGCTGCTTACTGTGGCTGGTACAGTCCTGGCAGCTGGGTGCCAGCTCTGTTTCTTGCTTGTAGCTGTGGCATTTGCCCAGACTGGGCTTCCTGCTTCCTTGTCTGCTTGCTCATCCCCTCTTCTCCTGCTTGCCCCCTCTGGGTTGGCTTTCCCTTTTCTATGCTTAGGGCACAGGTGGGGCAAGGGGGGCTAACTTGGCTGCCTGTGGACATCAGCTCATCCTGGAAAAACAGGGTGTGGCTAAACTAGCCCACTGGGATGGCTGTTATGCCCATTCAAGAGGTGGGTGTGGATGCCTGTGGGGTGAGTCTTTGCTGGTCAGTGTGCCTCTCTTAGCTGGCTGAGGGGAACTGACTGCTTCCCCTCTCAGAACTCCGGGTCTATAAAACTTTCTGGTCCCTTTTTGGGGAAAGGGATGAGTTAAGCCTATCCTCAGGAAGAATGGGGGGGAGCGTTTCTGCCCAGCAGTAGCTGCTCCAGTCAGTGTTCAGTGCTGTTTTTCCCAAGCGCAGGGAATCCATGCTGTGAGTCAGTGTTTCTGAACCTTGGCAACTTGAAGATGTGTGGACTTCAACTCCCAGAATTCCCCAGCCAGCCATGTGTGGACTTCAACATGGGAGTTGAAGTCCACACATCTTCAAGATGCCAAGGTTCAGAAACCTTGCTCTAGATCATCATTCTACACAAAAATAAAGTTAAACCTGAGACTCTCTTATTCCAGCTTTTTCCTTGTGTCTATTTCATCTACGGGCAAGGGGTGACAAGAGACAAATCCATGGGGACAAGGCATACCAATGGATGGTGGCAAAGGTGGTAAGAAGTAGGAGAGGATCACACTTAGAGATGAAGGGCTACAGATGCTGTCCTGCCAGCATGTTCCCCCCTCCAATCTGCAGCCTCTGTCTTCTGCCCACTTATTGGACTCTTCCCTAGCAGCTCTGTGTGACCTACCACTCTTCAGCCCTCACGAAGCTTATCTCCGTGCATGAAAAAAAGCACTCTACTTTTTTTTGGCCTTGTTCGGTTTTAAAGCCATAGAGGCTGGCAATCCTGATCGACCTCCGTTCTGAACTTTAGAAGCCTTTTTTTTGTTCAAGCAACTTCGCCTGAAATTTCATCAGGACTGGAAGAAAAGCTGGGTGGAGTAACGGTCCTGTTCTCTTCGAGCTCTTTCTTAACACCACACCTACTCTCTTCAATTTGGCAATGAAGCACATGGAACAGCATCTTAAGACTGAGATTGGGTTTCCAACCATGCATTTGGGCGATGTTGTTCCCCAGACATCCCAAATCTCACACCCTGCCATCTGCTAATTATTACTACATGCTATAGATGGTTACTCAATGCTATCCTTTACTGTTTGCCAAATTACAAGAAATATGGCTCAAGGAAATGGTCCCGAGAAACACTCCTAGCCAATCCAGAGCACTAAACCATCATGAAGTTGGTTGGGTTGGGTTGGGTTGGGTTGGGTTGGGTGGTGCAGATCCAAGCCCTTGCAGTTTGTAAAATATGATGTGTGAAATCAGCCAGTTCTGGTTTATTCATATATAAATCCAGCCTCGATATCTATTTTTTTTATTTAAAACAGGAAGGCTAGCAAAAATGGTATAAAAGTCTTGGGCCACGTTGGCTTACTGAGCATAAACGAAATGTATGCAACGTGGAATTTGGCTTTCTATAAGTTTCTAGTCCTCATACTTTTGAAAGAAATATTGGTTGAAGTGCTGGTTGCACTAGCTTTTAAATAATGTATGTATTCATAAATGACCATTTGGGGCAATTTCCCCATTAGAGCATATGAGGAAAAGCAACTCCCACAATGGAAGTTTGACATCTTGTTTGGCAGGTGGGTTTGTTCTATAGTTGGGAAACATTTTAAAGCCTGAATTCTATGTGCTGCCACAGCTAACTGTTCCGTACATTTTCTGAGCAGGAAGATCCAACTTACTTCTAAGTAAACAGATGCAGGAACAGGCTGCTGGATTCTTTACATTTCCAGCTTCAACCCAAGGAAGAGTTATGAAGTTACCAACAGCCTGAGTTCATATGGTCTAGAAATTGGATGGTTGTCCTTAATCACTTGGGTTGATTAAAAAACAGAAAGCTGTTTTTTCTAGGCTAAATTTTGCAGCAGAACCCAGGTGGTCCCCATATGGCCCTCCAGCTTGTTGTTGTTCAGTCGTTAAGTCGTGTCCGACTCTTCGTGACCCCATGAACCATATTGTGCCAGGCCTTCCTATCTTTCACTGCCTCCCTGAGTTTGCTCAATTTCATGCTCATTGCTTCAGTGATGCTATCTAGCCATCTCATCCTCTGCCGTCCTCTTCTCCTTTTGCCTTCCATCTTTCCCAGCATCAGGGTCTTTTCCAAAGAGTCCTCTCTTCGCATTAGGTGACCAAAGTATCTGAGCTTGAGCTTCATTGTCAATCCTTCCAATGAGCAATCAGAGTTGATTTCCTTTAAGATTGACTGGTTTGACCTCCTAGCAGTCCAGGGGACTCTTAAGAGTCTTCTCCAGCACCACAGTTCAAAGGCATCAATTCTTCGGCGTTCAGCCTTCTTTATGGTCCAGCTCTCACAGCCATACATTACTACTGGAAAAACCATAGCTTTGACTATGCGGATCTTTGTCGGCAAGGTGACGTCTCTGCTTTTTAATATGCTATCTAGGTTTGCCATAGCTTTCCTCCCAAAGAGCAAGCGTCTTTTAATTTCATGGCTGCAGTCTCCGTCTGCAGTGATCTTGGAGCCCAAATAAATGAAGTCTGTTACTGCTTCCATTTCTACCCCTTCTATTTGCCAGGGATTGATGGGTCCAGATGCCATGATCTTAGTTTTTTTAATGTTGAGTTTCAAGCCAGCTTTCGCACTCTCCTCTTTCACCCTCATCAAGAGGCTCTTTAGTTCTTCTTTACTTTCTGCCATTAGGGTGGTATTGTCTGCATATCTGAGGTTATTGATGTTTCTCCCTGCAATCTTAATTCCGGCTTGTGATTCTTCCAGCCTGGCATTTCTCATGATGTACTCTGCATATAGGTTAAATAAGCAGGGTGACAGTATACAGCCTTGTCGTACTCCTTTCCCTATTTTGAACCAATCGGTTGTTCCATGACCGGTTCTAACTGTTGCTTCTTGGCCCGCATACAGATTTCTCAGGAGACAGGTAAGGTGGTCTGGTATCCCCATCTCTCCAAGAATTTGCCACAGCTTGTTGTGATCCACACAATCAAAGGCTTTTGCATAGTCAATGAAGCAGAAGTAGATGCTTTTCTGGAACTCTCGTGCTTTCTCCATGATCCAGCGAATGTTGGCAATTTGATCTCTAGTTCCTCTGCCTCTTCGAAACCCAGCTTGTACATCCGGTAGTTCTCGGTTCACATACTGCTGAAGCCTAGCTTGTAGGATTTTGAGCATAACCTTGCTAGCATGTGAAATGAGCGCAATTGTGCGATAGTTTGAGCATTCTTTGGCATTGCCCTTCTTTGGAATTGGAACGTAAACTGACCTTTTCCAATCCCGTGGCCACTGTTGCGTTTTCCAAACTTGCTGGCATATTGAGTGCAGCACTTTAACAGCATCGTCTTTTAGTATTTTAAATAACTCAGCTGGAATACTGTCATCTCCACTAGCTTTGTTGTTAGCAATGCTTCCTAAGGCCCACTTGACTTCACTCTCTAGTCATGCCAAAATGTCAAAGTTTCTTCAGCTACCCGTATGGGTGGAGGGGAGAAAGGTCATGTGGTGACCACACCAATCCTAATTTTTCACCACTGAGATATAGTCCTTGATCTCCAGTCAGAGGTGAACTCTTGTTTATTGGGCTACGCCTTCCTGGCAGCCCATTTGACACTTGTTTGCCTTTAGTGGGAAAGTCAACATTATGGCTCCCAGGACATTACTGTTCCTCTTCTGTCCTTGGGACGAGTGGACAGAGACACATCAAACCTCTTCAAGACCCCAGAATCACCAGCTGTAAACAAAGTGGGGAAACTATACCCCTAGGGGAAGAATGTGTCTAGACTACAGTGCCCATGCCATCCTACAGTTGGCGTCTTGGGGTTTCTTTCCCCAAAGGCTCCAGGGACATGGATTCTTTGAACATTCATGGATTCATTCAGAGGCTCCCAAATAATAAGATGAGATGTTTCAGGTAAGATGGAAGTTGGCCCATTAGCACACCATTCCTCTTCCTCCAACCATGTGCAGCCAGAAGAGAATGTCCATGTCAGGCCTAGCCCAAGGAACTCCAGGAGACCATGCAGATTCAGTTCAGCAATGTTTATTAGCCACAACCTCTAGCAAGAATCTTCCCAGACTAAAACCCCAGTTCCCAAAGTCAGCCAGTCACAACAGTGTGAATTCCTCAGGGAGGTGCCAGCCTCATCCTCTTATCTCTCCCTCACTCCTCAGGAGACGAAAGAGCATGTTTTCCTCCTCCCTGAGTTTGGCCTTCATAATTCCATTCCATCACAGTCCAGTACATTCAAGATCAGAGTTTCTCAACCTTGGCAGCTTTAAGATGGGTGGACTTCAACTCCCAGAATTCCCCAGCCGGCATGCTGACTGGGGAATTCTTGAAGGTTAGGTTCACCCGTCTTAAAGTTGCCAAGGTTGAGAAATACTGATCTAGATTACAGCTGGAACTGGTCAATGGTGAGGCCTTAAGCAAGTTCATGCCTTGGACATCCTTCCAATTCAGAACTAGGTGAGTCATTTTATAGCCAGAGAATGGCCTTCCTGCTTATGAAACAGTCCCCGGATTATTGGAGAGGAGAAACATTCCAGAAATGTCTTTTTCAGCAGAGGAAAACAAAAATCCAGCACAGTAATAACTCAAATAATGTAATTATTGGCTGCCCTTTTGAGATGAAGAAAGCTGGCTGCCCAAGCCAGCTACCTCACTTCGCCAGCTGATAGAGCTGGATTTCTCTGCAGTGCAGTGAAGTGAAGGAAACGGGCAAAAGAGGTTGTGGAAGACAGGATGTTTGTGCTATGGTTGAAAGAAGAACAATTAAAATTGGGGGGGAAAAAACAGACAACAGGATTTATGGTATCAGGGAAAACAATGTAATGGACTTCAGTTCTCATAATCCACCACATCTGAAAAACATCTGCCATAAAGTCTCAATTTTTTTCCTTACCTGCTGAAGACTGTAGAAATTAGAGAGCTTGTGAGCTTGAAAATTGAGTTGGATCATCAATTTATTGTACAATCAAAAGGTGTCATTGTTATTCATGGGCATCCTGCTAGGAATTCAAGCAAATTTATCAACCATTTCCTTTTTCCAGGGAACTCAGGAGATAAGGGTTTAGGAGAAGGCATAGCTAGGGTTTATTAAGATAAATCACTGCATCCTTCCACAATTCCTAATTCCCAGTGTATTTTAGTGGAACATGTACCAATTAAACCAAAGCAAGCTTCTATTAATTCCACTTTGTTCTGTGTTGATCAGTACCTACCTCAGGTAGAGTGTCCAGTTCTGGGCCTATGACACTAAGGAAAGAGTCAGGCATTCTGGAACAGATTCAGAGAATGGCTAAAGGAAAATAGTCTAGAAAATGTTGGAGACTGAAGAAAGTGGGAATGCTGAACGCTGAGAAAAATTAATGAACGGCAACTTGATAGCCCACTCCAAATACTTGAAGGGTATCTCACAGAAAGGCAAGACCTGTTCTCCATTTTTCCAGAGTGCAGGACTCAGAATAATGAATGTAAGTTACAGGAAGCAGATTCCGACTGAATGCTTGGAAAGATGTTTTTTAATAGTAACAGCAGTTTGATCATGGAACCATTTATCTTGATCTCTGTTGGATGTGTTCAAGCAGAGGCTGGACAACCATCTGTTGGAGATGCTTTAATCCAGATTCCTGCATGAAGAACAGGGTTGAATCTGATGGCCTCCCAAGTCTATGTTTCCGCAAAAACCTACCTTCAGTTGTCACTGAGCAACTAAACTTTGTGCTTTGAGTTGTTGTGTAAACATATTCACACTGACCCATCACATTTGAACCTAGCAGATGTGGTTACTTTCTGATTCATGGTCTTATGGAAACCCAGCATAAATAATGGGTTAGGGCAACTGGTAAACAAACAGAGTTTAAACCAAGCTGACAGCAAATTCTTGGCGGTCTTTTGACTTCTGCAAACTCAAGGCCCTGGCTTCCTCTTTCTCCTAAACCTCACCAAAGTATTATTCCTGGAACTGCCCTGACAGACAGATCTCTCTTTTGGCAGCTATTGCTGGAGCTGCCCCCAAATTCTGTATTGTTTGTAGTCACTTATATTTTTATTTTGAAATACTCTACCCCTCAACTCACAGGACAAAGAGAGGCCAAGGCCAGGGCACAGAGGCCTAAACCTTGATCAAAGGTTGGAAAGCTTGTTTGCTTCTTTTGCAACTAGCAGTGATGAAAGCATTAACTAGTGCTCTAGATGATTATTTCCCTTTTGTTCACAAGCTCAAGGCATCTGTAAGATAGCCAGGGCAGGACAAACAGAAATTGGCCCAAAGTCACTTACTGAGTTTCTGTGGCGAAGGGGGGACTAGAACCTGGATCTCCCCACTCTCAGTCCAGCACCTTCACCACTGAACCATGCTGGCTCTTGGCCCTCACAGCCTACCCCAAAGTCCCAAGGGAGCTTCCATCGCTGAGGTGGGACCAAGCTCTGGATCTTCCACTCCCAGTCCAACCCCTTCATCACTACACCTCATTAATTCTTGGACTGAGAGGGACTGGCCCAAGGTTCCCCAGGGCACTTCTGTGGCTGAGGGAGAACTGGAACATGAGTCTCCCCACTTTGGGTCCAAGCCCTTCACCATTGTGCCATGCAGACAGCTGTTCTGCCAGAGGGAACCTCAGCTGGTTATTTCCAAAGGCTCTTGGAAGAGGGTTCCTCTCTGATGAAGATCCCTCTTGAATGCAAACTCAAGAATGCAGTTTTCCTAATTCCTAAAGCAGTGTTTCTCAACCTCAGTGACTTTAAGATGAGTGGACTTCAACTCCCAGAATTCCCCAGCCAGCCATGCTGGCTGGGGGATTCTGGGAGTTGAAGTCCACTCATCTTAAAGTGGCCAAGTCTGGACAACACTGCTGTAAAGCATCTCCAGCGATGGGGCATCTATACCAGGCTCTTAGGAGACAAAGCCTCCACTTGCTGGCTGTGAACTCCACAACAGTAAGTGCTCAGAACCATTTTTTTTTTTAATTGAAACCCAAGATTTTCAAAAGTCTCTATCTGTCGCCAGATTCTTTTCACTTGGTTCATAAGCTCTCTGCCAATGATCAGCCTGGCTTGACTCCTAGCCTTTGCCACACATCAATCACCCTTTGGTCAGTTTTATTTGGGATGCTCCCAAGAACTGAATGTTTTGAAAGGTTTCAACAAGCTTGTTTGAGTGAGCTAGCAATAAGCTGGAAAATGTGTGACTTGACTCAGTTTGCTTGTTTATTTTTGTTTATTTTGCTCCAAGGAGACACCCTTTGTTTTCTTTTACAATTGGATCAGCGCCTTGCGCCTTGTCAATATGGGAATGGCTGTCAGTCACAGAGAGAGCACCTAAGCTTATGCACGGAGCAACCCAAGCCACTGAGATTCAGCAGCAATAAAACTGTATTAATTCAAAGCTTATTTTTTAAAAAATCCAGGAAGTAGTCACTTGCTTGTACAGTTTACCTACCATCCCATAGCTTGACTGGCCAAACCTAGCCTGGGTTCAGGGGAAGACTGCTATGTAGCACAGCTGAAGGTCCAGGCAATGGGGTCTTCCACCAGAGACTGCTCTCTCATCCTTTGCCAGCAATGTCCATCACAATCTCATTGAGATGCTTTTGGTTGATCTAGGTTGCTGAGTCAAAGGTGGTTTGCTACATGGCATTTCACTGTTAATGTTCTTATCCCTGGTTGCTGTCATCTGATCCCTCTCTGATCTAATCTGACCTGATCTGGAGGAATTGGTTCCCTGTTCCATGCATCCACACATGACCTTAGCATGTGCTCAGCTTTGGACACAGTTTTCCTTTTCCCAGAGAACCATAAGGTTATTTCCTTTTCACCTTCCACTTGCCTATTAGTTCAGTGTTTCTCAACCTTAGCAAGTTTAAGCTGTGTGGACTTCAGCTCCCAGAATTTGTGGGACAGACGCGTGGAACAGGGAAGCAATTCCTCCAGATCAGGTCTGATTAGATCAGAGAGGGACCAGATGACAGCAACCAGGGATAAGAACATTAACAGTTAAGTGCCATGTAGCAAACCACCTTTGACTCAGCAACCTAGATCAACCAAAAGCTTGCTGGCCAGGGAATTCTGGGAGTTGAAGTCCATACATCTTAAAGTTGCCAAGGTTGAGAAACACTGTATTAGTTTAACTACCCTGATGCTAGCTTGCTGGCTGTCATCCCAAAGTCAGGAAAAGTTAAACGGAATCGCTTTCGCCAAATGTGTAACACTTGTCAAAGGACAGAAGTCCCTTTAGGTCTTGGGCCCATCTGGGTCATGGAGGTCAGAAGGAACTTCTCCCTTTAATGGTCAATCAAGAGCTAGAAGGGGAGCTGCACAGATGTATCCAGGAGGACACCAGGACCTGGACTTAACTTAAAGGGGGCTTGACAGGCTTATATTAGGAAAGATCAAGAGGACAAAATAACAGACAAGCATGTAAGTGCTCTAGAACTCTGTATCAGGCAACTTGCTTTAAAAGGAGGAAGAAATTAGGGGACTTATTTACAATCTGGAGCCTGTATTTAGATAATGGCTAGGATCAATCATTGGCAAAGTCATTTATGTGTGCTTTATTGGAGCTCCTTCAGAAGCTATGCAAATGCAGCTAACATGACTTAGAGGTGAATTCAGTCAGACAACCATAGTTTAACAAACTATGCTTGTTTAATCAACAAATCACAGTCCACAACAAACCATGGTTCAGAGTCTTAAGGGACTGGGGAGTGGAGCAGCTGCTGTGTTCAACACCTGGGAGCAACCTGAGTTAATTTGAGGTTTCACCCAGGGCTCTCTTAAGGGATGCAGGATGAGAAGACGAACAATACTGTGGTTGCCTCGCTGTTTTTTGAACATATTTCCATGGAAATGAAACATGTAGCTTCCTTGATTGATAGAAACCAAAAACCCAGAGAAATTCAGTGTTATGGAAGAAAGCTAAAGATAATTGTAGATGATATACATGGTTAAAAAACCTTCATAGCACCCAAACTTCAAAAGAGTAAGCAAACATCAAGGTGAAGAGCCTAAGCCATCAGATTCTACTCAAGGCCACTAACTCCCATCATCCACTGTTTCCAGCATGTACCACTCAGATATGTCCCTTTAGGCTCTGTCCCTTGATCTTGATATCCCTTGATGTCCCTTGATATACCCCTTCTTTAGATCTTAAACTTCTCCCCGATGTCAAAAAAGTCAACTTTAGCTCTGGTGAGAATAAAATATATTTATTTATTTGCTCATTTAACTTAATCATTTGCTACTAGGAAGGCTTTCCAGTCATATATTTCTATTGCACAAGTCCTGCGAGATAATTCTGGCTAGAAAATTATATGGTAGCATCTTAATCTCCTTTCACAGTTGTGGTCAAACTTTTATTGTGCTAAGCAAAGTCTATCTGCATAATCAGATAATTGATAACTGGTGAGATTATATTAAAACTTGGACCTCGATCCTTATTGCACTATAGCGGTGATTGAGGTAGGAAGAAAAACATGGAACTGGTCTGTAAGTGATGTGGAATGGAACAACAATCTGCCTTCCAAGGGGAAGGAATGATGCCAGGTGACCTTTCCCTACCCCTTTGGAGCGGGCTAAATCAACACAGTGAAGGCAAATGGAAAAATACACTGGGATAGGAGCAAGAAATGGATTTGGAATGTGTGACAGTTTGGAACTTTTGCAGGAAAAAAGTACTTGCTGAGCCAAGAATGATGCACTGATGCATTCAGCCAAAATTTAAAACATATTTCTTTGGTAATGGCATTTGTGCATGGAAAACAGAGGGTCCACCCATTCCTTCCCATCCCTCTTGACTCACAACTGTGAATCTGTAGGCCTGCTGCCAAAGACCATCTGCTTTCTATAGAGCGCAAGGGTAGGTCCTTTATATATCTCTAACCACACCATCCCAAATCAGTCAAAATAGTGCCATAGCTTAATATTACAAATATCCTGAGTTTGGCATATCTGTCATCCAGTGGCTTTCCTGCCCCAAACAGGGTTTCCCTGTCCTGCCAGGGCCTATTTCCCCGCCTGCCTCTCTGCTCTGATCTCCTGAAGCCACTTGATCGTGCGATTCTGGCTCTCTTCCCAGGTGAAGTAGGGCTTGTAGCCAAAGTGCCGCAGGGCCTTGTCAGTCTGAACAGTGAAGGTGGTATTGCTGATCACCAGGGTGTAGGGGTTGAGGAGCGGGGCATACACGTAGAAGGGCTTCAGGAGCCACTGCAGGAGACTGTTGATCAGAGCAATGAACTGCAGGAGAAAGAAAGGCAGCAGGGGACGGGAGCCGAGGAGGCGGAAGCCACAGGGCCTCAAGAACTCCATGTTGAAGTCCTCGTAGCTCTTGTACGGAGAGTCATCGTAGCAGAAATAAACTTGGCCTCCGATGGTCGAGGAGTCCTCCTGGATCTTCTCAGCCACCAGCAGATGCATCCAAGCTACGTTGCCTACGGTGGCATTCATCCAAGGGGAAGGGGCAAGGAAGGAGAGAGAGAAAAAAAATACAGTCAAGGAGAGGGACGTTTCCAGCTGACCCTGCTTTGGGGAAAATACAGAGATCAGAAGGGGGCAAAACAAAGCAGCCTTGTTTACTCGAGCCAACACAGTGTGGGTAAGATCTCAAATTTGTTTTTGAAAACAGTGCTTTGTACATTCTGTAAATTAAAACAGGATACAGTGTAACAGGGTGTGTGTCTGTCTGTCTATGCACACGTGTGTGTTTATTTCCCAGCTTATAGTTGGGGGGGGATTTTTGGGAAAGGGATAGGCATTACTCTTACTCGTCCGGCAGCACAGATTAGCAAACAAATCCGGCAGCTAAACAAGTGGTTTTCTTAAAAAAATCTTTCTTACAACAGGGGTTTTCAAGTTGCGTGTCAGGATCCCCAAGGGAGTCATAAGTAACTTGTGGGGCCGATACATTTCTTTTTAAAAAACAATCTGATCCGGCTCGCCCAGGCAAAGTGCAAACGGTGTCAAGGCTTGCTGCAGACTTCGTGCCTTCTTTTTTCGTTTTACAAACTTTCCAAGACTGCAGAGGGTGGCTGCGGTCTTGGAAAGTTTGAGAAACGTCGTGAGACCTATTAGGGGTGTATTTGTTTCTCACCCAACCCAATGAAAACATTGCTTCTATTCACAGGGAGGGGGAAGTTTGCACAAATTCATTTGCTTTCAAGGACCCATGGTACCCCAAACTTTGAGAACCCGCCCTGAACAATATTTCAAATTCCTATGAATTCACATCATTATTTCTTGGGTCTGGAATTTACATTCAAGAGATCTGGCAATGGGAATAACCAAAATGGTAATGCAGAGACAGGGGCTTGACTGCCGAGGGTGGGGACGCTCGTGTCAACGGTTCTTAAGAAGTTCAGGACCTGGTATAAAGAAGTGTGCATGTGCACACACATGCACAAGAAGAGTAAAAGTATCTGAATAAAAAAAGGTGGGTCAAGAATGCACCAAGCGCAACCACGACTTACCCACATAGACCCTGCCATGCTCAGTGGAGGCTGGGATGGCCCGGATCATAAACTTCTTTGTCACCAGCCCTTGCTCGTAAAACTCCTTCATCAGCAGATGGTTCTCCCCATAGATGCCTGTTGGACGAAGGGCGCAAGTGACCAGCCGCTTCCCGTCTGGCATCTGCAGGAGAGAGAGATTTGCTACCTTCCCTGGTGGCTGACTGGCACATCTGAGCATGTTGTGGGTGGACCTCAGGGCAGTGCACCATCAAGACAAGTTAGAAGCCGGTGGCAGAGTCTTTATTTAGTTGTTGGCCTGCCAGATTTTTATCCCAAATTTCCTTGGAGATTAAGGCAAGGGATCTAGCCGTCTCTCCTCCCTGCTTCCTCTAACAACATCCCCGTGAGGTAGGTTGGGCCAACATAGAGTACCACCTGGCCCAAAGTCACTTCTCCTGTGAACTGCCATGGCTGAAGGTGGACTCAAACCTGGGCTTCCCCAGTCAGACTCCACCAACAACTCAGTGAGGTAGGCTGGGCTGAGAGGTGGCCCAAGTTCACCCAGTGAACTTCCATCATTGAGGATGGAGCTGAACCTGGGCCTTCCTTCCCCACGGCTCTCTTAATAAAGACTACAGCTCTGGATCCAGGAGTCCAGGGTTCAAAGCCCACAGAATGACTGGAAAAACGACATGGGGATGGCAGTGGAAGCTCAGCTCCTTCAAACGGCCTTCTCCAGCCCTGCACCCTGCAGGTATCTTGACCTGTAATGCCCATAATCCACAGCCAGCACACACTGCCTGGATTTTTTAAAGAGCACCAGTTTCAAGGAAACTGCTCTAGACAAAGGGACAGGCAGAGTTTTAAATGAGATGTTAAAAACCCGGCAGAGGCATCGCATGGCTGACCTAGAAGACGTTCTAACTCTTCTCTTGAGATCTAGCTTACCAGTCGCCCATTGGCTTCGAGGACTAGCTGCTCAGCCTTGGCTTTGCTAAGTGGGTAAGGATGGTGATGGATGGCCTCGTATTTCGTGTCCTCGTTGCCCCTGCAAGCAAGGAAGAAAGCATCCCAGGCAATCAAAACCCTGTGCTTCCAACAGGTAAGAAGAAAAACCAAGAGCGGTTCACCAGA
Source organism: Liasis olivaceus (assembly GCA_030867105.1). NCBI lineage: Eukaryota > Metazoa > Chordata > Lepidosauria > Squamata > Pythonidae > Liasis > Liasis olivaceus. The sequence continues at coordinate 100,765,233 of CM061351.1, forward strand.
TTACAGTTAGCAAAGTTATGTATCTAAATACACTTCAGCGCTGTACAATTAAATCCAATGCAGTTGTTATAGTGGTCGCTGTACCCTGCATTACATAGGACAGGACAAAGCTGCTGAACCATCAAATGATATGTGGAAGAAAACTGGGGGGGGGACCTGTTGCTTCCCTTGCCCCCCCAATGATGGAAAGGGTTGTATCTAATAGGTTTTTCCTCTATGCATCCATTAAAGGTACAAGCACGTGGCATCTGATTATTTTATCATTTCCACATCCCAGTTGCAACCTTCAATTTTGATTCACGCTCTCGTTCCGGGACAGTTTCTTTTAAAAAAGATGAAATGAGAAAAGTAAACATCAAAGACGGTTTTTTTCTTCCTTCTCAAGAAGACAGTGACTCACCCTAGCAGGAAGGGGGGGATGTGTGCAAAGATGTGAGCCTCGAGCATTTTAAATGATACCATTCTTTCTTATTAAGTACAGTGTTGTTCTTGTTTTTGTTTCGGGGGTTTCTCTCTCTCTCTCTCTCTCTCCCCCTCCTTGGCTTGGGTGAAATAAACCTCATTGAAAATTGTTCATATTTGCAAGCCTTGAAGAGACTCAGCTTCTAAACATGAACAAGAGTCAGGTTTCCTCACTTTTTAGACGAGAGGGCGCAGAGCAGAGCCAGAACACTAGCCCACACCCATAGAGAGCGCTATGCCTTTAAAAATCCTTCCCGTCTCCATGGTTACCGTTAGTAACTGTGTATCACTGTTGTCATGGCATTGCTAGGGGGAACCCCAGGGAAACCCTTGAGTGGGCCAAAACATGTGGGTCTGGACTAAACCAGGGGAACTCCCTGTTATTCACAGCCAGCACTGACACTTGGTTAACTCTTTAGGTGTTCACTTTTATTAAAAACCAGACAACCTGTGACTTGTTGGGTCACCGTTTCAGAGACATTTCCTTACCTAAACAGAGAAACAGAATGGCCAAGGGCAAAAAAGCTGCCGGCTTCCCCATTGACTTTGCTAGTGGAAAGCTGGCAGGGAGCATCAGAAATCCTTCCTTCCTCCCTTCCTCCCTCCCTTTTCCTTCCTTCCTCCCTCCCTCCCTCCCTTCCTTTCCTATGCACATATTCATTGGTGTTTTGGGCAACCCAAGGGGAAGAAAGTTCAACAGCAATTGCAGAAAAACTCCCCAGCTTGCTTCCTGGCCTGATGGAGCACAACATCATCATTATTTTTTGGAAATCAAAGGAGCCCATACCTGTAGAAAGGGTGGCCTTTTATGTTAGGTCCCACCACCTCCATGCTACTGGTGTAAATCAGGTATTGGGTTCCTTGTGTGGCACAGGCCTCGATTACGTTCTTGGTTCCTATAGCAAAAGGGGGAAAGAGCAGGGAACAAGTTGAGGCAGAGAAGAAACGATACAAGACATGGCAGTCAGCAACAGTCCTGACATGCTGGAAATGCCAGGACTGAAAAGGGGGGCATGGAATCTGTGGGGCGTTCATTCTGTAGGAACCAATCGCTTTTGCGCCTCATATTCCCACGTGAACCCAGAGGCAACGAGGGCCTCTCACTTCTGCACATCTCCGAAAGTTGCAATGCAAAAAAGGGTGCAAATAAACGTGTACGGCCTTTTGTGACTGAACACAATTATGCCCACACGTGCATGTAAGTTTCCACAAGGAATATTAAACGTGATTTGCAAAGCAAGGCGAAAATAAGGCAGAACCAGTTTGCAAGCTTTATCAAAGGAACGACGCTTCCTGCTCCGCAGGATCACCCAATCTACAATTGCATGACTCCTCCTTTGCAGCAGAGACCCTGAAAATAAATAATTGGGGAAAGTCAAAGTTACTTTGTAAAAGCCAGGACAACCTTGGCCTTGCTCAAGTAGGCTTTCTTTGCAAATGAAGCCATTTTCTGCCATTTTGGCTTGTACTGGACATTGCTTAGGAACGATTCAGCTAGCTGAAAGACGTATTACTATAATTCAACATATGCGCTCCCTGAGAGTGGTGCATGCCCCACCGTAGCCCAGGGCCTGGGGCAAGAGACAGGCCTTCAGGGCTGCCTGGAACGACAGCAGGGTCAGCGTGAGAATTTCCCCCTTTTGTTGCATGAAATCCCACAACCGCACAACCAAGGTGCAAGCTATCTGATGGGCCGTGGGTGTTCCTTATATGCAGATGTGAATGGTAACAGGAAAAGATTTGGGAAGGGTATCGTGGCAAAACACATTTCCCAAGTTCACGGACCACAAGAAGCCTGAACGTAGGACTTCCAGAAGGCCCTTTGGGGAGAGCTGTGGGGCACAGAGGCTGTATTCACCCCATGACACATATCCATGGTGAGCTCGGTTGCAGAAAACAACAGCTGCCTTTCAAATTTGGCAACGTAATGATAACCTGATCCAGCCTAACCCACAGAAGTTGAAGGGAGGAGAGAGATAATAATAGGACGTGGTCAGATTGCACAGCCAATGAATAAAAAAAGCTGTCAGGAGTTCATATAATCCCCTGTCATTCTAGCTCCGATCCTGCTCTTTCAGGGAATAACATATCCCATGCTAAAGTGATCATTTACATCTTAGGTCTTTTTCCTCCTCCAAACTACTAATTCTGTGGCTGTCACTGTATGTCTCTCTGCTATTTCAGTACACTCTTTTGACTAAAATCATTTTGAAAAAACTATCTTAGTCAATGCAAGGATAGCATTGTAATATACCAAGAGACTGGACCTTGGTCTGCTCAGTCTAATTTACGTACTGGGTTCCCACAAACAAATTGTGTCGGAGAAAACTGGTGTGGGTCCTGGGTGCTGTGACCATAAACCAGCCATACCAGTTGGGTTTGCAGGACACAGCTAGAGTGGTTGGCTGGTTTGGGGTTCAGGGTGTCATGAGAAGGCAGCCAACAGAGGTTGCAGGACCCAGGAGACCCCACACTCTTTCTAGCGTCTATGGCAGTGTTTCTCAACCTTAGCAACTTGAAGATGTATGGACTTCAACTCCCAGAATTCTCCACCCCACATGGCTGGCTGGGGAATTCTGGGAGTTGAAGTCCACACATCTTCAAGTGGCCGAAGTTGAGAAACACAGATCTACGGATTGGCAGAGGGAAAGGGTGGTGAGACAAACATTAGGTTTTTCAAGGAAGCAGCGATGGAACCATCAGAACGACTGAGTTCTAGGTGAGCTTCCTTTCATAAAAAAACCCGCAAGAATGACAGGTGTCAATCGCTGGAGGATCTGAGGGGCTCTCCTTTCTCTAGCTTGCAAACGAAAGTCTCCGTTTGTTTGCAAAAGATTAATCCAGAGGAGGAGGATTTTACAGGATTGTAATACAAACTATTACATGATTTTGCTATCTAAACAATCTCGGCCTGGCCAAAAATATTTAGCATTTTGAAAGAGAACTTGCAGGCTTACAGATCAAGCGTGTGTCAAAAGTCAAATCTCAGCGCAGGATTGCTGACACTGCATTCAGTTGTTATTTGTTCTGGAGAACGTTTTTGCCTTGAATGTAAATCATTAACAATTCAAGGGAGACATTATCAGGAGTATTAGAAATGAAAATCGATGCATTTGCTGCTGCTGCTGCTTCTCATGATTGCTTGATGGGACTTCAATGTTGAATTATTTTTCAACAGAGGCTGGCAAATTTGATTTTGTGGACCCCTGAGAGGGTCCTAGGGGATCCCAGGGGGCCTCGGACCACACTTTAAGAAATGCTGCTTTCGGGCAGCGTTTCCCTACTGCTACACTTCAAATTGTGTGGACTTCAACTCCCAGAATTCCAAGAACCTTTAAATCCAGTGGATTAGAACAAGGGAGTTACTGAGATTTAAAACCAGGACTCAGGGAAGGCCAAATGTAAATTCACCCTGAATGGCAAAGGGATTGAATGACCACAGCCCAGACGACCCTACCTCACAGGGTTGTTGTAAACACCAAAAAAAGTGTCTCTTTAAAATATAATAAATAAAACAGCAGAGAAACCAGGCTGGGCAGTTCCCCTCTAAAGACCCCGCTGTTCTGCATCACAACAGACTGCAAAATAATTGTTTTCTGGCATGCGGAGGAGTGGTATCAGATTGATCCTGCTGAGCTCGAACAGGCACCAGTCCTTGTTTGTCATCCTGACCCCTGAGCCTGCTGGTTGGTTCAAGCCTAAAAGCAAGTTTTTTAAAAGGCGGTTAAAGCAAAAGTCTGATGGAAGAGAACAAAAACCCTCTTGGATCGTCTTCTCCGCTGGTTGTCTGATCCACCTGGGGACATCAACCATGCACACAAAAATGCAAAGACGCCTCACGCAGAGATCTTGTGATTCTTGCCCCTGGCTCATCCTGGACAAGATCTTAAAAAACAAAATGTTTTTTCCCCCCAAACAACCAGAGGGATCGTCACTTTGGGCCTCTGGAGCCGAACCAAATGAACTCCGGGAAGGCCAGGAAATAGGCAAGGACACAAAGGGAATCATTGGAGGTTGGGCACACGGCAAAGGCGAGGGCACAAGCACCGGGCTAAGAGCTGAGCAAATTTCTTCAAGGCCAGGGTGGTGTTCAGAATCAAATCAAGTAAAATAACACAGGCAGGGAGCAAAGGAAAACTAGAAGAGACACTTCAAATATAAATTCTAAAGATGAAATTCCATTGTATCCTATCCTATCCTTCAGTATTCGTATCGATACTGAATATCACCGATACGATCACACCCCACGTACCAGTTTGGAACAGGAATTACAATCTCAATGGACATTTTTTTGGTGGGGGGGAGCTGGACCCAAAGCTTGTCCCCGTCTCATCTACCAAACTTTCACCAGCTCTCAGCTCAGGCCTCCAAGAGGAGCTTCCCCAACCCCATCTGGCATCCAGGGGGCTGAAGAAGACTCCCCCCACCCCCCCCACCCCCCGGTTCTCACAAAGTAGTTAAGCAAGATTTCCAGTGATGAACTACAGCTCTTCCAGGCCTTTTCAGCCAGAGATATAAACATTTTGTTCTTGGAAAAGTTGATTGGTATTTGTTGCACAAACAACATCGACAGCTTTCATTCCAATCATCTCATTTTCCTTTCCCATCTCATTCACTGAGTAGTTCTGGTGGTTTATTCTGTTCTACGTGGAATAAATCTCACGCCATCATCATCATCGTCATCATCATCGAAAAACTATTTTAAAAGCAGGCAAATGGAGTTATTTCATGTGAACAGTCCTCAGTTTTCTTGCCTAATATCACATGCACAAAAATCAGTGTAAGGTCCTATACCTTACCGTTCCCATGAAACCCTTTTTAAGAAGCCAATCCTTCTCTTAGTGGGACCAAAAGCTTTGAAGAGCATAAGAACATAAGCAATGCCCCGCTGGATTGTACCCCTGGCCCATTTAATCCAGCAGTCTGTTCTCTCAGGGGTCACCCAACTGCACAAGGAAGCCCACCGGTCTCCCAGCAGATGGCCGTCAGAGGCAGCCCCACTGCCCTCAAGGCTTAAGAGCCATTGATGTCCAGGACTTCCATGAATTGGCCCAACCAGTTTGGTGTAGTGGTTAAGGCGCTGGCCTAGAAACCAGGAGACTGTGAATTCTAGTCCTGCCTTAGACATGAAAGCCAGTTGGGTGACTTTGGGCCGGTCACTCCCTCTCAGCCCAACCCACCTCACAGGTTTGTTGTGGTGGGGAAAATAGGAGGAGGAAGGAGTATTAGGTATGTTTGCCACCTTGAGTTATTTATAAAAATAATAAAGGTGGGGAAAAAATAAAATTTATTTATTTATTTATTTATTTATTAATTAAACCCTCTTTGCAAGGTAGCCTAGCTGGTAGCCAGCACCGCATTTCAAAGTAACAAATTCCAAAGCTGAATTCCACGTTGTGCAAAAAAATACTTCCTTTTGTCTCCATTCTTCCAGGATTCAATTTCATTGGATGACTTCAGGTTCTAACATGGTTTTTACATGATTCACCTACCGCCTCCTGAAAGATCAAAAGGGGAGGCAGCCTTTTCTGCGGTGGCTGAAATGTATGAGAGAGGCCTGTTTTGGCGCCAGCTGAAGACTTTTCTATTTTCCAGGCTTTTCAAGTGGCTTTTAATTGTATTTGAATTCATATTATTTTAGATGTTGAATACCTTGCCGCCGCCTAGTTTTCATTTTGCGTTTTATTCGATTTTGTTGTATATATGTTTATATTCAAATTGTATCATTTGATAGGTTTTATTATAAACCACTCAGGGAGCTTTGGCAACCAGATAGGCTAAATATTTTGACTGACTGATTGATTGATTGATACCTGTAGACTTTAAGAGTGCTATCAAGCATGTAGAAAGTACCGTAATTCCTATTGCTCTAATTCAGGAACCTGAAGCAAAGATTTCCTTTCCTAGCTGAGTGCTAAACTGACAAGTGTATTCTGGGTTCAGAAAAATTGCAAACAGATGGCTCTGGAAAGCTACGATGATTCATTCATGCCAACCCCACCATCCCTCGCCCCTGCTGACCACAGATGAAAGAGGCAAATGAGCAAAAGCCAAAATATTCTGGGAAACAAACTCGATTTTTTTTTAAACTGGGATCAAAGAAAAAAACCAAGTTTGGCCTAAGCCCCTGAAAGTATCTCAAAGTTTCTCCAGACGTTTCTCCTAAGGTATAAATTTTTCATGTGACAGATGGAGCAAATTACACAATATACAGGAAATAACATTCGCTTAATCTTAATTAAATGTTATGTAAAAAGGGCTTGCTCTGGTTCCATCTACGTTGTGCAGAAGAATCTTCCTCGTGCGCTGAAAAAGGCACTGCGTTGAAAGCCCCGTTTCACAAAATGGGTGGGTGTTGTGACTGGATGCAATTATTACCAAATTCCATCAGCCTCCATCAGGCAAGCAGATTCAGCAAGAAAACATTTTCCCCCAGCAATCCGTTTGGTATCGCCTGCCACCCTCTTCTTGCTGAGACAAATTCCACAAATCCAGAAGGCGCATCTTGATCTGATTTGGGCTGCGTAGAAAGAGAATCTGACCAGACCCTTGGAGGTTTCCCACCAAAACCTACCTTGCAGGTTAACCGCCATAATCTTCTCGGGCCGGACTCTGCCCCAGACGTCCACCAGACCGGCTGTGTGAATGACCATGTGGGCGCCTTTCACTGCTGCCATCACGTCCTCTGGGTTGCTGATGTCTCCCTGGATCAGAGTCACTTTAATTTTCCAAAGCAAAAAGAAAGAAAGAGAGAGAAGGAGGGAGTGAACAGGGTTTTCAAGGGACGCTCAGAAGCCTGCAGCACAGTGCAGAGAAAAAGACCCAGCAACGAGAGAGAAACAGCGGGATAGAACAGACCTTGTTGCGTTCGTCCTCTTCCTTTCCCCAGGCAAGATCAGATGGGCAGAACAGAAACAAGAGGACATGGAGAACTGGGCAAAAGCTCCAAGGGGGCAGAGTCTGGAACATGGGAATGCTGCCTGAAAATGGCAAGCTGAAACCACGCCAGAACTCAGTTCTGGATCTTGCGTCTTCCCACTAAGAATACTGGGAGCTCCACAGAAGCTTCTGTTCTGCCCTTTTACTCTTTACACCCCCTTTGGGGGTGGGGAGGAGGATGAGGAGCATGAAAAGTCATTCTAAAATATCAGAAAGTTCATGGTGGCAGCAATAGCCGGCGGCTGTGTCTTTTAATTTTTGTATTGTTGTCGTTGTTTTTAACTTTATTTTTAACTTTGTTCGCCGCTCGGAGTCGCTTGTTGAGATGGGCAGCCATACAAATTGAATGAATGAATGAATAAACAAATCAATAAATGAAGTAAAACAGTGGCGGCATCAGCAAAGCATTGACCTGCCAAAGCAAGTGCTTGCTAGGATTAAAGCTTATGTCAAGAAAACATGGGGAGGAAGGCTATTAAAGAAGGAGGCATTATTAAGAACACTTCCAAACTATGATTTGTTACCGCTTGAAGGGGGTTCAGGATCTGACTGATCTCTCAGTATCATCTATTTTAGCAGTGCTTCTCAACCTCATCGGCTTTAAGATGTGTGGACTTCAACTCCCAGAATTCCCCCAGCCACAGATCTTAAAGTCGATGAGGTTGAGAAACGCTGATTTTAGAGAGCTCACTTGATTATTTCTGACTCTGTTCCCTATGGATTTCCATTGGAGTCACTATGGATTTAGCACAACGGTCTCCAGAATGGGGGGCACACGCCCCAAGGGGAGTGCAAGACGATTTACTGGAGAGTAAAAAAAAAAAAAAGATAAGTTGTCTATTTATATTTATTATTTAATCTAAAAAAAGAGAGAGAGAAAGAAATTAAGCTCTACTCATAATTAATAACAGGATATACAAAATATCTGTGGGGTATGTTTTAGAATACATGTAATCTATTAGTACCATCATACGTACATGTATATTGTATAATTTCTAAATAAAGAAACATACAGGTATTGGGGGGGAACCAAAAAAAGTTTACTGCTCAGGGTAAGGTGATCAAAAAAGGTTTGGAGATCATCAGTTTATGCAAGCTTCATTCCTTTTTCCTGCTTGCAAGAAAACTGAAGGTCTCAAAAATTCAAATAACTTTGTGGAGTCTTGGAGGGAAAGCGGGCACCTTCTGTGAATAACGGGATACAAACCCAGAAAATGAAAATGGTGTAGATTAGCAAAACCCAGCCTTCAATCCTCCTATGGTATTTCAATCTTCCTTCTTGAGGTCCCTGTGTGCACATATTCTCAGTGATGTAAATGATTGCAACAGGTTACTCACAACTAGCATTAACCACCATGAGCTGAAAGTGACACCACACTGCTCCTTCAAGAGGAAGGAACAGACCCCAGCGCAGTGATATCATAGGTGCTTCCTTCCCAAAACAGCATTGCCTTTGGCTTATACAAAACAGGAGGGAAAAAGCAAGAATTGTGCAGTGGGAACTCCAGACAGCACCATCCATAAAAAACATGGTAGAATTTTACACCCCTGGACAACAACATGGTACAATTCTAAGGCACCATGCTGGGGTGTATGTAGCAGTTAGCACTTATTCTCAAGTAGATGAGCAATTGTGGCCTCAGAATGCTAAACGTTTCCTCTTCCCTCCCCATTCCTTCTCCTTTTGTGTTATGTCTACTGACATCATTACCTTAAAGAAAGGACTATCTTACTATGTAAGCCACTCAGAAGTGGGGCATAAATATTTGAAATAAACAAGCAAAGAAGCAAAGATATTTAATCAAGTTGCCACCTTTCCTAGATCTGGAGCTTGTCTTAAGCCCCATCTTGCAACACGGCTTGCATCTGATATTCACTGATGCCCCAAATTTCAGATGAAGAATGTTGGCAACTTTTAAAAGAGATGGTGGTGTAATGGTATGTGGGAAAGACCTTGGGAGACAGGGCCAAGAGACACCGCCTAGGGAATGGTCAGATAAGAGACTGCACAGCCCACAAATGGATAGTGGGTGGGGCAAGAGGCTCCCTAATTTCTCAGGCTGTAAAGGTGATGGGGAGAGAATGATGCTTTCACACTTGCAAGATTCTGTCAATGTAGCTTTACAATAAAGTAGAATGAGCTAGTTTGGTTGTGATTCCTGTCTGAGCAAAGCTACTTTTGCAGAATTTTGCATCTGAGAAAGAAGGCCTCTTAAGAATTCACCCATGGCCAAATTCTTTTATGTTTCATTCACCCGCTCCCAAAGCTGCATGAGATAAGAAATAATTATTTGAAGTGTTGCTGCCTCTTCCTTTGTAGACATGGCAAGGTCACGTTAGCAAAACACAACCTTGAGGTTATCTCAATCAATTGACTGTGGAAGAAGGGACTAAGAGCAGTCATGTGAGGCTAAGTTTAATTCAGAGAACTTAAAAATATGGTGACCCACTTCCTATTTCTGCTTTCTGACAGATGAAGCAAACCTTAAAATAGATTTTAAAATGCTGCTCTTTAAAAATAAGATAAGGTTAAAAAAAAAGAGAGAATTTGGGATTATGAATAATTCAACTCAACAGTTTCAGAATTAACTATTTTGAAGATCATACAAATCCCATTTTGCTGCTTTGACAGTTTCAAGGCACACAGGACAATTTCTGTTTTCATTTTAACAGACGCAGCCTTGAGTTGGCCAACTTCATGAGTATAGTCTGTGTATTTTCCTAGCAACGAGTCTGTGTATTTTCCTTGCCACTGCTTTAGGCCAGAATATAATCAGAATTACACTACTCATAATGATGATGATCATCATCATCACTAGTAGTGTTAGTATTATTTCTCAGTCCATCCTATAGCTCTGGAATGGTTGTCTCCCATCCAATACAGTAACCTCTCTTGGAGAAATCTGCTAATCAGGAAATTAAAAGTACTGAGGCTAAGCTTAGCCCTAAATCTGATGGAACTGGATACAACCTGGAAAGTTTGTGCCCTCCAGATGTGCAACCACAACTCCTCAGGATTCTGAGTTTTCCAGGGTTCCACCAATCTAAAACATATGGAGAGCAATTGAGTTGAGTGTGGGCAAATGTTTTATGATTGGGTACGTGGGAGAATCATCATCGCCTCTGGGCTGAGATACTTGTTTCAGCTCTCTGAATTGACTTGCTTGGAAATGGACTGGTTACAATAGACTTCTAAAGTCTGGTTGCACTCTATGCCTTCAGAGAGTGGGTTACGGGAGCTTCCTCAACTCTGACATACCAAGATAATATAGCTATTACCTCCACCTGACAGATAAGTGACTTAAACATTTTCTTACCCACCATTTTAAGCTGGAAAGAGACAAGGAAAGAGTGTAGATTAAAACTCCTCAAAACTCTTTGTGTGATTAACCTGTGAAAGCAGGAAACCAGGAAATCCTGCCGTAACAATGTGCTGCAGAACATCTGCCAAGAACCAGCTGTCACAGTTTCCATGGCTGTTCCTGAAAAACTGATCTGTTCCCCGCCTTCAGCCCTGAACCTGGATCTGCTTTGTTCTCCCTTCACCTGCCTTCCCCCTGAGATCAGAAAAGTCCTCACACTCGTTTCTTTTTGTCCAGATGGGCAGAAGCTACACTCATATCTTCTGTGATTAACTTCTGTCCCTTGGAAGAGACAAGCATGGGACAGTTCTATGAGGAAGGTCACTTGGGGAAACCAGGAGAGAAAGCAGAGGGCTGAGACAGAAATGTAAAGAACATAAGCCACTGCATGAAGCAGTGGATGGGCGTGGTAGAAATAGGTTGGGTTGCAAGGACGAAAGTAAAATGGAAGATAGAAGAGTAAACTAGTTTGAGTTAGATTTCCTTTTCTCTCCTGTCTATAATTTATTTTGCTTACTACTTCTTATTCTCTTCTGAGCTTTGCATAACATTGTTCACCCCAAACAGGAATAATGGGATACCGTGATGAATATGTATGCAAAATAAAACAGTAGTAGTAATAACGGCTAGTCTAGCTTAAGACTGATGATTTTTCAGGGCAGAAATGAGATCTATCCTGCTGGCTTTAACAGTAGCAATGGGATCAGTCAAAGGAAATCCTCTTTCAGGTGGCTAAGTGGGTCACGGCCAGGGGAACAGGAAGACAACGACACCTCCCCCCCCCCCGGATTTTATGCAGTTTTATCAGGTTCAGAAAGTAATTCACTCTTTCTCTTCTACTGCGTAGTCCGGAAACCTTCCAGGAAATCCTGCCGTGACAATGTGCTGCAGAACACCTGCCAAGAACCAGCTGTCACAGTTTCCATGGCTGTTCCTGAAAAACTGATCTGTTCCCCGCCTTCAGCCATGAACCTGGATCTGTTTCGTTTTCCCTCCACCTGCGTTCCCCCGAGATCAGAAAAGTCCTCACGCTCGTTTCTTTTAGTCCAGATGGGCAGAAGCTACACTCATATCTTCCCACCCTTTATTTACATCACCTCTTTGGGGGGGCTGGGGTCTTGGGAAGTACTGTCTTAGCAGCCCCCAAACCAAGCCTGATTTCTAGAAACACCCTAATTACATGCCTTTGGAACAGCCTTCCTGTAGCTGGCTCCAGGCTGGGGGACGGTAGATCCCACTTGGTTTCAATTACAGCTGCCTGAATACAATGCTTCTTGTATAGCAAGTCCCAGCAATGCAGGAAATGTGTGAGAAATATATGAGAGCCAGGGGTTTTCCGGGCAGAGATGCCAGTTGACATCATAACTGGTCAGTTTTAAGGCTAGGAAACTCAGGGCAAAGAGTTGACTGAAGGGGGGGGAAATGAGCAAAAGGTTTAGACTGCCCTGGGTATAAAAGGGTGCTACACCCTCATGCTGAGAGAGGGCAATTGCCCATCTAATGGGGCTTCATTCTGGTTTGCGATAAGAATTCAGCTGGCTGTACCACGCTCAGTTTCTGAGCAACTTCAGCTGAGTTCAAACCTATTGGTCTAGTTAAGCTGTGAAAAGTTGAGAGGCTGGAGATTTACAGCTGGATCCTGGTCAGAGACACTGGCAAAAATAGCCTTATTTCCCCACAAACATTGAGTAACTGAGGATGACAGCAGCTGCCCAAGGTCCCCAGCTTATGGCACCCTTTGCTTACATGGCTTGGTCATTTCAGAAAGGCACAGGAATGATATCTGATAATGGCCAGTTAAGTTAGGCCATTTTTCCATCTTCAAATCCTTCCTGACATTGCCTTGTTCACCTTAGCTTACTTGGTTCAGATCTGCTAGCCAAGCCTGTGAGATCGTGTTCTCTGGCTGAACAATGGAATATGAAATGTGCCATCTCTAAGAATGACCTCACTTCCTTTTTTTTGTCTCTGGCGAGTTTATTCCCCAAATTGCCTCTACTTTCTCTTTTCAGCATCCTATAATGAACCCTAAATGACAGCTGGATTTATAATGAAACCTAAGCCAGTCACTACTTTCTGTAGATGCTCCTCCCAACTGGCCTTATAAACTATTATTCCTCTACGTACACTTCACACCATCTTCCGTGACCTGGTAAGACTCTATCCATGGAAGATAGCAGGGGTTTCAGGTAAACCAGAAACATTTAGGTAAACTGGAAGAACCCTTGTTAAGCTACAAAAGCTATCTTTACAGAACATGACAGTAGTCTTTTGCCATATCCAAGCTGGTTAAGTACTATCTAACAGGTTGTCATTTTCAGCAGAGATGGCTATCAAATGTAGCCACCTGATTAATTCTCTAAAATCTGCATAAAATCTAACTTCCTCATCAGATTTTGAAACTAACAGTAGAAGACGACCATGGACTATACAAGTAGTCCTCGACTTATGACGGCAATTGGGACCAGAATTTCTGTCACTAAATGATGTGGTCGTAAAGTGCGACTGTACTGCTTAGCAATGGCAGTCCCTGCAGTTCCCAGTTGCCGTTGTTAACCAAATCCCACAGTCATTAGGTGAGGCAACTTCCTGCTGGCTTTCCACAACCAAGTCAGTGGGGAAGCCAGCAGGAAGTTGCAAGTCTCAGATGGCTTGCAAGCAGGCCAGCAGGCAGGTAAGTGGCTGCTGTAGGGTGGGGGAGGGCACACGGGGGTGCCCAAGAGTCCGAGGGAGGCATGGCGAGGCTTGGGGAGGGTGGGCGAGGGTGTACCAGGGTGCAAGGGAGGGTCGGGCAGGTGTGTGAGGGTGTACGGGTGGTATGGCGAGGGTCAGGGAGGGTGCATGAGGGTGTGCGAGTGTGTGAGGGAGGCATGGCAAGGATCAGGGAGGGTGTGTGAGGATGTGTGAGTGGCTGGTGTGGTGCAAGCACAGAGGGGCTGTGGGAGAGTGCACAGGTTGGGGACACTTACCACAGCAATTTGCAACCTTCCCTACTGGCTACCCCACTGACTTTCTGGGGAAGCTGGCAGGGAAGTTTGCAAATGGCGATCACATGATCACGGGGTGCTGCAACCTGTCATAAGTGTGAGCTGATTCCCAAGCGCCCAGATCGCGATTATGTGACCGCAGGGGTGCTGAGATGGCCAGAACTCTGAGGACTGGTTGTAACCACCATTTGTTCAGTGCCATCGTAATTCTGAACAGTCACTGAACGAATGGTCATAAGTCAAGGACTACCTGTACAAGGGTTCAATTTCCCTAACTGTAACATTTTTGTGATATCTTTTTCTACTACTCCTTGTAATCTTTCTGGTACTCAATATGGTGTTTTGCTGGATAGGACATGCTTCTCCAGAGTCTATGTTATGTTCAACCATGGATGTAGGTCTGGTTTAGTTGAAAAAACTAAGAACTTTAATGTCCTTGTTTTGAGCAGGGAACACATCTGTACTGATTTCTTTGGGCCGTCCAGAAATTCAGAGAGTTGGTCTTGTAGCTGTATGCATTACTTTCTCTGGACCAACAGAGGATCCTTCTTGCCATAAGGCTTCTGTAGAAGGTCTACATGGCAGATCTTTCCTTCTTCCATCTGTCTCTACTTGATAGTTAGCAGGTCCTATTTGCACTGGCATTCCTGGCTGAGCAGCATCAGTAACACCAGTTCCCCAATTCCTCAGTTCTTTTCCTAGTTTTCCAGTCATACCATCATACCTACTTCTGGTGGGCCACTGTATAATACTCCTGGGCCAGTTGTGTGATTGTATGTAACATCTCTCAGGGCAAGATAGGCAGACAGACAGACTTGCATCCTCATTCTCTCCTCTACATCCACTCTCCCCCCTCCACACACACTCATTCTATTGCATTATCTCACTCCCCCCCCCACACTCATTCTATTGCATTATCTCATCTTTCGCTTGTTATCTATAATTTGCTTTATAATCTCTAGCCTTCCCCTTGGCTGCTTGCAAAAGAACAACTCAGAAAGACTAAACCCTTTAGACACTTGGGGTACTAAAGCCATCTACCCCAAGGTTTAGGACCCCATCTTTCTGTAAAGAACCACAGAGATGACCTTGGAGAAATTAGGCAGAGGTGACATTTACAAAAACATGCTTTCAGCCTGGGAAACAGAGGAAGCACGAGAAAGCCACTCAGGCTGGCGCCACCCTCATTCACTGGGGTGTAAGAGGGAGGGAAGGGGAATTTCAGCCAGGCTTTCAAGAATGTGTTACTACAGCTGATGTTAATAAGTAGAGTTCCGGTCAGACTTATGAAGTCTATTTCCTGACCTGGCCTACCTTGAATGGCTGAGAGCTGCATTCTTTCCAAGCATGTTTGAACTTTGGTCCATCCACCCAGTTAAACTATCAACCCAGGGATGATAAGGACCAGATTGAAGCCCAGTGATACATTGAGAAGAATGTCACGTATGAAGCATCCTTCAACGGCCAAAGGAAATGACACATAGTTAGTAGGGTTTCCTTTATGCACATGGGAGCCAGAGTTCACAATTTCTCCCAACGGTGGATCTATGATCAGCTTGTTGGCATTCACCAGCTTCTGGGATGGGGGCCACATGGTTTACAACTGTTTGTAAAGAAGGAGATGGTGCCTAATGATGACCTATTACAGTATAGAATTTAAATTAAATACTACAGTGTTCAGTATTGACCCAACAGATCTCAGTGGCATCCCTATAATCCTATAATTTCTTTATCCAACTCTTTTAATCATGCAAAGTTGATGGAGTTTTTTTGCTTCACTTCCTAGAATCAAAGTTAAGTACATTTTTAAGGCTGAGCATTGCTTATCCTGGACTGAAACCAAACAGGGCTGGTTTTCAGCAAAATCGGGAGAGGAAGGAGACAAAATATGAGTTGGCACCATCTCAGTTGAAGTCAATCCTATCAGGCACTGATCCCAGCAATGTCCTTGCCGGCCTTTTGTATTTTCCATATTTTCCATATTTTCCCCTCTTCCCAATTCCTGTTTATCATCTCTCTACAGAGCTGAATGCTACTGAGGGCTGTTTGCACTTTGCCAAATATATTTTGGCAGGAAAGCATCTGGTTGAAGGATGCAGGCCAGGCGTGTGTCTGAGAGCAAACCACAACCATCTGGATTTTTTTGTTGTTTTTTTTGCCTCTGACCCTCCTCTGCCTCTTTTTCCATACGCACACACATATTCACAGCTGGCTTGGCTTCCTATTGTTTTCTTCTCTTTGTTCCACCCCAGAGGTCTCAGGTAGGGCAAAGCACTTTGCGTGACTGAACTTTCTTTAGATACTTTAGAGAATTTCATTTCTCATTTCAATATCTCATTTCAGGATATCATTGTGCTTTTAGCAACTGATCAGCAGCTCTGAGGCTGCCAAGGGGTAAAGTGATGAAGGTAAGCCATATTGGTGGCTGTTTTATGGAAGACGCATCTCCTGGGCTGGATAAGGCCACAAAGCTTCCATGGCTGAACACAGACTAGAACCCTGAGTCTCTCCAACATCCTAACCACTACACCAATGTTGGTTCTCTATTTTTATTCACAAATCAAATAGTGTACGGTTGTAAGCATACATATTCTGAACAGAAAATACAGTTCCGCCATAAGAATTTTAGAATAGTTACGTTGGCTCAGGCCAAGGCCATCTTAGTTGTTGTTTCTCAGCGAGGCCAACCAGATGCTTCTCAGGTCTCACGACTGGGAGAGTGAGGTCGGCTCTTCTCCCAACCTCATTCCCCTGCAACTGATGTTTAGAAGCATATGGCCCTCAACCTGTAATCTGAGGTAACACTGAGTTTTGAAGACCAACAACCCTTGATAGATCTGTCCTCCATGAATTTCTCTAGTCCTCTTTTAAAGCTATCCAGGCTTGTAGCTATCACCATGTCTTGTGGTAATGAGTTTTGCAGATTAATTATTGTGCTGTTCTAAACCTCCTGCCAGTCAGCTTCACCAAATGACTCTGGTCCATTTTCTCCACACCATGCATGATTTTAACCCCCTCAAACATGTCCTCCCTCCATCGTCATTTTTCCAAGCGAAAGGATCCCAAACATTCTAGCCTTTGCTCATAAGGAAAATGTTCAAGCCTGTTGCTAGTTTTGGTTGCCTTCTGCACTTTTCTACCAAGATGGCAACCAGAACTGTACACAGTAAGAGAGGACCTCTATCAGGAGGGGAGGACCTTGAACTCCCAGAATTCCCCAGCCTGTGTGGCTGGTGCTAAGAATTCTGGGAGTTGAAGTCCACCTAGCAAAATAATATTATGGGGAAGGCCAGCATATATTAGTGTTGGCAACAGGGCACTGAATAGAATATTCTAGCAAGAAATCATGAACAATTTTGGATGTGCTGGACCCAAAGCCCACTGCTTCCCTTCTCAGGACAGGGGAACTGCCTATGTTAACCTGAGGCTGGTTCCACTGCAACCAGTTGGGTGGGGGGATTAAAATACACGTACACTGAAGACTAAAAGAACTCGCTCCCATCTGCCCAAGTGAGCCAACAGGGGCTTGGTTTACCACATCAATTTTTCCAAGTAGGGTTACTATTTCCCTGAATAAAAGATTTCTTTTAAAATATGCTCCAATGTGCCAATTTTTGCTCTGCCAAAGTGATTCAAAGGTCAGGCAATGGGGGAAAAATGAATTATATTATTGACTGCCAATCTGCATTCCTAAGTCTTTGAGCTACAAATCATATAGACAGACTGTAGTTCGTAAGCTTATTTTTGAAGAGACTGCTTGCTTCTGCTAGAGAGAAAAATGAAACCAGCTGTATTTTTTTTAAAAAAATGAGGACCTTTGGATCTGAAGATGCATGCACCATTTAAGAAACAGGACTTTAGCCAAAACACCTAATGAAAATTAGCATTGTTTTGGCTGTTAGACTGTAAAACATACACTCATCACCAAGATCAATGGGAAAAATATTTAACTTTCTGCTTATATAAAAGCTTACAATTTAATCCAGGGCTCTGTAAGAAAATCTGGCATAATAAGACAGAATAACAACTGCTCAAGGACTAGATCGACTTTTTAAAGTAAATCTTATTTTAATAGCTGTATTTTTAAAGTTTTTATAGATTTTTTTTATGGCAGATAGAATTTTCTTTATAATATTTTATTAAGATTTTAAAGATACATATTTAAAAGTTAGAAATGAAAAAGAAAATTTGAAATACAGAATATAAGGAAAAGAAAAAGTGAGGTAAAGTAAAAGAAAAAAAGATATAAAAAATAGATAACTTCTAATCTATCTCTGGTCGTAGAAATAATAAGGCTATCATAAGTGCTAGTTTTTAATACATTAAATAGGAATAATTCTTTGTCTAAACATATCCCATTACATTTATAATCTAATCTTCAAATCCCCATGTAAGCTTCACCCCACCTGCATTTTGCAAATAGTCCATCAATGGTTTCCATTCTTTAAAGTATATGGCAGATAGATTTAGTGCTGATTGTTTAATCAAATTATTTTTACTGAAGATTGCTTTAATGTTCTTGCTTTTTTGTATTCTGCTCTGGGCTCTTTCGGGAGAACGAACAGTATAAATATAAAACTAATACTACAAACAAATAATAACTTGGAAAGAAGATAGGATGACCTCTCCTCTCTACTAAATAATGACAAATAACATTTAACCACCAGCAATTTGGGGGACAAAGTTTTCCAAGGATCCAGGCTTTTGTTCAAATGTCTTATGAGCTCACAAATTTCATTTGCTTCCTAAAATCATTAAAAATGAAGGATCTAAACAAATCACACAGCAAAAATAAACATTTGGGCCCCTCTAATGCTGTTATCCCAATGGTATTATCACGCCCAAGCCAGGAATACTGAAACATGAAGATCCTCTTGTATCGGGGAGTGGTCAGCATAAGGGATACTAGATAAATTATTGAATTATTAAATTTTGTGTGATGGAGATAAGCCATCTATAATTGTTATGAACAGACGACACAGAGAAATAATAAATGGAGCGCCAGTGCCCAATTCATAAACCTGTCGGCCTTTCTCTCTGAGTCCTCTAGCTTGTTGGAAGCACAAATGCACATTTATTCAGACAGATGTTGGTAACTCAGAGATGTAATGCTTATTTAATGCAAGTGAGCACGTACCAATGGCCAGGTCACCAGAACCTCCCTGCACATAGAAGGAAAGGGCCAACTCACCTCTGTCCAAGCCACGCATACTTTCATCCAGATGCAAGTCAAAGATCCGTACTTGGGCAAGATTGGGTTCGTGTTTGAGAAGCATCTCAACCAGATGTTTTCCCAGGAAACCACAGCCTCCCGTCACCAGATAGATCTGGTTTTTGCTAGCCAACCTCATTTGTCCTGGGGAGGAAGAACCATAAAAGGCATACTTAAAATGGGACTACTGGAAGTCAGAATGAGTGGAAGAGGCAAATGAACAAAAGCTGAGAAACCAGATTCCCAGGCGGCGATTAAGAATATTCGTTCAAGAGAATCCATAAGGGCCACACGTGTCACATATGGGAAAAAGGAAGGACCCTGAGACTATACCCAAGAGGGAGGGGAAAAGGTTTATTGGATTAAAAATGACTCACTGGGATGCATCGGTCCTCTCTCAATGCTCCCAGGAATGCGCTGACTTTTCAAACGGCCATTAGAAAGGCAGTGAACCAAGAGCCACGGATCACCAATGACTTTCATGCTATATTGCTCCTAGAGACTGTCTCATATAGAGTTGGCATGATGCCTAGCAGTAGAAGAACAACAGCTCTCCTATATGCCCAAGCCCTCCAAATTTGAGTATTTTCCTAAATTGTCTGTTTTGGAACCTCTGGATGCAGGCTGTGGCAAGGAGGAAAAATGGGGTTGAACCAACTCTGATTGCCCGGGGGGAGGGGGCGGCTTGTCCAATTATTGCCCCATTTAGGCCTGAAATCCATAGGATTATTTATAAGCCAAGCAATTTACTATATTGCCTCTATTTAGAATCAAGTACTATGGGACTTTTCATGCCGGAGGCAGAACCAAAAGAAATAGTATATTACACTAGAATGATAATTCTGCGACATATTTGTAGCAACAGGCTGTTGTTCTGTGTTGTTAGTCTCCATTTGTGTTAGTTAAAAAAAAAAAAGAGGACTTTGAAGCAGTTTAGATTAATTTGCTTATGATCTTGTTTTCCAAGTCTTCTTCCTTTAATGTTAGTCTTTTATGACACTGAGAACACAGTTCTAAGAATACATTTTTTCCTCTTAGTTTGATTTGCTCAAAAAACCTCCCCACAATAGTCGATTTTGCTCTAGATGTTGAAAACATACATTATAAATGAAAGAACGTTAGCAAATACACCTGCCTGACCAATGTTAATGCTATGCAAAAGGAAGACCGGTAATTACAAGCTACCTCTGTTTTGATCATTTAGGCTCCAAACATGACACTAGGGCAGTGTTTCTCAACCTCAGCTACTTTAAGATGGCCAACATCTGGCCAGACTGGCAACATCTGGCAGGCTGGCTGAGGGAATTCTGGGAGTTGAAGCCCACACATCTTAAAGTGGCTGAGGCTAAGAAACCTGCACTAGGCAAATCTCACCTGAGCTGCAAAACTGCCTCACTACTAGATGGTACAAAGAGAATTTTCTGTAACTCTTTGCTGCCACCTTGCGGCTATCTGGATTCTTGCAGATCGGGTAGCCCACCTTGAGGCCGTGGAGCAAATCCCTCTTCCCTTAATCCATTTCCAGGCCTATTTTGCCAATTTAGTTCAGTCCCTGAGAAATGCTCCAAAGAATTTCTGCATAAGCAGGGAGTCGCCAATTTGAAGTAACCCTTAAATATCGAGTCCTCTGGTCTTTCAAAAGAGCCACAGCACTGCACACCAAAGCCCCCATCTCCCCCCACTCTCTCTCTTTCTCTTTTTTTATCTTTCCACAAACAGAAAAAGTCAGCGTGAAGGGAAGCCAGACCTTTAAAAATATACCTGTCTTCTCCAACCTACCACCTTCCGATGTAGCCACTCTTAACGCCCCGCAGAGGAGAGGAGAAATGCTAAGAGCAAGGGAGAAAGCAAACTGAGGCAAGCAAGCTGTAAATGAAAAGCAGAACCAGGCTGCCCTCCACCAAAGCCAGCCCAGATGGTATTCTCATTTCTGGCCAAACCTAACGGGTACAAAAAGGGAGAAAGAGAACCAGATCAACAACTGGGATTCCTGGTCTTCCCCAGACAGGAAAGGGTCGCGCTCATCAATGTGGGTGGCGGTTCTCTAACCTCAATTCCTGATTGCTTTCCAGGGACGACAGTTAAGGATGTCCGGAGAGAGACTGTGCTACAGACGCCAAGGGAGGCTCCAGCTGGATTTTGGAGGCAGGAATGTCAGAGGCTCAGCTGAAATCTACACTGTGCTCTCAGGCTGAACCTCCCACAGTCTTTTCACCAATTACCAGATGATCTGAGATAACTGCAACCCCAGCCTCTAAGATTTGTTTGCTAAGCTCCCGCCAGCAGACAAGTTAATATTAAAACGATATGATGCTGGAGTCTTTCCTACCTCTGTTTAAAATTGTTCGGCATCACAAGCAAGAACGTTGCTCTTAGCCTAGACGCCAATTTCATTTTGTTGCTCAGTTGGGTCTCAGTATCTGGCCACCCAGCAAAACACCCTAAGCAACCCCACAAGCATGATGTTCTGGGGAGGAATGCTGGGAATTATGGCTCTGGAGAGGTTTTTGAGTTCAATGCAGGCCAACCCCAGAGATATGTGACCTACTGACTAGCGATGGCCAACCTGAGCTATATGACTGATGGTTCCGGATCAGGAGTGCTGGAAGCCAGAAAGATCTTTCCATCACAATGGTCTCCTATCTTCCTCTTGCTCAAGGGATGCGCTCTGTCTTGTGAGAAAAAGTTCTGGCTTCAGTCCCCAGGACAGGTGCTAATGAGGTGTCCAAGAGGTATCCCTAGGATACTAGAATGATACTGAGGGCTGTCAGCCCAAATAGTTGGCCCTTTGGGGATTTTCTTGGCATTGCAAGGAGGTAAAGAAGCCAAATGGGCCTTAGACCCTACATAGACTTCAGGAACGCAGTGTCCCTTTTTGGGGGGGGTGGGGAGCCCCCCCTGGAAAATCATCATTTTACCATCAAATTCTGGCCTTCTTTGATCTGGGGTGTTTCGGCAGATGGAAAGTGGGTGCTGGAGGGGTCAAAGATGGCTTATCTACACCAAGTGTAAACAATACTCAGCTAACAAGACTTGCAACCTGATTTTGTTCAAGGTGGTTTCCTTGGGGGTTGGGGGGTGTTCACAGATCCGCTTGCTACTCCAGAACAGAGCATCTTAAAGAAAATACTTAAAGTACTAGCAAAGCCTTCAAACAGAAAGCGTATCATCAGCTTACCCAATTCAAATACAGTTTGAGAAACTACGTGGTTTTAAGTATGAAGCGATACAACGCTGCCTCTATTATCACGTACCAATTACCAAGAGAGCAAAGATTTGCTTTTTATTTTTTTGCTACTCCAGGAAAACGTTTAAGAAATTTCCCCAGAAAGACCAAGACTCATACAACGTAGATAATAAGAGAAATGAAGTCAGATTGTTTAGTTGTTTAATTCCAGGAATTACTGTTTCAACCTACCCTTACACAAATTAAAAGGAAAAGAAAAACAATGAACTGAGCCCCAAGCAAGTATATCTTGCCTATATAAAGTGTAAAGATGCTAGCAGAATTCTTTGCAACCGTCTTAAGAACAGCGTTATTTTAGACATGCTCTTTTTAAAAATCGCCATGGATTTTATTTTGGCCTAAAATTAACTGGTAAAGATCCAGATGTTACATTTACTTTGATTATTTAAATTAACTCATTTTAAAGGTAAATATTATGAAACAGCTTTAAAGAGACTATTAAACCTTGAAATGTTACAAATTCCCAAGGCCGCATGTCATGCGCATCGTGTAGGCAAGATTTACATGAACACATTAGCACAAACAATGAACTAAACCCTTTAAAAACCTTACCAGCAAAATCTAAACGATGAAAACATCAAAAACCCTTAACGAGCAAGCAAAAGAAAGAGGCGGCCGCTTACTTATTCAGTAGTTCACTGGATGCAAACTTGAACCTCAGTCTGAGCTACCACGCGCAGAAATGTGGCTTGGTTCAGAACACCAGGCGCACCTCAAGCTCTCATATAGGAGCGCAAAGAGGAAGTGAGAAAGAAAGGAAGTCCTACCATGAGAAAGGTGAAATTACTACTCATTTCCTTCCTTCCATGCTAAGTTCCCATCGCTATCACGTATGCCTGGAATCATGGTTCACAGATGGCCAACCAGTTGCCCTCCAGATGTTTGGAGAACTTCCCCCAGCTCTAACTAGCTCAGTCCAAGGTTAGGAAAGATGGAGCTTACAGTCCAAAATACTCGGAAGGTACCATGTCATCTACTGTTAGTGGTTAAGAAGCAATTGTGGACCTCCTTCTGTACGTCCTGCATGCAAGTTAGGCTACCTTGAGTTTTCATTTAGAGTAGAAGGGCTGGGGACAAATCAAATAAATATTGCTGAAGTTCCCCCTGGCCTGGTTATTCCCCAGCTGAGCTACCTTGAGATGGAGAAGTGCCATTTCCTATCCTAGAATTTGAGGATTTCCCAACCTGTTTAGAGGAACACATTAGAGAAGCCAAGCTGATGTGGTCCAGATTTCAAGAAGGTTTGGTGCGTCTTTCAAAATAAATCTTTGTGTCTGCTCACCACTTGCAGTTCCTTAACCTCTTTTCCCACATTCCCGATGAGAGTCACATTTCAATGGTTTACTCTACAAAATTGCACAACAAAATCATATACTGTACAGTACTGAGCATGCCAAAAGATAAAATTAAATTTTAAAAAAATCAGCCATATTTAAAAAAAAAAAAGGAGGGGGAAAAAACACACCTTGATGGTGAAATACACCATCCGCTCCTTATCCCCCAATTTCCCTGATGTAATAAACTTCTTGCTGCTCCTGCTTTAGGAAGAGGAGAAGTGATACTCAGGTGAAATCACTCCTTGGAAGTGATTTCATAGTTTTGCAGCCACTGCCAAGCACGTATCCTACAGTTTTCCATACATCTGGAGGGCAGCAGGTTGCCCACCCATTGGCGAACAGGAATGAGGGCAATAATCCATGTTAGCTAACTATTATATAAACTAAGTTCATAAGCGAACCTATTATAAAACACAATTTGATTTCATTGGAATTTCCCCCCCACCCCGGCCGGTACAATTGGCCTGGAAGCTCGTTGCTTTATTTTTGGCAGCCGGGATCCTATTTGCACAATTCTTTTCTGCCGGTGATGAATTGCTATTTATCTAGCACCTATACTATTTCCACCACAGGCCAGAATCCTGCCCCAATTCACACCCAAATTAACATGTGATGATGGGAAAACAGAGGAAATGGCAGCAGGGTGGATTGGCAAAAGCAAATGTGGTTACAGTTCCCAGGAACATGAAGGAGAAGTTTCTTTGGCGTCTGTTTTTGAAGAATTATGCTGTGTCGTTATATTTTTGTTTTTATGATTTATGGTTTCTCTGATGTGCTTCTGTCATGACCGGTAAACTAGTCAGTCACCAAGGCCACGCAAATGAAAGGAAGCACATTTGCTTGGTTGGAAGAAAAGTCTTCAGCAGTCCCCTGGCAGACACATTTTAAAATAGTTTATCCTTCCACTCAACTTTCAAAGGCTTAGTCGACAGCTGACATTTGTGCATTTAATTTCTGGCAGGGATTACAATCCAGCTGAGATCCTGTGAAATTCGTTGGGGCAGTCTAGACTCAATCCATCTTTCTCCAAATGCTGGAAACACCATCTCAGGAAACGCTGATCTCGTGAGAGGGTAAATAGATGTCTGTATCTTGCAAAGGAGAGACCCTATTTCAGCTGCTTTTGCAGTTTTATAGTGGGGGGAGGGAGGGAGGCATTCAGGTTTCTTAATCCTTACAAAGGAAGCTCCATCTGTTCTTTAAGGCAGGGTTCCTCAACCTTGGCAACTTTAAGACAGGTGGACTTCAACTCGTCCACCCGTCTTAAAATTGCCAAGGTTGAGGAACCCTGCTTTAAGGCATGGATGTGTCTTTAAGAGCGATTGGGGAAGGCTGACTGAAGTAGGACAGATACCCCTCTCAGTTATTGCTGGACTACAACTCCCAGCATCCCTCACAACTGGCCATGTTGTAGCTCAGCAACTTCTGGAGGACCACAGATGTTAAGCCAAGGTTGGTACCCATTTGAGTTATTCATTTCATATCTCACCTTAAGCTTAAGGTGATCATCTCCCTTTGCTTTATTCCAACAACTTTGTGAAGTAGGCTGGGCTGAAAGTGACTCACCTAATGCTCTTTGATGTCTAAGAATGGAGTCAGGGCTAGTCCAACAATCTAAACACTACATCGTGCTGGCTCAAGTAGTCACTTTGCTCTTCTCACTGCCTTTACCCTCACTTAAACCATGCGTTTTAAGGCTCTTATTCCGTGCTTTGTGCAAAGTATCCGCGGGATGACATCCAAAAAGAGAAAAACTCCACATGTTGGATTTAGGATCTTCAAGACTCAAACAATTTCTCCTGAATTGCCTTCATGGCCAGTTATTTTTAAGAAGCACAAGAGCACAAGGATCGATTTTGAATCTGCCAAATTAAATGCTGCCTTTCTTTCAAGGAGCAATGGGTGGTGCCCATTCAATTCCTTCCTCCACTTTTTCTGCACAACTACCGTGTTAGACAGGATGTTTTGAGAGGAAGCATCTGGGCCAAAGCTCCAATGAACTTCCAGAGCCGATGGTCTCCTCGGTCCTAGTTTAACATCTAACCGCTATGTCCCAGATGTAATTCAGCATCCTCTTCTCACAATGACCCAGCACGTCCCCACCAGCCAGGGCGCCCAATACACCAATCTGGTAGGTGCCAGTGCACAAACTGCCATTTTGCCATTTGTAAATGTATTGCAATCGTTTTAATTGGTTTTATGATGGTTCGCCGCCCAGAATCGTTTGGTTGAGATGGGCGGCTATAGAAATGAAAATAAATAAATAAATAAATAAATGGCCTCAACTCTTCACAAGGATGCCAGTATCCCACAGATGTATGGAGCCAAAAAGCACAGAGATCTGCAGGGTGTGTGTCAAAAAAGGCAAGATGGCACCACAACCATGCAACCCACAGCCCGGCCCTTTTTTTAACGTGGTCTCAATGCACGTAGAAAAGGGGTGGGACTTGGGTCACATGGTTGTGACCATCGTCTCTTTCTTCTTATTATTTATTAAATTTATTATGGCTGCCCACTTCAATAGACTCCTGACATTTTGAATCCCTCCCTGTAAGAAGATTTCAACAAGAAGGGGAAGCCAAGAAAACTGATTTATGGAGTGTGGCGGTAAATGGATGTAGTTTCTCAGACGCTGGGGAGAATAATGTGGGCATTTATTTACACAGCCCTGCTCAACTCTGAGTAACATTTTTAAAAAAAGGAGGAAGGAGGGGAGAAACGTTTTTTCTTCAGATGATGGAAAGGCCCTCAAATTTGCTTTCTGCTGTGGACAAAAGCAGCGACTCCTTTCCTGGATAATTCCTCCCCTCTTTTGTGACTAGCAAAGAAAAGGAAAGGGAAGAGGTCATCATTTTCCATCTGAAACGCCATCATCACTTCTTTCCAACTTTTTATTCTTTTGTGTTGACACACAATTGACATAAAGGAGAAAAGGGTGTAGTGCGTATGAAGTCCGTGTTTCTCTTTACAAGAGAGTTTGAAATATGACACACTGTCTGATTTGTGACAATAAGGACAGACTTTTTCAAAGCTGATAGACTCAGCAATGATTCATCCTGATTAATGAATCTTATTATACCAGCTGCCTTTGCTTGTTGGTGAATATTGATTTGATTTTAATCATTGTTTCAAGGTGCTCAATTGATATGAGGTCATCTCTATTAGCTTAATGCCATTGAACTATTAAGACCCACTTACCCCTATGTTAGTTATTCTCAGGTCCTCTACCAGAGACCTGGGAGTTGGAGGGTCCTGCGCAGAATCTTAGCTGTTCCTAGCACTGCACTCTTCTGGACAGAGAGCTCGGATGTTGTTCCTGGGATCTCTTGGAGCCATTCTCCCAGCTCCGGAGTCACAGCCCTGAGTGCTCCTACCACCACTGGGACCATCTTGGCCTTGACTTTCCACATCCTCTCTCGTTCCTCCTTCAGGCCCTGGTACTTCTCCAGCTTCTCATACTCCTTCTTCCTGATGCTGCTGTCACTTAGCACAGCTACATCTAGCACCACTGCTGTCTTCTGGTCCTTGCCCACTAGCGCAATGTCACATTTGATGGCCACTTATGCGAGCTGTCTTGAGTTGACTTCCAGTGTTGTCTTCCATAGTCCCATTGAGTTCTTGAGGAAGGTCCTTAGTGTCTTGTTGACTCTGTATAGCATCAGACATTCACAGATCCACGTGTGTGGCACTGGGTCATAGGCTTTCCTGTTGTCAATCCAGGCTGTGGATTGGTCTGTCTAGACCTTGAGTCTCGGGCGACAGCTCTATCTATGAGCAACTGGTGTTTTGAGTCTCTGGTGTTGTTCCTAAGGCTCTTCTGAGCTGTGCTCATGTACTGGCCCATATGGTGGCTATGATGCCTGTTAGGTCTTTCCATGTTGTGGGGAGGTTGGTTATTGGCTGGTAGTTGGACGGTGCTGTTCCCGTGTTGTTCATGATCAGCACTGTCCTTCCTTCCTTGTGTTAGCTAGTCTGGGTGGGAGCCTGCTGCTAGCCGCTGGTTCATCTGTGCTGCCAAGTGTTCACGCACTGCTGTTAGTTTCTTTAGCCAGTATGTGTGGAGCATGTTCCGGCCAGGTGCTGTTCAGCTATTCACATTCTTGACCCGCTGTTGGATGTCTGCTACTGTGACGGTCACTGGTTCCCGTCCTGGGAGGCTGCTGTGGTCTGCTCTCAGGTCCTGCAGCCACTTTGCACTGGTGTTATGTGTCTTCTCTTGCTCCCATATGTTCCTCCAGTACTGTCCAGTACTGTTCAGTTTCTGCTGCTGGTGGCTGCTGATTTTTTTTTAAAATAATACTATTTACCTAATTATTAGTATTAGTTTAACGCTATTTTTAAATTTCTTATTCAGTTTTATACAGCTTGTAAATCTCTTTTCTCTTTCCTCTTTCCTCTTTTATTTCTTTTTCTCTCCGTGTGCATCTGTGTGTTTTGGTTGTGCTTTCTAATTTCCATTAAGAAAAAAAAAATTTTTTTACGGAGAAAAGGACAGGATATTCTTTTTATTGGTACTGCCTATTTGGAACCATCCCAAAAAGTGGAACCCCCCCAAAAGTACTGAAAAGATAAGATGTGACAATGAGTTAGAAGAACTACCCAGAATCAAAAGCAAAAAAAGAGAAAGTACTGAAAATATTCTAAAATATTAGGATATTGCTGGTAGCATCATCTGTAATGAACATTATTTATTCTCTGATCAGAAACGTTTCCATTTGGGTTTGAATCAATAAGCCACTGCCTCCCAGCACTGATAGGTGAGCAGATAATCACAATTAAAAGGGGATACAAGCTTTGGCTAGATATGTATTTCTTTTGCACTAATCACGGCCTCAAACTGCCCCAAAGCATGTGAAGCGGCCAAGATTCTTTTCAGCTTTTCAAAGGGGGAACAGTATTCTCAGCTGTGTTTAGAAGCCATCCTTAGACCAATCTCCCCTAATCTTCAGCGGGATGGGGGCAGAGGTGTGCTGACTGGCGATGATGGAAACTGTAGTTCAGCATTCCTGGAAGGCATGGGAAAAGTACCCAGCTGATAGTGGAACCCCCGTTTCCCAACATCGTTCAAACAGAGAGATGAGAAAATGAAACTTCTGTGTACTGACTGGCATTTAACAATGGACTTTTCAGGAGGGAGACGTTCTACATTGTATTGTTTATTTTTCTGTATGCTAGGCTGCGAAACAATCGGACGTTATGTCAACAAGGGGATGGCGGGAATATTCTTTGATTAGTTTAGTAACCCAGTCATTGCACCTTCGTTGTTCCATGTGAGTTAATGATCACTCAATCCCATTTAATTCTGGGCATTGTTATCAACAGTTCAGAAGGTTTACTTTTCATGCACTGAAAGAGATGATGGGGAGGGGGGATTAAATCTTAAATTGTGCACAAGCAGGTACCCTTGAGATGTGTTGGATTAAAGCTTCCATTCTCTTGTTGGAGACTATGAGAACCCTAATTAACGTACCTTCCGAGGTGCTGTTAAATTTTTGGCAATCGGCCTAAGCCGCTTTATCTCTGTTTCTGGTGGAGCCTTGTTTTTTACTCTAAATGCCTTTCCATCCACACCCAAATCCCTAAGGATTAAAAACAGATTCAAGTCTTTGTGATCTGTGTGAAATCAATACGCCAGCTCATCTGCCAATACTGGCCATCTGAATGTAAAGGCAGATCTGTTAACCACAGAAACCCATACTCTCTCACCCACATTCTTTACATAGATTTGCAGACACCGGCTACTAGAGAGCTTGCTGTTATAATTTCTCCTTTTACAACACTCCAAGGAGCTGGAAAAACATGACAAGACCTACATCACGCTGAGGTCTTGAGCAGACTAAATTCACATTGGCCCATTCCTTCTTAGACTCCTGCCAACTGAATTCAGATGATCCTGCTCCGCACTTTGATGTAACTTCAGTCAAATCCGACAGGCACCCCTAATATTTAATTGTAGCAGCAAGGAAGCCAGAGACACATTTATAGTAGAAATCCAGATCTATAAACCATAAGGATAAAGAAAAGCAGATGAGATAAAAAAGAATGACAGATCATGGGTATTTACTTACCTGCTTAAAGGGTGTTTCCTACTGTAGTTATTATCCCTTTCTTCTAATCCTACCTACAATCTGATCTGGCTTCAAACATTTTAATAATTTTTCACAAGCTGCAAAAACAAGAGTGACTTGTTCAAAAGAAGTATTTCAACTTTTTTTTCTTAAAAAAAAAACAGAATCATGAACGATTGAAGTTCTGGGCCATAAAAAAAAAAATAACACATCCACATTTAGGGCCTATTCCAGATTAATTGCCAGCCATCCTCAGAACCAAGTCCAATGGATATAGGCCTGACAACAACTCTGTAGGATAAATATTTGGATGCAAATAAACTGTCTTGGCTCAATTCAGGAAGAAACAACCTTATTTTGATTTATACTTTTTCATCTTTTAGCTTTTACTACTGCTCAGAGATTTTTTTTTTTCTCTCTCTTTCAGCATCACAGTTTATTTGATTTGCCTTTTTTATCACAAGCCTTCTCAGGAAATGTTTAGAATTGATGGTTGGAGTATTAAATATCGGATATCAAGATATCTGGAGCATTCAACGCAGCCCATCTGCCGAAATGAAGAAGACAAGCACCTCAGAATTTACCGGCAGTTTCAGCTTACAAATTCTGTGAAATGTCAGTCCAGGGAACCCGAGAAAATAAAGAAGTCTCTTTTAGCACCAGTCACAAAATAAACAAGCACAGAGAAAGATCAAATACTGTTAACTGCTCTGAAAATAGGAAACCAATCTTACAGGGAACGAAGTTCCACATGAAGCTGGGAAAATACCAGGTAATGCTGCAAAGACCAGAAAGAGAAATCAAGAGTTGAACTGGAATTTTTTTTTTTAAAGTGAGCTGTGGTGCAGAAGAGGATTACAAAAGATGGTGTACGTATGGAAGGATGAAGATGTGTTCAGGTGAACAAAAGTCTTCTTGCTATTCAGCTATGCACCGGCTGGATAGCTGAACCTGAAAACGCAGCTCTGGGACAGAAAGATTCTAGCCTTCAGGGATCTGTTTTGGCAACCACAGCAAGTGGGGAGTTGGGAAAGAACATTGATTACAACGCTCATCCTCCTTGGCCCTTTTGTCAATTTTCCCAAGCACGCTTGCAAAAACCAGGCCATTGCAAACTGATTTGTCTAGGAAAACTGGCAAGATCTCAGCAAGAAGAGCGTTAAGATACGGCAGAAGGTTTAGAATTATGATGTCATCCAATGTTACATTCTAAACTATTTTGGCCTTAGCAGGTGGGAGCACCTGGAGGACTTCTGGCTGGGAAGCTAAGCGGAGTCAGGCAAGGTCAGCTGTTGAATGGGAGACCAGTGAATCCCTTCGCTGGGTCCACAAAAATGGCAATGGCAAATTTCTTCCATATTGTTGCCCAAGAAAAGCCCAAGTACAGGTCAGTGAATTCAACAGGAGCTAAGTATGATTCAAAGGAGGTTACTGTTTAAATGACGTTGAGGCTGGAAAACCCTATCCCTGTAGTCTAAACAACTGTTTCTCAACATCAACAACTTTAAGATGTATGGACTTCAACTTCCAGACTTCCCCAGCTGGCAACGGGAATTCTGGGAGTTGAAGTCCATACACCTTAAAATTGCCAAAGTTGAGAAACACTGCTCTAAACAAAAGAAGTTAAAACCATCCATTAAGAGGTTCCAGATTATGTGGATATATTTTGTATTTATTTATTATCCTTTGCCTATGTTTTGGTTATATCATGGTAACTTTGATTGTTGGGCAACCCACCCCCTTTCCCAATTACTTTGAAACCTGGCCTTCATTTCCTAAGATCAGCCCTGAAAGTAAGCCAAATAGGATGCTAACATAGATTATACATATGCTATAGAGGATATTGAATTATTCTGCTTCTGCTACTAAGGCTCTTGTGCTCTGATGGCCAAGTGAGTAAGAATTAGCATTATGAAGTGGCTGCAAAAAAGGCAAATATAATTTTACATTGGACTGGCCGAAGTAGCTTCCAAATCAGTAGAAGAGGAAATTCCACTTTATTTTGCATTGGACTCCCCCCACCGCCCTCGGAAGGTTGTATCCAGGTCTCAGTACAATACTGCAAAAAGATTCAGGTTGCATTGGGGAGGAAAGTTCAGCCATATTCTTCAAGTATCGGTAAAGATGTCACATAGAAGGAGATCAAAACCTGTTCCAGAATGCAAAACTAGAATGGATTGAAGCAATAGGAAGGCAGATTCCTACTGAACATTAGAAAAAAAAATCAGATTAAGAACAAGGTCAGCAGTGGATTGAGTCAATTGGACATATTTCAGCAGAGGCTAGATAGCCATAAGTCAGGGATGCAACAAGGGCTGCCAACTTCATGCTGACGCACGGAAGGGTGTGTGTCACTTTATGTCAGGAGTCAGAAAAGGTCTCTAAAGAATATTCCAATGGGGGAACATTGAGACTGAGTGAGAAATAAAGACTAGAGAAATACAGAAATAGGTTCACCCCAATTCCTCCTCCAAGCCCGATTCCCCAGGGGATAGGTGGGGAGGGAAGGACATTCATTCCTCATTCTCTGATGTCCCCGGGGGAGGGAAGGGAAGGGAAGAGAAGAGAGGAGATTGTTCAGCATCAGCAGAAACTCAGATAGAAGCAGGGGGGCCCACAAGAGGGTCCAAAAAGTCAAGATGGAGTCACGACTGTGGG
This sequence comes from Liasis olivaceus, assembly GCA_030867105.1. Classification (NCBI taxonomy): domain Eukaryota; kingdom Metazoa; phylum Chordata; class Lepidosauria; order Squamata; family Pythonidae; genus Liasis; species Liasis olivaceus. The sequence goes on from CM061351.1 coordinate 100,797,505, forward strand.
ATCAAAGCCTGGGCCTTTTTTACAGGTGTCTGCAGGATAAAAGCAACGGAAGAGTGAGTGTGCCTTCCAAGGCCACCATCTAAGAGACACGGAGGGAAAAAGCTCCAAGGAAGGAGGAAATGGAGGACTTGAAGGATGGGATGGTTTGAGAACTTATTTGGGCGAAGTCAGAAGGAAACAACCTGAAACCAGATGAGTTTGTTGCAATAACAAAGGACCCCACCCCCTTATTCCAGCCCCAGAGCAGGAGGCCTCAAGCTCCTTGTATCATGCAGGCAGGAGAGAAAGAAACAAGAAAAATACTGTATATAAAATAAAATAAAATTCCCCATATGGTCCTGTAGCTTGGTGGCTATGATGCCTGTTAGGTCTTTCCATGTTGTGGGGAGGTTGGTTATTGGCTGGTAGTTGGACGGTGCTGTTCCCGTGTTGTTCATGATCAGCACTGTCCTTCCTTCCTTGTGTTAGCTAGTCTGGGTGGGAGCCTGCTGCTAGCCGCTGGTTCATCTGTGCTGCCAAGTGTTCACGCACTGCTGTTAGTTTCTTTAGCCAGTACGTGTGGAGCATGTTCCGGCCAGGTGCTGTTCAGCTATTCACATTCTTGACCCGCTGTTGGATGTCTGCTACTGTGACGGTGACTGGTTCCCGTCCTGGGAGGCTGCTGTGGTCTGCTCTCAGGTCCTGCAGCCACTTTGCACTGGTGTTATGTGTCTTCTCTTGCTCCCATATGTTCCTCCAGTACTGTTCAGTTTCTGCTGCTGGTGGCTGCTGATTTTTTTTTTAAATAATACTATTTACCTAATTATTAGTATTAGTTTAACGCTATTTTTAAATTTCTTATTCAGTTTTATACAGCTTGTAAATCTCTTTTCTCTTTCCTCTTTCCTCTTTTATTTCTTTTTCTCTCCGTGTGCATCTGTGTGTTTTGGTTGTGCTTTCTAATTTCCATTAAGAAAAAAAAAATTTTTTTAAGGAGAAAAGGACAGGATATTCTTTTTATTGGTACTGTCTATTTGGAACCATCCCAAAAAGTGGAACCCCCCCCCCCAAAAGTACTGAAAAGATAAGATGTGACAATTAGTTAGAAGAACTACCCAGAATCAAAAGCAAAAAAAGAGAAAGTACTGAAAATATTCTAAAATATTAGGATATTGCTGATAGCATCATCTGTAATGAACATTATTTATTCTCTGATCAGAAACGTTTCCATTTGGGTTTGAATCAATAAGCCACTGCCTCCCAGCACTGATAGGTGAGCAGATAATCACAATTAAAAGGGGATACAAGCTTTGGCTAGATATGTATTTCTTTTGCACTAATCACGGCCTCAAACTGCCCCAAAGCATGTGAAGCTCTTGCTCCCATATGTTCCTCCAGTACTGTTCAGTATCTGCTGTTGGTGCCTCTGCTATTACTGTGTTGTTGCACTGCAGTTGGGAGTACAACTTGGAAGGGCATTTATCTTCTTGGCCTCTGCTTCTCTAGTGTATCTCCTTAGCCTGGTAGCCATGCTGTGAACCTTTGTTTAGCAGTCTCTAGGGCTTCAGATGGAGTCAGGCCCTTGTATTTTTTCAGTAGCTGAGTCTTATCCTTAATGTCCACATCCTTCTGTAGTTCCACCAGCTGACTAACTTCTCTCCAAGTTATCTTGATCTTAGCCTCCAAGCTCATTTTCTAGGGGGGGTATGTACTGCTGTTCTTCTTGATCGTGTAGCCAAGCATCTCCAGGATTACAGTGGCTGTAGCATATACCAGTTAATTGGTTTGAGTTATGGTGATAGTAGGGATTGTCATGAGGGCTCTATTGGCATCTTCTAGCATACTATGTGATGGTACTTCTCCACTGAGCCTTGGTAATCAATCTCAAGGGTTGACTATAGCTAGCTTATCTGTGATCTTATGCCTCATATCAGCTGCTGTTCTCTGTAATAGAGGAGGTAGCAGTGACATTCCAGCTTCAGATGTTGGCTGCACATCCAGTTGTTCTTCTGGGTCTTCTTGAGTCTGGAATGTAATGTGTAGTTGGTCTATCTCAAGTCAAGAGCAGCTTCCTCTTCACTATGTTGAAGCGTTGGGTAACTAGCTGTTTCTCAGTTAGTGTGGATATAGGTTTTCTGTCCATCCATAGTTCCCTCGTACGTTTCATATATCCCCTCTCATTAGGTCTACTGTTATAGTAGAATTCCATCAATTCCAGGTTATCTTGTCTTGTCCATGTATGGTTTGTTCCATACATAGCCCACTTATCATCAGATTGTCCTGGTTCCCCAACATCTGGCACAGACCTTGTTAATCTGAGTGACATCCGAGCCGTCATGACTCTCTTAGTTCTGGCCACCCTCATATTCGAGGTAGGCAGGTGAAGCGTTAGAGTGTCTTTGCCCAAAGACCCCTCCTGGTAAGGTAGGTACCAGCTGGGATTCGAACCCCAGTCTACCTTGTCAAAGGGCAGCACTCTAACCACTACACTATCTAGCTGCTCCAAAATGCTTCTCATACGCATTGATACATATATAAAATTTCCACAACAGTTTTCATGAAGGCTGAGCATACTGCATTGCAATTGTCCATACTTAATCTATATTTATAAGTGACTCAAAAGAAACATCAAGACATCAATCCACCAAGAAATTTGGTCAATAAATTTATTTTTTCAGCATTGGAGGACTAGCCTTCTAGAAATAAGGGTGCAGAAATTCCATTTTCATTATCCAACCATCAATTTCTACATAATAAGCAGGTAGTTGAAAATAATATGGAGATATATATAATTTTGTTGTTGTTTTGCTTTCTCCTTTTTTTCTATTGTTTCCTTTTCTTCCTTTTTCTGTGCGATTTAATTATATAAAGGATGGAAGGATAGATGGATAGCCAGATAGATCCATAAAGGTCACAAGTATAACAGGAGAGAAAAAGACGAAGCACAACACAAGAATTAACCTCAAATTCACTATAAGCGGGGCTGGCATTTTATACTTGGCTGGTTTTCTTTCTTAACAGAGTTCCTAGCATCTTCCTGCAAGACACTTACCAGGAATCTGCATTCTTCAGTTACTGCTGGAGTGGATTTCAGTTCTGGTATCAGCCAAGAGAAGCCCAGCACTTCAAATGCTAGAATAAAAACAATAAGATGAAGAATGTTGTCAGCTCTTCCTCCTTAAATACATACGCAATGACTGCATTTATTTTAATTACGTGTGTGAGTTTCTTAAGAAAGGTATTAATTATGACCAGGCACACACAAAAGGTACTCAAGTCTGGCAACATCACCTGTCATTTTTCGTTAGATCTCTTCGCCCACTACCGGCACCGATAATTATAGGGAGCTGGAAATGCATAGGGTTATCTGCTAGCAAGCCAAGATCATAATGTTGGTTTCGCTACAGAGATGACACGGGTTGGGTTTGGAGTCTTCAGTGAGAGATGGAGTTGAGGACATCGGCTCCCTGAGAAAAGACAGGATGCTCTCTTCGGATGGAGGTGATGGAACAGACAGATTTAGAAAGCAGACAGTGTTAGTTGGAGAAATCGGAGCAAGAAGAATCTGGCTGAGAGTTCAATTGGGGATCCCGAAAACGACCTCATGCTTCAAAGCAGAAATTCTTCTCCTTGGTTTTGAGGTCCATCTGAAAGAGGAGAGGAGAGGAGAGGAGAGGAGAGGAGAGGAGAGGAGAGGAGAGGAGAGGAGAGGAGAGGAGAGGAGAGGAGAGGAGAGGAGAGGAGAGGAGAGGAGAGGAGAGGAGAGGAGAGGAGAGGAGAGGAGAGGAAAGGAGAGGAGAGGAAAGGAAAGGAAAGGAAAGGAAAGGAAAGGAAAGGAAAGGAAAGGAAAGGAAAGGAAAGGAAAGGAAAGGAAAGGAAAGGAAAGGAAAGGAAAGGAAAGGAAAGGAAAGGAGAGCATTTGCTGTGCAGAAGAAGCCAAATTGCAAATCACATTTGCTTTGCAGAACGAGCTGAACTGCAAATCGGTTTCGTCCGAAGTAGAAATCAAAGCTTGGCAGGCGGCAGAAAGGTGGGAAGCAAAACAAGCCATCCTCTTCACGGGCTAAGCCAGAATTTCTCCACCTCCGCCACTTTGGAATGGGTGGACTTCAACTCCCAGAATTCCTCAGCCAGCCACCTTAAAGTGGCAGAGGTGGACAAACACTGGGCTAGACCATCAAAACCGATGAGCGATTGTACTGATTTTTCCCCCCCACCTTGGCATTAAATCTACAGAATGGCACTTTAAGGGCTGTTGAAGGCTGGGAAATGCAGCACCCGCTGCTGGAAGAGGATAGACATGACGGGATGGAAAGGGGTGGGCAGGAGCAAAATTAGAGAAGGAAAAGAGTCGTGGAAAAGGGCAGAAGAGGAAGAATGATGCTGGAGCTCAGACGGCTGGGCAGACTTGCCTGTTTGCACCGTGACCGTCAATGTCTCCCACATGGGAGGGAGGACTGGGGACTGGGCTCCAGCGACTGAGAACGGGAAGCAGACAGTCTGCAAGTGTTTTAACGGGCCGTTGTCGTCATTGTGACTGGTGGCTGTGACAGCTTAATCACCCTCTTTATTTCTCAAAACCTGAGGACAAGAAGGGGGAATTTTGATCCCCGTGGTTGGTCTGTTGGTTCCTATAGCACAGAGTTACCTTCCCTTCTCTGTAGCCAAAACCCACATCTCTCTACTGCATAAACCTGCAGCCACAAACTTTTAACGTGGTTCTTCCCAGGGCAGAGCCCCCAGCCGTCGAGAGACTATAACTCAACCGCTCCAGGATGGCAAGCGCCAAGGAGGACAGACTCTAGACTGAGAAAGATTGTTTTATGAAGGAACATCTTTTTTCTAAAAACCAGGGACCCCATGTTTAGTTCCCCAATCTTGCCAGTTGAAAAGATCTCAGGAAAGAGCGGCAACCTAGATGAAATGAGGTTTGGGCTAACTCTGATGTGTGAATTCAGACATTGACGTTTGTAGCGTATCGTTGGGAGCAAATCTTGGAAACTGCTGTTTGCTTAATAAACCATTGTTAAACCCTGACAGTAACTGGCATCAAACTAGGCCAGGCTGTTGACTGTGGTTTCTTCAATAAGACATAATGACCTGGTTTGTCATCCCACTAAGCCAAAAACAAGGAACGTCATTGCTAAGTATTATGGGTCAAGCGTAGTAACAAGAATATTGCTTTACGCATGCTGGTAAATGGACCAGCACATCCTTACATAAGAGTTAGGCAGTTTCCTGCTGCCCACGATGGAAAAATACCTCCTTCTTTGTCAGTAACTGGGTTCAGAAAAGGACCTACGATTATGGGATGGGATTGGAGAGAGAAGACTCCTTGGCTTGGCAACTTCGGCCTGCACGTTAGTTTCCTCTCATGGGAAATATGCATATTTTCATGCATGCTTATCCGGAAGCCGCACAGAAATGAAGTGTACGGAGCATGGATTTTTGCTGCTCAAAGCCAAATGAGGAAAAGAACTAACTCTCTTTGTACTCCAAAAGATTCTGAGCAGTGTTGCTCAACCTTAGCAACTTTAAGATGTGTGGACTTCAACTCCCAGAATTCCCCAGCCAGCAGGCTGGCTGGGGAATTCTGGGAGTTGAAGTCCACACATCTTAAAGTTGCTGAGGTTGAGGAACCCTGCATTATGCCATAATGTTGTTTATCTGTTTGGAGACAGCAAGCTGTGGGCACATAGACATGATGTCTTGCTAACCCAGAGAAGCAGTAGATTTCACCTGTCAGTAGCCACTCAAACAGGTATGGGTCTCTGAGCATACACAGAATATTTTCCCTTTCAAATTTCACTTTTTCCCCTTCTTCAGAAGGCAAAGCTATTACTAAAATTAGACAGAAGCTCATTCTAAGTTAATTCCAACATGAATTAATAATGTTAGCCCTTCAGAATGAGAAATATCAAAGTAGTTAATAATCAGGACAGCCCAAGAAGCCTTAATACAGGTAGTCATCATTTAATGATCACAATAGGGGAAATTGGTTGTTAAGTGGGGTGGTTGTTAAGTGAGTCACCATGTGACTGGACTTGATTTTATGTTGTTAAGCAAATCATGTGGTTGTTAAGCAAATGCAGCTTCCTCAATGGATGTTTTTTGCCAGAATTCACTTAATGACCACATGATTCGCTTAACGACTATTGTAAAAAAAGGTTTCAAATTGCGATCAAGTGACTGCAGGGGGTGGTGCAACAGTTTGTGATGGTCGTAAGTGCAAGTATAAGTCTTAAAGCACTTTTTCTGAGGCCATTGTAACTTCAAACCGTTGTTAAATGAATGGTCGTTAAGCGAGGACTACCTGTACAACATTCTGAGAAAGATTCCAAAAACAGCAAGTTGCAACAATGCCCATAAACAGGGATTCTCAAACTATGCGCTGATTCACTAAACTTTCAAACAGGGTTACCCTTCCACCTCACCTCAATACACAAATTCAGGAATTTGCTCTAAATAATGCAATTTAAAAAGAGTTAAGTTGAAGTCCTTAAGAAATGCAGCTGTTTCGGAATGTACAACTAAAAAGAAACAGTAGCTCTCCCTGTAAGGTTTTTATTCCGGAGACCATCCCAGATGGGCTCCTACATCCTGACTGCTTGCCCCGAGGACCATCATCCACACTGGCTTTTAAAGAAGCCTTTGAAAATTCAACTCCCTCAAGCCACCCTGTAATCACTAATGTGAACTTTTTAAACATTTGCCAAAATGATCATTTTATTCTATTTTTAACGGATGGGAGGCATATACATTTAATAAATAAATAAGACAATCTAATTTCTGTGGAGTCCTTGGGGTTCTCTGAGCTTGGCTGTTTTCTTGGAAACGTTTCCTTACCCAGCCAGGTAACATCTTCAGTGCTACCCAGAGAATCCCATGGACTCCACGGTTCTCCCAATTTTATCCCGAGTTATCATGGTGTCATCTGGGGCATTTGGGCTAGCTTGCACAAAGGGTTGTGAAAGGGAACTTGCCCTGTCCTCCTCTTTCTCCCGCTCTCTCCTCGTGCCCAACTTTGCCCACACACTTCCTTTTCCAATTGCAGGCCACAACATGAAAACCCCAGCTATCCTGTGGCAGAAAAATGGTGGAGGCAGTGGATCTGCATTCTGATGGGGGGGGGGGTTGCAGAATTATATGGAGGGAAACCCCCCCCAAGTCCTGCTGTGCTGCCTCACTGTGGGGGGGGGCAGGAGGGAGAAGGGGTGTTCCTGGGAGGGAATGTCAGGAGTGTGTGCCAAGAGCAAAGATTCCCAGCAGGGTCACCCAAGGTGTGAAGGCCATCCCAGCCGCCCATCTAAAGCAAGCGGGCACTTATACTGGGCGGCAGCGATATAGGAAGATGCCGGAGGCAGAGGATCGCTTTAGTGACGATGGCAAAAGCATCAGTTCATACTGCGTGGGAGAAGGCAGTGGTAAAACCGCTCCTATATTTTTACCAGGAAAACCACACGGATAGAAAATGTCTGCAAAGGCTCTAATGCTGGGAAAAGTGGAAGGAAAGAGAAGAAGAGGGTGACCAGCCGCAAGGGGGATGGACTCAGGGACAATGGTGATGGGGCCCCGTCGGAAGATGTGAAAGGCCCGGTTAGGGACAGATCCTCATGGAGAAAATCTACCGATGGGGTCTCTAGGAGTCAAAAACAACTTGATGGCACGTCATCCATCAAGCAAGCAATGCGGGGGTGGGGGGGGGGGGTTGCAGAATTGCACGCAGGGAAAGACAGCGCTGAGTAAGAGCAGCGTTTCGCAGCCAGGATCTTCGGCTGCTCTTGCACATTTCAGCACCTCTTCCTACGATTTGCAGAGCCTGAACAGAAACAAGTCAGTTCCCTCCAGCGTCATCTGACATTTATCTCATCCAAGATATCTAGCTTTGCTCTGGAGGAAAGGTCAGGGCTCTTATTACACGTAGGCTCTGTTACTACTGTTAAGGTTTGCCACCGGGAACCAGCGGCTGAGAATTCAACAGCTGGACATACTCGGCCAAAGCTGTCGATTTCTTTAAAGGATTCACTACAGGCAGCCTGGATTTGCAGGGCGCGATAATCAAAACACGGCCGGGAGAAGTGCGACTCTCCCAACCGGGCTAAGTTTGCAATGTAGTTTTGAAGCCATGTCATGTAATCCCAGGTGACCGTGGTTAGTTAGGCAAACTGGCTTTGCGCATTCACAGGCACGAGAGGGGCCAGTGAGGTCCTGCTCTCTGATGAAGACCGCACACCAGGCAGGGTAGAAACAGCCCAGGATCTTAAAACTGCTTTAGGGAGCAAACCAGGAGGCTCTCCCGACATCGGGCTAATCGACCGGTCTTGCAGCAATACATGGCTGAAGGCACAGGTCCAAATGCAACTGCAGGAATGTTATCAGGACATGCCCAAACTAAGGCTGTATTTATTCATTCATTAGCGTGGGTACCAATTAGGACCGTGTTTAGGAAACTCTGCTTGATGTGACTCATGTTGAGTTCAGCAGAGGATTTGACAAAGCATCCTAGGCGCTCTATTACCAACGAGGACAGCTGCTTTTAAAGGGGGGTGTGTGTGTGTCCAAAAAGTCAAGATGGCAACTGCAACCCACACAATGGATGCTTTGCTTCTTTTTTAAGTGCAGCAGAGCGTCAATCACATAGTCGTGGCTGCCATGTTGACTTTTTGGACATCCCCGCCCCCCCGGTGGACTCTGAATGATAATAGCAGAGTGTTTCTCAAACCTGGCAACTTTAAGATGTGTGGACTTCAACTCCCAGAATTCCCCAGCCAGCCATGCTGGCTGGGGAATTCTGGGAGTTGAAGTCCACACATCTTAAAATTGCCAGGTTTGAGAAACACTATACTTTAATAGCAGATGAAACTGGGGAGGGTAGTTACTGCTCTAGAAGGCAGACATTACATTTGGAATGATTCAGAAGCTGAAAATAACTGATCGGCACCAAAGAAAGAGAAAGACAAACTCCTTCTCTGAAAAATCCAATGGACACGGCAAGGACAGAGAACAATAGTTGGTAACAGAGATGAAAAAGATCTGAGGCTAGGAACCAGCTGTAAACACAAGTCAGCAACGTGACTGCTTGCAAAACAAACATTAAAAGGACCAATGTCTCTTTTAGAATGCAGTAACTGAAATATAGGTTATAAATCATGGGAAATCGCTGTGCAATTTTATTCTGTGCGGGTCAGACCCCATTTCCCATGCTACCGATGTGTATGGCCAAATATATCTCCCATACAGCCAACTCGAAGAACAGGAGAGACCAGCGGGAGCAAGTGCAGAGAACAAGGTTGTTCAACCGGGGCAGATCCATAGCATTTTTAATAGTAGCATCTTCCAGAGTTATCCAGCCAGGGTTGTACCAAATCAACAGTAATGTGGACAGACTTTATATCACTACAGGAATGGCTGGGCGATGCAGGGAAGATGCTGGTGAGAAATCACCTGTGAAGAGGGACTGAAGGTTTGGCATGTTTAGCCTTGAGAAAAGAAGACAGAGATGGGGGGGGGGGGGGGGGATGATAGTCCTATCCAAGTGTCTGGATCCATCCAAGCTGTTTTCTGGGCAGGAATAAAGACATAATTTGCCACTGTCTTTCTCCTAGATGCTTTCCTCACATCTCAGTCTAGCCCACATTTTTTGGGTTTCCTGGTGGTCCCCCATCCAATACTGATCTGGTCCAAACTTACTTTGTGTGTAAGCCCAAACAAGAGTCCCCCAGATGGGGCCACCTGCAGAGAAACACCACAGCCCAAACTTTCCTTGATCAATGACTGCCCGCCTTTGGAAGAAAACAATGAAAGAACAGAGTGCTGAGCAAGAAAGCCAAGCCAGGGGTCTTCTCCAAGAGAGCAGAATAACTAACACCTTGCATCTGTTCTTTGTGCACAGGGGCACTGAGAGCATAGCAAAATACCTTCCCCAAATTAGGAATGGTATTTTTTCTTCCACCACGGTACAAACTGTGATTTATGGACAGGGTGGGTGGGAGGCGTCCCAATGCCTGAAACTGGGAAAGGCGGACTCGCAA